>VCAZ01000010.1:2380389-2980389 GCA_005784505.1 Bagarius yarrelli | reverse complement strand
AGTAGTAAAACATAAGTTATAGAATATCACACACACAACAAATGTTGCGCAATAAAATAAAAAATAAGACTGGCTGAAATGTTTAACCCTTTACCTACTTTTGTGCACTAAGCATTAGTGAATTTCGCCTTTAAATATCGTGTATATATTTTATACCCTGTGTGTATTTACACTAGAGGCTGGTGTGCAGTAATGTTGCAGTAACCAGTTATCTTAAACAACATTGTTAAAGTAATCATTATTGTAGAATATACACAGAAATTCCCTTTAACGTCCATTCTTTATAAGTGACTGGTTCTTTGGCTAAGAGACTTTGGCTGTTGATCTAAACAATTGCTATCAGAAAATCTTTGAATATCAGGCATTAAATGTTGGACTAGCTTCAGTTTAACACTGGATTTTGGGAATATAGCCTGAATGATATACAGTCACCCATCGACACAATTTAAAACTGATCAGAATTAAAACTTAAAAATTGTAAAGCACCATAATATTATAATCATTATTTATTTCTTTTTTTAATTGTAATGCATAGACAGATAAGAAAAATAATAGAGTGCTTTAATGATCTGCGAAGGAAATTGTTTTTCTGCAGCAGCACCAAAAATCATACAATACAACACAGATTAAATTAAATAACTAAGATTAAATTAAAGTAGATATGTAATTTCAGGTTACAACAAAGTTGTTGCACTACCGTCAATCATAAGGTGACTGTCATTAAAAAATTCCAAGGTAAAAATGTAAATAGAAATATTAATAAATAATAATAATAAACAAAATGGTAGAAATGAAAAATACTGCTGTATTGCAAAGTTAAAACAAAGTGTGCCAGGCATTCTGATATAAATAAGCAAGGAAGATTCGGCACATTTAGTGTACTATACAGCCACCTTACATTGTTCCAAAAAAAAAAAAAACATCAGCATTGATTTACCTTCACACTTATTTATTTAGCAGACGCTCTTATCCAGAGAAACGTACAAAAGTGTTTTGAGCTTCATCATTGAAAAGCTAAATACTGTTTTGCTTAATCGCGTTGTTATACTTTTCGCTTACTCCCAAACCCAAAAAACTTTTAAAAATGAGCAACACAAAAAAACCCACCCTTTTTTCTTGGAGAAAGAGGTGGGTCTTCAGTCGTGTCTTAAAGACATTAAGTGACTCAACTGCTCTGATATTGATAGGAAGTTCAATCTACCATATTGGTGCAAGAACAGAGAAAATTATTGAGTCAGGCCTACCTAGCTTGTTAGGGGATGGTGGGATCATGTGGACCTGATGGAGTGTGGTGCAGTGTGTGGAGCTGCTTTGTTTTTTTGGCTTTGTTAGCAAGCATAAGTTGAATCTGAAGTGTGCTGATATTGAAAGTAGGTGAAGGATGCGCAGCAGTAAGGTGGTGTGGAAAAATTTTGGTTCATGCAGCTGCATTTTGATATCAAGAACCAAGCAACTGAGTGGCCTGAGTGGACACAAACGGATTAACTCTCCTTATGTTTTAAAGGATAAACCAGCAGGAATGTGTCAAGTTAGCAACATGTAAGGAAAAGGATAGTCCATGATTAGTTTGTGAGTAGTGGTCAAAGGAAAGATCAGCAAATTGTCCATGGTGATTGCAAGATCCTGGCATGGGGAAAATTATCTAAGATGAAGAGCAGGTCTGGTTTGATATGGTTAAGTTTCTGCTAATGAGCTGCCATCCATGATAATACAAGGCAGAAGCTGTGGTGTCCAAGGGAGGGGGGAAAAGATGAGTTGGGTGTCATCAGCTTAAGAATGGTAGGAGAACCCATGTGAGGAATTAACTTAATCAAGTGAGTGGGTGAGGAAGGGAGAAAAGGAGCAGAGCAAGTACTGAGCCTTGTGGGACACCAGTAAAGCGTCTGCGTAGAGCAGATGTCATTCCCTTCTATGTTACCTAATGTGAACGACCATCCAAGTAGGAAGTTAAACCACTGCCATGCTGCTCCACTGATACAAAGTCTCTTGAGTGTCAAGTGCAGCTAAAAGGTCCAAAAGGATAAGGACAGACTTGAATGGTATGTTCAAGTTATTTTAAAATAAAAGAGAAAAGTGATACCTGTATGTAGTTATTGATGTAGCTTCCTCCAAGCTAATTAAATAAGTTTTGTGTTATGTGACATAAAATGAAGTATACCTACAATTACAGTTTGCATTTTGCCGAAACTATTTATAGGGCCATTGTTCGTTCTTTTTTTGTCACTAGTTATTAAAATTGTGGGACATGTCTGATAAAAAGAAAGTACTGACTCCTGTTTTCAGAGCCTTGCATGCTCATTAACCATACTTTGGCCAATTATTATTTTATATCTCTTTATTAGCAGGTTTATTACAGCTGTATCATACAATCCAATTATAGAGCCATGTTCCATTAAGTCTTTTAAAAGAAAGAAAGAAAACCTATATTTTGGGAAGTTTGTACTTTCTGTGCTATGACTAATATGTTTGCAGTATACTTTATCTGCATAGAAATAGTAGTTTGTGGTTAAGTAACACACAAAAGTTTAGATTTTTAGATTTTTTTAATTTAAGTGAGCTAAGATCTATATCTTTACAACATGTAGCAATAGTAATTACCCTTCAAGTCTTAACAGTGACAACGTAGACACAATGTAAAGATTAAAGCACAGGTCAGTTTGAATTTTCTCTTTTGTTTCGTTCAACAGTTGGATTTCGACTGATGTCGCTGGGAAGCCAATTAAATAAAAAAATACTATTTTTGCTTCAAAACTTTTGTTATGTATATTAGGGCTATTGCGCAGTTGTGAAAAAATGTTAGATGATGACAGCGGCAGCAAGCAAGGACCTCAAATGGCATCAAAGATATTTCCCTGGAGGGGCCCCTTAAGACTGCACTGTTATTAGCGTGTCTCTCTATTATCTCTTGCTGTACTTGATATTAAGACAATAATGGAGGCTGTGGGATTCTGGGTAGACGGCCCATAAAAATTGTAAAAGAAATTCAGAAAGACGGGGATAAATGAGTTGAGCAGTAATAAAAGCCAAGAGTGCAGGGAGAATGTGCAAGCGTCTTTTAGAAGAAAAAAGACGGAGTAGGAAAGAAATGTTTAGCTTGCCGTATTCTGTATCAAAAATTAAACATTCCACTTAATCTTAACCATACAACCCTACTGGCCTGGGAATAGCTAGGCATACTATCTAATAAGATAACATACAGTGTGTACTGTAAATGAAAATCTATGATTATTTATAATTAAAATAAATAATTAAAAAAAAAAAAAAACAACAGGATTAAAAAATGTATTGTCTCATCAGCACATATAATCCTTTTACATGGCACAGTACTTTAGCACCCAGACCTACATGTTTTTTTGGCAAATATCCATTGCTTCATTAAAATTACCCTTTTCAGAGGGATTAAAAGGTACAGGTAATTTAGTCTGGCTACACCTAACCCTCTTATTACTACGTCTAATCTGTGCTTGACTGCTGCTCCAAATTTAGCCTAGCATAAATCTATTTGTTTTACTTTCTGGAATACTCCTCAATGAAAAAAAGACACAGCAAAAGCACAACCCTAGGTTAGTTCCTAATAGGAGCACCCTTGACACAGTGCATGCAGAATGTGTGTTCGAAGCTGGCCAAGACATGTAGCACGGGAAGTGCTGATGGCTTTGATAAGGTTAGCTTGGGGTTGAGACACACGCACTAGAAGTAAATCACTGCTTAATGAGAGAAAATGTCTGTGCTCCAGGTTGTTTTTCAGGCTAAATATGGGAGAGCTCCTAGCCCTGCACAATCATATGTCTTGAGGTACTTGCACTCCTTTTTTACACTTGACACTAACCCACTAATATATGTTTCATCAAAGTGACATAGAAAGCATCAAAAACACGTGGCACACACAACACACAAACACACACATCTACAAATACATATACTGTATACGTTATGTTGCAGTGAAATATTTTCAAAAAGTGAGCACTCAAAATGATGACAGAATGGTGTAAAAAAGAATTTTGTGAGGGTGAAACACCATGTTGATAAAAAAGATCAGACTGAATGACCCGACTGGTTTGTGCTGACAGTACCTTAATAATAAATCTTTCTAAAAAAGGATTTTAAAATGCACATTAAATGTTAAGGGGGTACATATTTACTGTCAAACACATGTACAACAGACAAACCCAAAATCCTCCTGTGGGTGAAAGGACTGAAATAACTTAGTAGTATCAGATTCTTGTTATTGTTCGACAGGAGTGAAACCTGATGTGGGCCTCTGTTGTCTGCCTCACAGTCTGCACTTTGTTTATTTTGGGATGCTTTTCTGCTATCAACGGTTGGTAAAGAGTGATTACATACGTTACTATACAGTATTATTTCTGGTAGAAGAATCTGCCCATTCTCTTCAGAGCTCTCATATTATTTTGCCTACAGAAATGTCACTGCTTCAGTCTAGAGACTATTTTTTGTAAAAATGTCAGATTTTCACAGTTTAAAGAAAAATAACCCTGTTCTGCTATATGGACAGAAGTATTAATTCTCATTCTTCCTCCTATAATAAAGATTTTTATTAAATTGTGGTGGATGTCTGTAGGGATTTTCCCTTCAGGCCCTAATAAGGTTAGTTAGTTTACTAATATCGGTTGAGAAGGTCTGAGGTGAAGTCTATGTTTAAGTTTTTCCCAAAGGTGTTTAGAAAGTGGTCAGTGCAAACATAACACACCATGTCTTCATGGAGCTCAGGGGCTTTGTGAACAGACGCATTGTCATGATGATACAGTGTTTGGGTCTCTTAGTTACACTAAAGCCACTGAAGAAATATTTGAATGCTATAACACAAAAGACATTCTGGACTTTTATTTTAGACTCCCAACATGTGACAACTTTTTGGAAAAAACACACTTACCAAAGGGTGTTCACAGACTTTTAACTGTAAGATGAAAAAGAAAAAACCCACATGTTCAGATCAGTGATCACATGCTTCGTAGTGGACTAACCAGACGCAATATGATTTATAATCTTTTACTGTATGTTCATATTAGAGACACTTGAAACGGGTTGATGCATTTGCATCCCTTTCTGTCTTGTCTCAGAAATGCTCTCAATGTTCTACATTACAGGTTTCAGTTAAAAAGCTATAGTGAAGTGCTGCTCCCTCTCTTCCTCCTTGTGTCTTCCTCTTTCAGACACAGTCACTTCTCACAACCTGAACCTGAAATAGAACTACAGCCATTAAAACATGTTTATCAATTGCCCAGAAAATAGAAAATGACAGGGCATGTCCATCCTACATGCAGAAATAGGCCACTTCCCTCCCCCTCTCCTAGTGTCATCTAATATCATTATTACCTCTCAAATGCACTGTGCAAAATGCATCATTCTGCTTCAAAGTGCCAAGAATTTTTTCACATTGGAGGCACTGTTCCTGAACATGATGATGGTTTTGACAGATTGTAAAAACATTTAGTTTTTTGATAAGAAATATGGAATAATGTGTTGTGGGTTTTTTTATTGCTACTATTTTTTTTTTTTTACTAAAACAAGTGAATCCGGATACCTCCTAAGGTAAATGCACCATATTAGGCAGCTGGCTTATCATTGGTCCATGAAATGTCTCCAACGTAAAAAACATGTTGCCATGAGTTGTGCTTGCTCCTTAGCTATCATGTGCAATCATGTTGAGAAAGATATATTTGTCTTGAGAGCAGCAGGAGACTGTGCGCTTCCTTCCCTGGCTGGTGCTGCATTGAGAGTCCCACTGCATGACATTAGACCCAAAGCGGGTGAGCAATGACAGAGGGATGGGGGAATAAGGGACGTGTGCACAGCTATCCCACAAATTAATTGTGAGAGTTTTAGTCCAGCCAATAAGTGCAGATCTTTTAAGCACTATCATAGCTGTCATACAGAGACACTCATTCTGGCATGGCAAATATCATAGGTCCTGAATCAACAAAGGAAGCAAGGAATAGAAACAGTTTGCATTTAACCTTCCCTGGGCCTCAATTTCCTCAGGAGACAAAGGCTGGCATGGTTGCAGTTACACCTGGGCTCAGTGACCAAGAATTTTGACCCCATTATGAACCAGGCAGGGCAAACAGAATCATGGGGAAATTGGAATTAATAATGTAGGCTCTAATGTGTTTATTCAAGTTAGATTATCATTTCAATAAAATATGAACAGTGCAGATCAGGAATGTCCTAAAATGGGCGTCAGTCACTAAACAAACATCACGAGGCAGCTAAAAGGTTACTCTTCATATTATATCTCACCTATCAAACTTACAGTTCTTCATCCAGGTCAACAGGACAATGAATGATTTATAGTTCAAGCATTTGATTTTTATTTAGCTAGAATTTAAAGATTAAGAGATTAATACATTTGTCTCGTATTCCCTGATGTAAAGGATTTGCTTTCTGCTTACATGTTTGCGAGTAGCTTGTGTGTTTTCCTGTTCTTGCTGTAGACATGCTGTTAGCTGATTGCCATCTCAGTACTGTTCATTGTGTACGTGCCCTAAAATGGCTTGACACCCTGTCCAGTTGGCTGTTGCCCTATGTAGAAATGTTTATTTCATACTTTATGCAGAGAATATTAGGCATATATATTAAAATCTAAGAAATATTTATGCTAATAGGAAAAAAGAAAACAAATAAATACATAATAATTGGTGTCTAAAACAAATACAATTCATTGCTTAAATAAAGCATGCTTTTACATGTTTTAAGTTTATTTATTTATCTTCAGGTCTGCAGATATCTGTATGAAAGGCCTGTCTATTGCGATTTGCATCGATTTTCTTCTTGATGATGTATGATCTCATAAAAGTAGAACTGTTAATAATTGTGGGGGAAAAAAAACACTTTCAACTTTTTGTAGGAAGGTTTGTTTCAACACAAACAGTCAATACTTCAAAAAACAAGACACGATGTTAGAATTGGCTGAGTCCAAATCCAACAAACTAACAAAGAAAGTAAAGAAGAATGTGTGTGTGTGGAGGGGGGTCTTATGAATGGATCCTTTTCCCTTAACATCCCCGCTTTTTCTTCAGCCAGTGAGAAAATAGAGAATTTGTTAAAAGGTCGCAGTGGATCAAAGTCATGTTGCGTCAGGCTACCTGCCAGGCTGCTGGAGTGCTTACACTTGGCAGACCAGAGAGAAAAAGAATGTGCCATCTGCACCCAGATCAATGAACATTAGGGAGAGGACCTAAAAATGGAGTAGGCCTGAGGACAGAGCACTGCCACCAATCACTGTCAAATTACACCCCCAGGTGGCTTCCCCTAATGCCCTCACCACCTTAACACCCCTTCACTGCCAAACAGTCCCTGATGATCTCCCCATTGGCTCTGGAAATGAAGATGCATTAAGAATTGGATGAGGATTTTATAAAAAGCTGTAACCTTTAATAGGAAATGTGGAATGCTTGAAAAAAATGAAAAACAACAGGCTCTTCCATTTTCATTTATCTCAGGTAATTGCTTAACTGTGGTTAGAGTTGGAGCAGAGGGTGGAGCTGCCTTCACGGCACTATGCATTCTCACATTCACACACTGATTCACATCTAGAGACAGTTTCGCATAGCTACTCCACTTATTATTTAAGGCGGTGAAAGACAAAAAAACATTTAAAAAATCCATGCATATCGATATAGAAAACCGTAAGGCTATAGAAGATCCTTTGCCCAGGAAATAATCATAATTTACAGCAAAAATAAAATAAAACACCTGTGGATTACTGTGAAAAAACAATAACATTGATTTTCAACACTGTCTACTTTCTGAAAAGATTTACAGGATCCAAATAAAAACAGCTGGGCTTTGGTATGTGGAGCAGGTATGAAACAGCCTGGAAGATTTTTGCAATCAGAGCAGCTTTGGGTCTAGAGCCTATACCATTTCCTTGTCCCTCCCAGCCTATAGTGCTGTAGTTTGACCTATTCACTTGTTTCTTTGCTCATCTCTTTTTTAAACTGGTTGCAGGCTAACCTTCTTCTCAAACACCTAGATCGGAAGTGAATATATTACTTTACATTTAATAAACCTGACAATGCCCCTCTCAGCTAGCCATCATTGAGAGATTTTCCCCAGAGGCTAGACTACATGCTAAATGCCATGGTGGTCTAACAAGAAAGAAGGAAGTTTGCAGCATGCCTACTGAGTCTTTGATGAAGCCTGACATGCAGGGGAGTTCAGGCAGGATGAGAGCATGCGTTTGGTCTGTATAGATTTGCAGAGATATGGACGAGGCTGCCACACAGAGATACTGCAAGAGGCAGACAGCGTTTTTTCAACCTCTTCCACCCTTTTTTTTCCTTTGATGGAGCTGTGGGTTGTCAATGAGAGAGAAAAAGCACTGCATTTCTTTGAATGAGTCTGGTTACACAGCTCCACTCTTATTCCTGTGAGATACAGACAGGCAGTGACAGGGCTGCTATTTTGCTTCTTGTGGGGCACTCAATGACTTTTTGTGTATTCTGGTTGAGAAAGGTTGCATTTCAATGATTCAGAACAGAAAACAAAACTTACTTTATTTCAGCATCATCTAAATGAAAGGATTTACTGTAAATTCACAAAGGACTGTAATAGGGGAAGGGGAACTATCTCAATTCAAAACCTATGCTCTGTCTCCCTCTATGGTCTCCTGTCTTATTCTCTGAGGGTAAAAATGGGGACGTGGGATTCCAGGCTTCACTGGTTTTGCTCTGACATTACGAATTTTAATTTATAGCTTAGGTCCAGGATTTTTTTCACAGAGTGACACTTAGTGTCCAGCAGAAGAGATCACAGACAATTTAATAAAGCAGGGAGAAATAGGGAGACCTGATAAATTGGATCTGGGGAAATCTAAGGCTGACTAGTGATGACACTGGCTTGTGAGCTTTAGGTCCTACCTAGAAAAAGCAATTAGATTTTTTTTTAAATGGCAGGATGGGAGTTAGGGGATACTGTAGACTAAATTTAGAATAACAAGTAAATTGCTTGGATAAAGTATATTTAAAGTACATATATTATTAGTAATTATATTATTATATTATATTATATTATATATATATTATATTATATTATATTCTATTATATTATAAATACCTTACATCTCAGCTCCGCTACAGTACAGTAATTAAATGCTTTTAAATATATATATATATATATATATATATATATATATATATATATATATATATATATATATTTATTTATTTATTATTTATTTATTTTGCAACAGTAGGCTAATCTATCCAGCTTCGATATTGACAAAACCTATTTACCACCTTTGAGTCAACACTTGTATTATGATTTTGTTATCTAGTATAGCAACAAGCAAGAGGTTCTGGTCAATCTTGTCAGGCTACTCCTGCTTAACATCAGCTATTTGCAGATCTAATCCTCACACCCAAGCAGGCCAATCAATGTCCTCTCTCTGCTCAGGCTAGAAGTATATTCAGAGTGAGTCAATGTAACAGCACTGACTGTGTCTCTATTATCTAAGGTTTTATCTGTCTTTTTATCTACTGAAAGACAGAAATGCTCTTTTGGACCAGTGGAAGGCTGCATTCAATATTCTTACACTTACAACTGTAAAAACAAATTTACATACACATCATGCAAATGTTATGTGCAAACAAATATAAATGGTGCAAATTAACTTTCCTTTCAGAAGTCAATGGATAAATTATATTTGCACAAGTTCATGCATATTTACATTGACTGAACTGAGCTTCGGGTAGCATTTTTTTACACAAAGTCAGTACTACAACAAAGATAACAACAATAAAGCATGTAATATATTTATATATATATATATATATATATATATATATATATATATATATATATATATACGCGCCTGCATCACTCACCTTAGCCACTCCTTAGTTGATTATTTAGTCTGTATTATATCACAAAGGAGAAAATGAACCTTTAACAATTTGTAAGAAGGCAGAAAGAACATGATCACTGACAATCTCTGTTTCCCACTGCCTGTGAGACTACCCTAAAAACACAGCCTATTACTGGTAGTGCGTGGCCACAATGTTTGTTTTTATACTATAGACTAAGGTCGCATTTGTTATTTTCTATTTTTCTAGATTTTCAATAACCACTGCAAAATGTCAGCATGAGCTTTATGTGATGAGTAACTAACCTTTATCCTGCCTGTTTGATTTATTTGACTGTTTACAACAATTTGAAAAAATCATTTCATATGAATGCAAATACAGCAGTGTAGAAAAATATATCAAGTATGTTTTACTTCAGTTAAATAATTCATAGCTTTAGATTTACGAAGAGTGAATAATTTGGAATTACAGGATAGACCAAATGAAAAGAATTGCACCTGGTCTTTATTTCTAAGTGTATGGAATTATTAAACACAAGGCAAAATCTTTTACACCTACTGATGTTGGCACTGTATAATGCGACTTTATTTCGCAGGACTGCATTTCAAAGGGTTAATACACAGCTTTAGAATGCAGGCCAAATAGTGCCAATTTAAAATTCTGACAGAAAAATAATCATGAAATAAATCTATTTTTGGAAAATCCCATCCATCAGATTTCATCATTTTCAGCAGCAGATAATGAATGGAACCAAGTGGAAAATTTGGGCTGTAATTGGATGAATGTGTAGTTTAAAGGCAGACATCACCCGTTTACAGTTCAATAGGAAACCTGTCATAATTGCTTGTCCACATCATACCCTGTGTATCGGTGCAAATACTATGCAGAGGCAGTAGGACAAATTGGACTCCTGCATAAATAGAAAAAGACTGCGGGGAGATTCCTAAGCTCTGTAGTGGGAAATAATGAACCATGGCCAAATAATGATGAAAGGTGTTTGCTATGCTAGACATAGTTTTAATGGCTGTATATTCTTCTTCTGCATATATGTTTTTTTTTTTTTTGTTTTTCTATGCCTAGTTCTGTTATTTAGGCCTACCTAACACAAATAACCTGAATCTGATTCTTTCTACTGAACTGTATTTTTTTAAATAAAAGTCTAAAATAGGCAGGCTGATTTTATATATAAGACTTTCTGTTCATTTTATACAATGTTATAATGGTTTTTTTAAGGTTTTATACTTTCAAGCACCTTAAGATTTCCTCTACAGAATTTGCATGATTTGGTAAAGTCGCCTGCTAATCAGTGAACACACTCGGTGAAGAAAAAAGAAAAGAATTAAAGAGTTGAGCACTCAGCCACCTGCTCCCCAACTGCAGATTTATTGTGATTATTTCTGCTATTTTAAAGCAGTTTGTCAATGCTACAGTCTCCACTTAAAGTAATATAAGCCTAGTTTTCTTTTTTACATGCATCAAATAATGGCAATGATTGAGTCAGGCAAGATTAGACCGAAAACCAGAAGTTATATCGTTCAGTAAAAAAAAAAGCCAGGCACCAGTCATATAGGGTGCATTGATATAGGGAAACAATCAACAACACTTTTATTTCTGTCTCGGGCCTGAAGGAGTAAGCTTTACGCCAAGGAGATAAAATTAAAAAAAACCCTCAATGAACAGAGTGGGATTTGTGGAGGCAGGTTCTCGATGTGGTGATGGAATATTGGCAGGTGTCAGACAGATTAGCGGTACCGGGAATAAGAATGAGTGATGGGTTGGCAGCAATTACAGAAGAGACTAATCACACGAGCACTTAATCTCACGCTTTAAGAAAAGACTCCAGGCTGGGATTTTCATCATCATCATCGTCTCCGGATATGTGTGAATACACACACATGCACACATCTACACACTTTATAAGAAAGATAAACCCAAGGTCACCCAAGATGACCATCAACTATTTATTTGTGTACCCTGTTGCAACATATAGCCCACAGGATTTAATCACACAAAAAAACAATAAAACAGGCTTTCAGAGAGGTGACATGGATTCATTCACTTCCTCATCTGATTTGAAAAGATGTTGACAGATAACTTGGTAATATTTGAGAGTTTTCTGGGACAGATGAGCAAATAATATCATCCAGAGAAGAGCAGCAATAGAAAAACTTTACTGTTAAAAGTAATGGACAACTTTTCTACTTTCTCTACCATCAATGAATCTGTTGGTACAGACATTTTCCAGAGAGTATTAAAATTTCACAGGATGTTCAAGACACACAAAAACATTTTAATATTTTTAATCGCTGAATTCTCACTTTTTTCATGGAAGAGGTTTTTTTTTGTTTTTTTTTACGGATCTCAGTTCCAAGAGAATAATTACGAAATGTCTAAGCTGTACAAACCTGTCAAAATTTGTGCAAATTGCCATTCATTGACTTCTAATAATTTTGCTCTTAAACGACACTTAATTTAAATCTGAGACTTCATTAAAGTAAATGGCTGCTTTTGCCCAAGTAATATAAACTTCTCTATGTACTTACAGTGAGCAGTGTTTAGCAGAGTCATGTGTGAGAGTATGACTCTGATTATTACTCCCTTCACATCTGACAGCGTCATTATCCAGGTGTTCCTATTTGATGACTCCCAGTGAGGCCCTTTCAAAGGCTCATGGGTACCTGGAGTAGAAGCATTTAATGAACAATGTATCAAACAAGAATATATGAAGGCAGCTACGGTGAGGTACAGGGCTCTGGAGGAAAAGGTATGATTGTAATTACCACTCTGGACCTGTCTCACAGGGCACTGAATAAAGATGGCAGCCAGCGGCGACAAATGGTGTACAGATTTCCACTGTGAACTGTGAGTGGGGTGTGCATATTTTGTTGCCTATACATAATTGAGTACTTGCATGTCACTAAATCTTTTTAACACTTAAGCTCAATCTCTACAGCCAGCTTTTTATGGGGCTATTCCAACAACCTTTGTCTAAGCTGTTTGGTTGTCAGCAAAAAAAGAAAATAGGGTTTACAAAACAAAATCAATTTTAGATATACTATCAGATGACAATGTGGGTTTTCACAGATAATTGTTGTTGAAATTTATTAATAATTGACTGGATTAGTGTGTATGCTAAATGATGTAAATGTAAATTAATTAAAAATGAATAAAACAGATCATACAAATGCTAATAAATGCAAATATTTTCATGAGCAAGGTATATCCTCCATCACTTCTTTGTAAACTTTGTACGTTAGCAACACAGCATTGCAAATCAGTTTCAGTTCCTAATCAAATGAATGGTGTCTGTCAAATCGGGGAAGTCATAAGTCTGATTAACTGCTGAATGTTTAATTGATGCACAATTATGCAAATGTTATTCCCAAGAAGCATTAAATACATCTCATTGGAACCCAAATTATTTAAACCTGTAAGAAGAAAATTTCTCATGGGTTAAAATATGGTAACTGGGAATTAGTGTAAGTAATTTATTTTAGTAACATTATCTTCTTGAAAGGTTTATGATCAAAATACAAACCCAGGTACTTGGAGCTTCTGCTGATCTGTCTATTCCTGCTCCAGGAGAAATATCCTTATGTTTTAATGGTAGACTAAAGCCTGTTAATCACACACATAAATATTTATTTTATGTTATTTATTTAGTTAGATATTAGATTTATTAGCGAAAAACATACATAATCTCGTGGCCTGTGCATAACTCCGTGGCCTGTGCTCTTTTGCACCTGAAGTCTGTCATCCGAAACAACCCATCATATTCTCCTCCTGAAAGTTCAGAGCATCAGAGCATTGCACATAATCCTGATTCTTATTCCTTGCATATTAGTTATTTTGTTTGATAAAAGTTGAATGCAAGTTCCACAGCTCTTCGGACAGCTGCAACGAGGTGATGAGGAAAAGTCGCATCCTCATATGACTCCAGGCAAAACCATAGCCATGAAACTGCCCAGGGTTAGCAAATGTATGCCATAATATGCATATGATTTCAAATAAAGGTGCATGCATATTAGACTCAGCTATATTACCTTGTGTTCACTTGATTAAGGCTATGAAGCTAATCTGGTGATCTGCTACCTGATGTCAGTGTTTCTTTATTGAAATGTCAGTCAATAGAGCTACAATCTTTTATAACAGAAACTTTATATTTAAGGGTAATTTTATGGTTTTAGTTCAGTAAAAAGTCTTACTAATTTGCACTGATAAATAGTCTTTATTAGTTTTATTAATGAATAAATTTATGTATGTTTATGCTTCCTTATATATTCTTGATAATTGGTCTAGTAATAAAGCAAATTACTTGAAACTAAATAACACAACAAGCGCCTTCGGCAGCCATTTCATCAATCATTTTGTCCTCACAGCTTCAAAATGGTTTACTTTACTGAATGTATTTGGAATTTGACCTCGACACAGGCAAATAGCAGAGCTTTGGACTTATCAAATTAGAAATGTAAAAAATCTAATAAAATGTACAATTTCAGTGTGAAGTGTGAAAACCTTACATTCGTTTTAAGAACTAATAAAAAATATTTTTGGTTGGCACAAATTTGCTGCCAAGAAATAAAAAGTCCAGAAATACTAGCAATCACCATGACAACTAAATTCGATTAGAGAGGTTAATATGATCTCCAATGTGATTAACTCAGATGATATATGATTAGATAAGATTAAAATAGATGATATTACACGTTTATTAGATTTATTTATGGCATTATTGCTGTAGTTTACTTTAGGTTCTTAATGAAGGGAAGACAATTTGAAAACAATGGAATTACATGAAATAAAATCAGTGCTAATATGTAGAAGGCACACTCTTCTGTCAGGACCAATCAGTGTAACCTGTAATGAAAAAATCTGAATTTTTTCCTTTGACTTGCATTTGAACTGTCATACAATATATATTTATATATGGCTCATTTCATTTTTTAAAATAAGCAGTACATTTATTTTTCCCAAATATAAAAATGCCACTTAATCACAAATTAAGAAAAATCTGGCATTGCAGAAACTACAAGCACATTTTTGATTTGTCGCTAGGAGATATCCTAGAAACAGTTTTAGTGTGTCCGTCAGTGGTCTTAATGTATATACCATTTTGCTACCGACTCTAAATATGGCCCAAAGCTTGTTTCCAAAGATATTTGTAGATGCAGAGACAAGTGGAAAAGTGTCCGTACACCACTAGTAAAAGGAGAAGGATTAAAATCGAACTATGGCCTGTTATAGATGCCTATTA
Organism: Bagarius yarrelli; assembly: GCA_005784505.1. Classification (NCBI taxonomy): domain Eukaryota; kingdom Metazoa; phylum Chordata; class Actinopteri; order Siluriformes; family Sisoridae; genus Bagarius; species Bagarius yarrelli. Next base: position 2,965,311 of record VCAZ01000010.1, on the reverse strand, counting down.
TAGATTGTGAGGAGACGGGCATAACATAGATCATGAGAAAACAAGTTAGAGCTTTTTCATTAAACACCGAGAACGATTGTGTAGATAAGAGGCAGACTTTGTTAGTGAGACAGCCCAGGGTGATAGAGCTGGACACATTATCTAGTTGTTCCTTGTATCAAATTAGGGCTGTGTAAAAATATTGATACAGCTAACTATAGCAGTGTATAAATAATTAGTTATTAGTAATAGAAGTTAAATAATTTAACTTCTAGTACCAAAATACATTTCAATTACATTTTAAATGGATTTATGTTGACATTAATACTTCCCCCTCCGCTCCTGTAGTTGTCGCTGACAAATACGTCCATTGTATAAGACTGCTTCCGAATTAGTCTCTGTTGTATTATTAGCTATTAGTTTTCCTTTTTTTGCAACATATTGTGATATATTGTATAGTGACCATTGTATCATGATATCATATACAATACACAACCTAATCAATTGCTACAGAAATGTCCTGTGAGGGTAGAACCACCTGATAATTTGATTCCTAAAGTACTGTATACAATTTTACATGTTTATGCCTAGAGTCCAGCTCAGTTGGTTATTCATTAGTGTGATTAAAAATCAACGAAATTGTAATGCGTCTTAGAAATGAATTACCATTGCTATAGAGTGACTAATATCGGGTGGATGTTTTTATCTATCTTGAATATATTCACCCTTGATTTAAAGACCTTATGTGTCCTTATGATGAAGTTAACATCTGAATTTTTTTTTCCATACAATTTATACATTCTTGCTCTGATAATAGCAGATAATATGACAGGTACATTGACAGTCATTTGTTTCCCCAAGTAGTATTTAGGACCCCCCCTTGAAATTGTTTTCCCTCTTGTAACACATGATTTTCATGAAGGATTTGACAGCTGGCTAATTAGTTTTAAACCAGGTGTACAGTGCACACAGAGAGCGCTGATGTACATACAACTTGTAATTATTTTTGTATACAATAGCTTGTGTATTGTAGCTGCTTTATAAAGGGGCTGTGCAGTCCTCTGCTGAGAGAGCAGATGGTGTGGTGTTGTTGAAGAAAGTAGAAATTTAAAAGTCTTAGAGTTCACAAGGTTTGTTGACTGTAGCCTGAACTTTAATCTTAGGGAAAAACAGATTTGGCTTCTGCTATGGAAGAAGCAAACTTAGCCTGCAGTATCTAATACGTATATAATTCAGTTCTGTTTGGTTTTCATCCATCTTTTTTTGGCAACTTTATCAATCCAACAGTTAAGCCAAGAACAAGCTAAAGAAGCCCAAGGAGACATGCAGGTGACAGGTTACTGAGGCAACTCGTAAGAAAATTATAAAATTAATTATCTTCAATAAGTCTTTATATTAATGTTCCTGTATTGAAGCTAAAAACATTTATTTAGCCTATAGTTGCCCTAAGGTGTAAGCTATGCATATACTAACAACTTAAACTTTATGTTGAGAGGCATGTGATGCACATCAGACCCAATGATGATCTTATGATTACAGGACCAGTAATGTGAAGCAAATTAAACTTAGAGAGGTTTCCATCTCTCTCTCATTCTATGCTTTTAATCTACACACACACATACAAAATGCCCTCTTATTAATCCAATTTAAAAATACTTTTAAAATGTCCTCTTTTTAAAGATACATTTATGGGTATTTTTAGCCTTTATTTAAAGCAGAAGACAAGTGGAAGTGAAGTGGAATGGATGAAGAGGGGAGGGGGCTCAGGAAAAGTCCCAACTCAGAACTAAACACAATTCACACCTACCCCACAGCCACATAATCTAATTCTACCTACAAATTAAATATTAAATATTTGCAAATTGCAAAATATGTAGCCACAGTTGCAAGACAAATCTGGATACAATTTTCTCATACAGCAGTGTGATAGAGGCTTTAATTAATAAAAAACATGTAATGTAAAACCCACACTGCCCTTAATCCGGGTAAACAATAACACAACCAGGTGCTGCTAGGGCATCAGTATAACATCTATTATGCAGCAGAAGTGTTGAAAAAAAATTTTAATATAACATTATGTACAAATAAAAAAAAGCACACTACTAATACATTACTATTCACTTCATACAAATTAATATATAAGATACATTATATATATAATATACTACAGATTGTTTACTAATATTTAATATTCATTGTATATAATATGTAGGCACTAAGTAATGCTGGATGCTTTATTTACCACTGGAATATTATGTTGGGTCTGACTGTGATCTGAGAGGGGGAATGTGCTCCACACTTCAGTCCAAATCATTTTCTGTATCACGTCCTGAAGAGGTAACATGGTTTTAAGGCATGGAAAAATATTTACAGTTTGTCACACAATTTTACCTGTTGCTATAAATAGTAAATTTGCACACAGGTAGCAATAAGGTGGGCTTTAATTAACTGTGTAATCATTTGTGTCATCATAGCATCATAACAGTCTTTAGATATTGTTTTCTTGTCAATTGTCAGTCATTAGATATTGCTTTATTACTTGTGCTAGAACAAACACTGTCCATCTAAAGCGTTTGCAGGTTCCACATCTTTAAACCTTTGTAGAACAATCTGTATTTGCACTCGTGTTGCACATTTTATTCACTACAATCACAATAACTCTAGCCTCAGTGTGACAACAAGGCTGATAGTATCCCTACAAAAATAATTTAACATTAACTATTGAATTCAATAATAATTTAAGGCTGCAAGTAAAAATATATAGCATAAAATATTATAATTAATGCTAAATATATAATGCTAATCTAACATATATCATATGGCATAAACTAACTCCCTTTGTTTCTGAACTGCAGTACATATACAAATAATACAACCAATCATAACAGCAATAAAGAGGTTTTTTTCACTCTAGCTTCATATCTCATTTTAAAGATAAGACAAGGTGGTATTAGGACTGGCCCTCGTTAGGGCAAGAGGACATTCCCGGCATGTGCTAACAAATGTGTAGAACAAACATGTCTAGTAGTAGGAGGGGGGTAGCCTAGAGAGCCTGGTTCACTGCCAGGTCCAAATTGCTGCCTGAAAGTGTCTCCTTGCCATATGGGTTTTGCTGTAGAGTGCTGAATGGGACCCAGTGCAGGTTAAGATGTGTCACATTTAGCTGGGGATTAATTGGTGCTGGGAATGGACCATGCCATCTGTGCAATCAGTCTGTTCTGTGCTAGTCCCCCACCCAATCCTGCATCTTTACTGAAAATTCACAAGCCTTCCTTAATGCTGCTTCCCGAAAGCACAGAATAAAGCTCAGTGTGACTATGTGTGTGTGTGTGTGTGTCTGCGTGTGTGTGAGCCAGTAATAGACCATTGAAAATCCTCAAATTGATTATCTGGAAAAATCATTTCTTTATATGTCTTTCTCGACTAACTCGCTCTTCTCTCCAGTCTCCTTTTTCAGAGCACATTATAAAGAGTGGCCCTGACACACTTTCTTATGCCAGTGTAAATATCAAACATTTTGCTTGCTTGAGTAGAGAACGCTACAGCTGAAAGATTTGCTTTAAAAAAAAAGGCTTTGGTGTGAGCTTCTTATTTAATATTTAAAATCCATTTTCATGGTTTTATAGTGCAGTATTTTAATCTTACATGTGCATACAGTTATTAAATAAATATTACTATTTGTCTTAAGTTTTGATTGTCAGTGCGTCAATTTTATTGTTCAAAACATGATAATGAAAGCATTGTTTTTAGATAATAAGAGATTTTAAGAAAATGTTTTTTAAAAATGAGTGTAACCAAAACACACACAAATCTCATTTAAATTAGTGGGTAAAGAATTTAGGATCCTATATAATTAGTCTAATATAGATATTTTTCTATTTTTGTAGTTTATATACTGTACAAAAATACTATAGGTTTTATGTATTACTTGAAAGGCATTTTTGTTTCTTAATAGACATTTTTGTTTATTTCAATTGTATCTTTATATTACTGCACATACGTGCTTGTATAAACTGTTAACATCTATTTTATGTATAATGAGTATAAAAAGAGTAAACATAAAAAATATCTAGCTATTAAATCATGTCAATTTTGAGTTATGTCAATAGATAATAAACCATGTCAATTGTGTCAATAATATAAATACATTTAAGAGCAAAAACTTGTCAATTTTTACAGTAGTGTAAATGAGAACATTACAAGGGCACAGCAGTTAATGAAGAGTGGCCTGCTTCGAAATCAGGGTTTTCAATAAAAAATAAAAATTTAGGTTAAGCACCGATTACTAACAGTCTGATTAAATAGAACCTCCCTTGCTTTAATAGTAGCATAACGTTTAAAGATCAGCTTTCAACATGCATGATTTTTAAACCAAACTAAATCTTTGAAATCACCAAATATATTGTTATGTCTCCATGTTTGTTTATTAAATGTAAAATAAGTAAAAGTATGGTATTTGAGGTAAAAATGTGTAGGCGGTTGGCTTCATGTATAAACTTTAGCTCAGGGGTGGGTCCTGACGGGCCGGTGTCCTGCAGAGCTCCAACTTGCCTCAACAAACTGACCTGTAAGTTTTAAGAATACCTAGCAAGATCTTGATTATTTTGTTCAGGTGTTTGATTAGGGTTGGAGCTAAACTCTCTTAGCTTGTCACTAAAGTGATTCTACCGGCACACTTCTGCTCAATTGGTTAATAACATTTTTATTTATTTATTACATATTCCCTTAAATACCATCTAGTAGTCACACGGTTGCCCTATGGATTGTGTGTTGTGTCATTTCTCTCTTCCACTGTAATTCCTGTCTGTTTACTTTCTTGTAAATAAAGGGAAGAATCACAACATATCTTTAAAAATATATCATCATGTAAATTGAAATTAACAGCATATTTTTTAAAATATTTGATAATAAATAAGTTTATAATTTAATTGGTTAAATAAATGATAGGTTTACTTGTGAAATATGCCTAAACTAACCAATATAGATTAAAAATGCCCCATGATTTCGCTAAAAGTAAAACGTTTGTTAAATAAACACAGCTAAATGTACATATTTATAGTATTTTATCCCTAAATAAAGTATTTTATTTATTTCAGATTTTTGTCATGTTTTATTTATTAAAATAAACAAGAAATGGTACTTTTGTAAAAGTGACTGCATTGAACAAGTTTTAACTATATGTTATTACATTTTTAATTTCTTCCCTAGTGAGATAAAAAGCCTACCACCGGGCCTTTTGCCCTATACTGGGGACCCTTTTATTCTGCTTGAAGGGTAATGGCTCAACTTAGAGCATTTATGTTAATGTTTTATTTATTTATTTATTTTATCAAAACAAGTCACTTCAATGATTCAGTTTGCCACAAAATGTGTTGATTTATCAATATTTTAAAATAATAAAAATATCTATTTTTAAAGAGGTAATGGAAATGCCCATTTCCCACAAATTCATATGATTCTTTAGCATCTTAATAAAAGGTCAATAATATACTTTGATTCAATTTTATATTTTTTCATTTTTAAATAGCAGTTCAAAAAACACTCATTTTACCTTGTCAAAAAGAGCTCTGTTCATGGCCACTCATTTCAGTGCATATTGCTTGAAATGCTAATGCAGCACGCACCTTCGCCTGACTATTAACCAGATACACCTGCACCTCATTAGTCCATAAAAATCACTCACCCTATTTATACACAAGCCTTTTACTCACTGACTGTCTGCTCTCATACATTTAATGTATGTTCCCGCTACTGACCTGCTTGCCTGAGTCTCGTTAGATGCTCCAGCACCCTGCTGCTCCTTCTAGCACTAAAGCTAACTTTCTTTTATGCTTCTTGTCTGCCTTCCACACTGGTAAATAAAGTGACACAGGTTTGGCTCCTCTGTGACAATTATATTAAGAAGGTTGTATGTAGAAAGTGCCCTGGGAGAGTAGCTGTAGCTTTTCTAACTTGCTTACCGTAGCTAACTGTAAGCATTATTAAAAAAGGTGGTTTGCAAAAATTTATAGAAAAAAAAACTCACACTCACTTCTTCTGGAGGTGAAGCAGGGAGCTAAATAATGGGTACCAATCCTTTTTCAAGAGTAGCTTCTTAGCAACACCTGCTTTAGAATGACCCCCGTTTATAAAGCAGTCCCGGTGAAAAATAATTTGCAGATCAGGGGCCTAGGCAACATTCTCCAGCGGTAAAACAATGGTGGACATTTTACATTTCTCTCAGGGCCAGGATTGCCAGATTGGATTAAAAATCCCCAGCCCAACTACATTGTCAAACCTTTTCATTTAAAATGCATAGCATAAAAAACTCTTGCCTGTTATATCAAATATCAGTGCAAATTTTATCAACCAGCCCAATGGATTTTTTTCGTCTGACAAGATCTAATGAACCCAGATGGGAGGGAATGCCTCAATCTGCCAATACTGCTCGGGCGGGTCTATGCTAAAACAACAGTGTCAATCAACACTTGTGGAAGCAGACTTGGTAAAGGCAAAAGAGGCATCTAAAAACTACATCTGATTTAGGAAGAGGGAAAATGATTTAATGAGATCAAAGAAATACTGGGCGGATCTTTATCATTATAGGGTGTTTGCACACACACACACACTGCTAACACACATTTCGTATCAAACAATTTGTAACAGTGCACGTCGCATTCAATGGCCCCTTTTAAGGTGTGCCTTTAGACCTGTTCTATCTTACTATACTAAGCAGACAAATCAGTTATTCCTAATCAGGGTCACAGGGATTTGCTGGAGTCTATCCCAGCTGTCATTGGGCAAAAGACTTTGGACAGGTCACCAGTCTATTGCAGGGCCACATACAGACAAACAACCACACACACTCACACTTCTTTGAGAAATTTGGAATCATTAGTCAACCTAATATACATGTTTTTTAACTGTGGTAGTACACCGGAGTAAACCCACACAAGCACAGGGAGAACACACAAACTCCACACAAAAAGGCCCCTGCCAGGGATATGAACCTGGAACCTTTTTGCTGTAAGGCAACAGTGCTAAACACTAAACCACTGTACCGACCAGAATTAAAAGCTTTACTAGATAAATACATTTTATTACTCAACAATACTGTTAAAAAAGCATTCATCATCGTTTTATTGCTGTTTTTAATCAGGTGTGTCTCGAACAGTGGTGGCTGTGGTTTGGGTTTATAATTTGGTGCATGTTCTAATATTGTTTCTATAGTAACAGCTCAAACACAGAGACTATAATAAATATAGCAGATTATATTTTAACGTAGCAGGATTTTGAGCTAAAACCTTTAATGATTTAAAATTTAAATCTTGGCTATCGGCTTGCTTTTCACTTTTCATAAATATGGCAAGCTCAAGACTTATAACTATGGCCTGCTATTTTGTGTCAACATACAGCTAATGCCACGTTACACTGCACGATTTTAGCCATGATATTCACCAGCCAACAGGTTGTGCAAACATGCAGAATGCCCGGAATCAGAGCCAAATCGCTGTTCAGTCACGCAAGTGACAATCACGTAGTGTGAATTACCAAAGACTGGGGGAATCGCCGGTGCATCACCAAGGTCCATGAAATATTTGACATGCTAAATATCGGGACCTGTCAGTAATTTAGAATCTGATAGTGTAAAATAGGTTCTGACTGAAAAAAAACCCCTTAGTGCTGACTTACAGCCAATGAGAGTGCAACATACAGGACAGAGGGCAGTTCAACAGACCACAATATCAACAATCATGTCTTCTCTTTACATCTTCCTTTAATCATTTTTCTTTTTCGCCTTTCACTACAAATCAGCTTGCAGACCATTTGTATCACAAACTTCTTGCAGACTACCATTTTAATAACCTTTCCAGTCTTGCGCGAGAACTCTGATCTCACAGATGGTCTTGAGTTACTTCCTTATCACTTCACACGTGTTTGATTGTGTAAAGAAGTTTGCAGAGGAGACAGAGTTGTTGGCGATTCTTCCTATTATAAAGTCATGCACTGTGTAAACTCCTGTTGCTAAGCTATTGAACACGTGAGGACAGCAGCAACTGAATGGTACCCAAGGTAGTCGTGCATTGTGAAAACAACGGTGAGCTGACGACTTTAAAAATTATGCAGTGTAAACTTGGCATTAGCGTTGTTTCAGTGGCTTCGAAGGAGAGTTTTACTTGTAGCATTTTCTGTTAAATGAATGAAAATTCCAATACTAAAATAAGATATTGCATCATTTAATTCGCCAAAATATTAAAATTTACCAGTACGGATGATAATATAGACATTTCATTTCATTAACCATTTATTGTGTTATTTTAATGAAATTTTACAGGAAGCTTCCCTTCTTTGCAGTCTTACAGCAGCAAATAAAATCAACAACCTAACCAGCTAATGCTTAATTTCAAATTTCCTTATTTTTGAATGTTACTTTAAATAGTTATGTTAGAAAGTCTTAATGAACAATTTAACTAAAAAAATAAGGTAAGAAACATATTAAAAAATAATGTCAGTGGGAAAGTGTTTTAAGGGCATTCACACCAGGGGCACTGCTAGTAATTTTGAGCCCTATAAAATGTATAATTTATATTACATACCTGCTATTGCTGTTCCAAGTAGTAAAACAGATCTCTGGGGTCCCCAAAGTGTGTGAACCCTTCGAATTTTTCTAGCCCCCCTTTTACTGGCACCACGTCCTCACCTCAATTTTCCTATGTAAGCAGTGTAAGTATTTTCAGTTTAGATTTTAGAAGGCCAACAAAATTTATAACTAATAATTTATAATAATACTATAATTCAACAGTTTACCAAATTAGGCATCAAACAAAAGATTTCCCTGTTTAATAAAAAAGATCATGTTATAACTCAATCACACCAGCATTGCAGCATTGTTCTGACTCAATGACACCTGTTTTTTTTACCCTCTTTTTGTTATTCTTCCAGATTGGCTGCTGTCTCTCACCTGTCACTCTGTAATTGGACGTCTTTAATGCCTAAACCTAGGGTGTGATGGCATTTAACTTTTCTGCACTGGCATTTGACTTACATTGTGACCATTTCAGGCAGAAAACAACACTGTCTATAAATACTAGTTACAGCACTGTCAAGATGACTCGCATCATCTCAGGAACATCATACTCTAAAATACTTTTTGACTTCAGACCTGCTACACATTGCTGTACATCTGCCAGTGCAGCATTTATTTTTATTAATGCCAGGTTAAATTAGCCCTTAGATCTGTCTCTTGGTTTAGTTTTACTATTTAAGTCATAATGAAGTCTCAGTGGAGTGACCCAAGGTAATAATTTATCAAAGTAGCTTTTGTCAAATGTTACTGCACAAAAAATTAAAGGCACTAAGGTAACTAACATGTTGATCAGTAAAACTATGTACATTTGCAAACTTTTGACATGATATTATTTTTTGTACACATGGTCATAAATAATGCATTGTTTTAGTGACAGAAACAGACTCGCTATTCAGATCGTATTTGAATTACGATTATTATAATTGTATTTTAACACCTTCTGCCTTTCCCCCTTTCAGAGACAGCTGGGTTAGGCTTCACCAGATCCCCGTAACCCCAAATTAGGAAATAAGCGGGTATAGAAGATGAATGAATGAATGAATGAATGAATGAATGAATGTCTTTTTTTATTATTCCAAAGATAGTTTATGGACAACATTAGTAAATTTAGAATGCGCTGATTATGATAATACAAAACAAACATTAATGAGTGTAGACAGTGAATCATAAAAAAAATACCTGTGAAATGCTCTGAAACGAACCTGTGAACCTGTAGAACACACAATAGAGCAACATTTTTTCTATAAAAAAGGCTTTTAATTAAATCACAGCCCTTTAAAATTTAACAATCACTAGCCATATTTTTATAACCATAAATTTGAACACACCTAAATACATTTTACTGCACACACATCTATTTTTGGTCATGAAGGCCAGGGAAAGGTTGTCATTTAAGTATTTTATGTTTTCTATTTAAGAAATATATTTTAAATATTACATTTTGGTTTACAAGAAGGTTGAGTTAGTGGATGTTAACCCAGGATCACACTTGGCAAATTCATGTCCACCTGCTTTTTCCACACACACCTCTACACCCCCCCCCCCCCAACATTTTCAGATATGTGTTTCCCAAAAGAAATCTTCTTAAACACAGAACAATTAAATTTTTTTAAAGTAAACCTCTGATGTGCTCACAAAATTTACTGCCAATCCTGTATACGCTGCATTTTAAACACCAGACTCAGATTGTTTAAACATTAGGGTTGCTCAGGTAGAGGGGAGAATGTTTGTTCTGTTAGAAGGGCCAAAAGGTATGTTCTGCTGCGAGAAGACCCTTAATACTGGTTGTTAGGTTCATTACTGCATTAACACACACATGCTTCAACATTTTTTCTTGCATATCTTAAGACAATATTTTCAGATCAATTAATTTTTAATTCTGACACAATGCTTTAGTATGTGTCCTTAATGTAACTATAACAAGGTATCTGCCATTTGCCATAACTGATATGGATGTACTGTATGTATCTGTTCTCTCTGAACTCTGAACCTTTGTATTCTGGTTAAGCCTTCTAGTAAACGAGAATTCTGAATTGTTATGTGCGTCAACCCAGAATTAAGCAAGGTGCTCAATGTGTACTTTGGGTTTGTACATATTACATAGCAGACACAGGATGTTACATTACATAGACTACACCAATTCCCAGAAAATAAGATCTTTATGTCATTCTGTTTTGTTGTTAATAATCCAATGATTGGCTTTTGTAGATGTTCTTTTTTTCAGTGAGGCTTTATTGTTTAAGGCTTTGGTGTGGCAGCTGTCATGTGTCAATGACCCTAAGGATGGCATTGTCTGTGGTATAATAAGAGTCTGAAAAGTACCCAGCATGTTGTTTCACTTGCTTACTCCCCTGGAAGTCCTAATACAACATCGGTAGCCGACAGGGGGGATCTGGCTTGATTTCTATTCACCCTGGCAAAATCTGGTCTCCCCAAAGCCTGTTTTCGCAAGCAGCCCATGTGTGATTTCAAAAATAGCTTATGATGCTTCAAGTAGGAAATTGAAAAAGTGCAGTAATCCCCACCCCTGTCTATGCACAAGCACACTTGTACACACAAGCCTCTCAAAACACACGCATTCAGACATCTTACACACAGAGCTATAAGAAGGATTATACTCAGTCTTAATCCCACCTTTGGTGCTTAGACTCTAAACTGACAGATGACCGCTAGATAGAGAAATGGAAATCACCGCACAGTCCGCTGCCTTATTCTCTCTCTTATTGCATTTTCAAATCTTTCAATTCATCTGCCTATCTTCTCTCTGTCTGTCTCTCTCTCTTTTGAGTTGGCAGTGGCCATAATCAGGGGAGTGTATTCCAGACTGACAGTGGGAGGGTAGTGCCAGTTCCAGCTCCTAGACTGGGGGTTGTCGCTAACTCTAATCCACATGGATGTACCTATTTAGATACCGCTCTGCTGTGAGACCAGACAGGACGCCTTACTTCCCTTCCTCCCTCCTGCTTGCCATATTAAACAGTGACAAATTACATTTGTTAAAAATTCAAACAGCTCATGTCTTCACAGGAACAGGCTAATCAGAGGTAATGCACAGCTCATTTTGATGATAGAATGTCACAAATATTTTTAAATATGCTCAAATATCAGCACAAGAATTTTTTGTTTTGTTTTCCCTTTCCATCCTGTCTACACTGACAAAAATGTATTTAAATAATTGTCCTTAATGGGAGATACTTTAGTTCAATTTAGCTCAATTTGGTGGCATTAGTTTTGAGAAAACAAACCCATGTATGCATGTCCTAAAGTCCTATACCTATACTTCGTGAGTACATAATGTACATGTACATCTCTCATCAAAGCTAAACGGGAGGGTCAAGTTTTCATCTGTTTCCTTAGCATAGACAGATAATCAGCAGAGGTAAATAATAACGAATAACATTTACTTCTTTACATTTACTTGAGTAATTTTTTAAGTAACTTTTACTTTTAGAGTATATTTATTGATTTATTGATACAGTTACTTAAGTATATTTTTACTGAAAAAACGTTACTTTTACTTTACTACATTCGCTACATTCGCTCTGGATAAGGAAGGCTGCCAAATGCCGTAAATGTAAATAAATTTTATTGTAAATGACAGGTGATATGATGTTAATGTGCGTATCACAAGACTAGGATTTGGCTTTACTTTACTTTAACCTGTTTTATATAAGCAGAACAGAGCGACTTAGGAGAAGAGGGATGTGAAAACTTAAAGTCTATTTTTTTTGCTTCGTGTCAATCAGAAGTAACTAGTAACTACTCGAGTAGTTTTTTTTATCTTTTACTTTTACTCGAATAAGTGTTAAGATTCTTACTTTTACTCTTACTTCTATAAGTACTTGTACTTTTACTTGAGTACAGATTTTGGCTACTCTTTATCACCTCTGATTATCAGCCTTGACTCACACAAGTCACACACAAAGCAGCTTTATCCTGCATTATTCTAACCCAATCATATTTAAAATTGATCATCTTTACATGTGGTAGGGAAAACGGTTATACACAGCTGACACATTCTACTCTCTCTTTCTCTCTCTCTCTTTTTCTAGCGTATCGGTGTTTTTGGCATAAAACATTGATCTGCAAAATCTTTTCCTTGCGGAAAATAAAAAAAAAGAAAGAGAGAAATGGTCTACCTCTTACTTCTATATCTTTCTCTTTGTATAATAGAATGTGTGATGTGTTAAATTTAATTAGCACTGAGTGCAAAAGCCTGCCACTCGTCTCAGCTCCAAGAAAATAAAATATATAAATAGAAACTCATAAATACATATGGATCTCAGCTGTTGGCTCTAAATACAGTATGATACATGTGCCAGACAGAAAGCATCTCTAGTATACAGCTAGTGTATGTTTTTGATGTTTTGACTGTTTGACTGAGAACTAAACTTGGACTTCCTGCAAGGATCAGAGTTAAAGCTTGAAATAATAAAGCACACCATAATAACATATGTTGCTTTTACATATACAATAGATTAACAATATATACACAAATATAGTCTCCATAGTTAGGGTAGAAACGGTACAGCCTATAATAAATAGCATAAACATATGCACAATTGAATGTAATTTCTGTACGAATAAAATATATATTATTTCCAACAGTTCCTTTCTCTCCTACAAATCATTTTAGGAGATTCGGGCTCACCAAACACATCACATCCACAACTATAATCAGGAGAATTTTCTGGGAATGATGAGGCAAACAGGACAGACGCCAGCATGCCATTAAGCAGGTGGGTGTAGAGTGCCATTATTTCTTTTTACGCCAATTAAACACGGCACATCTTCAAGAGCTCTGCCAAAAATAAGTGCTCTGTAAATATGTGCAGGCAGAAAACTTTTCGTTTGGTGGCTTCTGTCTGAGGTGGGAATAAGTAATTAGGAAATGACTAATAGCCTCCTTTATGAGTATCCCTCATGAGGAAATAAATCTGCGAGAGCACGTTGTGTCACCATACTATACGAAACCAAAGAAATCTAAATTGAAAAATGCTGTCTGGCGAATCAAACTTTAGCTTTAAAAGCCCTATTGCTTTAAAAATCATCTTACACCTTCAGTAGACTATGTCAACACTGTGCACTGTTTCTCTATTAAGCTACATTGCACAGTTATTAAAAAGTATGCCCTGTAAAAGATCCTAATGAGACCATGCTTGGCCCGAGTATATAAAGAGCCAAAGCCTGTATGTTTAGAAGCACCTCCAGCCTTAGAGGTGACAAAGGTTGCATACAGAGATAGAGAAAAAACACATAGGGTTGACAGGATATGTTATTCATTCTGGAATTAACAATGTGCTATTCAGAATAAGCTTGTTAGCCTGATAATGTAGAGGCAAAAAAAAAAAGCAGCAAGGTCTTGGAGGCTGCATCCAGAGCGAAGCGGCAAGATAATGGGAGCTCTTACAATCTGCTGGCTGATTAATCAAGCTCTGCAGTACTGCTCTAGGAACAAGGTGCATTCACACACATACACACAAGCAAAGATTCCTGCTTTACACACATTCTTCTGCTTTGTTCAAGCAGCTAGAGATGCTATAAACTCTGCTGCCAGGGTTACAAAACCTTCTGCACCGGTGTTTTACTACCATGCAGAGATATGTAAGAAATCTAAGGATGTAAAAAAAAAAAACACTTGTACATCTACAGGACGCAAAGGAAAAAAGGGACTGGTAGTGGGAAATGTTTGATACAGACAAAGCAATAATGGTTCTGTTTATTTCGTTAACTGCATGTCTTTGTTATTTCAGTGTGTAAGTGCTGAGAGAATCTTGGCTAATGAGATAAAGGTTGACATTCTTAGGAAAGCGTCTTTCTTGTTTTGTCTCAGTCGAGTTGATGCAGGAAAGGCAGAATGACACAGACCTGATTGGATTGTCATTGATTATTTCAGCAGCCCACTGTCTAGTGTCTGATGCATGATGGGAGTAGTACTGGCTCCACACACTGACATCATCGGTCTAAAAAAAGGGATGTTGGTCTCTGTTTATAAAAGCTTGTAAGACAGAAGTTTTATTTTACCATAAAACAGCTGATTAAACATGCTTATTATGGGGCTAAATGTTGTGTTTTAAAAACACAGATATAGGTAGAACTGTTAACATTTAAAACCTAAATCAATAATCAAAATAATGCTAATAATTGTTATTCGTCAGATTAACATTAAAGCAAAGTAAAATTCTTTTCTTTACATCCTAGGAATAAGAGGTAAGAACGCAGAGTCAGCCTGTGCCTCTGGAGCTGACAACCCAAAGCCTTAACTATTTGAGCTACCGCTGTCCTGTGATAGTATAGTGATTGAGAAAGCATATACAGATGGTGTAATGCTACGTACACACTTTAATAAGAACCAGTGACTTTTGACAACATTAGGAACTTTAACTGTTGGACGTGGGGGTGTCCAGGAACCCGACAAAGTTTAAGCGAGTTTAACTCAGTGCAAATAAGGAGCCATTTAGTGTCATGACTTCTAAAAAGAAAGAAAACACGATCCATGGTAAAGTGGTTCTAAATTTTATATACAAGCACTATCTTTTCAAAAAGCTTAATTGCAATACTAAATTGTTTTTAATGCAATACTAGTTGTTACTACTATATAAACAGTAAACAAAATACACAAAATAAAATCCAATTCAAATGCTAATTTTGTCACCTACTAAATCATACATATGTGATATGTACTGAAATGCTTTTTACAATTGTCCAAGCTTTTCTTTTAAGCAACAACAACATTAAAAATAAAAAAAAATAACAAAAACAGTAAGTATTGAACCGTGAGCAATCAATACTTGTTAATGTACTGTATATGCCAAGCAGCTACTTCATGTACAGCGACTGGTATGTTGAAGCGATAAAATCAGAGAGCCTGTGCGTGACACTGTTGGTGAAAATACTGAATCAGCTTCAGATGCATGAATGATGAATCATGGTTCGGAATTAATTTGCCAGAGTTTACACAAAATAATGAAAAAAAAATCCTCCAAACAGAGGGTCTTGTTGATGAGAACAAAAACTAAAACTTGATGATGTCATGTGCAAAGATTCAACCTACCTGAACATATATATATATATATATATACTGTAGGCGAGGCTTAAGTTTTTAACAAAGAAAAAGAGAGTTATCAGTGTGTTGTTTTTCATAAAGCTTTTTAAGCACATAATCAGTTAGAAAAAGAAAATCTTTGCTGCAGGTAATTAAGGGAGCTCTTTTTATAGGCCTCATTGCTTCATTTTGTGCAATATGCATAATGATAATAAAGCTGACTTTGAGTCGAGCCAGATTTTCATTTCTTTTAGAACTCATATAGGTTGTATTACTAATACAGGTTTAATTAAATCTTTATTCAGGAAAGTAAATAAATAAAGTTTAAAAAAAAAAAACATATATCCCTGAAAACAGATGAACAGATCAGGAGTGATTATCATATAAAAGAAATGTGTGGGTTTTCTACCCAGGGCATGTATATTATATTCATATGCAGGTTAGTGCATTAAAGGGCTACAAATGCACCTGTTAGTCAAATGAAGAAGTAATATGCTGATAACGATCCACCTTTTTCCTCTGACTTTGCTTTAAAATGACATGTTGACACTATACCACTTATTTTAGTGGGCTTTATAATGTGCAGTTGTTCATCAAAGTGTAAAATGAAAATCAAAGAGTTTATCACAAAGTAAAATGTAAATCCTAAAATGTAAATAATAATAGTAATAAAATAATCATTATTAGTAGTAGTAGTAATAGTAGTATTAGTAGTCATATTTAGGCTAGCGTTTGGCATGTGATTCTTGCACATTAGGTATTTTTTAGGTCAGGGTACACAATATGCTTAAATTAACATTGACACTGAGCAGACATGTGTTTGGAAACTGTATGTGGATATTTGGCGCTTGGACACATTTAATGGCTTTTCTTTGGGTTCTATGGAATATCAAACCAAATAAGCGTTGAATATGTATCTCCCTGTGGCTCTGTTGTGATTTCCAAAAGCTTCATTTTTCCCTCTGCACATTCACAAAGACCTCCATTACTACATTCCAAGATGAACATACATCTGTTCAGAAAGAAACCCGGCTCAAGCAGCAACAGTGCAGCAAAAGACCGTCTCAGTCCCACGGACATGGAGGCTTTCACTCAGAGAGCTGCTTCACTTGGCCTAGTCACGCCTGCAGGCTGTGAGCTTTACAAGGAGCCAGAGCTGGACTTATGCACAGTAGGAAACCCTGCCAAAAGGGCATCACCCGTATAAGCCAAGTAGAGGGCAGGAAAAGAGGGCAGTTCTAAGACATAAAGAATTAGAAAAAAAGTAAAAGATTCATGGATGAATTTATAAACAATCCTTTAATGTAAAAAAAAAGAGTTTTGTAAGTCATCCATATTTAGAAACTTATCTGAATTTTTTTGAAGAAGCAGATACTTGTTATATATTCCTGTGACTTCATGGATGAACAGGGGATATATTTATCCTATATTTATTTAAAGTATGTATTGGAAAAGTACAGCTGTACGCTCTTTAAAGAATATGCATAATAATAATGTTAATTTAACACAGTTGTTAAATTGGTGACTTGGTAAAGCACGTTATGTCCTATTGCTAAATATACTCTGGCAGCGAGTATTATTATAGAATTATACATAATTTTCAACATAATATGTCCATCTAGTTTCATTAACATGATTTTATATATAAAGAGAATTGCAGTAAGGAGTAATGAGTTTCATTTTTTTGGAAGTGTGTTTTTGAACAGGGCAACAGCGCTCTCTGCTGACCAACCTGTCTTATAGCAGAAAAAAATACCACTTGAATAAATAAAATAGGACAAAAAAATCGTATACGCAAATTATATTTTCTTTAAAAGACATAAGCATTAGATATGTTGCTGAAAAAAAATCAAATACCAGATCTACCAAAATCCTTTTCTGTATATGATACAAAGACATCCAAAATATTTTTGCTATTCAATACAAAAATCCTAATCACATTAGAGTGAAATGAAAGTAAAATATTTGAACACGATCGTATCTTTTTAAAGGTGGAGAAACATTATGATCCAAATACATTCATTAAAAGTTACAAGTAAAATGATTTAGTAATTATTTTTTGTTATATAAAACTGTAATTTAATTGATGAGGGAAAGAAAGTGTCTTCTTTCTTTTTCTTTCTTTCTTTCTTTTTTCTTTTTCACGCTTTCTTTCTTTTTTCTTTTTCTTTTCTTTTTTTTCTTTCTCATTTCCATCCCTCCTTACTTCCTCCATCCCTCCCTCTCTCTCTTTCTTTTTTTTCTTTCCTTCATTCCTCCCTACCTCTGTCCCTTCCTCCCTTTCTTCCTTCCTTTCTTTTCTTTCTATCTTTCTTCCTTTCTTTTTTTTTTCTTTCTTTTTTTAACGCATTCAGATTTTGAATCCCACATACACACAAACTATCACCTGATACAAATCACCTGATTTTACTGGTTGCCTTGTCAACAACCTACTGCATGAGCTTAGACTCAGTATTTACATGCCACCTGCTCCCTGTCGTCCCCACCCTATTTTTCCTCATCTAATTTAAGAGCTAGGGGGTGGACATCAAGTTGGCAGTCGAAAATTTCAATTTCAAGTTATTTTATTTTCACATCAGGCTGCTTTCAGCTATTTTTTCAGAAATCTCTTCATTAGTAAAATATCAAACAGTAAGATTAATGATTTAATATCTGTCATTACCTTAAAGAGGGTGATGATTATTTCTCACATCAGTTTAGGGAGTTATGACATGTGACATGTTATGACATATGACTGTCATAACCGGCTGCAATGTCTGTACAACAAAAAATGGATGGAACTGAGACATGATGGCTTGCACATTAAGCAGAAATAATGTGAATGGTTTGATAGACCTAGAAATCAAACATACTTGATTTTCAGACACACACATACTTTTGTGGGTTGAAAGTTTATAGTAAGTGTTCCTTATTCCATATGATTATTTCCTTGCCTTTTTTCCGTATTTTTTTCTAAGCAGGCATTTTTACTAAAATTTATTCAACTAAAATTCTTGTAAATTCTAGGGGGAATGAAATCCTATTCAATGTGTCATTAGGCTTGATGATGTTTACACATTATAATGGGCTCTATATTTTCTACAACACTTTAAAACTCGTCTTTTATTAATTAAATTACCTTTTTTGTTTAATTTGTCAGTTAGTAATATATCCTCAATTAAAAGAACATCATTTACTTGAGTGTACAATACAGCACACTCTTTTAGGCTGGTGTACATAAAATATTAGCACCATTTAATTACACGGGGACTGGTACATTAAACAATATCAAAAATCAGTATAATGTGGTAGATCTTATATTTAAAGCCATGTGATTACATTTATTTAAGAATATGACTTTGTCTGTACCTGAAAGAAGAGAGAAACTGCATCAGTAATAATATTTTAATTTGGGGTTTTTCTATGTATTGTCTTTATTAATAGCGCAGTCTTAAAGCATCTGATATTGTTTTTTATATGAGATCTTTTTACTGTACTTATGGCTTTAAAGGCGCATGGAATTTAATGTTTTTGCATCAACTAGATTTTTAGCACTGGTCAAATATGCATCAAAACAATGTCCGGAAACACAGTAAACAACTTGCTTCGCATCCATGTTTGCACTTCCACCCATCTACTCAGGCTGCTTTTCTATTGCTTAAAAATGATTGTTTCTTTATAAATGCCATATAAAGTTACCCGTCAGATTATGTGTTATGAAATGATAATTATTATTGTTAGAGTAAACCGAATGATTTCTGTACTTATATATTCACAGTCCTGCTGTGTGGACTGTATCAATGGATCTTCTCACAATGTCTTTAATATTTCGTGTGCTGCTACACCAGCACAAATGAACGAAACACTACATATTTGTAATACATAATTTAAGAGCCTCTGAAAGTGCATGCTAATAAGCTTGGGCATTCACGCCACAACTGCAATTAAAACAATGCACAATAATAGAGGACAGAGTCTGAATGTCAGGCTGTTTCTGGGAGTCAGCAGCAAAGTGTCACATTATCATACACTCAAAAAAATCACCTACAAGATATATTTACCGTATTCTTTTTTCCAGCAGGATGAGCATTTGTTTCAAGTTGAGCACTGGGCAGATTATAAATAAGTCCCAACAGCAGCCTACCATGACATTTTTTAAATGTTTGATGTAAATGTGTAACTATAATTAACCTAAAATCCCAGGAAACAGTGATATTAATAAATTTTAAAAAAGGAGAATTATTCAGCTAGATCTATTTTAACATCACATTACAAGCTCAGTATCAGAATGTTGACTCACTTCCACTGAATACTATGTGACCGTGTTTTTCTTGCACTAGAAGTTTCCCGATTTTCTGGCAAACAGAATCCCAAAGCTGCCCACCTGTGAGAAGACTGTACACCCACCGCACTGTCTGATTACTATAATTTATAACCGATCACATGCACAAACTGTTTTCTTATCAGAAACCTATCAAGATAATAAAGAGCTGGTGAAGAAATTCCGATTTGTGCATTTGTTCCTCCTGTGTGAAGCAGCTGTTTTTACCCTACCATAAAATAAACAACAATAGGTAGTAGACGGGCGGAGGAAGCTAGAGAGAAAACCTCTTTGCCTACTCAGTGTTTGTTTTTTTTTAGTGGCTCTGAATCAAACTGAACTGCTCTGAGCAGGCCATGGGCTTCTTCACCTACTGCCATCTATCACAGGATCCCAACACCGTTAACATGACAGGGTTATTCTTATATTTGAATTTGGCTGTCCATGTCAGTGAAAAGAGGAAGCACCTTTATACCAAAAACATAAGAATTTAGTGCAGTAATAAATCCAATTTCTGCCTGTAACTATAGGTAGTGCTGCCAGATTAATAAATAAAAGATAGAGAACTGTGAAATGACCAAAGAAATATAGAAAAAATCTTGGCTATGTTTATATTACCATGGCATATGCAAAATAAAGCTGCAGCACAATTCAGATATTACAAATTAAAAATTAATCTCCACTAAAATGCACTGCTATGTGATTAATGGTCTCTCGTTTAGAAAAATCTTAGCTTCAATAAATTTGTTACAGACGGTACATTTTTCATAAATACGTTATTTCTAATTTTAAAAAATGGTTTTATTGTTTCACCGCATGAAAAACTGCCATTTTTTTGGATCAGTAATTTCTAGGGTTTGAGCTGAATACAGTTTTCTGTTTATGTCCATTTCCCTGTGCCTGAGTTTTGCGTGTATGTATGTGTCTTCTGGTTCTTCACATTTTTCCCATTTCCCAAAAACGTATCAGTGAGAAAACTGGATAAAACCAAAGCCCTTAAGTTTGAATAAGTGTGCATGTGTGTGTGCCTGACATAAACTTCAAATCTACAGTGATCCTGACCAGAGTAAAGTGGCTACTAAAAGTAAATCAGTAAAAGTAGTTTTTGCTGATTATAATAATCTCACAAATTACATTACAGTACAAGGAAAATCTTTTCAATTCATATCCCAGCTAAAGCTACAATGCCGGGGTCAGCTATTTCGACTGCATCGTTGGAGCAAAAACAAATAAAAGCCTTGCTCAGGGACCCACAAGTGGCAGCTCGGCAGTGTGTGACACATTATATTAAAACAAAATCATTGTGTTGTATTTTAGTTCAGTCAAGTATTTGACAAAGCAACTGTGGTATGCACAGACACCACTAGCGACTAGTTGTGACCTACTACACCTCTTACTACTAATAAAACAGATCTCTGGGGGCCCCCACAGTGCATGGATCCTAAGAACTTCCTTCCCTTTGCGGCGCCTCCAGTGGTATGTATTGAAAGAATGCAAACAGTGTTTACAAATGCAGCAATCATATTAATAATTCTGCTTAAATTACATATTTTTTTTAAAGAACCTCACTTTAATTTACATTAGTGCCAAATGACATGGACAAGTGGTTCAGTTGATTGGGGGAAGGGACAATTCACAATGTATACTTCAAGCATTTAATTGCTCCAGCAACTAATCTGGAAAGTAATTAGTGTTTGCGAGGCACATGTCTTGCAGTTCAACAGGAATAATGAGTAACAATGATGCGAAGGGACGTGTGCTCACAAACACTTCATAAAGCAAATGAGGTCACGCTGCCACAAGTAATTGAAGGTTTTTTTTTTTTAAACTTAGCACTACGGAGCAGCTGCTCCTTATCAAAGCTGTCATAAGAAGACCTAAGCAGACACACTCACACACACATGCATATGCACACACCAACAAGACATGCACATATGCAGTAAATTGCATTTCTACAGTTCATGAGTGCTTGTTTTTACTCTAAGGGAATAACACTAGTGAAGAATTCAAATGAGATCACACTGACGTGGTGAGTCAAAAGAGGTTCAGCTTTGAAATCGATCCAGCAGAGCAGGGAGGGGATAACGCTATCACTGCTATAGTGATTATGCACAGACTAATATTCCCCCTTAACTTAGCAACGACTTGTTTTTCATCAGGCCTCGTTTAAAAAAAAAAAATTCCAGTCTGAGCCGATGCTGGTGTTTGTCGGTTGACTACACTATAAAACTCAAGACCTCATCACTCCCAGCTGAGTGATAAGCCCACACACAAATTGAAGCTGGTTCGATTATGCCTCATAGACATTAAAAAAAACTCATCCGCTGTTTTTCTGAGATATATTTATTCTTCAGCTCATAGCAGTGCACACAATGCTGTTGTGGAGTTTTTACTTGGCTTTAAACCTACGTTCAAGAATACTCCTAAACTCAAACACACACACACACACACACATTTCCAACTTCTTCACACACACATGTGATTTCCAACTTCTTCAAAATTTTTAAGTATTTAAAAGCCTCTGGGCAGAGTGCTGTGTGCATAAATTAGGCAGGATGAGGGAATTGGAAGCCTTTTGCTGTTGAATGCTCATCAGTGAATTTCTTCTGCACAACATAATATTGCTGGAGGGCAGCTGTACATGCATCTCAAGTGACCAGATGAGTTTAAAGTAAGGGGACCAGAACGGTTTCTTTTATTAACGTATTTCCCTTCCATATTTGTTCTTTTGCCGTTCCTATCGTAATTTTATTCTTGTAAGAAAGATTTCTAAATAAAGCTGATATAAACATTCCTACAGAGGTTAAAGTCGGAAAAGCTTAAATAAAAGAGGTGTTAATAATATGTTTTTACATTCATTTTACATCATTCATTTAGACTTTATTTTATATAGAACTGCTTGCAATAGTCATGACGAAGGATTGAGAAAGCTTGATGATAAGCTTAGGAGATAATCGTAATTTTTATGGTGTAATTCACGCAGCAGACAAAGAACCAGAGCTTATTTTCTCCGGAATAATTTTTGTTTGTTTATTGATTTGACAAAGGCAAAACATACTTAGTGCTGCAAATGTAGGGCAATCGATAGTAGCTGTTTGAACCAAATAAAACATAGACAGGTATAATTATTTAGAGTTATAAATACTAAATCTTTCCTACACAAAATGAATTTTTCTCTGGAAGGGCCATAAAATATAAAACACAGTTATAGAATGGTAATAATGTGCCTGATATGGGTTCACATAAAGTATCCTTGAAAAAGCAGTAATACATCAAAACATGAAAAATACTAATAATAGAAAATTTTTACAAATAAATGTAACCAGGTTTTAGCACTGTGTTGCCCCACAGCAGGAAGATCCCGGTTTTACTATCAGTGTGGAGTTTGCATATTCCCCCCGTTATTGTGTGGGTTTACTCCAGGGTACTCCGGTTACATGGCAACCCCAAAACATTTGTATTAGGTTGACTATATTAGGTTTACCTCCTATATTACTTATAGGAGTGTTAGTCTGTGTGATTGTTTTTTTTTTGTTTTTGTTTTTTTTTGTCTCTATTTGGCTCTATGATAAACTGGCAATCTGTCCAGGTGGTATCCCTGCCTTTTGTCCACTGACAGCTGGGATAGACTCCAGCAGATCTCTGTGACCCTAATTAGAAAAAATAAGCGGGTATAGACAATAGATATTCTAGATGGATGTAACCACTTTTATAAACTTTAACATGCTTAGCATAGCTTGTGGGTAATGTGTAAAATTTGATATACATGAGGGCAGGGAAAATTATACTACAATAAATTATATAAAGCATAGGGGCACATGACCATCACATCCATATGGGATTTTTGAACATCTTTAGTCCCACTTTTACTCCTATAATAACCTTCACAAAAACTTGTTGGACATTAGGCACTGATGTTAATTAAGGATGTCTGGGTTGCAGTTGATATTTTAGTACATCCTAGAGTTCCTGGGCTTTGTACTGGTCTCTGGAGTTTTTTCACACCAACCTTGTCTTAGTAGAGTTCAGGAGTTTGGTGCACAGGGGCATTGTCATGCTGAGACAGTGTTTGGGTTTCTAAGTTCTAGTAACGGAATAATGTAATGTTACAAGTGTGCTCTTAACTTGGGGGCAAGAGTTTAGGAAAGGCATACGTACAGCATGTGGGTGTGGTGGTGAGCAAACTTTTGGCAATCTAGTGTATATCTTATTGTAAAGACTTTAGTACCGTTATTTCTTTATTACCATGGTAATATTCCGTAGCATCACATGCAGAAAATTATAAGCCCTTTACCGAAACAGATTTGACTATTTCCTCTAGGAAGTCATCTTAAATCTTCAAATCCAACCGAAGGCAGTTTGCATGTATTTCCGCAGTGTAGAACGACAAACCTCTAAAAGCTGCCCCCATTAACCAAATGGAAGATTACTGAAATAATGGAAATGTTCTTTATTTTCTGCAGAAAATAGTAAATAGATAATAGTGCACATTTACAAAGGGGTTTTGAGCCGTTTTTGCAGCTGACGTGAGAGAAGAGTAACAGATGCTAATCAGCTGCTTTTCATAGAACATCATCTGTTCTTCGATAAACATGCAATTACATGACAGAAAGTGTCACTTGTTTTGTAAGTTTCTTTTTTTTTCTTTACAGGGACTCCAATAGATGATATTCTTAAAGCCTGACCTGTTGAAAAGGATTGTTTTTGATGAAAGCACCAAGTGGCTTTGTTTAAGGAAATTAATAAATAATAGAAATGTAAAAGTAAAATAAATATGGACAGATGGTCATTATAGTTCGTCTTTGCACTTTGTACTCTGGGGTAAATCTAAAGCAAAGTCTCCTGCAGGTTACATACTGGATGTTTTAAAATGCTAAGCAAAATGGTCGACTGTGCAAACTGACCATTAAAATATACTGTCTATGTACGTGTTTTTGCCTATATACCGTTGGCCAAAGGTAGTCACAGCAAGTTATAAAATCATAATAGTGGCTGATTTTAATCTTTTTATATACTGTATTAGGTTATGATAAATCATGTGTCTAAAAACTGAGGAGAAAATGTCATTTAATTATTTTCATAGGTTTAGATTATAGATGTAATCATCTGATGTCCCAGTACTTTTGTTCAAAGAATATGTGCAGAAGGAAGACATACTGTAAAGGCAATAAAAGTTTTACATTTAAACAACCAAATGATATTATTTTTTATATACAACATTAATTACAATAGTCATTTTCTAAGTGTGTTTAAGCTAATTGCAGTAGTGACATGGCCTTGTTATTGACCTTGCCACAGCACTTTTTTTGTTATGTAAATACAGGCAGACTAGAGAGCGTTGGTCAGGGTAAGGGGTGAGGAGAATCAGTCAGGCGATATGAATTGCCACAGGCTGTTTATATATCTGCTCTCTGTTTTACACACACAGGTCCTTGGTTGTCAGCCAAGCCGCGGTCCTGCTGGAAATGTAACATGCATATATCTGAGAGTACACACATCTCTGTAGCCTTCAGAGAGAGCACAGCTGTTTTAACTGCATTCTGTAGCGCAGAAAATCAGAGAAACCAGCAGCAAAAAATAGCTCATTAAAATGAAGACTACCTTAAACTTTATTGAAAGATTCTTAGATCAGCTTAAGGCTTAAGATTAATGGGGCTGTGAGAAAGTGCTTGCCTATTCCTCAAGTCCACATGTTCCCGATACATTGAGTTCATCTTAAAAGCTTTCATCAGACTCCCAGCTGACATTATTCAGACCCCGCTCAAGCTGTTCTTTACAGGAAAGTAGCATTAAAACCGTGACCAGGATGTTACAATTTTAAGCCTACATTTTATAATGTTTTATTTGTCACTTTCCTTTTTTGTTAGCAGCTTAGTGTTCAATTAATAGCTAGATATGCTGTGCAACCTGTGACAGAAATAAGTTACCTCAGATGACCTACATGTCTGAAAATACAAAGATGTCGAAATGTGGCCACCTAGTGGCTGAATAAAGAATTTACATCAGATGCATATCAGACATGACATAACTGAAAATATGAAACGGTAAATAAACTTACTTTTTGAGAAATTGATAAAAAATAAAAAATGTCCAAAGACTAAAAATGCAATAGCTTGTAGCTCAATTTTATATTTAATTGTCATGGAAAATTCAGAAATAAAAGAAGTCCAGCAAACCACACTCATATGGACTGCATAATTTAAATTGACTCAGACACTAGCAAAATTAGCCTACACAACTTATTAGCTAAATAGCTATTAGGTAAATTAAGATTAAATTAAAAAATCCAGGTCTCTCTCACACACATACACACACAAACACATCTTACTAAACTTACAGACAGAAAGTGTAGCAGCTTAAACAAACAAAAATCCTGCAGGTTAAATCAAATTAATTAATTAAGCCTGTGCTGGACTAATGTATTTTCTTTTACACATATATTTAAAAATAAAGAGGGAGGGGGTTTCACATGTATACATATATATATACACACACACACAGACACTTTACCTTGTAAATTATAATCCAAATCATTAGAATCTCTGCATAAATGATATACCGTTATTACTGTGTGGAATCTGGTGACGTTGCTGTATCAACATTTAAGTTTTATTTATATCGCTATATAGGAAAAATGTCCATATGAGCTTTTTAGAAGTTTAAGATGTCCATCGCCACCAGGCCACCTTTACTCTGTCCCACACGGCATCGAGAGAGTCAATCGCCGGACGCACATCCAAGATAGAGAACTGATACGTGTTTTTGTCAAGGTCTCCTTCATAATAGTCGATTACATACCGGACCTCTTTCCCACAACGATCCACAATCCAGTCATGTCGGTCAAAGGGTAGTTCATATCTACACAAAAAAAAAAGATGAACTGAAACACAACTTAAATACAAAAAAAACAAAACAAAGTTCATATACATCTGTAAGTAAAGCTGAGGAATGTTAGCTTATGACAACAAAATACAACTCCATACCCCATCCAATGACGTATCTTTGCTCTGGGTGAAAACTCTTTTGCTTTACCACCAAACCGTTTTAAAGATGGGCCACATGGACATTCACTAGACAGCAGAAAAAGGAGTTTTTAAATTACAATATAAAAGAATTAGCATTATATTACTACCACAATCACCATCCACTGTAACAGAAACGGCAGGACGCCTGCATTTTCATGCAATTCGTGATCGATCAGTGCGGTGAAATGAATATCATCATGCAAGTGCAGGACAAAAGCTGCAGTTAATTCTCCTATCAAACGTCAGAGTGGGGTCTTAGTAAATCTTACTCCTTCAAAGCTGTAGTAGTATTTAACACTATGAGAAGCAGTTATGTTGATGGAAATGGCATGCTGATCAGAGAGATCAGAGCAACCAAACTGGTGCAAGATGACAGGACGTCTACATTACTAAAACCACTGAAGACCTGTAGTGGTGAAATTCTTGAGGGAATTCAGCGTTTATGATGAGAAAAGGTTTCTAATAGTGTGGACAGCAAGTGTTTTACTAGTATGATTATTAATAATATAAATATTAAAACCATTATTTTCTATTATTATTATTGTTTTTATTAGTACTACAACACCGAAAGTTTACTCACCTAGCATGTAGTGCCTCCCATTTCAGGATCTCCTCCCAGGCCTGTTCGTTGTTGCGGTTGTGGATTTTGATGATATTTGACATGTCATCTGTAGAAAGACTGTCGTCTTTCCAGCGCCACCTATACAAACACACCATTATTTCAACGCTTCTTGCATTCTAGGAAAGTGTTTGTTCCTGTACCAATTATATGCGTCGATGTGCGACAAACATTTCAAAGCCTTTATAATTTACTTCCAATCAGCCAAGTTATATTTTCACCAGCAACACAAAAACATCTTTATTTGATCAGGTCTAAAAATGAACTGGCAGCGTAGTTAGTTCTGATGTATTTCTGCAAAGCTGCTTTAAAACAATCCCGATTGATAAAAACGCTATATAAATAAAGGTAAATAAAGACTTCCTATTTGGTGTTGGCGAGAGGAATGAGTGTAGCCGCACTATGCCTGAGATAATCATCTACAGCTAGTGGTGTGAAATAGAGGACAGGGGTGACTCAGTGATTTAAGGTGTTGGACTGATACCTGAAAGGCCGTAAATGTAAATTAATCAAATACATAGTCGAATTTATAATCTCAGCAGTATCTATGATGGCCTGAGATATCATGAAGGAAACCGAAGCTCAAGCTTTATTTCAATCTGAATGTATTGTTATTTAAGATGCAGTAAAATATAATACAAACATACCCCTTTCTTAACATGGCATTCCAGAACATTTGTTCTGAGGGATACACCCAGTTTTTCTCTGTTCCGAATCTGGGAATGCTGGACTCCTCTCTTTTAAGCGGCAGTGGGAAAGGCTGGTCAGAAGCTGGCTGTTGGTTTGGCGGGGGCATCTAATACAAACACAAAACATAAGCTGACAGTCAGTTTGTGCTCTTTACCATTTCCAAAGCAAACATACACATGCACACTATATGAGCAGAAGTTTATGGACATGACAAAACGTATGTGTATACAATATCTCTATAAACTGTAGTATTAGGATTTTAAGTACATTTACATCGTTTGACAGACACTCTTATCCAGAGCGACTTACATTTATCTCTTTTATACAACTGAGCAATAAGGGGTTAAGGGCCTTGTTTAGAGGCAGCTTGGTGGTGCTGGGAATCGGAATGCCGTTTTTCCAATTATCAGTCCAACACCATAACCACTGCGCTACCATTTTCCCTAAAGTGAGTAAGAGACCCAAACACTGTTCCAGTATGACAATACCCCTGACCTCAGAAAAGACAGGGTGTGTTTTAGTTAGTGTGAAAGACTTTAACTAACACGTGCAGAGCCACGACTCAACCCTACTGAAATGATCTTTGGGATGAATTACAACACCGACTGCATCCCAGCCCTTCCCAGATGACATTAGTCCCTGTACTCACTAACAGTAGTATGACAGAATTGGATAGATGAACCCTCAGAACAACTCAGTACTCAGTACACCCCACATTATAGAGAAAACACTTCCGGATGTGTATGGATTACTATAGGAGTAAAAGTTAGACTTATTCAGGAGTAGAATGTTCAAATACACATATGGATGCGATTCAGGAGTCCCAATACTTTTGGATATCTTATTATAAAACCGGTACCATGTTTGTTGGATCAATGTCAGACATTCCTTGTGCAGCCTTCATGGGACACTCCACAAAGTTGTAGGCCTTCTCCTGGTGTGCTGGACCTTCTGGAGTCGTAGGCTGAGCTCCTGCCTGATGCATAGGGCACCCAGATGGAGGAGAACCTTAAACAGGTTAGACATAATACATGTTAAAACCTTAAACCTTGTTTACATGTTAATACACAAGTTGGGATTTGCAGTAGACCTACTTTCTTGGCGTGCCTGGTGCATTGGGCAGCCCTGTGGAGGGGAACTGTTGCCTAAAGAAGCCTCTGCTTTAACAGTAACAGCAGGACTGGACGCTGAGCCACCCATCCTGAAGTGCTGCTCTCTTCTGTGAGACAAACAACACACAGATATGACAAACAACAACACACGTATAGTACAATCACCATCAACAGCAGTACAATTAACTCGATCATAAAGAGCATCACAACAGTCCTTATAGCACGGTTTCTTTTGATATACTTCAAATAAATAACTAATACTAATAATTACAAATAATTCCATTAGTAGTTTACATCAACCAGACATTGGAAATAATAAACGAAAATATGGGCGATTATTTATTTCTCCGTTGCACTGTGTACACACCTTTAACTATGAATGTACATCATAGCTACTCAAACCGGTGAATTTAGACACTTTACCTGTCACACATATTAAACAGTAAAAACGCAAAACACACATGTGATTTTTACCTGCTCACACGATACAATCCCGATCCCCAATGTCAACGTGCGGTAACACATCTACCTACCCACAATCCCTCACTGCTTCTTCGTCTAATACAGTTTAAACTTCTAATATTTATTACCGCCACCTACAGGCGACAAGTTGTAACTTTAATTTAGTCACATTTACGACGCTTCGTCTAAAGAGGCGTGGCTACGTAATAAGTTTTTTTTTTGTAATCTTATATGATTTAAAAAATTAGAGACTTTAAAGACTGATACGCTCTAATGTTAAAGTTTTCTTGAATAAACTATCTACAATTGCACGAAGGGCCACTTTTATAGGGACATAAGACATGATGCTGAATAAACTGAACTGTGATTGGTTGTTTTACATGTCAGTCAGACGCCCTACAGACAACTTCAACAACAATATAATATCTTAATAATATTAAATCAGTATAAAGCTTTTTATACCTTTTAAAATGCAGTTTATGAAAATTGCAATTGTGACGAGTCTTTGGTTAAAAACAGTAATCTAGCTATTTTAACAAACAAAGACATTCTTACTTCTAAGCACCAAAACTAAGAAGACTCTTAATCGAATTATGATATTATGATAGAGGCACACACATTACCATCTAAAAGCAATTACATACATAGATTCTCTTATATTTTTACCTTGCACCCGGTGTTCTTTCACAGGTTCTGGATCCACTGTGACCCAGAAAAGGATTAAGTGATTTCTGACCACCCAACACCACATTGCTGACGGTGAATTGTAAAGAACATTTCTTCAGCAACTACTTTTAAAATATATTTAATCTTCAATTGATATTTAAAGGTTTAATTTGTAATAAAGGTTCTGCAAACATTTAGCATCAATGGACTCCCTTCATTGTGTTTAAGAAATGAAGATAAACAAGTGCTGGGAATGGGTAAAGTATATATATAATCTTTTTGGCCATAATCATAGAGCAGCAGCCTTTGTTTCACAGTAAGATAAAAGAATGGATTCCAGTAAATTACTACTAATTACAGTAATAGAGCTGTCAAAGCCTATCTTGTACAATGCCAATGTTATGCCGTTGTGTTTGGCTAATATTGTTTTTAAGCTTAAATTACCAAATTGACGTTCTGGGCCCTGGCTCAGTGATAAACAGCAACTCTTGGTCAATGGGAAAGCAGCGGAAGCAAACCAGGAAGATAAAGAACTTTACACACTGGTAATGGTATTCCATAATGGCTGTAACCTCTCAAAGTCATTTTGCCACACTGCAGAAATAAAGAAATCAGGAATGTTATGAGGATAAAAAGTTCAGGGTGTTAGTTTGGCCCTTTAATTTCCCAGATCTTAATCCAATTTTGCATTTTGGTTTGTGCTGGACAAACAAGTCTTATCTTCAAATGCCCCACTGCACAACTTACAGAAATTTACAAATCTGGCGGATACCACAGCATAGATATTTTTAGATATTTTGTTGAGTCCATGCCCAATATACTGCTGGTTTATGCAATCGCAGTGGAATCCACACACTATATTAAACAGGGGGTTTGTGTGTGTGTGTGTGTGTGTCATAGAATCTCATCCACGCTGTGCCACAATTTGTGCTCTGAATGCCCCCTGGGAGAGATCTAAGCTCCTTGCAAACCTGTATAGAATAAGAGGTACCAAAGGGGATCATTATTAGCATAATATAAATCTATTATTATTTACTGAATTATTGTTGATTACGTTTATTAAAACACATCACGCTATTTTATTATTTAAATACAATTTAGAGCAACTATGTGTCCATGCTGTCCCCTTTAAGGACGCTTCTTCTTTTACTTTCACTTTGTAACTATTGAAATACACAGGATCCTGGACTGGATGCGCCTTTGGTTACAGCATGACATTATAGCGCGCATTTTAACGCGGAACTTAGCTTTTAAATGAAAAGTGAAACTACATCATATTAGGGGATCCACAATCTGAAAAACATTTAGACCCGAGCGAAATTTTATACCGGTTTTTGGTGTTACAGATGATGGTGAATTGTGTGTTTGTAGAAAAATTCGTAATGCTTGAAATCCTCATTTTCGCCTCTTTGCGCGCGTTCGTTCACGGTAAGTTTTACAGTTTAATGTTTTTTTAAATGACGTCATGACAATTTTGTGAAAAATAAATAGTATAGCGGGTAGCACAGTTAGTGGTTAGCAATGTTGCCTCAAAACAAGCAGGTCCCGGGTTCGATTGCCTTTCTGTGTGGAGTTTGCATGTTCTCCCCGTGCTTGTGTGGGGTTACTCCAGGTACTCCGATTTCCACCCACAGTCCAAAAACATGCATGTTAGGTTGATTGGTAATTTTATATTGCCCATAGGAGTGAGTGTGAATGTGTGTGTGGCCCTGTGATGGACTGGCGAGCTGTCCAGGGTGTACCCCTCCTGCCTTTCGCCCTTTCAAAGAGCTGGGATAGTCTCCAGCAGATCCCTGTGACCCCGAATTAGGGAATAAGCAGGTATAGAATATGAATGGATAAATGAATAAATAAATATACAGTATATATACATATGTTTTCTATTATTTCCATTAGAATTTAATGGCGCTGCAAAGCTTTTTAGTAGTTTGTCTCCCTCTCAGGTGAACAGGTTGCGGATGTGGTGCTGTCCTGCTTCTTCATTGAGGAAAGGGGAGAAATGACTGGAGCTAACTTCATACGTTACCCTGCCACCATGGTACTAAAGGACCTTCCTATGAACTCTTCAGAAACCATCACACCCTACATACCTCCTAACACTCCAAACCCTGATGACCTGATTTTTGAGGCCACCGGTAAGTAAAAATAATCTTGGCCATATATTTGCCCTAAAAACCTTTATTTTTAATTTTCTTTTTACTAAAGTTATATTATTACTTCCCCTACATTTTTCCTTTATGTCTTTTGGCTTAGCTTCATCGGTGGAGATCCCTGAAGTGGAATCTATTCTCCATGCTGACTGTAATGAACAGGAAGTGATTTGTGAATTAAGTCGTTATATCCCTCACGGCACAAAACCGGATTCTCTACCTGCTCATTTTATCGCCTCAGTCCAACTTGAAGGTGGCAGAGTTGGCTTTTCTCTGGTGCTACAGACGCTAGCCAGTGAGAATGCAGAATCAGATACTGCATCACTAATGCAGAGCAAACTTCAGCTTCCTCTTAGCCAGTGGGGAACTCTTCTTACAGATGGTATTATTCAGTTCAATTTCATTTTATTGTTGAATACAATTATCTGTACACCTATGAATACTGTTGAGCTACACCACTATGTGTTTTTTTTCTTTATTATAATTATTTCACAATGTAATGTGGTGGATTAGCGGGCAAGGCTTTTGCCTGATCACAAGATTATGGGTTTCCAATTTCCAACTGGTTAGGAATGTTTTAGTGACACAAAAGGGAATAAACACAATATAAGCAGGTGGTTTTAATGTCAGGGCTGATCTATGTTTATGCAACTACACAACAATAATAAAACACATATTATGTTTTGTATAAGCCAATACTGTTAACAAGCGCACTTAACGAAAAACGAAAGATGCATTTAGGAATTTTAGCCTTCTAGTACTTTCAACGGATGATAAATAGTATGCAGAGTCCAGACTGTGTTTATCTATCGGTATCAATAATTACACAGCAAATACTTGTATCTTGTAATTTGTACACAAATATATTTTGTTTATCATATTATGCAATATTATCTCTCATTTCTCCCAAATTTCTCTTTCTCATCACTTGGTTAACTCTGTTTCTGTAACTTCTTGCTTTGCAGTTGTGTTTGTGTTGTTTTCTCGCTCGCCTTCCATTGCGGCCCCTATAGGAGAAGACACTGTATTAGATTGTGGTTATAGGCAACGGGACATCCCCACAGATCAGAATCTGGGTCTTGAGTGGCGCTGGCAGTATAGAGGACATGGCAAAACCATTTTAGAAATTAAACAGTCTGCAGAAGGAACATTTAGTGAGTAAAATGTGTCAATGAATATACAATACAATAATTTTGCATGTATATTTGATAAATTATTAGAATAAGAGCTATCGTGTATGACAAGTGTATCATATTTCAAAAGATGGATTATATTTATTAAAAGTCTACTCAGTTTTTTGATAATATTCACATATCATGACTAGGTAATATTTTGTCAATATTTTATTGGTTTCTGTCCTTTAGTGGCAGTAGATCGAGATGGAGCAAGTGCCAACTCAGCCCTGCTAGTTAAAGATGGAAATGCATCTCTGACCATGAAGAAGTTAAGGGTCTCAGATGAGGGCACATACATCTGCACCATTAATTCTGGGCCCTTCCAGATTCAACAGATCGTTCAGCTGAACATCATGCGTAAGTGTCTTGCTAGATGGTATGTCCAGCCAATTATGGGGATGTCTCTGCTCTTAGAATTACTTTCATAAAAGTCAGCAGTTTTGATGTGTTTATAAAATGCAGAAGTTTTTGATGTGTTTCTGTCTCTTTTAGAACCTCCCAAAGTTTTTTTTCAGGAAAGCATTATTACATTTCAAGATGAGTCATCCAAGAGACTAAGTTGTCACTGTAAGCAGTATTACCCCCTAGATGTAAAGGTGTGTAATTACATGCAGTCAGCATACACTCTAATCATTCAGCTATTGGCACTGTTCATATGTCCTGACATTGAATTAAGTGTAACTGAATTACAATATGTGACGTGCCGAGTCTAAATTTATCACTGTGACGCACTGACAGTGGATTAGCTCATAGGTTAAAATGTTTGCTTTATGGAAGTTACTG
The DNA here is from genome assembly GCA_005784505.1 of Bagarius yarrelli. Lineage (NCBI taxonomy): Eukaryota > Metazoa > Chordata > Actinopteri > Siluriformes > Sisoridae > Bagarius > Bagarius yarrelli. The sequence continues at coordinate 2,930,739 of VCAZ01000010.1, read as the reverse complement.
AGTTGTATAAAAAGTTGTATAAATGAGATGATGAATTCTCATTCTCATTCTTCAAACGCTCATTCTACTTCCTTTCGGAACGGGGCATTTTAAAGTCAAGGGTGTTTAATATGTGTTAGTTGCTTTTGTTTATATTAAGATACATTAGGAGACACCTCTCTTTAATTACAAATGAAATTCATTGTAATGTACTTCATTTGCTGCATTTCTTCATCTCTAATGACCTTCTTTGCTAGACAATAATCTAGTCCTATACATTTTGCCAATAATTTAATTTATTCTAATTAAGAATGTTTAAATGATCAACAAATACAGTAAAATACAGATAAATCATATCTGCAGATTAAGATTAATAAATTTCATTCATTTAAAATAGTAATAATTGTTTGATTTGTATTGTAGGGTTACTATCATAAACCATTCAAATAAAAAATATTATTATTCTGTTTGTCTACTGAATGGTTCAGTATAAACGAACGTTTTATAAATTGGGAGCACTTATTAACATTCAGTAATGCTTTGGCTTTGTGCAGGTGGAGTGGTTTTTTCAGCTTCCTTTAGAGACAGAGAGAATCTGCTTAACAGATGAATCCTCTCTTTCAAGCCATCAACAGCACAGTGATGGAACGTTTTCTCTCTCATCCTTCCTCATCGTCCACCCAACTAAATATCCTTCTGGAACTGTGTTTTCCTGCAGTGTCTCTCACGTTGCCCTGCAAACTCCCAGTGATGTAAGCCTGACGGTTCTTAAACCTGAACCCGGTCAGTTCAAAAGCCTTGGTGAGTGAGGGGTGCTTTATATTTTCTAAGCTCTCTAAAAAATGGGTCTTACTGTTTATCATTTCTTGTTGATAGTGTGATCTACCTCTTTGGATGTTGTAGATACCCTTTATCCTCTACCTCTTTATAATAAACAATAATAATGTTCGAGGTTTTTTTTTTTTCAAATCTATTTACATTTGAAAGATTCACTATGTTAAAATGTTTTTGGACAGCATCCCACTTTTACTTTCAGCATAATGTCCATGCTTCTCAAAATGCTTTTTAGAAGATTGCGTAGTGTGACTGTGAAAATTTGTCCATTCAGTCTCAATAGAATTAGTGAAAGCAGACACTTACATTGAGAGGTCTTTGGTGTTGCTGATGTGCCAGTTCATTCCAAAGTTGCACAGCAGGGTTGAGGACAGGGTTCTGTGCACGGGCACAGACGATGGATGGATGGATGGATGGATGGATGGATGGATGGATGTTCATAACGCCAGTCCAAATGTGGGGGCGATCCATAGTTTGGGGACCCCTGTCCTGAATAATTGTGTGCTTCCAACATTGTGACTTTTAAGATAGGCACAGTTATGGGTGGGTTGGTGAAAAGTCCAAAAAGTTTTATGTTGTATTAATATATAGATGAGCAACAAGTAGAGGGGCAGTAAGTATAACTATTTGGGGAGAATATCAGTATTTGTTTATATAAGTATATTTTACAACAAATGATTGTTAAATTAAGGTAAAAATAAATTAGAAATTTTTTCTCCATATACATAAGCTTCCTTTCCAGTCACAGGAGTTATTAACACAATACAAAGTATATATAAATGTATTGTAGGGTATTTGTTACATTTTAAGATTCTATGATTGTAAAAATCTTTCCTTCCTTTTTTGAACTTGACAGGAGAATATTATTGGATGATTCTGGCAACACTAGTTTTGTCAATTCTGTTCCTATATCAAGCATCACGATAGGTATGTACAGCTTTTTTTGCTTACTACCATGTAAAATGTTGATTATGGACTGTATAATATATTGATTATTGATTATAAAATGTATTTTAATCAAAATGTGACCGTAAGGAATGTTCACTGTATTTAAATAACATAAACACATTGTTTGTTTTTAGTAAAACGGTTCTGAAGATCTGTGTCACGATGCCTCAGCAGGTAGAGTCATCCAAAACCTTATTGTCTGGACAGTTTCACTTCTCCTATTGTATAAGTGGACTGTAACTTAACTACTGATGTAGATTTGCAAATTAACTAGTTATATTTAATAGGTGTATATTAAAGTTTATGTTGATTGAGCTGAAATGTAAACACTGTAAATACACTTTCAATTAAACTTTAGACTTTTATGGACAGTTTTTCTTGTTGTTACTTGTCGATTATCAAAAAACTAACATCATTAATGACAAACTGGACTTTTTTCAGCAAAAACTATCTGCACTGCACTTGGTAGGCATCCTTATCCAAAACAACTTATATTACATTTCATCTAACTGAGTAGGGTTAAGGGCTTTGCTCAGCAGAGGCCCAGCAGAGGCGATGTGTTTATGCTGGGAATCAAACCCACATGTTCGGATCAGCAGTCTAACACTTAAACGCAGCAGTTACAAATGTTGAAATAATGTATATATGATGCATGTATCCTAGCTGTAAAAAACACTTTATATGCATTTTTCTCAGAGATATGCTGTTGTTTCTGACGGCCCGCTCTCTCTAAAAACTGAAGTAATTGCAATTTGGTTGTTTATATTTACTCACAACTGCTTCATTTCTCTCATCACCATGTGCAGAATCACAATTATTATCAGCAAATATTATTGTCAGTGTTAGACTTTTGAAATATTCTCACATAAAAAAACAAATACGCAAACTGGTAATTTTACCATCTTTATTGGCATCAGCAAAAGTGTTAGAGCAAATAGGCATGCTTCTGATATCATCACTGGGTTCTCTATATGGACATAAGTGATTTACTTTCCTATTAATCCATGATAAATCTTTCATAAATGGCATTCAGCAGTGTGCCATATAAACACTTCGAGTTCACCTGCAAAATGGAACGTGACAGCTCTTGCAAATTTTCTGCATAGAAAAATAATAACATTTGTGTATATGAAGGACATTTGATTTAAAATAGCATACTACATGGCAGGTCAAACATAGTTTTTTTTTCTTTAGCACATTTTCTCAGTAATCTAGTGAGGTGCTGTATGTTTTCTCAGGGCTTACAGGTCTTATGTTTTGTACACTGAAAGTGATTTCATGGCTGCAGTGACTTGTTTCTGTCAGGGCTGTACATTAGGCAGTAGGAGTTACAGGAATAAAGTCTTACAACATGCAAGTCATTAGACACCAATATATTACTAATTGTAAGTAAATGTGTCATGTGTGTGTTAGAACTGTTTACCACCTGTTATTTTTAAATATTGTCAACAATGAAAATCACATCCAAGAGATGTGTAATGTGTATGTAGCCATGCCTTATGTGTGTGTGTGTGTGTGTGTGTGCATGACTTTCCTTAACTAATATTTTAAAAATCTTAAAAATTCTTAGTTCTTTCTGTTCACCTCATTTTAGTCCGCCTCCTTATTCATTATACTGCAAAAGAATCAACTGGATATTTCTAATTATAGCTATATATCGAAAAAACATATTTTCAGTATCAGTGCTTGCAATGACATTTACACATATACAATAAAAGAAGCTTAATTTTTTTTCTCAGGTACCTGATAGACACTAATAAATACAAGCAGATGACGGCCATAAAGGTTGTGACTGAAGGAAAAAGCGGTGTGTGTGTGTTGTGTATGCTGTGGTTTGGCATAACTTTTAGAAAGAGGACTGTGACCCCTCCTATGTCATCCTTCTGTCACTTCAATTATTCTTTTTCATTTAGACGTTCTATTATACTATTATACCTTTGTAACAGTGACTCATGGGTACCCACCCTTTATCAGACTAATCCCGTAAACGCTTACGGTTTCTGCCTCTGTGTATGTGTGTGTCATAAATGTTATAAATTCTAAGACAGAAGCTTTAGGAACTCATAATGAAAAAGTCAATAAATAAGCATAGCAGATTACTGGAGAACAGGAAACTTGTGATTTCTGATTACTACTGTCACACTGAGTAAGTAGCAGATGCTAGAATGAGAGGCCTTTTTTTAGTAAAAAAGAGAGAGGGACGCAGAAAAGGCATGGAGTTTATGAGTGGGCTTTTCATTATGTTTTGGATGTTCTTCTGTCTTCCTCCTTAACTGGTTTTATTTTTCTCTGACAGCCGAGTGAGCTCATGAGAAGAAATACACTGCAGAGGAAAAAGGGGGATGCAGAAAAAATTCAGAGATCAGCAAACACAGCCGGTGACACGTTTAAAATAGCACATTCATATACTGTAGCAGTGTGACTTCCTTTCTCAGTACATTTCCATCATTTAGTCAGTAACGTTTTGTTTAATAGACTGCATGCTTCTACAGAAAGATCAGGTATAACTGCACAAAATGTCCAAAAGGTCTAGTCTGGGAATTATACCATCTAGTGCACTAAAACAAAAAAAACCCAAAGAATTTACAATGTATTTTAATGTAAAATGATAAATCGTTGCTAAAATGTTGCTATGTTCCTAAAGGCTACTTTTAAAAAACGATTGATTTTTTTTAAATTAGTAGTAGTAATTAAGTGTTGTAGAACATTATTAAAAGTAAAAATATAGTAAAACTCACAGAAGATTATTCCAACCACTATCACTCCAATAATACCCATCATAATCATCATCTGCAGGAAAGCAAAAGAAAAAGGGTCAAGTTAGATTAGAGTTACATGTGACAATGCATATAAACTGTACATTACACTTTTTTAGATCACTATATCAAAGTAAAGTGTTTTTAGCGCTGTGGAAGATTTTTTTATTATAAGACAGAAAAGACTATAGCGCCTAACAAGATGGCCGGCACCAGCTTGGGTCCCTTCCAGCCCTACCTCTCTTTCTATCTCCCCCATTTTATCCCTCCGTCCTTTCATTAAATGCAAAAAATGACCAAAAAATCTTTAATTAAAATCTTAATTACTGCTAAATAGTAGTAGCATGCTAGCTAAAACACACAATTAAAGTCTTTACACCAAACCGGTTATACCCCACAAATGATTGACTCGTGACTTGTGACTCATTTAATCCAATATAACAGAATTTCAAATATAAAACAACGGATAAACGCAAATGCCTTTTTTGTTCATTAATAAATAGCAAATTATTTGATCTGACGAACGGTATAGGTAATGATAAACTGCCTGACTATTTTGACTCTTCTGAGTATAATACATTGAATATACTGTAATATACAACACATACTCCTGAATATAATATAATGTTAAACTGATCCTGACATTTTATATATTTTATATATATATAGGACAGTAGGACAGACTCCTTTGTCAAAAGATTAGGCATAATGACGTGTAAGTAAGCTGGTGTCGGACATATAAGAACAAATCTCTCACCAAATCTGACTAAAGATTAGTATTACAGAACTTTTAAGATGATGCTCATTTTAAGATGATAAGAAGGTTTAAGATGATAACATTATTTTATGAAGTATCTTTGAATAATCCTTCATTTTTATTTTTACTATAATATTCAACTTTATGCTTTAATGTATCATTTACTGAGTAAATCAGTAAAGGAAAGATATTTCTTTAAGACTTATATTTTAACATAAAGAAATGAGTGGAACTGCTGAAGAACTGCCTTAGAAAACTTTGTAGTATAGTCAGATATTGCCTCTGATTTATACTGCCAGTGTTACACTGTCGGAGGAAGTGGGGATAAAGTTATTGCTACACATTTATATACAAATATATAAAAAGCTTAATAATTTATACATTTACAAATGTTTATTTATGTGTATTTGAGAAATAACAACATCTTTTAAAGCAGCCTTTTTGTACAGTAGACAATTATATAAAATCCTTTAGTAAAAAATGTGGTTTATATCCTAGGAAATAGTTTCATTAAACATGCATGATAATATCTATACCAGATGCCTGCCCCTGGGGCTTACACTCACTCTCTTTAACTAATTATCATCACTGCACATTATGCTGTTCCTGAGATTAGGATAGATAAAATTCTTTCTTTATATCTGGTGCTTTGAATGTGTTATTTTATCCTTTTACAGTAAACACTTATATATTCTCTCTATTTTCCATTCTCATTTTTATTCATATCTATATATGAATATGAACTCGATCTATTTCATGCCAATGCATGTGATTAAATATAAGCCCTTTTTTATTAATTTATTCTGTTGGTGTCAAATACAACTCCGCTGTCTGCTGACAATCTTTCTCACCTTACAGTTCTTCCACCAGTATTTGTTCTTTAGCTTGGCTGCACAGCTCTCGAACTGAGAGGCACCAGCCTGCAATGCATCAGCTCTGTCATCCAGCTCCGACAGTTTCTGGTCCCGCTCCAAGACTTTATCCACATTCACACGCATTATATCAACAACCTTCACAAAAAATCAGAACAGGTCATTATTATAAAATAATTGAGATTTGGATTATTAAGAATTTGTTGTTAACAAATCATTAATGATGATTAATCTCAATTATCATTACTTATTCGTTGGTAATAAATCAGTATTAATTGTATATAATAATAAATTCTGTTTGGTAGTAGATAACTATAGTTGGTGATTGTTGAATTGGCGAATGTTATGTTGCAGTGCTAAAGTCTAAAACTGCCCATACAGATTGGCAATAAGCAAGGCCAAAGCAGGTAAAGCTTTTCACTTTATAAAGTGAGTTTATTTGCAGGCTGTACTGAATGTCTCTCCAAACGCATAAAAATCTAAAATATGTCAATAAAATATAATCTGTAGAATTATGCCGCAACCTCATCTAAAAGAATTCACTAGAATTCCCCAATCATGCTCACCTCTTCCACCTGTGCCTGCGTCTGCTGTAGTCGACGATTGCTACTGGTGTTAGGAGGTGCAGGAGGCCCTGTGCCTGGTGCTCCATCTGCCCCGGGGGCACCAGGAGCACCAGGAGCTCCTGCAGTAGCTGCAGCATCTGGAGCTGACCTGAGCATGAAGCCATTTTAGGATTAGTATACATTATGGGTACAAAGCTGTAGAAGTGTCAAACGTTAGGCCTAAGGGACTGCAGCGCTGCAGAAACATTGTTTTCCTATTTAACAAACGAGATTCATCCTGTTAAGGTTTTGATATATTACTTATAAGTGTGTGTTAAATGAAGTAGAATGCTGTGGTTTTGTAGGTCTTCAGAATGAAAGTCTGGCTTGTTTTAGAATTTTAAAAATGTTGTTCTATTTCTAAAGCTATGTCGTATTAGAGACTAAATGACTAAGAATTATGAGGATACAGAAACACAGTCACCGGTTACGCACAAGGTCCATTACTGGGCTGATCTCATTCGGAAGTGCGCATCTATATATATATATATATATATATATATATATATATATATAATATATATATATATATATATATATATATATATATATATATATATATAAAGAGAGAGAGAGAGAGAGAAAAAAAATAAAAACTACTAACAATATATATGTAGTTAGTTATTTTTAGTGTTTTAGTTATATAGTATATATATATAATATATATTTAGTGTGTAATATATAATATATAATTATTATATTATGTAACTTATAAATATTACTATTTATTATCATATTAGTAAATTAGTATACATTGTTCATTTCCTAAAGTAGGACAGATCAGTATTAATAAATGCTAATAATTTTTTTTTTTTTTTGCCTTAGCAGCATACGTTCAGTGAGGCAGAGCATCTTCCGCAAGTCAATAAATGCGTAACACACTGAAAAGGGAAAGCAATCCGTTGTAAAAAATAACGATTACTAAAGTTACACTACAAAGCGCAATATCATGTGCGTGTAAGGATGATGAAGCATAGACAGAAACAGAGGCTCAGAGGTCCGCATTGGTACTTACATGGTCTCTGCAGCGCTTTCGCCTTGCTAAAGACGAGGAGGAAGAGGAGAGACAGATGAAGGGGGGAAGGGTTTTAAGTCAGCGAAATAGCAGCAAACAGGAAAAGAAGGATATCGATAGGATTAAAGTTCCTAGAATTGTACGATGAGCGCTGAGGTTCGCTTTGGTGGGACGCTGTGCGATGAGCACCGCGGAGAAAAGGAGGAGAGAAGATCTCACTGCTGCAACCGGAGCATCAACCTGAGTGGCGCATTACGAGTAACAATAATTCACCCAGAACCGAGTGTCAGCTGAGTCCTACCAGCACACACACACACACACACACACACCACGCAAGAGGTAAAAAGATGCTACGGAGTCTCTGCTAGGTCGGCTTCTAAGGTTCAGCCAAGGATGTCTTGTCCTTCTGGTTCCTTTTCTTGTTGTTCTTTCTGTGTGCGTGTCTGAGGGTTCTGGACTAGCGCAGGACTTTCCTCTCAGTACTGCAATGATGCGTCGCCCAAAGCACCCCCCGCCCTTCACTAATACACTACAGAACTCAACGGCGATGGGTGCGCTAGAGCTGAGACTCTCTCTCTCTCTCTCTTTCTTTCTCTCTTTCTCTCTCCCCCTTTGCGCTAACACGCCTGGGACGCATATAGTGTTGAGTTTGCTGTTTTGCACTGTCTAAAACAGTTCTCTCTCCTCCTCCTCCTCCTTCTATACCAGTATACACTGCTGCTTTTACAGAACTGTTCTCGAAGCTGTTCTCGCTGAATCCAATATTGCACCTGCCCGAAACACTTAGTTTTACACATTTACTATTTAGAAAACTGAAATAGTGATGTTGTGCAGAGCTGTTTCAGCTCCTGGCATCATGTCAGATCTAACTGCATTATACAAGCGAGAAGCTTCCATGGAGAATGCTAAGCCCTTTTCTTTATTTTGTGGGGTTAGCGCTGCTGCAGTAAAAACAAATCACTCGAATTTGAAGCCATCCTGAAATTATGAGTCTGTCAGTTAGCCAGCATGCAGATACTGTAAGAATACAAATAAAACAATTGGCGTAATAGGTGCAATTGTTTGCTAAAGATATTATGACTGCCATCTTTTTGTATAATACAGCCCTCTTTTATCCTCACTGTTTTATAATTTATCAGTCAGACTTTTAAGGGAGAGTGATGAAAGCTATTCCTGAGTAGAACGCCTGCAGCATACACTTAAGAGTCTGAGAACATGAGGAAAAGGCTTGTCTGGTCTGGCGAGGCAGAATTTAAAATATGTCAAAAACCAAGTAACGCTTACTAACTAGGTAATGCCTCGTCATTCGTAAAGCATGGTGGTGGCAGTATCATGCTATGTGGATGCTTCTGAGTAACAGTGTTTTAAAATCTGCTCCAAAGTGTACAGAATTTTAGACTGTGGCAAAGGCACATATTTTATGCAAATGTCTAGTTCTGCAGCAAAAGACTTATGATTTATCGCTCAAAGTAAATGTCACGAATATAGCCCAATTAAATCTGGACAAACAAAAACGAACTCAGGAATTTGCAGTCGTATACCAAGAGTTAAACTGATACTGCCCCTGGGGCAGAGAGGGTTAGGGGCCTTGCTTAAGGACTTTAGTAGCAATCTTGGGAATTTAACAGTTTATTGTTTATAGAATTAAGAAACTGATATTTTAGGCACATTATTTGACCAAGGCAGACTGGTCTAAAATATTTAGTGAACAGAGTAAGAAATTGTGTTGCATTTTTAAAACACTGCCTGTCAAAGCAAATACTTGAATTAGATCTCACAAAAAAACGATGCATTACATATTAACAAATTCCTAAACAAGGCAAACAGCTCATTAAAACTTATTTTTGGAATTTTTTGTGTAAAAAGCTTCATAAACATATCTATCTATCTATCTATCTACCTATCTATATATCTATCTCTATATATCTATATATCATATAGATATAGATATATATATATAGATATATATATATATATATATCTATATATATATATATATATAATATAAATAAATAAATAAATTGTTAGTTTAACGATATTTTTTGCCTCTATTGATAGGAATAAGTGGTGTAATGGGGCAATAAAGAGAGAGGCGAGACAGGCCCCCAGAGTTGTCTGTGGGTGCAGTTGCGCCTGTGGGTGCTGAGTTTCTCCTGTGGGTGCCTGCGCCTTAACTCACTAACATCATAGTGCGGCCATAAATTGTTACTCTTTATCTCATTTACTACTGCTATTGTTAAGGGTATTTTTTAAAGAATTGTATAATGTATATGATATATATATAAAGGAAGTGGTATCTATGCATCTGAAAAAAAGACAAACCACCACAAAGTTGAAAAATTTATTAGCCTATTTAAAATCTAAAAGACAAAATGAAAAAGAAAGCCACCACCATGGTAAATTGGCAGGAAAGACAGCTAACAAAAGGGAAAGGGAAACAGGCAGGGGTGTTTGTATGTTGTTTATATACAGTACATTTACACATTATACACAAGCCAGATAAAAATATAAGCGATCTTCTCCTGAAACCAACTGACATTCATGTTTTTATAAAAGGTGTGTTATATAACACTTTAAACACAACACAGTGTCAGATTCCCAACTTTGCCATTTAAAAAATGATTTTCTTTTGCATTACAGCATTCCAATATATATAGTAAACAGAATATTAGTTAGTCATACAAGGTACAAAACGGCATCCTAATAAATAGTTTTTAAAACATAGGTTGGCAGAAATGTAATATTGGAATAGGACCTATGGTAGTGTCTTCGTTGCCAGCAAATTATGCTGTGTGAATTGTGCAACACTGATGTGTCTGTTGTGCATTAGGCAGTTTTGCCACAAGTCTGTAACAGTAAAATGAAACACTGTGAAAGCCCTATGCAATTGAGTACTTACTCATCATTCAGTTAACACAAACATAAAGGAGTCTACAGCCACCAGTCATATAACTAAATTACCCTGCCTTAATCAGGGCACTGGAGTTCAGGTCAATCTCTTTAATTAAAATAAAAAATAAAAAAAATAAAATAAAAAAAAAACGCTGGTCAGTTAAAAGCAAGCGTTACAACACTGCTGTTAGAAATCATAAAAGAGTTTAGTGCAAGAGACATTAATCATTGGAGTATTTTTTGCACGGAAAAGGCATGTTCTATGTATGGGTCATATTACTCTCATTAGAACACTGGTTATTTGTGGTTTCTAGATATCAGCCGTTTTAAAAATACAGAGCCAACAACCTCGGCAATTCCAGAAGAAAGGTTTAGAATTAGCAAGGCAGAACATACCAATAATGACCTTCAGGGTTAGTTCAGTTCACCTTCCAGCATACGAAACACATTTTACAAAATTGTATATGGCATTATAAAGCATTCTTTTTTTTGTTACAACAGCCTTAATTACATTTACTGCATTCCAGTAGGAGATTTTTACAGGCCAAAACTGGTACCAAATAGGGGCCCAACACTTTGACTGTGACATTAAATCCATTTAACATTATTTTTAATTAAATGTACAAAATAACATTTTTTCTGATTCTAGAAACTAGCTGAACTGCATGCATGTAAGAAGCATGTTTTGTAGACTAGTGGTTTTCAACAATGGGGGGGGGGTCAGCACAAAGGGGACTCAGCAAGCTCTGTTTGTGGAGAGGGGTGGGGAATATTTTGAGCAGTGTTGAGCAGTGAGCATCAAGCAAAACGATCATATTGCATTAGCTAATTTTATCCATGATCCCCTAGTTTTTTTTGGTAAATTTCAGGTTACAGTGCTACTGGAAACACAAAATGCAGGAAATACCAGCAATAATATCATTAAATGTTGGGGCCCTAAAATATTTTCTTGGGGAAAAGGGGGTCTAAGACAAAAAAAGGTTGGTAATCACTGTTGCAGACTATGTGGATTAGTAAGTTGGCCATTGTAAACTTCCATTCATCAGCTTTGAAGACAAAACTATTAATTTTTAATGAAGAAAAAAAAAAACAGAACAGCGGTTTTAGGGGTATTAAAAAAAACCTTCCCAGTTAGTGCACATTTAAAAATGCTTATAAACCTTTAGCCACTTAGTGTCTCATAAAGCAGCTCAACTCGGCACTTTCAGTATAATTTCAGAACACCTGGACCCACAGTGCACGCATTCAAATCAAAAAGCACAATTAAATCCTTCCATAGAGCATCTCCACTGCCTTTAGTTAAAGAAAAACATATATAGTTAACATATTATACCAGTTAGAGTTACAAGTTTTATCAATAACACAAAAGCAACATCCTTCACACCTTTTGTGCAAAATAATGCTTAGCTAACAAAAATGTATAACTGGACAATTTGATATGTTGATCAAAGCAGGATAAACACAAAGAGCTATGAATACAAACAGAGGTAAATAAAGGATGCAAAATTCTGTAATCGGAACGGTCACATTGAAATGTCACTTGCATAAGTTCATGTAAGGAATTTCTGTATCCAGCAGAAATTAGCAAGCTCTGAGAAGAGTGCAGTTAGTAGAAGCTGACATAAGGCATGCCAAGAAAGTTATGACAAACAATGTTATTTGTTAGCTTGGAATACATACTGCTTCGTAAAAGCATTTTAGTTTTTAGAATAGATATGCTAACACAAAAAAGCTAATAATTTTTACACAAAAATACAGTACATAATGGATTAAAGGCCACTGGCAATGAAACATGGTAGCCTACTTATCTACTATCCTTAAAAAACAATGGGGACACTAAGAAAAAAAATAAACCAAAAAACGCTTACATGGTTCTCAAATGCATTTACACATGAGAAAAACAAAAGAACTAGCACAGAAGATAATTGGCACTGAAAACACACAAAATAAGACATTAGCAGAGCACACAAGCGCATAAAAAAAGCTTTTCCATCTTCTTAAGAGAAAAACCGCCTACCTTTTTGACAATTTCTCCAATCAAACATCAGGTAGCTCTCAGTGGCAACAGCTTAGAGATTACCCCAATCACAACAGAAAGAGTGAATACTTACTGAAGAAGGACATGCATCTTGCTCCAGCAACCATTTTCTAGATATTGAAGGGTTTTTGCAGGTCTGAAAACACATTATTTTGGAAATAACCCTACAAGTTACATGCCTGGTATGCACGAGTGCAAAAGCAGGCCACTGTGGAGAAACCATCTCCGATCGTCTTTACAATAGTGGAAAAAAGGAAAGTAAAAAGACGGCCAGAGACCTCAACTAATACTGTCTGATATAAAAGTGTTAACACACAGTAGGAAATATCAATATGTAATTTGTTCACAAAGTCTGCTAACAACTGCAAAAATAGAGAAACGTCAAAATGGAATTTACGTAGAATAAATAATCCCAACAGTCTACTTTCTCAGTATTTGTATGTACAACAAAACTGTGTCGACATCCATGTGTTTGTGATCTGCGCAAGACTGAAGGCGGCACTGAAGGTCAGGGCAGGAGTTGTGTAGACAATGGCTGGAGTCATAGCAGCATTCCCTGTGCTAGGAAAAGAAGAGAGAGTCTATCGTGTGCACGCTCCGGCCCATACACACTGGGGTGTCACTCCAAAGGCTTGGATTTCCTTCTATTCTTTCCAAGTAGGGAGAAATAGCTGTTCCAAATGCACTTTTATATGTCTCCCTCTTTTCCTGGATTAGGTTTTTAAGTTGTCTTACTGTGAAACAGGCAAAAGGTGCAAGTTATGTATATAGACCACGCAAATACAGCCGGCAAAGACCAACTTCAACTCCAGGATACAAACAACAAGCATAGTGTCTCACACTGTACAGACGAAAACCAAAAAACGCAGAACAAAAAGCAAGTGGACAAATATTAAAACGAGCACAGATTAACGCAAATAGAAAAGAATTACTTCTTAGAAATAAAAGGCTTGTCTCTACTCCCAGGCATTATGCACTAGTGACTTAACTTCTACTAGATTTACTTTTTGCTGAAATGAAATATTTACTTTGCAATAAGCTTTAATTTTAATGTAAATATCTTTTCTCTCTGACTCGTTCTTGTAGTGCAAACTGTTCATAATACCTTACTATATCTTTTTCATTGGCAGCATAATGAGTTGCTATTAACAAAAACATTTGCACCAATTATGCAAATCTTCTGATACACCTAAATCAATTTATTGTTCTGCATTAAATCTACAGGGTGTCCCATAAGTTTCCATAATAGAAAAAAAAAATATATTATATAACCTTTTTTACGATAACTAGTTTAATTTAATTTATATAATTTGCACTACATGACTACCATTGTTTTGAAAACACATTTCGATGCGTGTCCTCCACTGCTAAAGAACACGTATAAGCACAGCAGGAGTTGTATGATGCTTGTTATGACGGAGATATGTTCCTTGAGATAATTTATGTTTTGTCTTTTCCTGATACACCATGGCCTTTAAATGCTCCCAAAGATAAAAAAAAAATCAAGTGGGGTGAGATCTGGGAAAATGATTTTTATAAAAACAATGTTTATTCTTCTCATGTATGGAAACTTATTGGACACCCTGTAGTCTCAACATTTAACATCTGGGTGCAACATAAGACCTGAACACTTGTCAGTAGCTGGCAGTACACTTACAAAACAAATGTTGGTCTCTGGGATGATGTCTTTAAGAGAAAGGGCATCTTCATTTCCCAGCTGCTCATCTGCATTTTCAGCACCCAAACTAAAGGATAGAGGTAAGGGAGGAATGGGACTTTAGTTTATTACACAATTAAATATGAATCATATTAAAGCATGTGTGTTCAGATTTACTTTGGAAAAGAACTGCTATCAGGTTCTGTGCTTGCAGCTTTATGCACCTCCACCCCTACTGACCTATAACAATAAAACCATAAACAAAAAGTTTATTATTAATTTAAAAAATTCTAAATGGCTTCAATTTTGAAATTGTCTCATTTGTGATAGAATAATAACTGAATGTGTTAATACCGCATTGGAAGCACTGAGGAATTCGTCATATCGATTACTTCCAATTCACTCGAGGTTACAGTTTGGGGAGGCATGCTTGGAAGCAGGTCAGGTCTGCCTGACTGCATTGCTGAAAAATAAATGACAATTAAAAAAGTAAAAAAAACAAACTCAGTACAACCTACCTTTAAAGAGATAATGTATTTAATGGTCCTTACCAATGTCAACATCTGTATCAGAGTGGGTAAAATGGGAACGATAGACAAGTCGAGAATCAAGAAGCATATGGCTGCTGGACTGGTCACTCAACAATGCAGTGCCCATAGGCAGTCTTCTAGACACACTCTGACATCCTGCACGACTCTTCTTCGATGGTGATGACTTTACTGGAAAGAAAGAGAGCATCAAAACATGCTTATACAGCTCACAAGAGGACGGCAACAACTGACAGTAAATTCAAATCAAATTTTGTGACTCACATGCTTTCCTAAATACTGTGTTGCACATAAAGCGCTGGAAACGTTCTGCATAGAAGCCTGGTCGATGAACAGACACAGTGTCCTTGGGGAAAAAAAATATAAAAATAGAATAATCATGTAGCCAAGGCATTGTTACTTGTATGTATCATTCCGCTTAACTATTTGTATTGTCTTACCCCATCGTGTACCAGTGCTTTCCAGGAATGCTCTAACTTCTTGATGAATCTACAAGGCCACATTTCCGAAGACATAGAACATCAAGTCAAAGACAACAAAAATATGTAAGCTGCATGTTTCCTATGTAGTTATTAAATGTATACGTGATACTGTGTAAAAAACACATTATAGTAAGTGTTTCTATTTTGCAACCTCCCTGATAGATCTACTAAAAACATATTGTAATTATCATCAGCTTTATACGGTTGAACAGCCTAGAAAACCTATTTTAACATTAACTACAGTAAGTGTGTGTTAATTTACCTGTATGACTGAAGAATATCAATTATGCCAATGTATACCAGTAGCCTCTCCCCTTTACTGTTTCGAGCTGGAATACCTCCCCATCTAAACAGAGGAACAAATTAAAAAGTTAGCCACTGATGTACAAATTCTAGTAAACAAAGACCGATGATAAATACAACTGCAAGTTTGTCAGATGGAAGCCTTAATGTTTCGCCTATTTCCATCTTTTTACTGCCACAAATCCTAAATGACTAGGCCAAAATGTAGCGGCTAGAATACTGTAAAAAAGATTCCTATTTAATTTAGCATGACATGGGAGTAGGCGTTTTATAGGCATTGACGTCTGTTGCCATGTTGCACCATGATACAGATTATGCGATACTGTGAATAATGCTACATACTCAAATTTTAATATAGCATTCATAATTAGTTTAATTTGGAACTCTTCAACTTTTCACACTACTAATAATAATAAAGAACCGAGGACAGCATCGTAGCGGTTCAAATTAATACCGTACAAAACGTATACAAAAAACACAATCGCAACATTGCATAACTGATTTAACAATAGACAGCAAAACTCGACCTCAATGCATGCAACAAATAAAACTGGCATCGGAGCACAACCCAAAATCTAATATAAAAACTTGGGGGGAAAAAGTTGATGTGTTTATTCATTGGTGCTAGCTAAAAATTCAAAATGTTTTGAAAACATATTTGAGTCTGTAGTTGGCTTATTTTGTATGTAGCAAAATACTTTTTTCCTTTATGTCTTGTGTTGAGACATTTTATTCAATAATTAATACAGGTCTACCTGTAATGTCACAATTTAAATAAAAAATCATTTTTCGTCCAATCGCTAACTTTTTTTCGGTATATAAAGTTCAAAAATCATTTTGCTAAAATGTATTTCCCTTATTTCACAAGATAATATTGATATCGCATGGGCAGTGAAAAATAATGTAATACATTTTCTTTAGCTTCGAACACCGATCCCTACTAGCATGATTTTTTGAATAATCATTTATGATTACATTTAAACATGCATACCAACTGTAATAAATTTTTTTGCTTTGCGAAAGTCAGGGGGCCACAAATGCCTTACTGGGCTGCTAAATCCATTTGTCTGACAGGTGAAAAAAAATCTTATCAAATGAAAATATCACACCTGGATTTTCACAGTATAAGTCATGTTTGTTTCCTCTTACTTATACAAAATGTGCTTTCTGAAATAAAATTAACAATTCAAAATTTTGCATTCACATCCTACATTCAACCTGCAGGTTATCAGCAAACATGGTTTGAAAGTAGAGCCAAATCCAGCTGTTGTCTGATCACCTGGAGTTTCTTTGCCCTAGTAATTACATATGTTTACACAGATAGAAAAAGGAAATATGTATAAAAAGCGAGATAAAGTTAAGAAATAGGAGACTGACTGGTCCTCGCTGTCCACTGTGCCCTTCCCACGTGCCTCTCCTTGGATGGACTCCATAGCTGTACTGTACAAGGCTTTCAGAGCCTGAGGCCTTTTCTGGTCAGGCGTGACCGTACCCTCAACAGGCCTACAGCTTTCACCAAGACGCTCACGGCTAGCCTGATCCACATTGTGGATTCCAAACAGCAAACTGTAGTCCATGATCTTGAAGCTCTGCAACAACTAAAATATACAAATCCCCACCCAAGTAATTATAACCATTACGCAATGTGAACATTCCTGTAAAAACAGGATAATCACAGATTACTGAAATCTGGGATTTTAAACAAACTTACCAAGCAGTCTCGTTGGATAGTTTTACTAAGAGCATTGTAGTAGTCTGGCTCGAGTTGAATTCCCTCAGGCATGTCCTGGATGAAGTCAAGGTCTTTGTACGTTGGTACAGTTTTGTCTCTTTCTTTCGGAGAGGCTCTGCGCTTGTAAGTGGAGCCTTTTAAGTCATATTTGAGGTGCATCGGTACAAAGCGTGGCAGAAGGTTGTTCATCACCACAATGCGTATGTTCTTCCCTCCTGCCTGCACACAGTACAGTCCATAGAACTTGGGCAGCAGAGTCCGTTTGTTTTGGTTCAGGTTCTACCACAACAGAAATGGGAGAAGGGCACAGAATAACATACCGTGAGTAAACAAACATACAATCAAGAACATCCCAGTGAGTGTGCTCTTCCATTTCCCCAGCTTCCTCAACAAGTAAAATCACATAAATTTACATACCATAAAATATCCTGGTAGTAATTTTTGCAGGAACTCAGCTTCTTTGTGCTGGACCGTTTTAATAATAAACTCATCATCGCTAGAGACATAGAAGATTGAGCCACTGGCACCAGGATTCGACAGTTCAATCAGAGGATCATTACACAGAGAGTACTAAAGAGGCATGAAACAAAACAGACACATAAGCAACTAATAAGCCGACAACAAGTTTTTAAAAACAAACAATTATGAACAGTTTTAAAATAGTTTTGTGTGCGCAAATGTGTGTTGGGTTTTTAGCTGACCAGGTAGTCATCAGGCCGAATGCCAAAGAGTTCTCTGAAGTAACGAAAGGCAATGGGTGCATACGTCTTGAAACGGAAGTCACCATGATGATGTGCAGGGGTCAGATTACTGCCCTCACTAAGAATTGAAGAAAGTATTCCAGTAAAACATTACAAAACAGTATGACAAATATCCTGGAATTGTAGAGTGCTAGTATAGTGCTTATAACAGTTTTTTAAAGGCAAGGTGAATTAATATAGGGCTAGCTGTACTCATACAAAATGCATATAACAGGAAAGTTGTATAAATGTGTGAAAATGTATATTTGGCTATAACTGGAGGCAGGTTGTTAGCTAAACGTGGGTGTGGGGGGGTGGGGGTCTTGCAAGTGTGGAGCTGTATTTCTGCAAATGGAGTATTGGTCCAATTTACCCAGTAGGGATTACATTAGGATACATATTATGATACTTGGGTGACAATGTCACAATACACTGCAATAAATTATATTAAAAACAACTTTTAAATAAAATTAGTTTAAAACTTAGACACTAAAGTCTACAATACACTATCTTAAAAATTATGATAGTTAGCTGCATCGATATTTTGACAAAGCATTATCAGCATTGGCCTCCAAAAACCCATATCGGTCAGGTTCTAGACTGACTTCAATGTTATTAAAAAACTATCCTTAGAATAGAGAAGAACACGGGGTTCTGAAAGTGATGGTTTGACACTCTTTAAAGATCTGTTCTCAGCATTATCAAGTTTGAGATTGAGATTACATGCAGAAACAAGTATTGGAGACAGCCTACATAGAGTACCAAATAATTTAATTTCCTTTTTTTATAATTTAATTTTGATCTCCTTTCTATTTATGTTTCATTTCATTAAATGATAAAAACATATTTAAAAAAACTACCAGCACTGAGTGTTGAAAACATTTTACTTAATATCAAGTAGATTTTAAAGCCCAAAATCCGCACAAAAACTAAAAAAAAAGCTAATACCTAGGAAAGAAGATGCTTTCCACCACATAGAAGTCCTGCATAAGAACATCTCTCTCAGCTTTTTGGCTCAGGCTTCCCACAGTGTGGGTAATACCTAGCTGGATGGCTCCTTTTAAGGCAGAAGAGGTTGTCTAGGAATGGAAATGTTGGGACATCAACAAAAACATCTTAAGGCTCAAAGCAGCTTATGACTCATCAATTAACATGCCAGTCCAAAATTAAGGACTTCTAAATTTTTGCTTTAAGACTATTTCACAAAGTATTTTTGGACTAAAATTAGAAGTAGTGAAGTAGTGAAGAGGACGTTTAAATCAATATGACCAAGTCACAAACCTTTATTTAGCTTTTAAAAAGGTATCACCCATACATTTGCACGCACAGCAATTTGAGCAACTCACTACTGTATTAACTAAATTTATAGACTAAAGTAGTAGTCCCTGGCAGCTGGAGATGCTGCTGTAGCGGCAGCTTCTAAAGACTGATCGTTAAACCTGGAGATGCTGCCGGAAGTGCCGCTGCAAGATGCCAATGTCGCATTTTGCGCTAGCCTTTACTCACTTGTCAGGGACATCAGCCATTTCACTTCATATTAATTCAAAGGCTGTTTAATGCCAGCCACTAAGGTTTTTCATTTATAAACCAGGAAATAAAATTCAATGTAGCAAGATACATTTATATAGCAGGCAAGGTATTGGATGCAAGTCAATATATCAAATAGTAATATAAAATTCAAAAAACCATATAAAACCAACAGTAAAAACTATATGGTCTTCAATTTCAATCAAAAATTCATTATATCATTGACACCATTTACTCTTTAATTTGAATTTTATTTATTTAGAATAGAAATATTGCGCTCTGCATACATCTGTAAAAGAATCTCTGACAGAGATTCCTCACTTATAAGCCAATCACTGTTTGAATAGTTAAAAATCATGCTGAAATCATTCAAAGCAACACAGTCAATCCTGCCCTTACTCTTATCTTAAGACTCTATACCTTATTAAATGTTTGTCTCAGCAGCTTTGTGAATAAGATTTAAAATAAAACCAAACTTTTAGTTACAGTAATTATTGACTTGCTATGAAGAATAAGGAAATTTTATTAACAGCTCATTTTATTTCAAAGCCTCTGTTCTAATATTCCATTCATTATGGTTTAACCTTTCTAATTTTAACTGACCTTTTTGTAAGTAGTTTCTCCAGTGGGGTCAATCCCTCGATGGCCAATAGTTTTCTTCATACTCTGAGATGACCCAGGGCCCTGAACATTGTGAGACAGAATAGAGAAACAAAGACAATCGATTAGAAACATAAGGACATTAGCCAATTGGTCGATACATTTTTTTAGGGTTAGTCTAATTAGAGGTAAGAGTAAACTAAAAACTAAATTGTTGTCACAAAACAAAAAAAAAAAAAAAAAAATCAAAACCAAAAAACCTTCTTGTCTGAAACTTACCTCTGGTGAAGCTGTTTTTCGACTAGACCCTTTGAAGACAAAGAAAAATAAACATACATTTGTTAAAGGGGCTGGTAAAAAAAAAAAACTTGAGAAACTCTGAATACATTCACCATGCTTGCTGACATGCCTTTTACAATCCCACTCCAGTCTCCAATATCTGCACTTCCCGAAATAACAGTGTGACTTCACCGCTGTATCCCAATATGAATTAAGTAGCTGCATGCATTATTTTGCACTTAGGAAACATGAACTATTTATGGCTGTTTAGTTAAAGGTATTTTTAAGGTGAGTTTTTCTGACTGAAAAAAGTTCTTGAGATGGATGAAAAAAATTGTGTGTTATAAAAGCTGATTTAAATGCACAGCTCGAATGGTTCTACCATCCCCTATGACATAAGGTCTGCCTCAAGACTTTTATTTGTTCTGGCACCAAGATGTTGGCATGAACTTCCCATAAATGACAAAACAGCTGAGTCACATATTTTAAATAATTGCTCTTGATTTATGCTGCACAGTTTTTGGGTTGTTATACTTTGTTTTGTAATCTAGCGTACCAGTGTTGAGCTGTTCAATGCCGAGACTACCACTTAAAAATCACACAGTATTCAGCATGTAAAAAATAAATATTACACTGCTGTATAATTTCAGCTTAAATTAAAACTCAACCTAGGATAATTCGTAATAAAATCTGTTAGTAAGCTCACTTGCCCACAGCAATCACAACAGAAAGTTAATAATTAATGGATAAAATATAGAACAACGTCCATATTTGAAGAAGAGATTTTAATTTCCAAAGAAAATCATGATTTTGAATTTATATTATATGGTAATAACCATGAGTAAAAGACTAAAGGTTCCTCGTCTGTTTAAACTAAAACCTCTAGCCACATTAACCGTACATAAGACGACTGAAAACCCCTGTTAGAAAGAATAGCTGGGTATTAGATATTTACTTTAGCTAATCACTAATGCATTATAATATGGGGTGTGTAAAAATATAAATTTAGCTATTTATAATTTTTTTCACATTAGTTTATACATATTCTTAACTCTAGTATTGATACATATTTAAATTATATTTTTAACTGATTCACGTTTACATTATTAATGAATTAAAACCCTGAAACCCTAAAAACCATTGTCTTGGAAGCAAGCATAGCGGGAAAACTAAAAGCGCCTCCAGCTTTGTATTTGTTGCATTTCGCTATTTGCTTTAGCTATTTTTTTAAGCGATGTATTGCAATATAGTTTTAAGATATTGTATTGTTACCCATGAATCATGATACTACATAACCATCTAATTTCGACATACACACCTTGTAGCTTTATTACACTTGGATAGGATAAATAGCATTTTAAAGCAACAGTGACCTTAAGACAAGTATAATAACTTATTATAAACTATAAAACAGGGCTGTTTTATTTTAAACTGTATAACACTGCAGTCTGCACCTTAAACAGTATGTTAAGCAATACCCATTTAGCTCTATTACACAGACACAACACAACAACAAGGTGCCCTAATAAACTAATTACACTTTAGACTACACATCAAAAAACAACTGTCCTACTTGCCATCACTGTAACTTACTGGCTATTGAATGTGCTGATGTGCAAAGTATTAAGTGTTTTTTTTGGCATATTTAATTTTTCTGAAGGTTATTTGCCAACAAAAAAAAATGTATTTTCACACACAAAAACGAATGCTGGCACAGCACAACCATGCATACTTCTCTGCACGCTTAGCATCCTCCAGAAGGGAGTCCTCAGGTCTGTGGGGTTAAGACACCTCTTTAAAAAGCAACCCAACTTAATCATTATACTATGTCTAATATATGATAATCAGGGGTTGAGTTCAGAAGCTTTATTTTTATTTTTTGTAACTACCTGAACTGCTGATCGAGGCATTATTACACCAGGCCAGCAATTCAGTTTGGACCAACCGTCCACACAAGAATATCGCTGTAAGAGATTATTACTCATAGCAAAAAAGGACTATTACACTACTTACCAACTGGGTTACATACTACTGTTGGTCAACAATTTATTTTTGTTTTTCTTAAGATGCTTTCCAAAAAAATTCATAATAACCTCAGTTTAAAAAAAACAAACAGTTGTCACTGTTTTTATCTGAATGCAGTTCAGATTTTTGGTATAGGTCACATGATACAAGTAGCTGCAATTACTACACAAGCCCATGTGGCACAGTTATAAAAATCACAAATTTTAGAGGGATCTGCTGATAGTGGAACGAAACATTTTTGATCAAAATAATGTCACTTATAATGTGAATTCTTCTATGAATGCCTGCTTTAAGTCAGACCAATTGAACAACACTCCATATTTCTGATGGCTTTAGGAAAACAAAGAAACATCAACTACAATGTGAAATTACATTATTTTATCTACGCCATTTGGCAGACACCCTTATCCAGAGAGACATTTCTACGCAATTGGGGATTAGGGGTCTTACTCAGGAGCCCAACAGTGGTAACTTGATGGTGCTGGGAATCGAACCCACAGTCTTCCAGGTAGCAGCCCAACACCTTAACCATTGAGCTACCTTTTCCAATTTTATTAATAACACAGTTTAAATTAACAGACACAGTCTTATATAGCGGTAAACTGTTTTTCATAAGATTTGTCTAAGCTGAACCAGAGGACATTAAGCTGAATACTAGAACAACAGATCCTTAGTAAAATCTAGGTCACACTAAACAGTCATAACAAAGCCATAACTATGATTAGAACGAGACAGAAATCTTTATGATCATTTGAAGCAGGAAAAAACATGGTTATATTTATGTTGTAAACAAAAACAAATGTTTACAACACAGACAAAGTCGTCTAAGTAACCGATTTAGTGGTCAGCTAACCCCTTTATCTAGCACTGGCTAAGTGGCTGGCTAGCAAACAGCCGAACGCCGCTGGAAAATGTGCTGCCTACCTTCTTAACTTTTTCCCCACAGTGTTTAGGGTGGACACAAACAAGGAATAAGCGTGGACGAGAAACCAAACGGTCACATTTTCCCTGTAGTTATCTAATTTACAGCTTTTGTAGACAAGAAAACATCTTAGCTAACGTAAAGTTACCACTCCTGGGTTAGCTAACATGGTAATTGATATGGATAGCTCCCAGCATAGCTAGCTCAATCTCACAAACACATGGCTTCAACACCCACTATAGCGTTAAATAGCTGGCGTCGTCTTTAAAAATCATCTGATTTAGCAGTAATAACGGAGGTCTGTGGTGGTGAAATTAAATCGTTAGCAAAGCTAACTTAGCCTAGCGTGGATTTTCCCTCAGTACTTCGAACACAAACACTCGCAACGGTTAGCTGTTGTCCCAGACATATTGAATAATGTACAATAATAATTACTGAAAAAAACCCCAAAATAAAGTATTTCTGAAAACACGAAGGATCAAAACGTATATCTCATATAGAAGTTTAAGGAAACCGTGTTTACCTGAAGGGGCAGTAAAGCCCGGGTCTACGGGACCGGCGGTCGCCATTTTCATGTAACTCGGGCAACAGCCTCCAGTTCCGCTCGACGATTTTGCTCGTTAACGACGCCGCTGTCGGTGGGCGGGGTCAGAGTTATTTAGACCACGCCTTCCGCTGAAAGGTAACTCTTTCCAGATCAGAGTAAGAGTCACGTTTAGACGTATTTTATGGGAGCTTTATAGGATCTTTAAATATATATATATATACACACTGCTCAAAAAAATAAAGGGAACACTTAAACAACACAATGTAACTCCAAGTCAATCACACTTCTGTGAAATCAAACTGCCCACTTAGGAAGCAACACTGATTGACAATCAATTTCACATGCTGTTGTGCAAATGGAATAGACAACAGGTGGAAATTATAGGCATTTAGCAAGACACCCCCAATAAAGGAGTGGTTCTGCAGGTGGTGACCACAGACCACTTCTCAGTTGCTATGCTTTCTGGCTGATGTTTTGGTCACTTTTGAATGCTGGCGGTGCTTTCACTCTAGTGGTAGCATGAGACGGAGTCTACAACCCACACAAGTGGCTCAGGTAGTGCAGCTCATCCAGGATGGCACATCAATGCGAGCTGTGACAAGAAGGTTTTGCTGTGTCTGTCAGCGTAGTGTCCAGGAGCATGGAGGGCGCTACCAGGAGACAGACCAGTACATCAGGAGACGTGGAGGAGGCCGTAGGAGGGCAACAACCCAGCAGCAGGACTGCTACCTCCGCCTTTGTGCAAGGAGGAACAGGAGGAGCACTGCCAGAGCCCTGCAAAATGACCTCCAGCAGGCCACAAATGTGTGCATGTGTCTGCTAAAACGGTCAGAAACAGACTCCATGGAGGGTGGTATGAGGGCCCGACATCCACAGGTGGGGGTTGTGCTTACAGCCCAACACCGTGCAGGACGTTTGGCATTTGCTATAGAACATCAAGATTGGCAAATTCGCCACTGGCGCCCTGTGCTCTTCACAGATGAAAGCAGGTTCACACTGAGCACATGTGACAGACGTGACAGAGTCTGGAGATGCCGAGGAGAACGTTCTGCTGCCTGCACCATCCTCCAGCATGACCCGTTTTGGCAGTGGGTCAGTAATGGTGGGTGGGGTGGCATTTCTTTGGAGGGCCGCACAGCCCTCCATGTGCTCGCCAGAGGTAGCCTGACTGCCATTAGGTACCGAGATGAGATCCTCAGACCCCTTGTGAGACCATATGCCGGTTGTGGTTGCCCCTGGGTTCCTCCTAATGCAAGACAATGCTAGACCTCATGTGGCTGGAGTGTGTCAGCAGTTCCTGCAAGACGAAGGCATTGATGCTATGGACTGGCCCGCCCGTTCCCCAGACCTGAATCCAATTGAGCACATCTGGGACATCATGTCTCGCTCCATCCACCAACGCCATGTTGCCCACAGACTGTCCAGGAGTTGGCGGATGCCTTAGTCCAGGTCTGGGAGGAGATCCCTCAGGAGACCATCCACCACCTCATCAGGAGCATGCCCAGGCGTTGTAGGGAGGTCATACAGGCACGTGAAGGCCACACACACACTACTGAGCCTCATTTTGACTTGTTTTAAGGACATTACATCAAAGTTGGATCAGCCTGTAGTGTGTTTTTTTCCACTTCAGTTTTGAGTGTGACTCCAAATCCAGACCTCCATGGGTTTAATACATTTGATTTTCATAATTTTTGTGATTTTGTTGTCAGCACATTCAACTATGTAAAGAACAAAGTATTTAATAAGATATTTCATTCATTCAGATCGAGGATGTTATTTTAGTGTTCCCTTTTATTTTTTTGAGATATATATAAAAATTTTTTTAATTATCAAAAATCTCAAAGTAAAACATACTAAATAATTATTATGGAGAGGCCCAACATGACACTGAGGTAGTTATTCAATACCAAATTTCCATGCAGGGAATTTTTTGTAAGAGGAAAAAGAGCAACTCGTACTGTAGCACAAAGAAAACAAAACACAACAACAAAAAAAAAAACAACCAAAAACAAACAAAACATTGGGGTTAGGGCTCTGCTCAGGCCAGTGGTGAAATTAGGGTTGCTGGGAAATGAATTACAATGTTCATACAACTATTGGGGTTAGGGCTCTGCTCAGGGCCCAGTGGTGGTAAATTACCTTAAAATGATTTTACAATGATTCTTAAACATTAAAATATGACAAATTGATTTACAGTAAACCCGATCTGTTGTGTGTTATAGCATATCTGCAATCAGTGATCTATGCATATGTACTCTGCATTTATCCAGTGAGAATCTACTCCTGTAATTTGAAACACACAGTGACTATAGCTCTGACTCATACCCTGATCCCAAAACGTGGGGAAAATATATTGAGTCAGGAATTACAGATAAAAACAGTTACGATCACAGGTAATTCACCATATTGAAATACTGACTTATTCAAAACTGACTAAAATTGTAAAGCTCATTAAACCAATGACATTTAATTATACTTTCTCTGGCACTGTGTTGCTTATCTTGCTCACATTGCTGCAACTGTGACTTTACTTAGCTCTTCTGTAAATATTTATAACCCTACCCACACTTTTCAATTCACCTTGTCAAAGAAACATCTCTAAGTAAAAAAATCTTACAGATAAGGTAAAGATAAGATTAAAATTTAGATGATTATTTTTTAAATTGCAGTGATGACTCCATACTGAATTTATATATTATGTTTTTTGCAATAATGAATTTTATTATCCCTTGTAGGAAACTATTTGACTGTAGTTTTAAAGATGAATGAAACCCATGCTGAATCCAGTAGTGACATCAAGATAGTAGGAGAAGCTGGTTTGGTCACGTATATTATAAACAAAAAGTCTGGTACATTCTCTGTGGGTTATTGACTGACGAAATGATTGTAAATGAATAGACCTCTCCCTGCTTAGATTCCTAAGCTTTTGTTTGCCCGAGTAGTACCATACTTAGCGTCATACCTCAATGTATGAACTTTGAGCCAATTATCATAATCGATTAACAAAATGCATGTTAATACTAATAACCAGCTAAAACCAGACTGCCCACATGCTTTTTTAAGCCAAGCCTTTTTACTGATTTTATTAAAATAGCAATTAAATAGAATTACTATTCGTTTGTTCAGTAGTAGGCCGGATGATTGTATGTATTTGGCAAATAAAGTTTTTTTTTTACTTAGCAGGGTCATGAAAATTAGCAAAAATATCACAGCAGTCACATTTATGACATTTATCACATTTATGGATCAAATATTGATTACATTACACTTATGAATAATAAATAATAAAAAAAAAGCAAGTGGGATCTTTATAATCTTTGTATCAATTCTGGCTCACAGAATGACTATGATGAGTCAAAACTCTGTTGGAATAGCACACAATCACCCTTATTTTTATGTGAACAATAAACATATAAACAAGAAAAAACAAGTGGTATCTAGGAAGACGTAGGCCTTCATATCATCTTGAAGAACTTGACATTAGGCCTTGATCTTGATTGTTGTTGTCAATGTTGACTTTGATAATGTTAGCATATGTCTTACCTTGTATACTTACCTAACTGTAATACTCAGACCCTAAATTCAATATCAATGAGGGTTGACAAAACTTGTTCATGGAGGGCCGGTGTCCTGCAGAGTTTAGTGCCAACTTGCCTAAACACATCTGCCTGCAAGTTTCAAATTCACCAAAGAACTTTGTTAGCTCATTAAGGTGGATTTAACTAGGGTTGAAGCTAAACTCTGCAGGACATTGGCCCTCCAGGACCAAGTCTGCTCACCCTTTACTTATGTTCTAATAGTTAAATGCACAAATCCCGCAGAAACACTACATCACCTAGTAAGAAAGTCTTCCTGTAAAAGCTTGGTTTAAACAGGCTTATTTGCACAAACTACAAAATCAAGGAAATACTGAAATGGATACATGCACAGCTATACTACAATCCAACTACAATCCAGCGATAAGAAATCTGGATCTGGTTTTGGCCTCAACTTTGATCATGTGCGGTGTAATCAGCTAAAAATACATTTCATAGACTACAATGTATTGCATTGTGATTTAAATTATATGGTTACCATAAATCACATGGTCAATAATCTTGAAATAAAAACACATACATAGCAAAACTTAAAAACTCTTTTTTATTTAATTTGTTTCTGTAATTTTATGTTCTGTGAATAGTTAAAATAAATGTGATTTGTCCATGCAGCTCTAATGTAGTATTAGAACAAAATGGCCTGTTAGTTGGTGAATAAGACACCTTCAAAGAATAGATTATTTAAAGTAAGTGCTGCAAATCAGTATGTAATATTAACAAAAAAAGCTACGTATTTAAGTCATACCAAGAGTACTGGCTCAACATATTGAATTAAGAAAACAGCATACAATGGAAGTTAGTTATGAAAAGATTGGACATTTCCTGCCGTTAACCTTTCTTGCATTTGAGATCTTTTGTAAGAGCAGCTTGGTGAGGCAGTTAGAGTGTCCCTTGGCAGACTTCTTACAACAGCTTTGCTTCATTTGTGTAACTGATGGATCGTCTGCTTTGCATGCATCATCCAAAAGGCTGTCCAGCTTAAACAACATAAAGTTCAGTAATTGGTGGAATGACCCTTCAATAATTAAAGCTGATCCTCAAAAAAATCATAATCGACAATGCTTTCATTTACTTTAACACAATGAATGTAAAGTTTTTAACCAAAAGAGCAGGCAAAAACCTCCATACACACCTGTTTTTGTAAACATGCAGACCTCTCATCTTCCACTAGGATGCAGCATTTGTCAGCCAATTTATCAACATCGAATGGCAAACGTTTTCTGGTAGGAGTAACAGACGCAGAATTTAAGATTTATACCTTTTTTCCCCACAAATACATTTCCCAAAACACTCACACGCACTACATCTACCACATTATTATCTCTACAAAGTGTTAAAAAAGATAGATGAATCAATTAATCTTACCTTTTTGGAAGAGATTTATATGTACCACAAAACATGTCAAGATGGGGATAGTGTGAAAAAGGAATTTGTTCTTGCTGGACCATGTAGTTTGGATTTTTGGCAACAGTACTAAAACAGTTATATTGCTCTTCTCCTTTTTGCCTTTTACAGCATTCATACTGGTTTACTTGGTTCTTTTTTTCAACCTTACAGAACCTATCCACCATCTTCTTCCACTGAGGCATACAGAGAAAAACAAACACTGAATATTTTTGTAATCTGGTCACATTCTGAAAATCTACTGAGAAGAATCCCACCCCCTCATGCAATAATTGTATAAGTGTGAATATCATAATGGGCCTGTTTAGACAGGTTTTATCTGAGAGACACAGTAAACACCCAAGTATAAATACATGCCTTTCCTTCCGCGCAGGCTTGTATATCTTCGTTCACCCTACAACATTGAGTGAAGTCTCTTTCCAGGCTATTGATGGCCTTTATCTGATGGGCAAACCACTCGAATCCTGTCTGAGGCAAACAGCTGGTGAGGTAGCGGGGGCGATTTTTGCGAAAACCACAAATCATTTCAATGTTATCAGAATTTGGGCGACCAGGGGGAAAGAAAATGTACTCCGTTTTAATCAGCCTCTCTGAGGTGCTGTCATAAGTAGACACATGAGTGACAATGAACCATTAGATTTCATCAAAGGAAGGAAATTCTTTAAAGCATGCTTTATTTATTTTTTTATTTTATTATTGTATTAGAAGTTAACTGTAGCTTTTGTGGAAATGGTGTGCATGTGAAATATACCTTTTGTTCTGGCAGCTGTTGGGGTCAAAGTCAAAGCCCTGGACCGTGATGGGAAGGTTGTTAGGCACCGGAGACCCAGACGGCTCGTATGATGTATCTGAACCCTTATTCTTGAAGCAGCTCCATCTGGCCAGCCCATTTTCTTTACAGCAGTGATAGTGGTTGGTTTTAATTATAAATTCATTTTCACAGAAATCTGAGAGCGACTTTTCCCACTGCAAAACAAAACTAGTTGAAACACTAGACATAAGAATTCAGGGCAAGGGGTTAATAAATACATATTAAGCAATAAAGGAACAGAAGGTCGGGGTAAAATTTCCAAAAACTCACAGTCAAAGATATGTCTTATGTGATTTACCACTCAAACAGCACTATCAGGACAGACATATTTGTTTAAATGCCATCAGTAAGTTTAGGTGTGGCTGGCAAAGATGTTTTAGTTTAATTTGTAACCTATTAATCCAATTTTTATGTATTTATTGGTAAAGCACTTTTGTACGTTGCTCTAGATAAAGGCGTCTGCCAAATGCTGTAAATGTAAACTGGTATACAATGTGCTACCAATTTGTTTACAAACATCATAAACTGATAATTATATATTATTATCTGTAAGCTTTTATTTATAACACATTCTAAAATTAATATTTTAAAATAAGTGAATAATAGTCATTATTAATTTGGACATATATCAATCAGAGACTATTACATAACACTGTGTTATATTTTAGTTTTGCTTTTGAATCTCCATTGTATTTTTTTTAGCCTTTTTTTAAAGTTCTTTAACACGTGTGTAGATCAAGATGTACATCGTGTTTGATACAGTTATCCCTACGGGTAATTGTCCAGCACTCAAACAATTTGTTGTACAATTTATACAGTTCATGTAGTAGATCATATGTTCATTTTCTTTAAGCCTGTTGCATAATATATTCATACATTGATGGTTTTAAAAATAAAAAGTATTTTTAGTGCATCAGAAAATGTTCTCACCGCCTGCTGTGCACAACACAAAGATAACTCATCATCTTTGGTGTCATTACAACACACAGTGTACCAGCTCTCTAGCTGATTGACAGCACTGGCTTGACGATGCAGGTAGCCAAAACCACTACTTGGTAGCGTATCCTTAGAATGCTGTGGGCGCTGGTTACTATATTGGCAGATGGCATGAATGTTGGTTGTGTTGGGATAGGCAAGAGGGAAAGGAATAGATGGCTTCATGGAGCGAGGACTAAACACATGATGACTTGAGAGATCTGTAGCTAATAAATCCAAAATGAAAGATAAATTACAAAAATGTAGAACAAAATAGATAGCAGTCAAGGCAGAAAAAAATAATTATGAGATTTGTTTGTGACAATAATTTTATGGTTAAAAGAAAAGTTTTTTTTATTTTACAAGTTCAAGAAAAACAGTTCCCTCTTTTTAACTGTACACTGAGCTAACACCCATAGCTCACCTTCATATCCTACAGACAATGAAATTTGAGGAATCACAAGCCTCTGCTCCATCCAATTGTCAGCTGAAGGTTCAGACATCATCTCTAATCTGGGCATGGTTTCTGAAACACTGAAACAAGGACAATCATTATACGAGGTGCTTTATGCAAATGATTGTAAGACCAAAATGGTGGAATCTATTATTTTATAAGATGCAAAAGTTAAAATCAGTAAAAAGTGTGCTACTTTTCAGTAGAAATTTACAATCAGAATTCTTTGACACTAAATGAACATAAAGAGTCTGCCAGACTTGTCTAAACAGTGGAGCCGTTTACATACTTTTTTTCTTACTGAAATTTAACAACCCAAAATGGAAACAAAATGTACCCATTACGTGCCGGTCATTTCCTGGCAAATTGGCATTATTTCTCAAGAAATTATGTCCCATCCTGTGTGAAAGGACTTACACACAAAGCAACCGGAACAAGTCGTTTACATAGAGAAAATGTACGATTAATCAGATTGTAAAAAAGGTTTACATTTTTATTTCAATCAAGATGTTTACATGGAGCAATTTTATTAGACTTTTTGAACCAACTGTACACAGAATACAGGGCTCCAAGTAAACACACCTAGTGTTAGTGTTTACACACGAGAATCACGAAAACTCAATACAACTTTTTACTCTTCCGCTGTTGTACTTTCTTGGCCCTTACTTTTTGACACAGCATGCGTCAGCACATTTTTGTAACAATGCGAATACAACAATAAAGCCAGTCTGCAGTATTTGTAAACTACAGTAGTAAGTTTAGTTAATAAACAGAATCATTTCAGGATAATTAAGCTAATGCCAGAGAGGATTTTTACATTGTTTATATTCAATATCCCATGTTTACATTTTACACATCTTTACATATCTTCTTGTACAAGCACAGCTGGCTTATATTTTCAGGGTGTGTCCTTGGATAAAGCCTTGAATAATTCGAACCAGACATAACAGCCTCTAAACAGTTTCAACTTAGAAGCATGCATGTCCCGTGTACAGGCTGCTCTTTATGTTCTCTGTATTTAAGACCAATAGTGCAGTATGCGTTAATTACCTACTTTGCTTCGTTTCATCATGCATGCATGCACATGCAGCGTATCAAATGTGTTTCACTGAAGTAAAGTAAACAGCTTGTTGCTCCCAGTGAGGTATGGTCAAGGATTTAAATAAGAAATTACACGTTTTAATCACTTTTTAGACAATACTGTATGCATAACTTAGGAAATATACCTTGTTTTCCGGCAAAGATTGGGGTTAAAGTCAAACTCTTGTATTGTGGAGGGAAGTGTGGCTGGTGCTTTCTGGTCAGAGGGCAAGTATAATGGGTCTGGAGCTTCCTCTTCAAAACAGTCCCATCTTGCCTGCCCATTCTTTTTACAGCAGTGATAGTGACGGGTCTTAATGCTGAATTCCTCTTGACAAAAGTTTGAGAGTGACTTCTCCCACTACAAAACAAAAACTAATTGGAACGCTAGACATGAAATCAGGAAGAAGGAGATAGATATAGGAAGGAAATGTTAAAGGATGTCCACTGTTGCGTTCGCCTATGTGCCAGAATAAAGTAATAAAATAACCACAACAGGATTTTACAGTCTGCTAAATAAATGATCTGGCTAGTTACCATCATAGTAATTTGATTAAATATTAAAAGGTATAATATGTTGGTTTATATGCTTACCAAATTACACAATGGAAAGAAGATAAGAAAACGAGGCATGACAGAATAAATGTTTGGGTTTGATTAATACAGACTTATTATTATTTAACTATAATATTGTTAACCAAGCTGCAGTTTTATTGGCGTTAAAAGTGCATGCACTTTGGCCTAGTCGGTTTACTTAAAATTCAAGAATATCACAGACAGACAGGACAGAGAAGCGTTGAGAAACTGGTCAAAATATTAAAATAAAAGATTGCAGATATTAATGTCTATGAAGTTAGGCAGAAAAATTGGAATTAAAAAGAAAACCTGGGAACATTAGATGCAAGAACATGCTATGGTTATCAAGTTTAAAATCTTGTTTCTTTAAAAAAACCTTTTTTTTGCAGTGAAACAAAACAAATTAACTATTTTACTTAAAAAATAAAAACTTAAAAATGATAAGGAATAAAGCGCAAGCAGTCAGCCTGTATCCTTACCGCCTGCTGTGCACAGCATAGGGACATCTCGTCTTCTTGAGTTCTATTACTGCAGCACACAGAGAACCAGGACTCCAACTTATTGATAGCATTTGCCTGACGGTGCAGGTAACCAAAGCCGTCTTTAGGTAGCATGTCTTTAGTATACCGTGGGCGAAAATTACTATAGCTACAGATAGCAGGGATGTTATCTAGGGTTGGTCGTGCAGGAGGAAAAGGAATGGATGGATCCAAGGAGTAAGGTTTTATCCAAGGACCTAAGAGATGATGACACAAAGACATAAGATAAAAATTTAGATGGTAGATTGATTAGATTTAAAAACAAAAGCGTTAAAAGAGAAGAAAATAAACAGGGGAAAAAATATAAAAGCTGTCATGCCTAGGATTAGACCTTTACAGAGGAAAAACTACAAAGTATGCCAAAAGATGGTCATACAGTTGCATGCTTCCAAACTTTGTGGCACACAAATGTGTGTCTATAAAGTAAATACTGGTCTAATGTAGTTACTGCCCAATGGACAATTTTTCACTGCTTGCTTCTGTCCATTATTGAAAGAGTTAAGGAACCCTAGTGGTGGCCGTTCAGTGATCTATTTTACCCTTGACTCACATTAATGGGGAGCACTCAAGCATCTGCTGGAAAACCAAACATGTCAGTGTGTGGCAGGTTGAAGGTGTTGTGTAGCCAGTTTATTTGACCGTGAGAAGATCTGTTATAGTTCCTGACACTGAGCTGATTTACACATAGTACCAATTTACATTTGGCAGAATAAACCATAACCACCCTAGCTTCTGGCTTGGGCGTCAAAGCACTAGAAAAACATTTACGACCTGTTCAGTCAAGTTCAATAACCGAAGACTGAAGCAACTAGCAACACAATAACAATAACAATGACACAATAACAAAATACTCCAGAAGATATCAATGACCTTCTTGCTAAAAACTCCTATGATTGAAAGGCTGCAGCACTTCAACTGTGCACACTCTTTAACAGCACAGGATTAAGACTAATCTTGTCAGTGCTTAGACAGCAGGCACATACATATTGTTTATACTCAGCTTCCATGGAACTCAGACATTAGCACAGCTGTAATGGAATGTAAGGAGATAATAACAGCCTTTCTTCTATGTTGAAGGACAGATCTGACTAATATCACAAGCTGTTATGCAAATAGCTACAACGGTGCACTTATTTTCCAACATTATTTATATGGGAAAAGGGGTAAGAGGTAATATCTTTACAGCATCTCCTGACAACAATTTTACTATACCAAATAATATAATATACAGACAAATGAAGGGAAGTTGTTTATGAAGTATGGGGTAATAATATCAGGACATAATCAGGAAAAATAATGTGATTTATTAAATATAAGGTACAATGTATTTTAATCATGACCTGGAAAGGTACATTCACAAACAAAAATGGAATTAAAAAAAAACACCCACAAATAGAATCTAATTTAAAAATCATTAATTTAAAAAGGTTAATGATTGACAATAATATACAAAAATGACCCTGACAAAAGTCTCTTCCAATTAAATAAATTGTGGTTTTATGCCACACCAATAACTCACCTTTCTCTTCCACAGGCGGAGAGTCTTTCAGCAAAGCCAAGAGTTCTGCAGTAAAAAACCCTCTCATTACAGATCCATTAATATCCGTCAACTAATTTCACCAGTGAATTAACAAATAGTATAATTATTAGATTTATAAGGGGGGTTGACACAGCATATCGCAGTGTCATGAAGCATTCATTGAAGATTTACATTCCTCTGTAAAAAAAACTATTTGTGTTCGGACTGAAGTACAGTAAAGCCATATAAACAAAACTAAAACAACTAGACTTTTTATTACCTTTATATAATTATAGATAACAGTAGGCCAAATTCATTTAATGACTACTTTGCAATTAATTGAAGATTAGATTTTGTTTAGACTTACCAGTAGGAAAATCAGCTTCCCTTTGAAGAATCCCTTCCGAATCTGAGAAGACAAACAGACTAAATGGAATATAATGAACACAGCTACACACAACGCTTTTTCAACATCTGTCCAGTTTAGTCAATAAATATTGTTATTATTCAAATAAAAATATAGAATATTGCTATGGAATAACAATGAACAGAAATTCCGTCACTGCAAGTTTCTGTCATATTTAACACTCGATATTAAATATGAAATATATGTGCTACACTATATTAGGCTATATGAGAGTATACGATATAAAATACGTGTTAAATTTATGTGGACATCTGACCAATACACACACATGTATGGTCTGTCCTCGATTAGTTCTTTAACTAAAACTAAAAAGCACAAAATCTGTTCCAGCCTGGCGCTGTCACTCTGCACATAGCAAGGTTTAAAAAGCATGACTAGGAGAGATTGGAGAGAAGGAATTCGATTTACTGGAACTTAGCCCAGATCTCTTCTCCTATAACACCTTTGGAATGAACTGGAATGCAAACTGCATGCTGAGATGCCTTGCCCGCTGTCACTCGCACTGTTATCATGATCGAATAGGAACAAATCCCTACTTTCTAGTGGGAATTCTTTTCAGAGTATATCATTTGTTATAGCAGGAAAACAGGAACTAGTTTCTTATTAATAATTATTCTTTGGAAATGAATGCCCATATGGCACACCTGTGTTGATCGGTCAAATGTCCACATATATATTGAAATTGGTCCTTTCGGTTTTACACAGATATTTAATAAATAGCAAATTTAACAGGCGCATGTCTTTAAACCATAGAGGAAAAATGTGTTGTGTCAAAATATTTGTTGAGTTTTGGACAGCAGGACAGTGTGCAGTTCTTAATTCCAGTAGAATAATAAGAAAATGTGATGCTGTTCTACTGCATCTTTCCAGCAATATTTAATAAGACAGCACTTGTGTTTATACGACATGTAAACATTTACTGCAATATTCCCAGAGGATTGGACATTGTATTGGAGTCAACATCCCATCATTAAGTAGAGTATTAGATTGGATTATCTTTGCCCTCAGTGTACAGAGAATTACCCCTATGGTTAGCTGTAATCGGATCAGTTCAGTGTGGAAGAGTTGAGTAACCTCGCTTAAAAGTGTTTAAAGTATCCAGCTAGAAGTTTATATATACAGTTTAAATAAAACGCACAGGACAACAGGGAACATCTGTGTTTCCAACTAAATTTAAAACGAATAATCAACGCATTTACACAGACTTAAATGTCCACAGCAGAACGGACAGGTTATAAGTCGATGATATTTCGGAACAGCGCCTTATTAAAATTATTCTGCGCCAGTTAAACTTCAGCGCTTACCTTCAGATGACTTTACAGCTAACAGCAATAGCAACAGCAAGAGTCCTCTAAAACACTCCATGGCGGATACACACACACTGCAGTGTTACTGGTCTTAGGAACTTCACTTCAGCTGCCCTTATATTCTGAACAACTCTCTCTCTCTCTCTCTCTCTCTCTCTCTCGCTCTCTCACCCTCTCTCTCTCTGTCTGTCTGTGCCTCCTCTCTCTCTGCCTCTCTCTACCCTCTCTCAAAAGTCTCTCTCTCTCCTCTCTCTCTCTCTCTCGTCTCTCTCTCTCTCCTTTTTATGATATGTGATGTGACTTGTGTCAAAAAAATAAAGTATGGTGGGTAAAAAAGTCAAAAAAGTAAAATCTCTCTCCCCCTCTCCTCTCTCACCCCTCTCTCTCTCTCTCTCTCTCTCTCTCTCTCTCTCTCTCTCTCTCTCTCATATGACTTGGGTAAAAACAAGTCTCTCACACTTTCTCTCTCTTCCCCCTCTCTTTTGTAAGGGAAGGGAAAGGCTAAAGTTTTGAGCATGAATCACACAGAAGTAGAGGCTGTGGTCTGTGGTATAAACTAAAGCTGCCACTCACTACCTATCGTTTGCATTATCGTAGGATTGGTATATTAATTAGCACTTCATTTATGTTTATTTACAACTTTTTTTAAAAATGACAAACCATTTAACAAGAAACTTACATTATTATTCTTCCATTGGAAGGATTTTCAGGTTTTTGGGAGGAAAGTATAATAATCAAGACATTTTGTTTAGTCATGGAGTTAAATGTTAAACCACCTATTCTGCCGTGTGCTTGTGTGGATATGACATATTAAGTGAGTAAGGTAAGAACAAACAGTTTTGGTAAAAACATGACTAATAAATTCAGATTGTCCATCACAAGCTTAAAAAAACTTGTAAGTTAGTGGAAGAAGTGTTTCAGTTGTTGAAAGTTTTTTGTGACACATCTTCCTTCGAATTAACTTTTTGCTGTAGTCTGCACCAGCATTATAAAACTGCTTTCTCTTAAAACACTCGCATTAATTTTATATAGTGCAGAATTCCTAAACAAATACACTGACTGCTCACATTATTAGTAACTGTACACCTGCCCTTTTGATGCAATATTTTACCATTTAGTACAGTTATAATTATAATCGCACTATCCAGTGTCATCTAAATAAGGATGGGTTTCCTTTTGAGTCAACGTCATCTCAGGTGTTTTTTTTTAGACACTGATCTCTTTGGTCTAATCTAATCTGTATTACGATTATTATAATTTATTTCCTGAATGTATACATTCATGTAACACTACTTTGCAACAAGATCTATTATTTAAAATGCTAAACCAATACAATCTATTGGTAGAAGATCTTCAGTTTCCAACATACCATGCAAGCCTGTCTGGCACAACCATCATACCCAGCAACAGTCACTGTGATCACATGTTACCCAATTTTAATGTTTGATGTATCGTTGTATGTATCTGCATGGTTTTAGCCAATTCAGTGCAGTGAAATTACTTTATCGCTTAACAAATGCTGAAAACAAATTTCCCATTGCCCTAAAAAAATTAATAAATAAATAAAATAAAACCTTATTCTGATGTTCAAACGTCAAAAGTAAAAAACTTCAATATTTCTTTGTTTTTATTTAATGCCTTTTTATAGCATAATACAAGTTAATACTAAAGCACAAATGAGCTAATCAAAGTCAGAGAAGGACATATAGTATATCAACAACTATTTAAAAATCAATACCAGTAAAAAGACAAGTACGGGACAAGAGCAGGATGTGTATTAACTGAGACAAATATGTAAATTTTTACATATTTGTCTCAGTTAATACACGTTCTGCTCTCATATGTAAAGTTTTACATATTTGTCTCAGTTAATACACGTCCTGCCATGGATTGAATAATTTATACTTATCAGTGCAACTCAAATAATTAAATGCTTATACCCTTGCAACCTGTAATAACATGTTTATTTGCCAGTTGTGTGTCCAACATAATCCTAATATGTCTACAGACGTTGGCTACAATGACACCCTTGAAACGAACTTTTAAAACCACCCACGTAGCATGAAATGATTCAGCACCACAATAATGATTGTCCTAGGGCCTAGAACGAAGTGAACGTAAAATACAGGGTGTCATCTATAATGAGTATCTTTTAGCTGAACAGGGATTTGCTACGAACAGATTTGTAAAACAAAACCAAAAAAAAAAAAATACATGTATATTTAAACAAGCAAATTAATAAAAAGTATTACAGCTGCATATACCTAATTCACAAAAATGAGTTTAAAGGAATGGTTTACATTTTAAGAAAATGCAGTGTAAAATAGCTTCTATAATTGTTTTTATTCCTTCAAAAATGTATGGTTCTTTTTAGCTTAGTTCTCAAAACAGAACTGATCACAACCTGTTGTGACCTGTTATTGAATTATTAATATTTTTATGTGCAAATAAGTCAAGCAACATCATGTGGCAGGGAAAAGCCAAAAACATCAGTTCTGGGAATTCAGCATGATGAGGAATTGAATTTGAGTAATTCATTACCAGCGCACTGCTCCGGTCGGTAATGAGTAACATTAATCCCTCAAATGCCTTACCAAAGAACAGAGGAAACGGCGGTTAAACACCAGCAACAGGAAAGGAAGGAACACACACACACACATTTGTTAACAAAAATACTTTGCTGCCTAATAAAATGCTACCCTCATACAGCTGGAAAGTTCTCATTAACACAAATACTGACACAGCTAAAAAGCTTATTCTTTGTAGAAACGTTTTTCTTTACATTATTAAATGGCATTTGCACAAAAAATACAGACTTGATTGTATTTTTGTGTCAGGTTTTGTTTTAAAATATGTAAAGTACAGTCTCATTCGAAAAAAGACAAGTGTAAATGACAACCATTGTTACAAGCTGATGTACTGTGTGATTGACTGGCTGTGTTTAGAGAGTAATAATTGTGTGTATGTCAGTGTCTGAGACGAACAGCTCCTTATAAAGTGGTGGAAAGAGGGAATGTACAGTCACTGGGTAATACTGCCGGAACCAGCGCAACTTCTCAATGTGCAGCGTGCACAGGTTTTTCAACAATGGCATTTTCTGGTACAGCTGAAAATCACAAAAACACAAAAACAACCACAGCTTTTAACAATGCAGAGGACAAGCTGACAGTAAAAAACAGTGGTTTTAGTCTTTAGTAGTTTTTTATATACATTTTTAAAAACATTTCTAAATGTATAGTTTTGCTTGCTTTATTCTACAACCAGTCAGGCAAATAGAATAGAATAGAATAGAATAGAATAGAATAGAATAGAAAAGAATAGAACAGAACAGAACAGAACAGAACAGAATAGAATAGAATAGAATAGAATAGAATAGAATAGAATAGAAAAGAATAGAACAGAACAGAACAGAACAGAACAGAATAGAAGTTTTGATTATCATCTTATCACCAGGGGGACCGAGGAAGTTTCCACTTTGCCATAAAGACTTTCCAGCTGTTTGCCAAGGACTTATGACTTAAGTTGCTTACACACACAGGGTGACTGCATAATTTCTGCTTTCTGCTACTGTGAATAACTCCAGAATAATAAAGTGCAGGATAGTATACAGAGTAAGAGGTTAGCCAGATAGAAGTGGGACATAGAAAGCACAGAGTAAAGAGGATAGTAAGAGGAGAGTATGACCAGTTGCACAGATTAACATAGGCATTCTGATGACTGGCATGTTTTTGACAAGTGAATGTCACTCACATGAACAAGTATCAAACTTGCAAAATGCTAAAATCTCCGGACTGTTAGTCAAGTCAGCTTTTACACACACACCTTGCGCAGCAAACTTTCTTGGCTGTCTCGGTGTAGGATGTGACTAAAGGCCAATTCAATATCTTTTCTTACTCTCAGCACTCTGTCTCTGTCCTCCAGACATGGACGATCTGCACACACACACACACACACACACACACACACATATGCACTTCAACAATAGCAGTGTATAAACATTTTTTAGGTTCAAAGCACACAATCAGCGAAATATAAAAAAACCCTGTAGGACACTGCACATTATCCCAAACCTTTTACAAACATCAGTTTTATAAATTAATGATTTCACATGCAAAATTATTTTTATCACAGTCTTTAACACAAAAACATCTTCTAACAATGTCTAACAAGATACATAAAATTTTTAAGAACTCTTGAATACAAATCTATGTACTGAACATAGCAAAACATAGAGTTTATATTTCCTTAAGCATTTTTTGTTGATTGGATGCATTTTTAAAAGATGTTTATCCTAAATTGAAAAAACAAAGATGTTTTGCTGTAAAAATATCCTAAGAAATCTCACACAGAGCTATATAAACAAAAACATATCATAATCACAACACATGGTCATCTATAGCTTTGCAAATACAGAAGCTATATTATAATTTATTCTTTATTATTTAGATTTTTTGGGGGGGCATTTTTTGACACATATGATATATA
Organism: Bagarius yarrelli; assembly: GCA_005784505.1. Lineage (NCBI taxonomy): Eukaryota > Metazoa > Chordata > Actinopteri > Siluriformes > Sisoridae > Bagarius > Bagarius yarrelli. Next base: position 2,889,508 of record VCAZ01000010.1, on the reverse strand, counting down.
TATAGGTGTTTAATAAATAATTTTTCATATAAGCTGGACATCTAATTGCTTGAATGAAAACGTTTGTGAGGATAATAAATTGGGTGCATGTTCAATTAAACCTTACCTGCATTTAGGAGCACAAGCGCACTAAACAGCGCCACCTGCTGCTCAGTCAGCCTCAAAGCACAAAGATTGTGCGCGAAGTCAAATACTGATGCAATAAAATCACCACAAGCTGCAACAGAAACACAGTTTTTTTTAATTTTTTATACACTGACACTTTTGCAACCTGTGTAAAACACAAGAGAAACCGAACAGCAAACAAATTATGCACAGTGGACTGGCTTCTTCTTCTTCTCCTTTCGGCTGTTTCCTTTTAGGGATTACCACAGTACCCTAATCTGTACATCTTCGTCACTCACATCCACCAACTTCATGTTCTTGTTTATCACATCCATACACCTCCTTTTTGGTCTTCCTCTTTGCCTTCCGCCTGGTAGCTTCATTTCTAGTATCCTCCTACTGATATATTCACTATTTCTTCTCTGTAAATGTCCAAACCACATTAATGTGGCTTCCCTGACTTTCTCCCCAAACCATCTAACATGAGACGTCCCTCTAATAAACTCGTTCCTCATCCTGTCCAACCTCGTCACTCCAGAAGAAAACCTCATCATCTTCAGTTCTGCCACTTCCTGCTCTGCCACCTGTCTCTTCCTCACACACACACACACACTTTACTGGCTCTACCTTCAAAAATCATCTTCAAACCATTCATTTTTGAATCAAGAATACTGAATTTAAAAGTTAATCCTACCAAGAGACTTAAAAAGCTCTGGTCCAGCAAACTTTCCATCAAAGAAGACCGTGCTGTTTTCAGTATTAAATATTCGACTCATGCGGACCAGAACCACTTCCATCGAACCTGAATAAGAGAAGCATATAAAGAAAAGGCTGAATACAAGCATTTCAAAAGAAACATTCATTTAAAGGAAAAGTTCGAGAAACATATATGAATACTGAATTAACACATGGTTCAGACTTACACTTATGTGGTTAACATAAATCATGGTGAAGTGATGAATGCGTCTGATGTGTCTTACCACTCTTGAGAAGGGCAATTTGATCATTCTGACCAAGGTGCCGGAAGCCAGGAATGCGCTTTGCAAATTCTACCACGTACTGTACTGCATCAGTCAGACGAATTGCACAGTGCTGCCACATCTCATCCATAGACTGCAAAGAAAAAGAAAGGAAGAGAGAGAGAGAGAGAGAGATTTAAGAATAATAAAATAAGAGTTGAATTTCAAATAATATGCCTGCTTTAGATTAATATGCATTTTAGACATTTGTAAAATGTGTAACATTTGTATGATTAAGGCATATTAAACGGCCTGTTCCTTTTTTCCTGTGATAGTTGAAGGAAGGAATGCCATCAGTCACAAAAATGTGAACAAAAGTCTTGTGGTTTTTAATGACCTAATTTCAACAATCAGCTTCACACATATGCCTAAAACTAAAATAACTGAGATCATTAAGTCTATAATAATATAAAAATACTGTCATAGTAATAGGGTGGTACTTTGTTTTGGTAGATTTGAATCTCCTCCCTGCTGAAAATCTTCCATCTAAGAGCCCGCAGCTCCTCCACACAATACTGACTCGTCTCCCTGTGAGAGCGGAAAATGCTTGCACACAGCTCCTCTGCGCACACAGAAACACACACACATTTACACAGATTAAACTTGATCCTGACACAGTCAATTACAGTATCTACCATTTTGCCTTATACAGAATGACTTAACATCAAACAATTAGGCCAAATAAAATACAAAAACAGGTACAAAGTGTCTATTTCTGTTTCACCTGTGTGTGGGGATAAAGGATAAGGACAAAACAAGCCTTCAGTTCCTGGAATGCTTAAAATGGTCTCCGGTGTAGATCCTCTAGAGTCAAAGCCTAGGTGAAAGGGAGGTACAGTCAGTAAATGAAAGATAGATATAGATAAACAAGATCAAATAGAGTAAAGGAGTCTTTCTAACCTCTCAGCATTGAAAAGCTGCTGCTCTCTCCAACCCTTTGAGGACTTATGTAAGCCAAAGCTGCAGCCTGAGCCTCACTTGTGACACTGCACTGATAGGGATGCACATCTGAAGAGAGGCTGAGGTCTGAGTCCAGCGTGTAGGGAAAGGTGGAAACCAGTGGCTGGATTAAATGTGTTGAGCGACCTTGAGGCTCTTTGCTGGCTTTGTAGGCTGGCATGGGCTCGGGTTTACCTTGACTACCTTGAAGTCGCTGCTGCTGCTGTTGTTGTTGCTGCTGCTGCTGATGCCTCTCCACTTCAGCAAAAAGAGAATCTCTCTGACGCTTTGACATGCGTCCAAACTTCACAGCTGAGGAGGAGAGAGTGCAGGTATTTATATAAATATACCAGCTAAGTGCTACATTTGTGCTATACACAATTTGATGTGTTATTAACAGGCAGGTAGGTCTGGGGATTTTCATCATAAAAAAACTAAAATATATTTGATGTAATTAACACATATGGGGAACATGATGATTCACATATAGGCTTAATTTATACAGAGACAAAATCTCATTTAAACTGTTATGCTGGGTAACTGTGCTTAGAAATATCTCCCAACCAAGTATTGCTTTTAATTTACTTTAGTTGGTAATATAGTGCATCCCGAGGCTGGGTTTTGTTATCCTGGTCAGTGGTAACATGAGAATATCAAGGTAAACTAATGAGAAAAAAATACTGCAACTCTCCTGTTTTAAGCAGACTTTTATTTACCTTCTATACATTTTTTGGTAGGTTTACATAAATCTCAAGTACCATTACATGCTTAGATTGTTTACATTTATTGCACTTGTCTTTAAGTTTTTCTATAGCAACAATATATGGCTTGGATTGTCTTATAATGTATAAAAAGGTTATTTAACTATTTTTTTAAGGCACCGTTATTGCAACTATCTTTTTAGCATATAAACTCTGTCACTTTTTCTCTTGCTCTTTTTTTTGCTGCAGGCAGTCAATAGTCTGGAAACAGGATAAATTTCCTGTTTATTTGTACATGCCATGGAAATTAAATGTAAATCATCAATAAATATCTATTTTAATACATAGCACAATTTTCATTCATTATTATTAATGTAACCTGCAACATGTTTAATTTAAATGTATACCTGTTATGTCGTCAAAACATTGGACAATAACTTTTTTGTGGTAAATTCACCTTTATTAAGCCATTTTTTTTACTGTAAATTTCCATGAATGAGATCTATCTATCTATCTATCTATCTATCTATCTATCTATCTATCTATCTATCTATCTATCTATCTATCTATCTATCTATCTATCTATCTATCTATCTATCTATCTATCTATCTATCTATCTATCTATCTATCTATCTATCTATCTATCTATCTATCTATCCATCCAATTATCTATTTATCCAATTATCTATTTATTGAATACAGCCATCTGCCTTTTCCAAATCTGTTCCTTTCTCCTTTTTACTCTCTGTATCTCTTACCATCTCGGCTCATTCCCTGAGCAACACATTTCTTCAGGCGGCAGCTTTGGCAGCGGTTTCTGCTGGCACGGTCAATGAGGCAGTTACTCTGCCTAGAGCAGGAATACTGCACGCTGGAGGCCTGACTCCGCCGAAAAAAACCCTACAGAGGGAAAGATTAAGAAAAACATGCAGTGAATGGATTATTTTATTGAAAGTTTAGCTCTATTTAGTGAATTATTACTGTAGAGTGTCAGCAATCAGACACGTTTTTCACCTTGCAGCCCTCACAGGTGATGACCCCATAGTGCACGCCTGATGACTTGTCTCCACAGATCTTACAAGGAATCACCTCAATATGAGCTGCACACACATAAACATACAAAGAAGTTCAGCCAGAATTAATCAACACAATCATTGCTATTTATGACTTTTCTCATCCGTACAGCACATTTATTTTAACTTCTGGTATTTCTGCAGATCCACAATGGAAAACAAAATGATGTAATCAGAAAGTACAAAATTAAAGTAAATTTCGAAAAGCAATGTTAATACTACAAAGTATTACTAAATAAAATAACTAGGACCTCATTTCAGAGCCATCTGTGATGACATCAGACATATTGTGAACTATTTTTTTTACAGTTTAAAATGGTGTGTATGTGTGCGTGTGTGTGTGTGTGTGTGTGTGTGGTCAATATTTCAGTAAATCTAACCTGCTGAATTCTTGGAACTAAAATGTGCTGCTGTGGCTATGTGGTAAAAAAACCCTGTCCTTTAACCAAAATACCCATGTCTAAACACACACACACAAAACATGTCGATTTTTTGTGTTAATTAAATTACTGCATAATATAATAAATACTGCCACTGGTTCAATAGAAAGCATTTATTTGATTTAATTCATAATATTTTGAACATCAGCAAGTTTATGTACAAAGTCATTTGTATATGTAAATATTTATTAATTTAATATATCTTAATATGAGATAAACGATAAGCACTATATCTCAATAATATATCTGTTATCGTGCAGTAGGCTTCTAGCAATGTGGTAGGTTTTACTCTCTGATTTACAAAATCACATTTAAGGGTTAATCAAAAGTATTAGAATGTATGATTTCTAGAAACACCACTAATCAATTTAATTTATATACATTTTATAATTAATTACTATCCTAGAACTAATTACATTTTTGTCAAATAGTATAATATTAATAATAATAATAATGATATAATAATAATAATAATACAGATTCATACGAGAACGATAGTGGTATAAGCATATAATATAATAGTAATAATACTTTAATAAAACACAGAAAGCTCAGGAAACAAAACATCCACAAAATACACTAATACAAAACTGCATAGTGTACATCCATATGGCACTTTTGATAGTGAAGAAAAAATTTAGGATATGCAGGCCTACATACAAATGTTGCATGTAGGCCTGCATATCATAATATAAATATAATGCATAATATAAATATAAAATAACCTGCTTAATAATATAAAGACATAATATAAAATAACCAGCTTAATAAAATAACTCCGTTATTCAGTGTAAAATGGGTGTGTTGATTATAAATAGTAGCATCCTGATCGGTCTAAAGTAAACTATGATCATTTAGAATGGTTTAAGACCAATAAAATCAAAAATGTTGTAACTCTAAAAACCGAAATCTATTATTGCTCATGCATAATAACTGTATTAGACACTATTAAATTCGCAATGCATAGAAAACTATTTAGATTAAATATACTGAGAATCATTATCACCACCGTCATCGCCTTCCTCAACTGTCAGGCTGTTAAACTCTGAAAATCTGGCATTAAGCTTTTACACATTACCTTTCAGCTATTTTCTTTAGAGAAAATCCACCTATAGCTCTCTCCTGTGCATTCTTTTCACTCACACCCACTAACTTTATGTCCACATTTATCACATCCATATACATCCTCTTTAGCCTTCCCCCTTGCCTTCTGCCTGCAGCTCCATTTCCAACATCCTCTTACCAATATATCTCTCCTCTGTACATGTCCTAACCATCTCAATCAGCGTCTACCATAAGCTGCCTCTCTAATGTAGTTGTTTCTAATCCTTTCCAACCTCGTCACTCCTAAAGAGAACCTCAACCTCTTCAGCTCTGCAACCTCCAACTCTGCCTCCTGTCTTTTCCAAAGTTGACCACATCGCCGTCCTCTACACCTTTTCCTTGAATCTCGCTGATATTTTTCTGTCACACATCACAAACTTGTTTCTTCACCCACCTCTTTTCCAAACTCTCCATTGCTCTGGAGTGTTTTCACCTCTTCACCCTGTAATCTCACTGTTCCACTTCCTTTTCTCTCATTCACACACATGTATTCTACTTGCAACGACCTAATGTAAATCAAAACTGCACCATACAAAACTGGCATTATACTGCACTTAACAATGTTTACCCTTTATAATGTGTTATGGTATGGTATGTTATTTCAAACATCCATATCTTATGATGGGTTTTTTTCATCGTCAAAACCACAAGATTTACACTTCACCCATATTAGTCTGTGGACTGTCTATTTGATATTTCAAATGTAATATATGTACCACACACATATATATATATATATATATATATATATATATATATATATATATATATATATATATATATACACATTATTTTTAAACTTTAGTAAGATGCATACTTTATTTTATTGGCTTTGTACTTTAATCTGCACACTGAGAATAAAGCTGATCTAATCTGATTCATCATTGTGCCTGATTTATGGACGCCAAAATGACACTCTGGAACCCTTTTTTCTCAGGTACTTCATCCTGCCAATATTGAGATGCTCATTTAAATCTAAAAATCATTAATCTATTTCCTCTTTACACTTTTTCCCATTGGGTCATCAAAGGTTCTGTCGTGCTAAGGCGACTGGGTGCGATTGGGTATTTCTCACCCGAAAATTTTAACATCAAAAAGTACAAAGCCTTTCGTAAAAAATATAAAGAGATACAAAGACGAACTGAGAGAGTGTGTGTGGGGGAATATTTGACAGACTGAGGAGGTGGACCTGAAGTGTCAACCTCAGAGTCTTTTTAAGTGGTTTACTGACTTCTCTTTCACTCTGACTATCCTGCTTTTATGCATTCTCTTGCTCTTTCCTTCCCTTTCTCTGTCTCTCTCACAAAGGATGTGATTGCCAGTAAGAAAGTCTTTTATCTGTGTTTTTACTGCCAGGAATGTCCATCCCCCTGTCACTTTCCTCCCCACGCCCCTCTTATCTCCATTACAACTCATCCATCATCCATCTTCCCATCTCTCTTTCTCTCCAGGATTTTTCATATCCAAGTTCCATTCACAAGCAGGTGCCTCACATAAGTAAAAAAACCTATATTATTCCTTGTATATTACATAATTTTATTTTTATCAGCAATAAATCAGAGCCTGATCTGATATAATGTTTATGAATAGGAGACTGTTGATGGACACAAAGGCCTAATACTTTTTAAGACTAGACTTGTGTTTCTGTGTCAGTGTGTGTTTATGTCAGTGTGTCAGTTCTTACGTGTGCCCTGATTACAGTACAGGAAGGAACTCCAGAAAGCTTTTCATATCAGCAGCATGTATTTAGGTGATGCTTGAAAAGCGAGCATGTGAATTAATGAATGTGAGAAAGCAAAAAAAAAAAAGGTGTGAGGGATTGACTTAAATGTAGAACAATTATAGTAACTACTCTTGTAGTTAAAGCATCTCAGACATGAAACACACTTCATAAGCACATTTAAACATATTTCTGTGTTTTTAATGCTTTTCACGTGTGTATGTAGGTGTGTTAAAGGGACTCAAAAACACAGTCGCATGCCTGGTGAATTTCCTGTTATTTGAGGTTGACGACAACAAGAACTAACTAAACCACAAGGACCCTCAGCATCTCTTTTTCAGTAAGAGTACATGAATAATTTTGCAATAAACACTAAATTATTGCCTAGGTTATTAAGAACTAATGAATAATGAATGTATGCGCTAATTATAAACTAATAAAAGCTAACCCTATATTATATGAAATGCGTTATAAAAGTACGCAAAAATAATGTTAGTACATGTATTAACATGTAGATGTAAACTAATACAAATCTGCTAAAAAATTATAAATATATATCGAACATGCCTACAAGAAACATGCAAGCTGCATACACGCACCAACATTTTTGGATGCCACTGTCATACATATCATTTTACTCATTCTCTTTATCACACCCGAAAATACAAAGCAGTCATTGCATATCAAAGCATTTTGTGTCACCCTTTATCTGTTTTTCTGTTATGTAGTTTCAGTACATGCCTGGGGTTGTGTTCTCGTACACACTGAGACAAAATGTGTTTATTTAGCTGTTCCTATTATTTATTAGCATTATTAAATAGCATTCTATAAGATTCTGTGTTTTATAATAAAAATAAAAAAAATACAATTATCATTTTTATTAGTGTAATATCTACAAAATTGCCTATGATTAGTTTAGCTAAAGTAGAACTGGAATATCCTGCTTTAGCAAAGGTCTGGGCCTGTACTACAGATAAAGCTGGCTTTTAGTTGAAAGACATCACATCTGATTTTTAACAATCATTTGCAACACAATCAGTAATTGTCAGTAATTTTCGGGGTGTAAAACTGAAACGATAGCCACAGTTACTGGTGCGCTACACCGGGTCTTGTTGGCGATCCACTAAAAATGTTTTTTGCAAAAAAAAGTGAAAGAGTTTAGAAAAAAGACCTACAGCCAAACTGACGCTAACAAAGATCCAGCGAAGGTTTGGTGTGCTATTCCATAGGTTGCAACTTTGAGCGTTATGAGTGGCTACCAGCTAGTACACGCTATTACTTTTTATTAAGAGTAAAGGGACATGGAATGATTCTGGATTTGAAAGTCTGGACAGCTTCACCAACACAGCTCTTAAACACCAAGCCAAATAATGTCAAATAACGTTGGGCCTAATATGCGCATTACTAGCATACGGCTGTCTTAGCTTTAACAGGGATATGTAAGATGTGTGTATGTGGTTTACAGTTGCTTACTAAAGGCCCTAACTAAAACCCAACGTAACGCCACTGCTAAAGATAAGAGTAAAGCATGTTTCAATTTCTCTACAGCGTTTAAGTATTGTCTACAGAGGCATGTGGTTTTTGAACTGACACTAAACTTTAGCTGCACAGGATTGGATAGTAACCCGTGTTTCTGAAAACACTCTAACACACAGGGCTGGTAACAATGAAATTTGCTTTTGAACTATACTATTGTTTTGTGTTACATGTATTTGTTTTAAAGGACCAGGAAAAGTGTCAGAGGTGGACAGTAAGTCTCGTCATGTGTTACCGGTCTATTAATGCATAGAAAAAAATCCTTTATTTTTGTTTATGCAGTCTGAAATATTTTAGTCTGCAGTATTTTCCTACTAGGTAAGCCTATTAATTAATTGATACTTTGCAAACTATTAAATGTAGTAGTCAACTAGTCCATCAAGTCACTTTCTTACACACACGCATACAGTACACATTTTGTCTTTTTACACGATTGGTCCTTTTTTAAAGTGTCACGATGGTATCCTAATGAAGAATTACTTACTATCGCAAAACGCACACGCATCCACAAGCATGTTTAGCAATCTGAGTTTTTATTCCCCCCCCACACACACTGAAACCACACGCTGATAAAGTGTGAGTGATCTCTCTCTGCTTTCCACCTCTGCTCCATCTATCCATCTCGACCACATGCTGATACGCACGAAAAGCAGTCCCATTTATTCTGGCCTTTTTTTCATCGAAACACTCACAAAGGAAAAGAGACTTGCAGACTTACCAGAACAGTGAAATAAACAGATGTGCGTATATAATGTGAGCACTGAAGGGCATGACCGCACAAACGTAACAGAGGAATGTTGCATTATATTATTGATTTACGTGATAAAAAAAGAAAAGGCGTTTAACAATCCATGTCCCATAGAACCATAGATCACAAACTTATTTTATTGTATTTCTGTAGTCATGCTCACTGACTGAAATAACGATACAATCTGGATTTAGATTTTTAACCGTCATTCTAACTGTTATTCTACATCAGAGTCTGTGGGAAGAATCCACAAAGGAGCTCTACCAAAAGAGGAAAAATGCACTACCACTAGTATACGCACACGTGTTTATAATATATACGATGGATAAAATATATTTTACTAATAAAGAGAGCGATAAATTTTAAACTTGATGTTTATTTTGCAAAAGTAAAAACTACACTGTCAGCTTAGCCATGGCTAATGCTCATTTTTCAGCAATAATATCTTTCATAGCTGGTTAAAAAGGCAGTATTGTTTATTCAATGAATAACATATGTTTGTTCCAGCACCAAATATAATGAAATAGCTATTTATTGATAATTCAATAATACATTTTTTAAAAAGGATCTAAAAATTACACAGTTTTGTCAATAAAAAGTTTATTGGACATTTTCAATTGGACTGTTGGGTTGCATGCTTTTTTTAAAATTCTAAGCAATCAGCTAAATGTTTATTGAATATATCGCTGAATATCATTTTATAAGGTTTGTTTGTTAATTTCAGTTTAATGCAATATTAAACTGAAATTAACAAAGGAACTGGTATAAAAATAGTAGGATACATTCCTAAAACTTTCTTATACAATTAATAAATAATAAGTAAATAAAGTTTTTTAATATCAATACAAGCTGAAAACTTCAAACTTTAAGAGGATTTAATTTGTTCTGAAATTTGATAAATGTAAACTGGCTCAAGTTTAAACACTTTGGCCTGCATGCTAAAAACAGGAATCTTTTTTGTTTGTTTTATGTTTATATAATTTAGTTGACTTAAAACCATAAGCTGCTTTTTAGATATGATATATTCCTACAGCAGTTTAGTGCACATTATTTAGGCTTTGCAACACTACTGCACTTTTCCAAAATAATTTAAGTTTAATTCTTGTTTTATTGTATTATTTAATTTAAGTTTCTCTCATCATTTAACGTGTTTAAAGATTCATTTATGTGGGGAAACTAGTGCTCTGATAGACTCTCTTATAATAACAAGGTATCGCAAAGTAGGCTGTGTAATATCTTATTCCAGATTTTTAAAAACTGACCAGTAGTCATATTAATATTTAAGTCATTCATCAGCGGATGTCAAATGTAATACTGTATATAATGTGAATGTTTTCTTTTATTGATGTGGTTTTTAAGATGAAGTGGAAAAATCACCCACTAATTGTTGCTGGATTGTTGCGAGTGAATACCTGGTAAGCGCTTTTTTTTCCTCTTGAAACCCCCTGTCAGCATTTTGTGTTTTAAATGCTTAAAAAAAAACTCAAAGTTCCACTAACGGAAATCCTTGAGATGAACACAAAACTCTTTCATCATCACAAAATAATACAACAAAAGTGTCGCAAATTGAGTTCATTTATAGGATGTCAAGAGAGTTTTCTCAAAACAGCTCAATTCATGGCCATAAAGTGTTTAAATTAAGATCTTGATAAATATCGCAATATAGTTTTAATTTCTAGAGTAAAGACTAAGTACAATTCTGAGAATTTACATACTTGTACATTTTGATTAAAGCCTACTTTTGTTTTAGGTAAAAAAAAATTTATTAATATTTTTTCTTTATTATAATGACTGGAAAACCATTTCAATGTTAATCTATGTACTGGATCAATTTACAATTCAACCACTTTTTTTTAAACTGTTTTATTTTAACAGCTTACAATGTGAATAATACATATTATCTTACTATGTTTACTCTTTAAATAAAAAAGTAATTAGTAGTTTCTAAAAAGAACCAAAGAAAGCTTTACACTTTTTTTAATCAAACTCAATAAGCATGTAGAAAATAAATGCTAAATTTATAGTATATAAATGGTAAATATTTAAATAGCTGTTATTTATGTATACTTCTTTAAAATTGGCCCAAACTGTTTAAAATGAAACAATTAAAAACACACTGAACAGCACTTTCTATGAATGTTCGATAGCCGTGGTGTATTAACTGTTTCTAAGTTAACCCCAGAGAAGATCTTTGTATAGATTTAGACACTGATGCACAAGTGTGCAGACTTATAACCCATAAATACGTCTGGAGCATTTAGATCATTTGTATTTTACAGAAATACACAGATGACAGTGACGATCACTGAATTGGGAATTAGAAGTTGTAAGTTTTAATGCCTTTTAAATACAATTAATTATAAATTTATAATATATATATATATATATATATATATATATATATATATATATATATATATATATATATAAAATGATTAATTGTGTTATAGTTGCCATTTTAACGCAAAACAAATATGCTAATGTAATGTTTTTACACACAAACACACACATATATTAAACATTAAATGAAACATTTCATTTTTACTGACTTAAGCCGAACACACGAGAGACATTTTAGTAAAATAAATAACCAATTGTGAGCATGCACACCTGTGAACACCTTCATGCTATACTGTACCTACACAGACACATTTGGCACTGAATGGGTGACCACAGTAACAAAGCAATTTTGCAGCTGGTAACTCTAGCTGCATATTTATGGTGTGTCTACACGTGTAAAGTGAAAATCTAGTGCAGTGCAATCCTGTCATTCTGCAGATTCTGAGTGTGTTCGAATAAATGTCTGATACTAACATTAAAGAAAATTATTTCTTTGTTTCTCTGTTCTTCCCACCTCTTCCCAGTGTCCTCCACTGGACCGTGTACAGATTCTATTGCAATATGTTAGAATACGCTTTTTCTAATACACACACTTTTCAAGGTAGTTAATTATACAGTATGTGTTGAACAAATGCATCAACATTCAAGTTTTCTTTCCAATTACATAACCTGTATTAAATATAACATTTCTTATTACACACATTATATCACTGAATTAACAGTGAATTAAATACTATTTATTAAGCTTATTTATATGGTCTTAGACCTACTACACAGATGCCTGAACAATAAATACTTTTATGCTTTTTTTTTTCTTGCTATCAGTTTTACCCACTGAGGAATGTACAGTACAAAGCACATTCACTCTGATCAATTACTCTTTCTAGTACAATCTAAGCTCAATTCTTGTGCCAATAATTTAGTATATTGCATCATGCAGCATGTTTAAACATTAATTTATGCGGGAATACAATTGCCTTGTTAAGATCATATTCCAAACTTCCAGCATTTCTGTGTGAGACTTAAGCATAATGTCAAACAGATCAGAAATCACCTTACAATTGCCCCACCTCTGGAACCCTACCGTCGGCCTTGTGTATTTTAAATGCTTAAAAATCTCAAATTTTCACAGACGGAAATCCTTGCGATGAGCACAAGACTTTCATTATCAACAATGCATTAAGTATATACGTATGCATGCGGCGGAATGTGATTCTCGAATTATTTTAGGGCATGTTCCATTACATGAACACGAACCACGCCAGTGCTCGCTATAGATGAATGAAAGTCACATCAGGTGACTGTAAAATGAAAACAACTTCATTAGATATCACAGTTTTCACGGTGATTTTTCCACCAGCGTCGCTTTGTGAAACGCAGCACAACATGGACACTTAAACACAATGTCATCTTAAAATCCTGTTTATGACCACAGCCATTACAACGGTCATCATTAGGTGCCCCTAAACCTCAGCGTGGCCTTATATACATACTGTATATAGAATCAGCACAGCACAGACTGCTTTATATATTAACACTATTTTAAGCAGACAGTGAAGAATGGATTGATAATTCTTTTTATAGATTAGTGATGATAGGTACATTCTGTAGTTAGTGAGAAGGTTCTATGAAATGATCATAAGTCTAAAATAGGCTTAGGACATAAACACAGAAGAAGCAAATCAGAATGGCAGCCGGTGTGAAATTAAAGAAAGAATGTACTGTTGAATTTATATTAATAATAAAGTGACAAACTCTTCCTCTTCTAACTAATTAATATTATAAATAATATGATATTTAATATTAAAAATGATAATAATACAAAGCTTTGGGTTAATGTTACACTTGTGATTTTGGAACCAGTGTAGATCTATTTATCGATAGAGACATAAAATGTTTTTGTACATATCTCTGAATAAGGGCGTCTGCTGTAAATTGTAAATATTCTAAGCATTTGATATAAACTGGAAAACTGTTTGCAACATGCAGTGGGTGTTAACTAGACGGCATCTGTTAATCAACATATATTGGACTTTTTTACTTATTTAGCTCTCATTGACTCCACACATTTTCCCACCTGTACATCATAAAAAAGCTGGTATTCCCTGTGTACTGTCGACTAATGTTATGGTACTTTCCATCACTGTCACCACTGAGATTTGCATTCATTTCAAAGAGAGAATAAATACAGGCTCCTGGGTTTCTAAAGTAAGGACGAGGGCAGACGCACATTCTATTGTGGCATATTAAATGTTCAGGTATGTGTCAGAGAAGATATGTAAACCCCCTTTCATTCAGTTTACTAAGAGTAAAGCTTCTATCCCACACCCACAGGAACACTCAAAACACTAAAGCTTAGCACTTTATGAGTCCAAACGCTCTCCACAAGAAACAAGCTAAGGAAAAACATAACCTTTCATGGACATAAGGGTGCACTTTTCTTCTTGAAAGATTAAAGTGTTCAATGTGACCAATTTGCAAAAGGACCGTATATGTTGCTTTGATCCGCCACACTCACACACACACACACTGTTTAAATACAGTAAGATCAGTAAAATCTCACTTTACATTTCAATGAATAAATCGTTAAACTTGTCATATTAGCAAAATGCCACTTTTAACAACGGAGCGGAAGTAAATCTGCTATTTAAAACGTCCAAACTTGTGGACAAATTTTTTGAAAATCTGAAGCAAAAGCATTTTTTTTAATTCAATTTTACATTGTATGTCAACACAAACAGAGACTTACTGCCGCAAAAAATTAAAGCTGAGATAACTCTTTATTTTTTTTAACCTTTACAGTAAGAGATAACATGGCGGCACAAGATAAACACCATCAGTGATTTAAGCACGGCGGAGGGGTCCAGTTTTTGTTAAATTTGAAGAAAAATGTATAATCTTATCGCTCTTTACTGACCCAAACTAAAAGACACAAAACAGTGAACCGTTTCAAGCCAAAATACAAGCGTTTTCTTTGTTTCGCACAGATGAAAACTGTCAGACAATAGAAACAGGGTGGGATACAGAAATTTGTTGTGATGTAAACAAGCTTCAATCACCCACTCATACAGATATACACCATCATACATGCATCCAAAAATGACAAGACTTGGTATATACAAAATATGCTAATTCCTACCTCGCATCATCTTCACAGCTAGTGTGAACTTCTCCCTCAAAGATTTTTTTTTTTGTTTGGTAAATATCGTTTGCTCTTTTTCACAAACTGTCTCCTTGATGAAAAAAAGTTTAAATGTGGCAGATGAGAGACGTGTGAACGTGTGTGCACGTCTTTGTGTTTGAGAGTGACAGCGGGCTGTCCCTGTCATGCAAACTAACTGTACAGACTCTCTGTCATTCACTCCCTTCCTTTCTTCTAGCATTAAATTTCCTTAAATTATCCATCTCATATATGATCATGTATAATGCTGAAACTAGAATAAAAGTAATAAAAAAAAACTAAAAAGCGGATCACAGCTATTAAATTTCAGTCAAAATCTTCCCGTTTAAGCCAAAACTTTTTATTAGGTCATCAATTCTTTACCATGTACTACATGTAGCGTAAAGTACAGGTGATCATTACCGACATAACACATTAGATCACAGTGTGTAGAAATAACCACAATTCACTAAAACAGACTAAAAGAAATTCAGTTTCTGTACATACACAGCAACTTTACAGGCTCAGGGTTAAAAATAAAGTTGTATCATGTAGTTTGGTCATAAAGGTTCTTTATCAAAAAAAGGGATCAATTAGAAAAACAAAAAAAAAACGGTGTGTGTGTGTTTAGAGAGAACAATGCAGGTGTAATAAAGAGCTGTGCGCGTTTTAAAGATGTTATCTACATTCAGGTGGTGCACACACCCATAGCGCTCAGGCGCAGATATGTTGTGTGTTTCTGTCGATGTGTTGAGGGTGCTAAACAATATCATCCCTATACACACTTGAACACACAGCGCTTGTGGCTGCAGGGAAAGTATTTATGGAGGTACAGAGTTGTGTGTTTAACAGGTGTGGATGTGAAGCGGACTGCTATGCTGCTGCATTCCCGCCACCATAACCACCTTTAAAGACATTCACTCATATTCTATATAAGAACATCTGTTTCTCTCTCTTACACATACACACACACACACACACACACACCAATACACGCAATATACAAAGAGCATGTTGTGTTGACCTTACAATGCAAACACATAAAACATCATGATAATTTTTCTAGTAAATTCACAAATATTATCCTACTGATATTATAATTTATATTATATAAAAAGTACAACAGCTGTCATATGCTGTCCTACCAATAGGCTTAAAATACTGAACCTGCATGATTCAAAACAAATTAAATGCTTTCTTTCTGTTTATTTATTTATTTTTTTTATTACACGTTTGTATGTTTATGTTTATATCTATCTATCTATCTATCTATCTATCTATCTATCTATCTATCTATCGAAATTTAGATTACAGGTCTTCTTTCTTTTCTGCCAGAAAAAATTGTGGGCGTCCTATTCATTTCATACATTTAGTCATCATCACACTTTACTGTGAACCTGATATTCAGCTTCATATTAAACCTTTATTCAGACTCAGTCTGATCTTTCTTACAACAAGCAAATATTTTGCTAGTTATACATTTATGCACAATTTCTTTTTTATAACTTTCCCTGTCCCTTTTTTTGGTAGACTAGTGAGATCGGGTGGTACACTGTGTGTTATGCAATAGCACTTTCACTGCGAATGCTAAAAATATTAACACCTAAATCTAATTTGACACACACATTTGGCACATTAGAAGCCTTGTACACTGTAAAGCGAATCTTTTTAACGTTTGCAAATAAAAAACAAATGTAAATTAGGTTTTAATCGAGTTGTTTAAGTAGTTGACGATGGTATTGGTAACCTAGTAACTAACAGTAAATAACACAAAGCAAGCAAATGGACCGGAAACAGATGATTAGTTTTGTTTCTCATAAGCTAAAAACCACCTCAATAAAGCGTAATTTTATTTTAATTTGCTGTTTGCTGTCACTTGTTTGTGAGGCAATACTTCAAACACAGAGTGCTAGAAACACAGCACTATAATTCGTGTGGAAGAACTCAAGTGTCCTGAGATCTTAAGTGTCCCGAGTGTACAAAGCGCAGACCTCCACCCCTATGAACACTACTGGGATAAACTATAACACTGACTGCACCCCAGACCGAACCCCCCCCCCCCCATTTTACCTAGCATAACTGCCTGACCTTGCTAATACTAATGACACAAATATCCATAGTCACTCTTTGAAATTTACTAGGAATCTTTATCAGAAATGTGGAGTTTCACCTCTGAACAGGTAAATTCGAAGGCCAAATCAGAGAAACAGGATATGACCCGAATGCCTGTCCCAGGAACGGAACCCCATTTTAAACATTTTCACTTTCAGTTCTATCTGTAGTTTAGGTAAACTGGCTAGCCTTTAGTAATATTCTGAACTGTACTGAAGATGTTGTCTTATATTTAAAAAATTCTAAAAAGTCTCTTGATGGGTCAACCCCCACCCCCCAAAAACACATACACAAGCTCACAAACTCCCACATTCTAACGTTTGACCACACTTGTGAATTGAGATTTGTTACTGGTTCAGCTGTTTCCAACATCTATTTTAGATCAAGCTTTGCATGTCTGGAGACACAAGGCAGGTAAGATAACAATCACCGGCCAGTAAGGTGCATAACACACACTTATTCTTTCTATTTCCCCTGCATTGTCTCACAGTGTGTCTCACAGTGGGCTGTGTGGCTTGGAAAAAAAAACTCAAAGAAAACAAAGAAAGAAATGATTTTCGCCTATGTAGCGGAATACACTCGAATAGGTGAGAGGCAACTCGAGAGCTGCACTCGGTAAAAAAAAAAGAGAAAGGCTTGTTTCATAGTCACATAAAGTTCTTAAAGAACATATTAAGCAGTAATTAACACAGCAATTGACTCGAAGATACTGCATGTATATTAATACAATTATGTTACATATGTTCTTCACCATGTCACTCCAAAACCATGAGCCATCAGGTAAAAAAAAATTTCTGAACATTTAGGTCACCGCTCATATAAACAGACTAGGATTATTAAAGTGACAATAAGTTGCTTGGTTTGATATTATATGCTTAAAATTATTTGTGTGTGTGTATGTGTGTGTGTGTGTGTGTGTGTGTGAGAGAGAGAGAGAGAGAGAGAGAGAGAGAGACAGAGAGAGACAGAGAGTGAGTGAAAGAGAGAGAATTAGAGAGAAAGAGAGAGAGAGAAAGTTAAAAAGGAGAGGGAGAACAACAAATGCATTTACTTTAAGCATTTAGCAGACGCTCTTGCCCAGAGCAACGTACAAAAGTGTTTGTATATAGATAGATAGATAGATAGATAGATAGATAGATAGATAGATAGATAGATAGATAGATAGATAGATAGATAGACAGGCAGTCAGATGGCTAGGCAGATAGACAGATACAGAGACAGACAGACAGATAGATAAATAGACAGATAGATAGACAGACAGAAAGATAGATATATAGACATGGAATTATTTAAATAAATCCTCCTAAAAGCGCCATTATGAGTGTTGTTGTGATGTTACGGCAAAAGGGGAACCAGCAGAAGAAGTTTGGCATGACTCAAACTAATTAGCTTTAATTATACAGGGAGTGCAGAATTATTAGGCAAATGAGTATTTTGACCACATCATCCTCTTTATGCATGTTGTCTTACTCCAAGCTGTATAGGCTCGAAAGCCTACTACCAATTAAGCATATTAGGTGATGTGCATCTCAGTAATGAGAAGGGGTGTGTGGTCTAATGACATCAACACCCCTATATCAGGTGTGCATAATTATTAGGCAACTTCCTTTCCTTTGGCAAAATGGGTCAAAAGAAGGACTTGACAGGCTCCGAAAAGTCAAAAATAGTGAGATATCTTGCAGAGGGATGCAGCACTCTTAAAATTGCCAAGCTTCTGAAGCGTGATCATCGAACAATCAAGCGTTTCATTCAAAATAGTCAACAGGGTCGCAAGAAGCGTGTGGAAAAACCAAGGCGCAAAATAACTGCCCGTGAACTGAGAAAAGTCAAGCGTGCAGCTGCCAAGATGCCATTTGCCACCAGTTTTGCCATATTTCAGAGCTGCAACATCACTGGAGTGCCCAAAAGCACAAGGTGTGCAATACTCAGAGACATGGCCAAGGTAAGAAAGGCTGAAAAACGACCACCACTGAACAAGACACACAAGCTGAAACGTCAAGACTGGGCCAACAAATATCTCAAGACTGATTTTTCTAAGGTTTTATGGACTGATGAAATGAGAGTGAGTCTTGATGGGCCAGATGGATGGGCCCGTGGCTGGATCGGTAAAGGGCAGAGAGCTCCAGTCCGTCTCAGACGCCAGCAAGGTGGAGGTGGAGTACTGGTTTGGGCTGGTATCATCAAAGATGAGCTTGTGGGGCCTTTTCGGGTTGAGGATGGAGTCAAGCTCAACTCCCAGTCCTACTGCCAGTTTCTGGAAGACACCTTCTTCAAGCAGTGGTACAGGAAGAAGTCTGCATCCTTCAAGAAAAACATGATTTTCATGCAGGACAATGCTCCATCACACGCGTCCAAGTACTCCACAGCGTGGCTGGCAAGAAAGGGTCTAAAAGAAGAAAAAGTAATGACTTGGCCTCCTTGTTCACCTGATCTGAACCCCATAGAGAACCTGTGGTCCATCATGAAATGTGAGATTTACAAGGAGGGAAAACAGTACACCTCTCTGAACAGTATCTGGGAGGCTGTGGTTGCTGCTGCACACAATGTTGATGGTGAACAGATCAAAACACTGACAGAATCCATGGATGGCAGGCTTTTGAGTGTCCTTGCAAGGAAAGGTGGCTATATTGGTCACTGATTTGTTTTTGTTTTGTTTTGAATGTCAGAAATGTATATTTGTGAATGTTGAGATGTCATATTGGTTTCACTGGTGAAAATAAAAAATTGAAATGGGTATATATTTTTTTTTCTTAAGTTGCCTAATAATTATGGACAGTAATAGTCACCTGCACACACAGATATCCTCCTAAAATAGCTAAAACTAAAAACAAACTAAAAACTACTTCCAAAAATATTAAGCTTTGATATTAATGAGTTTTTTGGGTTCATTGAGAACATGGTGGTTGTTCAATAATAAAATTAATCCTCTAAAATACAACTTGCCTAATAATTCTGCACTCCCTGTAGAGTTAATAAGTCACAGGGATTTTAAATCCTGGTTTCAAAGATTCTGGATGAATAAGAATACAGTCTAAACAAAGAAGAAAAATGACATAAGATGACCTGTGAGAGTATAAGGTGACTTCGGGTTATAGAACATACAATCAGGAAATAAGCAAAGCTTTAGGTGTAAAATTTTTAGTCGATTGGAAAAGATCTTGCACAGAACAATTAGGAATTAATCTTCTAGCCGCAGCTTTTCCATGTTTTCCATCAATCTGACTTTGACCCTCTTACTTGTAAGAGAAGAAAGCTCAACCATTAATCTAAAGAGGATGTTTCATAATAAAACAATCTTTCTTCTCCCAATCTCTGCATTCGATTGTGGTAACTGTGGTGTCATTCTCACTTACTCTCGCTTCACATCATCAGGTGACTCGCATGATGATTATCTAACCCATTCAAACTCCTTAAAGTTACTAAAAGCATTCTTTTTTTATACCTCGTTCTGCATTTAAAATATGTGCTTCATATTTTAATAAAGTTACAGTATTAAATTTAGTGTAAAACACTGACACGTGAGCTGAAGCAGACCTGTAGACACCTGTGGGATTAGTCACAAAGTCAGCAAAACATTTCTATTCAGAAATGGAAGATCAGGTTTACATGTTGCGATTAATTTAGGGTTTTATGAAAGACAATGAGGTTGGGCCCTCTGCAGTACCCTAACAGTTTGTTATTACTATTGATACAGATTGCTGGGGGGCCTGAAGTGTGTGGGCCCTTAGAATCGCCCTAAACGACCCCCCCCCCCGCCACCCTCGCATGTGGCAACCAGAGGAAACATATCACATGATGAATGCTCGACATTTTCTATTACATGATATTTCGAAAACTGTTATTTTAAACCATAAGTAATGTTACAGCATTTCTAACACCAGGTTACTCTGAAAAGGGGGACTCCGCTGCGGTGCAGGTGCGTCCTAGACATTTGCTGATCTTTTGTTGGATTACAATCTGAAATGATCAGGCTTACAGTTTATCAGATTCACTAAAGGACTGTAAATGATCATGATTAAAGTATGACATTTAATCATCGTAGTTTCTAGTAATGCTTTAGTTTAACTGCTTTTTTAAGTTTAGGTTTAAACCTAGGCCGCGTAGCTGTAAGACGAATTCGCAATGCTTTGGTGAAAAATAGTTGATTTAATAGTTATGCATAGTATTGTTGCTGTGTAAAATGTATTGGCAGATGTTCTTAGCCAGAGCGACTCACATTTATCTCTTTATCCTAGGACCACCAAGGGCCCTTCAGCAAGGCCCTTAAACCGTTTTTGGCTCAATTGTACTTTATTCTGAATAAGGGTGTCTGCTTAATGCTACAAATGTTAATATAACAAACGAGACGACCTGTTAAATACCCACCTTGGATAAAATGCCTTGACAGTTTAGCGCACACACTTACTTTGACATACATTTACGCCTATGGACAATTCAGCATAGCTAGTAAACCTACTGGCATGTTTATGGTGGACATGGAGATTGATTAGATGTTAGAGGTTTTCCTCGTTCTTCACAGTTAAGTATATTAAATTCCAGGTTGTAACAACATAATGATGTATGTAAAAGGGAAATGTACACATGATGTAAGGTATAACCCACTAATTGCTTAACTAGGGCTTGATCTGACATGGTCCGAAATGCTGTATGTAATAGATAGTTAAATGTAAAGTGATATATCCTAGTATTAAAGATATTCATGTTTACAAAGATACCGTGGGAGGAAAGGAGACAAGGGGAAATGTTATATGACAGTCTGTGTATATGTGTTAAGCTTTTACCGTTAATACCGCAAATGGAAACAAATAGCATGGTGGATCTTTGCTTCAGTAAAGCCACAAAAACTCTGATGGAGAGCCAACCTGACCAAAGCTCACTTTTGAGATAAAGTGCTTACTACATAGAGAAAGAGACGAGGGGCCTATTGGAGAGCATGGGGACCCTCTCAACCACACACTAACACTCCTATACAAGCAAGAGTGGGCTGCAACCTAAAAATGATTTAACTGTATAAAGTAAGATGGAAAAAACTGGCAGAACTATTCAACCTGCCTAAACTCTCTTCCTGGATCATGCTAGTCTTTCTATACATTTCTATACATTTTGTTTGACAGATATGTGGAATCCATAGACACATAATATATTTTTTCAGCGCTCTGTGCAGGACACTAGAGTCCTTCTCTTCAAATCATGTATGTTATACACAACTGTGTGCTTCTAAATGTGTTCCAAAAGAGGTTGTAGAAAAAATAAACATAAATCTCACCATGTGGTTTCCACAGATATTATGCTACATAGTAGGACCTCATGATATAAAACAATTATCGAAATATAGCAGATGTGAATATTGCGATATGCATAACGCACTGGTTTGCGATAAATGAGTGATTTAATACTTCAAATAATAATGTATCGTTAGCGTTTCAACATCGTACAGCCCTCATAAATATATATACACACACACTATTGTCAAGACCAACAAGAACAAGATTGATTATATGAGCTACATAGTTGAAAAACTAATTGTACTGTAAAAAAATACAACAAAACCTATACACAACATATATTTGCTCTCACAAACATCCAAAGATGTTCCTAACTCTGCTTAATATAGAAGTTTTTTAAAGAACACCCTGCTTTTGTATGATTGCCTCATCACATCACTGTTTTTTTTACTCCATAAATATTTAAATAATGTATACCTGCAACTTACAAAACACATCTGTGTATATAGACACATTCGTTTATTTTTAGTAAAAACCATATTTAAATAATTGCATGTAACCCCTGATACAATAGTTATTTTGAAAAAAAAATAAATAACCAAAATAATAATAAAATGTACATGTGGACATGTTATATTAATACATCCAGCCTGTTATTGTAACTAATAAATACACGATCTAAAAATCCATTTAGTACAATATAATTACCCAAAAGTGAATACTATTACATAATAAAAAAGTTCATAAATAAGATGCTTAGATGTGAACAGTAAAACAGGGTAACCCTGCAAATCTGTTAGATAGAACTTTAAGGAAGATCTGGTGAATTAAGTCTGTGAATTCACAGTAAACAAATCTTTCTGTTTGCACACATATTTGAACACACACATACACTCACTCACACACTGGCTTGTACGATGCTTTAAAGATTACATCCCGAACAGATGGCCCAAATTGACTGAAACGAATAACACTGTAAAGAGAGACAGAAACACACAATTATTTATATATCATATTTAACACTGAAATTACATTCTAAGCATCAGTAAATTTATAAATGTAATGCACTGTTTGTGATTCGGTGAGTATAACATCAATTGTTAAAGACTCTTAAACGTCAGCAAAAACGTTTTCTATTGAAAACACCTGTTTTCTGTATGTTGTCTTGTACCAAATTGTACCAACAGTGTTAACAAGAACACCTAGTCTTTCGAGTCGGATCGTTTCTGTTACTAATTTGTATGTCAGTTTCCTTTAAAATGAAAAAAAAGTGATCCATTGGATGAAACGTAAGCTATTTCTTTCATTTTATAGGCCCTGTATAAAACTGCATACTTCTATAGCATATAATAGGCAAAACCGAGTATGCGAGACGAGCAGTATGTCTGAATCCTTAGTATGCGAATTACTGTACGTGAAAAATTACTCCCATCTGAAGTATGCACACGATGTACGACTTGTGATATGCGAAAGTGTTGGAAAGCACTGACTGCATTTTTTAAGCGCATTAGGTGGCTTTAAGTGCTTTCAAAAAACCCAGTGTTTTCTTGTAGTTAAATTGCTCTCATTTACCAGCATCAGTTAAACATGATTTAACTCTGAATGCTTCACATGCTTGTCACATATCGTTTATGTGAAATGTACATACCTATTATAAAATGTTTCTGTTTAATGTACTGAAAGTACAAAAGAAAATATACCAATATAGTACATAGGACGGAGCCATGGGGATGTAGTAGTACTAGGTAGGTTTTTATGCTGTCTAGGACGGAGCCTATTTAAATATATGTAACTTTTTCCTATCATCCTTAAGAATAGGGTTTTTTAGTCAAGTCGTAAAAAAACATTTTACTGCATGTTGTGCTATGTGTGATTTTGTCCGTAATAAAATCATAAAATGTTTGATTTTGAATTTGGACAGTGCCGGTTTTTTGTATCTATACACTGCACTCACTGTACAATGGTGATAAAAATTACTTCTCTCCAATATGTTAGGGAAAATGTAACATCCATACAGACACATAAACTGTCTCATGTGTTTATGCGAGTGTCTGTGGTAGTTAACCTGTAGCATCGGTGTATAATTTGGATTCATCAGTGCTGGTCACTCTACAGTTCACAAAGATTTTTCTGCCCTCAATCCGGTCCAGAGTA
Source organism: Bagarius yarrelli (assembly GCA_005784505.1). NCBI lineage: Eukaryota > Metazoa > Chordata > Actinopteri > Siluriformes > Sisoridae > Bagarius > Bagarius yarrelli. The sequence goes on along the minus strand of VCAZ01000010.1, from coordinate 2,865,131 downwards.
CTGTGAATCAAAACTACACTACCCAGCGGTAGTGGACTGTGTGTAGACCAAAGACAAAAAAGAATGTATACTGGTATTTACATTTAGTAATACTGTATTTACATTTGCAGTATTTGGCAGACGACTTACAGATGCTGGCAAAAAGAGGGCATGCTGGTATTGGGGGTTAAGGGCCTTGCTCAGGGGTCCAACAGTGGTGCAGCCCTTATCCTTGCCAGAGCTGGGAATCGAACCCACAACTTTCGGGTTGGTAATCCAACACCTTAGCCACCACTTCCCCCCATTATTGGGGGTCCCCAACTCCTTATTATCAACCCACAACTTTTTGGTCCAAATTGCTATGGGATGATCCAAATCTCCTGTAACAGTACCAAAAAAACTCTTAAAGGATCTTAGACAGCAGCACTAATAATAACTTGAGATGAATAAAATTTGCATTAAAAATATTCTGTAAAAAAAACTGTATGGCTGAAAAGCATTTAGTAAACTTCTGCTTCCTGTGTGTGAAGTAGTGATTTGGAACATGGGTACCTGCGATAGTTGATATTGAGGTTGGCAGTCATAACAGGCCCAGTCAGGTAACCAGCGAGAGTGCCTGTTACTGTATCGATCATGGTAGCAGTTGCTCCACCATGCACATGTCTGCGGCACAGGAAATCACTTTTACACCACTTCCTTTGTTGTTATGGGTTTTCCCCTGCTTTCACTTACAGAGTTACAGGTTATTTTTCCATTCTGTGTCCTATTTTTTTTAAATTAGATTTACACATCAATGGGTTTGGGCTTAAAATTTGTTTTGATAATTCACATTTTTAAAACAATGTTAGAACCAAAAAAAACCCCACTCTTGCTCACCCGGGAGGTCCCTCTAGAAGATGCCCAGACTGAAACGCACACACACATCTCTTCTCCTGCTTGTTCATAAACACTGCATACTCGAACACTGCCCCATTCTCTTTTGTGCATCTTGTGAAGAGTCTAGCTTTGGTCTGGATTAGCTTGCCTAGGTACACTCCTCCTATCAAAGGCATAAAAAGGTACATTCTCTTAAAATTATGTGTTTTAAGAAATTACACAACGCACTGAAGATTAGATAAATAGCAAACAACATTCAAAGGCTATAGGTACATTCTCGTAGGTAATGTTATACAGTAGAACACCAGACAGCATGTTTTAAGACAAACAACATTAACTATATTAGCGAAACTGATTAATGATAAATAGCCTCCTAATTATTTCTAATAAAAGTTTCGGGTAAAGTTTGGGTTGTGCTATACCGAAAGTGTTCCAAGTATTACGGTGTTGTATTTTGGATTATACAATATTTATCTCTTTTTATGAACAGAATCAGTCTATGAACAGAATATTAGCATCGTTGTTTATGGTTGGGTTGAGTAAATCATTGAATCACCCTTTTTATTGCCACACAAAATTTTTACCTGAACAGTCTTAATTTAACCAAAAAACAAAATAATTTGTTTAAAAATCAGTGAATCATTAAAGTTGCCACACAATAGGGATGACTGCCCATTGAACTTCTTGAATTTTTTTTCTTAAGTTGCTTTAAAAATTGCTTTTAAAATGCAAAGGAATTTGTTTGCTAACAATAATCCTTTCAATTGATAGGAAATTTTTTTTAAAAAGCAACTAACTGATAGGAAATTTTTTTTTTAAAAAGCAACAAGATCTTTCTTAATGTATTTTTGATTTCATTGTTGACTAACAATTGATAGTTTGATATTTTTTTTTAAAAAAGCAATCCTTTTCAAAGTTTTTTTATTTTACAGATGTTTTTTTATAGTTTGATATTTAATCAAATTTTTTTTTATACTTTTTTTTTTTAAAGACAGAGATGGAGTGTGTCATGCAAGTACAGGCCAGTCTTGTTCATTTTTAACCTCTATGTGGAGAAAATTGGCAAAAGGGAGAAACAAGCCCCCTTTGCAATTTTGCTCCATGGAAGAATATGAGTTTGGGCTTCCAGTCGCACCCAAAATCTGAACAAACACTGGTCCATCTTACACTGGTCCTGGTTCTTACACTCCTTAGCCAGTTACATTTAGGGTTGATTTTAAATTACTGTTACTCGTATATAAGTCACTCGATGGCCTTTAGGACCTAAATACATTTTGGATATGCTCACTGAATATAAACCAGTGACCAGATCACTCAGATCATTAGGATCAATACCAGGGGTTTAGTTTAATCAAAATTTAGTGTTTAGCTATTATGCATCGAGCAGTTGGAACCAGCTACCAGAAGATATCAGATGTGCTAAATCAGTAGCAATCTTTAAATTGAATGAGCACTGTGCTCGGCCCATACCGGCTACAATCATTTACATTCTTAACCGTTTTCATCCATTTTAAATCTTTGTTTTTATTTTCCTTTTTTTGTTTTCTTAGGTAAAGCACTCTGAATTACATTCACTGTGTATGAAATGTGCTATATAAATAAACTTGCCTTGCCATTGCACACTACTCATAAAACAGATCACACACCTGTGGCATGTTTAAGACTGCGATTGTAACTGGGAAGCCTGCGCCAAGGGGACTTCTTTTCACTGTCTTCAGTTTCACACATTGCATTATAATGATCATAAACTTGCTTCATCTCTGCATTCCATGATGAGTTGGGCTGGCTGAAATCCCGAGGACTTGAACTGAAGGGCCATAGCGACATCTTCTGGTTAAACAGAGGAAAATCAGTCAGTGTTCTTATACATAATGCTGAAAATTTCCAGGGACTTAAATATACAATAAATAAGAACTGGATAAGTTTTGTGCATTTTAGCAGTAATACACGATTGTCTTTCAACCAAAATCATTTTTTCCCCTTATCCTTCCTTTTAAAAAACTTTCTTTCTTATTACAGACTGGTGTAAGTTAATGCAACAGGCTGAACTTACCGAAAGGTTCCGCACATCCCGGTGTGCTGAGTACCAGAATCCCGGTCTTTGACCCAGAAGCCGCTGACAGACAGCATCCTGACACAGTGCAGCGGGACAATGTGGAATAAACACTTTTATAGCTTGTAAACAGCTTCGGATCATAATGAAGATTTCTATCGGCGTTTATGTTGTAAAGTTATCACGTGTTTATTTACACCAGTACTCGCGTTGTCCTGCTAGCCCCGGCTACTAATATGACTACATAAAGGAGACTGATTGCTAGAATATGCATAGTGACATGTTTTATAAAGAACTGCTAACTTAACCCTACAGTTTATACTCGTTTAGGTACGAAATAATATTTTCTTTCTGACGAACAAGACAGTAGCAGGGGCTGGAAACTGAAACACCCCGTGACTTTCAGCGTGTATAATGACATCCCGATGCTCTACACTGTACGCTACTTCCGGAAGACGCGACAGGAAGCGTTTTAAATCGGAGGGCAAACCCTTACTAACTTCATGAAGGGCAAAATGTTAAGGGTATATTCTGTTTTAAAACTAAGCAAAAATAATTCCGTGCCGTGTATTTTATTTAATATAATAATATCTGCTAATCGTGGTTATAAAAAAACCCAAGTGATAAATAATCCTGTGTAATAAATGTGGGTGTGTCGCTTTCCGGGTAAAACTACAGGAAAGTATGTAGTGCTTAAGTGCGGATTGTATTTGATTTACCCATTTGATTTGTTAATACCATCTGATTTTGTTACTAAGACATAGTAGTATTGAAAACAAATAACAAGTCATGCAATAAAATAATTATATTATTATATTATTATAATTATTTTATCCATAAATGGTTATAACAGCCTTGTGTAATCAGGCACGTATTGCGCATTTATATAAAACAGAATAAATTTGGTAAATTTTATATTTATGCTCTTTAATGGTTTAACTGTGAATGAAGAGATTGTAAGGGATGATCCAAATACAGTATATGAGTAGTTTTTATTGGTAACGTTTTTGGAGCAGATGGTTGACACGTGTGTTTGCATAATGATCCAAGAACTTATAACATATAACGTAACATACTGTATAAATCTTCATATAACAATTAAGAAATAATTAGGATAGTTTTTTAAGCAACCGGAAAGAAACAGCTGTCGTGAAAAAGTTTCGTAGCCAAATAAATAACTCGTTATTGGACAGCTGAAACGACCCACTACCGCGTGCGTACTCGTGGCGTCACGTGACCGGAAATGTATTTAGAGTCGTTGCCCTAGCAACCGGACTGATTATTTCTGTAGGCTCTGTATGAGGACATCGATTGCTTAATGCTGTTTAAGAAAAAATGTCAAGTGAAAACGTACAGCGTTTTAGAAGCACACTTGTGCAGAGAGAAAAGGGCGAAAAAGTAAGCGTTAACACATACTATTCTTGCATTAAAAAACAAAAATACAGTAAATATTTTTAAGTAAAATAAACTTCTTTACATTTTTTAGAGTGTTGAGAAAAAGACGGTCAGACGTCCGCAGCCGGGAAGGTTTGACTTTTTCCAATAGGATACACCTTTGGATAGGATATAACACTGTGTGTGTGTGTGTGTGTGTGTGTGTGTGTGTGTGTGTGTGTGTGTGTGTGTGTACCAAACTCAAAGCCAAACCAAAAAGGCTAAATTGAAAATTTTACAAAAACTTCACAGATTTTTTTATTTTGTTGTTAACATTTGCTGTTACATTTAATGTTTGTTAATGTATTTTGTACTTTATACCACAAATGCTATCTTAACACCACCATGATGGGAAATGTTCACCACCCGTGTGTATCACATGCAGTTATATAACTGCTACTATTATAAGACCCTTTCAATGTAAACTACATATATAGTTTGTTACCAGCTTATATGGTGGATTTATTTGCTAAAATAGTAAACATTTCTCAACTTGAAATTACACAAACTGTTTTTCTATTTGTTAAATACATTTTCACGATTCTGTGTTGTCACCACCTGCATTTTTTTATGATATAACCGGTTTATTTCCTTATAGAATCAGTGATGTTACACACGGGACAGAATTAAGAGGAGCCTCCCAAACTGGTTTTGTGAAGGCCTTGTTGTGTCATGAGCTCGCTCAACACAGGGAGACTAAACTGGCTCATGTTGCACTCATCATGGTAAGTAGAGCATGTTAAATGAGCGATATTCTTTATGTACTATAGTTATGGATAAATTATTTTGTATATTTTTAATTTTTATGGTTTAAAAGGTGCGAAGGGAGGCACTGCGCAGAGTGTTGGAAGAGGAGAGGCAACTTTATGACCAAGAACTGAACCAAAGGGGCCTGGTTATTTATCAGCAGAGGATATAACCTGTTACACAACACTACAATTAACAAACCATCCTTGTCCCTCAAAACATAACAACTCCTCACTATTAGATCCATATGTGGTTCTTCTCTTAACTGTGAACACAAATTCAAAAGCACAACATTGGAGAAAATGTCTTGGCATGCTGTAAAAAAACCCCAAAAAACTAAATGGACCAAACACTGTTTCAGTATGACAATGCTCCTGTGCACAAAGTCCTTCATGGTGGCTTCAAGACATGGTGTGTTATGATTGGAGTGGAAGAACTCAAGTGTCCTGCACAGAACCCTGATCTTAACCTCATTTGTGATCTCTAATGTCTGATCTCACCAAAATTCTTGTAGCTAAAAGATCAAATCAACACTAGTAACCGTATAAAAAAGCCCAGAAGGAGTGAAACGTAATGTATTAATTTTATTCATAATATCAAGAATGTATTTATTTTATTAATTTAAAATGTATCTATTCATAGTGCATTTTATCACGTTATGAATCAGTTGTAACCATGAATCAGGTAAAATACAGCATTGCAAGTCTGTAATGATGTTTATTATGGGAAAGTCAGGACCCATAAAGTTCCACCAAAGGATCACTAACAAAGGAGAATCTGATTTGTTGCCGCTCTGCTGCTTTACTCCCTGCTGCACAGTTCAGTAGCATTTGCTCCCACACCGAATTAATTGCGGAAACGAGTGCGCAGTGAATAAATTGCCTACATGCCTTAGCTACACAATTTCAAATGTTGCAAATTGACCACATGACAACAACCTTGTGTACAAACCGAGGTCCGTATAGACAGTTGCTTAAATGTGGAGAAACTGGAGTGTCATTAAAGTGCAGGAAATTAAGTGTGATTCCTCAGCACATCTTTACCTAAACAGTACTGTATCTCACTTACTGTATGTAAAACCTATATTGTTCCAGTCAGCGAGAAAGGATAGACACAGATATGCCTGCAACTCGATTCATGCAAGTCATGAAGATCATGACAACCTGTCATTGTTAGTCCATTGTGTTATGTTTGCACAAAGGGTTTTTTTTTTTTTTTAATTAAAACTAGAACCCATTTGAATGTTAGCAAAGTAAATATTAAGGCTGGAATTAGGCCACCAATTATTTACTCTTTTCAAAGGATTATCTTCATAAACATTAGATAATTTAATACTTACAGTCATGGCCTGTTTGCCAGTATTAATCTTCAGTGGCTTTTGATCTATTTTATCTGGGTTTGTCTGGGAATTAAACACGGTGTGTGTTAAATAACTTTCGTGGATGTTCAAAAGTTTTGTCTGCTAATTATCCTTCAGTTTTGCTGTATGACGAACTGTTTGCCTTGACCTGTTTTATAGTCTATTATCCTTTATAGTATGTAGATCCATCTGTATAGTTTATTAAGGATTTTTAAAAATGTGTCAGAAACAGGAAAATAAACATTTTTTCTTCCTCACCACCATCCTTACTGTGTGATCATGTGTACAGTTGGTGGATGGGATTTTGCCAGGGAGGATGGGATCCTGCATTAAGATTCATTTTAATAAACCAATCACAGCCATCTGATGTCATCAGCATGTACCGACCAAACCCGGCTTAATCCGTTTTTGAATCTTTCCGTTTAATTTCCACAAACAACAAAAAAAAACTTTGACGGAGTAATGACTGAATGGAAATTTATTGATTCTGAAACAATTAACCGACAATGATGATTCCTGGATTAACATTAGATCACAACATGAAATTAGACAAACTATTAAAATGATTTATGATAGTCCAGGAACAATATTAGTAAATTTGGACTTTATTAATTATAATGATCCAAAATGAACATTAATGAATTTAGACAGTGAATCATAAACAATGACTAATGAACAACAGATCTGGAACGGTGAACCTGTAGATCACGCAATAGAGCAACATTCTTACTATAAAACGGGATGTACGTTTATTTAGTCAAATCACAACTTTTTGAAATTTAACAATCACAAGCTAATTATATTTTTATAGGCATAAATTATGCTGATGAAGAGAAACGTAAATTAAACACAAGTAGGGGAAGCGGTTGTGAAAGTGGTGGCTCTAAGGTTGTGGGTTTATTCCAGCTCCGGCCCACCACTGTTGGACCCCTGTGACCCCACCCCTGTTAAGGTGTTGGCCCTTAACCCCAATGCTCAGTTGTATTAACAGTACACAAGGGCAAGGGTGAGCAAGGCCCTGTAACCCCCAACTTTCTTGAGCATGGTTAAGTTGTTGTAGTGTGCCTACTTTGATGTTGTTGTTATAGCCATAAATAAAAAAAAAATAAATCTATGAACCTCAATACATTTTACATTTTACAATACATTTTACTATTTTTGGTCAAGAGAAATGCTCACACATGAGATAAACAGGTTGTATGTAATTGTTTATGATAGCACATAATATATTGCAGATGTCATTTAAGTATTTTATATAAGTTTTTTTATTTAATAAATACATTTAAAATATTACATTATGGTTTACAAAGAGAGAAACATTCAAAATTGGATTGAGGGCGGGATTGGTCGACACACACTGATGACATTAGATGGTTATAATTGGTTGATTGAAATGTTGATCCAGGAATAACAAAGGATGTTTAATCCAGGATCACATCCTACTTGGCAAAATCATGTCTACTGTGTGCAGTTACAGCTTTAGACATTTGAGGCATTTTGTTTTTCTGCAATCTTCTGTACTGTATAAACTTTTGGGAAACAGGCTTAAGCTGATTGTTAACACACGGTTTTATGAGAAATCATCTCATACATTTGTTTTATTTTTAGAATAATTAACAGATTAAATATTAGTTTCCTTATCAGGTGCAATCACTCTCTTCTATATTTATCCTCTTACACCCATATTATGTCCTTAATCCATTAAACCTCTCTTTGGTTTCCTCTTCTTTCTGCTGGTGTACACATTATCAAATTAACTATTGTACACTGTAAAATACACACTGGTCTTTAGAGGATCCTAGACAGAACTGCTTCTTATTATTACATGTGCCATAACATTCCTTCACCTCTATCTCTCTGCACACTTAATAACTTCATGTTACTGCATCACCTAATCATGTCCTACACACGTCATACTAGATCTAGATTCACTATATCCTCAATGTGTTTATTGCACTGTCATTTAATAATAAACTGTGTGTTTATCCTGACTTTGTTGAAACAGAATTGCTAGTAAATTACTAAATGTATCCAATGTTACAGCGACAGGCTACTTTACACTCTTTACAAACATTACACTTACATTCGTAATATAAGCTGTTTAATTATGTCTGCTGAGTCTTAATTGTATTGTTCAATTCAATTCAGAGTTTACAATGCAATAAATTCACTATTTAACTGCTAAGTGTTGTTGAAAATAATAATCCAAGTAGTAGTCCAATTACAAAACACATTCCTTTTTTTATTTAAAATAGACAAGTGAAAGATGTGTGTAGGAAACAATAGATTAAACAAAGCAAACATTTTATAACGGTTTTTCTGGTTTGGATTCTCATTCTTGTTATAAGTTAATGGCAGCCAGTTTGTCCATACACAACTTCCTGTAGAGATAAAACAAAAAAATCATTTTTCACACAAAAAAAATTAAATTTAGCACATACTTATTGAACAACATGATCAACGTTATCAATAACCTTACTTAAATTATTCAAAACTTCAAATCATAACAGCTTATTGCTAAACTCTACATCCTAATTACTATGCAGTGACATTAAAAACAAACTTGGTACTTGGTTTATTTAGGATTATGATTGTTTAAAAAATGCAGAACATCTTTTAATAGATGGCTTTTGTGTTTAATATAATTAATAATAATTAATTGTTGTGTTAACTTGTTAATAATAATCTAAAGAAATGTGTATCTTAATCAAAAGTAGCACACAACTGAGACTGAAGTAAGTGTGTAGATCTTACCTTCCCTCTTCTTGCTCTTTATCCACATAACCGCAGATCTTTGTATCTCTGTCCAGAATCTGTTTCTGCAAACTTTGTATCTCCTCCTGCAGTGTTTGCACCTGAGTTTTATGATTCGCTAAAAAAATATAAAAAGCAGGTTTAAAGGTGCTTTTATTGAACTAATCAGATACGGTTTTGCTTTAAAATTCAAAAAAATATCATCATATACAATCGACTGTAAACATGGATCTTACCTTGTAGGAACTCGATGACTGAAAGGCCTTTTGATTTCTGCTGTTCACCTTCTGTCTAAAGAGACAGAAGAAATAACAGTATTATATAATGAAGATTTTTTTAAGTGGCTCACAAAGACTCATTTATTTATTCAGATACTGTAAAACTTTCAGCATTTTGTGTTGAACTGAGCAATCCTAACAGGCTGTTGTATATCTAAGCACTTTTTTTATGACAAAGCAGATGCTCATACAGTCCACTTTGAAAGATAGGGCTTGCGGAAGATTATAAATCGTTAGATGCTTGTCTAATTTAATTTGTTTTTGCTATGCACTGATTACAGTTAGGTTTTAGAAAAAAACATAATAAAACATTTTTTTAAAATCTAAATGTTATTTTTTGATATTTACATTATTATAACAACTGGAAGCTTTGGTTAACTACCAAATTTTGTGTCAGCAAAATGTGTATTAATAATTAGTTTGAAAATAAACGATAATGGACACTGAAAGCGAAACTCCTAATATCCTCTGCATATCCTCTGTTTGCGACTAAATTGAATTGGTAAACCATTGACATGATTAAACTGTAGTCTTCTTTGTTTGTACTGCAGCTTCTCTCCAATGCTTTTACATGGGGCGGAATATTTTCCTTTAGCTTCACATTTTCATGCACATGATACAGTGCTATCTATTGTGAAAGAAGGCTGGGCAATACTGAGAAAACTGTGTTTACATAACAAGTATAAATGGTTTGTTTGCATGCAGTCAAATGTTCTTTCCTACATTGCATATTCACTGAGCTGCAAACAGAAAAAAATGTATTTATGCCAGTGTGCTTAGCAGTTAAAGCTGTTAGGTCAAAGTCATACTAATGCAGGCAGTAATACATGTAAATAATTGACTGGTACCACAATAACTTTGAGAAGTTGAATTATCTATAAGGAAAATAAAAACTAACATTAATATTTAGGACAGGGGTTTTATCAGATTCCTGTCCTGTAGAGTTTAACTCCAACTTCGCTTAACACACCTGCATGAAAGTTTCAAGTGTAACTAACAAAACCTTGATTAGCTAGTTTAGGTGTGATTAGGGTTAGAGCAAAACTCTGCAGGACCCCCAGGACCCGAGTTTGGTAAACCCCTGATTAGACTTTTTTTACTCTATTTATTTTTCCTCTTTTATCTTCCGTGACCGCTTTATTACTTATTATTTACCTTTAGAATCCCTGGGCATATATAGCCTCCCATCCCGGCATCAAAAACACACCCTACACACACTTGCAGTCACACATTCACTAGTGCATAGTGTCAGTTTAGACCTAAAAAAAAGAACAGACAAAAACTAAAGGAAACCAACTTGTACAACAGAACATTTAAAACATAACCTGACATTAGGATTCAACCAGACAGCTGGAGTAAAGAGCTTTCACTGCATCAAATACACCGCCCTATTCCTACAATTCTAAGTTTAAAAACCATTCGAAATAATGATGCTTTGCAATAAAGTCCATTCAGATTGGAAGCATACAAACAGTGTGTGTATCACAATGGAATGAATGTTAAAGCGTAACACTGCTAAAGGCTGGTAAATGATCTGTTGGAGTCTATCCTAGCTGTCATTGGGTGAAAGGCAGGGATACACACTAGACAGACTGCCAATCCATTACAGGGCCACATACAAACAACCACACACACACACTCTCACTCCTACGGGCAATATAGAATCACCAATCAATGTAACAGACATGTTTTTGGACTGTTGGAGGAAACTGGAGTACCCGAAGTAAACCCACACAAGAATCGTGAGAACATGCAAACTCCACACAGAAAGACTCTTGCCAGGTATACAAGCATGGGACCTTCCAGCTGTGAGCAAACAATGCTAACCACCGTGCTGTTCCTTTACACCAGAATAATTTTTTTAAATTCAATAATCAAATAATAATCAATTAATTAATTGATTAATTAATAAATAAATAAATAATCAAAAAACTTGTATCTGCTAAGACTGTATAGATAAGCTATAACACAAAATAAGTAGTAACTATAAATTTCTTTTTGTTTACATCTTTACCTTTTTTGTCTGACAGGTGTTCAGGTTTTGCTCAGAGATTTCTTTCTCTTTCACCAGTTCACCCATCTTCTTAGTCAGTTCAAGTTTCTGTTTGTCCAACGGAACCAGCTGGTTGCTCAATTTCTGCATTTCTACTTTGGAATTCCGGATTTCATCTTCCTTTATCTTTACTTCCTGAGTGTTTAAAATGAGTAGGTTTCTCATTTTGCGAATAGAAATCTCTTGCTGTATAGCCTGAAAGGCCACAACCGCCACAGCGCACACTGCTAGAAAAACCAATCCCCAGACAGCCTTCATTCTGAATGTGAAAGTGAAGAGATGGATGGTGTTTCCCACCCTCTCCCTTCTGTCTCTAAGTTACTCCTTTATTTGGAAACTGACTCCACAGGTTAGTCTTACCGTGTTCTCAGTAGAGCAGCACTGTCAGTGGTCAGCTCTGACTACATTTCCCTCCCTCACTCCACCCTCCATCTGGGATCCGGGTGTACCTGTCCAACCAGATACTTCGCTGTAATATTAGTGACAAAGCAACACTGAAGATAAATACAAAGTAGAGCCTTGTACTATAGGACAGTCTTTTGATTTTTGCCTGACAGAGCACATGACTATACACAGACAAGCCCAGGAACAGGACTAAACCAGATTAAGATTTATAAACCAGATTTATAATATGTAGTGCAACAAAGCTGTGCAAAATGAGTAGGTAAACTCGCTCTCTCTCACTCTCGCTCGCTCTCTTTCTGTTTAAGTGTGTGTAGTCTGCAATAAAAACATTTCCTGCTTTGAAAGAACTGACCTTTATCCTCAATTAAATCTTCACACATTCACATTTGGTTGCTCAGATAGAACAGAATTAGGGTTGATTTTTTAAATGCACAAACTGCAACTAACCATATTTTTGTTTTGTTGCATTAGTGCATATTAACTAGGTACATAATTGTGGTGGAAATTAAACCTTGAGGTGAAGAACACACAATTAATAAGCATTTAGAAGACAAACTCAGTAAAGAATAAATTTTATTGAGCTCAAGGTCACAGAGTTTTTTTCCGAGACTATCCTTCTTATACCTAGTATGTGTGCGCAGGGTGTCTGTGGGTGTGTGGTGTGTAGTATATGTGTGCGTAACACAAAGATCATCCTGACCCCGACCGAATGGCTCCACACGGGAGGAAGATAAACTCTTGTCTCTATCACACAGTAAATACTAGATAAACTGCGACATCCATACATTCATACCAAAATGCCCTTGGAGTTGGAACACCCTTGGAAAACATTCTTTCATTGTTTTGAAGTCATCATGCACTCTTATATCTTGACCATGAATTACAGAAACACAGATATTGCCTAAAACCATGACTCTTAAAACCATAACTCTTTTCCCTGACAATTATAAAGCTAGCATTTCTTAGCTCTGACAATTTTATAACATGTGCTATTTAGCGTCCTACCTCATACTTTAAAATTATCCTGCTGTCCATGCCCTATTATATGATATCACATGAATGCTGTAACGTCTGTAATGTCTGTCGGACTGTTCCATTGCCAGAATGGAGTGACTTGTCAACCTGTCAGAGCAGAAAATAACAGCAACAAAAGCGTAACTTTTTTCGAAAAAAAAAAAAATCTGAATAAGAAAATATTTATTTCATTATATTTACATCGTTTAGCAGCAGTCCTTATCCAGAGCAACCTACGAAATTGCTAACATAATTGCTTTTATTAATTGAACATCTCAGTTCGCTGGAAAAATTAACATTTTTATTGAAACGTCAAATGCCAGATAAAGAGATAGGTCTTTAATTGCCTCTTAAAACCAGCTAGTAACTTGACTATTATGACATTGATTTCACCATTTGGTGCCAGAACAGATTTCTATATTTTAGACCACCTACTTCATTTATAGCAGCACAATACATGGTTTAGTATAATATCAATCACTTGAATTTATATGAACACAGTAATTTTCTATTCACCATCCTCTCTGACCCCACCCTCTCATATGATGTCCCATGAATACTGTTGTGTTTATTTCTGTCATTCAATTCCATTGCAAGTGTTTAATGACACAATGTCCGCTTGTCAGAGCAGAAAATTATCGCTGATCAGTTTAAAATTGCCCCCATTTACCAAGATGGTTCAATATATCTTAAGTGACCCTTCTGTTGTAGTCAAAAGGGTAATACAGCAAACTAATACAGCAGCACAGCAGAAGTTCAGACCTGTTCATCAAGTTTTTCAAGTACACAGATTTTCACGTGACAAATAAAACTTCTTTTTTCTTCTTTTTTCAGTCAGCACAATGACTGAATCTGCCCTCCCTCACCTATTGCCCTATACAATGCACAGACCACATTAAAACCCAACACAATTTACAACAGTGGTGGGGGAAAATGATCTACTATATTTCATAAAAAGGATAAATCTGTATAATTTATACATGACAAATAGCTGAAAAACATGATAATAAAATAACAACATATAAAAATACATATAAGCAGAGAAGAGATTTAATACAACTTAAACGCTTAAATTAACAATTACAATTTTAAATAATTTTGTCTAGAGTCCCACAACGTTATGCTGTATTGTGTCAATTAATTCTTCAAATAATAATAATGTCTGGTATAGCGGTAGGGCAGTGGTTAAGGTGTTGGACTACTAATCTAACGACTAGGGGTTCGGTTTTCAGCACCACCAGGCCACCACCGATGGACCCTTGAGCAAAGCCCTTAAACACTTCAATTGCTTAGTTGTATAACAGGGAATAATGTAATGATGAGGGTGTCTGCCAAATGCTGCAATTATAAAAGTCTTTATTCCTGTCCTAATGAATAGAATAGAATAGAATAGAATAGAATAGAATAGAATAGAATAATAGAATAGAATTAAAGAGAATAGAATAGAATTAAAGAGAATAGAATAGAATAGAATAGAATAGAATAGAATAGAATAGAAAGAGAATTAAATAGAATAGAATAGAATAGAAAAAACTGAATAGAATAGAATAGAATAGAATAGAATTAAAGAGAATAGAATAGAATAGAATTAAACAGAATAGAATAGAATAGAATAGAATAGAATAGAAAAAAACTGAATAGAATAAAATAGAATAGAATAGAATAGAAAAAAACTGAATAGAATAGAATAGAATAGAATAGCATAGAACAGAACAGAAGATATTCTGTGGTTTATTGGACTATTGGACAGACCTAGTTTGTGTACCTGCGCTAGCAAAAGGCGGAGCCTGCAGCAGGTGCGGTTTTTAGCGCTTCTGCTTTTCTTGTGTGGTTTATTATACGTCTGCGGCTTACATGGAAAAGCCTTTTTAAAATTTCAGTTATTCGGTTTATTTATTTGAAACAAGCTCACTGATGCCTTTTCCTTGCTGTTTTTTTTTTAACTAAAAACATTCTTCATTCCTTTAAGAAACTTAACGTGCGTAAGTGCAGCAGTTCCTGTTTCCGTCTGTTCCAGTTGTACAGTCGGACGCACCACTGATCGGCCCCTATTACAGAGAGATTTTCTTCTTCTTCTCCTTCTCCTTCTTCTCCTCCTCCTTCTTCTTCTTCTTCTCCTCCTCCTCCTCCTCCTCCTCCTTCTTCTTCTCCTTGTTCGTCTTTGTTCCTTTTAAAGTTTATCATGAAGTTCTTGGTAGTGATTTTATGCCTGTTGGTGGCGTTAATGATGGGACTACTGGGCACAACTAACTCGAGGAAGAACTTGGAGTTTCAACTGACCAAATCCATCAGTTTCGAGAACATAAAGAAGAAAGTGTCAAGGGACGTGCTGAGGGAGTTCGAGTCGAATATTGCTGAGGCCAACACTCGACTGGACCAAACTAAAAAAGAACTCGACAAACTTACAATAGAAGTCAAGACAGCTCAGGAGACTGCAAGTGAGAAAAATACTGTGCTGAACACGTGCAACAGTGACCTGGTAAGGGAGAGGATGAATCCGGGTTCCAGAGTTAAAGATAGACCAGCTAAACTTTATTGTACTTAATTCTTAGAATTAAACACGTTAGACTAAAGCTTAAAACAAAAAGGTAATATTTTTAGGTGTGGAATTTGTAATAGGTATTTATTACAGGTGGAAAAAATTACAATTGCAACCCCAATGACAGGGAAAGGTACAGATTAGTACTGTTTATGTTCCCCTTTTTTCCTAACACTGGAGTATGGTGAACATGTACTCGGGATGCACAGTAAAATTTGAGTCACTATTTTCTTAAAATCTGTTTTACTTTTTAATACAGAGCAAAATCAACAGTGACATCAGTGCTTTAGAAGCGCAGAAAAGCACAACTGAGAGTAAGTACCATATTTACTTCCTTTCCTTTTAATCCATTGTTGCATATTTATCGGCGTTACAAAACAGACAATAGTAATACATTTGCACATGTCTTCCTCCATCAGCATCTAGTAAAATATTTAGTTACTTACAATTCTGGATTAACCTGAAATTCCTAACGATTGAAGATATTATGGATAGTTAAATACTGTTTCAAATACAAAAAGTTTAAGTTTCTGAGATGACACACTGTTTCAATAGAAACTCGATTGTTTTCATGGGTTAGTGCTATGTTTAAAGTATGGATAATCTACTGAAATCTTTTATTAATTGACTTCTATCATCAGCTGAATTTCAGAAGATAGAGGACAGTTTGAAGCAACAGATAAACAACCTCAAGCAGGAACATCAAAACCGCAGCAAAGTGTGTAACTACATCGGCAAAGGCTCCACGGAGGGGATGTGAGTATATGCTGGAACGGCTGTTTTACTTTGGTGTTCAATTTCAAAAGTAGATCTGGACTATTTTTAAAATTGCCCTTTTGTGTTTAGGGTTTGTTCGCTTAAAGAAAACAGGGTGGTTCAGTTGCCTGTAAAGCTATTGTTGTACAAACAACCATTGTCTTTTTGGAACATCGTTTCTGTTATCTAGAACACATTTCAGCTGTCTCCTTTTAAATATACTTTTAATAATAGTCCAGAAGTTGGACGAGTTTTTGACTCACATAGTTACACACTTTTATTTTTGAAACCATTCTTATGGTTTAGATTTTTTTTACACCTGCCTGGGACTTTTGTACAGTATTGTAGATATTGATATACAAACAGTATCTAAACAAAATGTCCTGTCATTTCTAGGATCACAGAACACTTTTAGGGAACTACAATTACTCTAGAGATGGTATTCCTTTTCTTCAGTTTCACAGCTTCAATTCTTAAAGGCATGGATTTTATAAAATGTTAGCCTTTTTCTTTCCATAGACCAAAGCTGATTCATTAATTTAGATTCGGTGACTGGATCTACTACTAAAGAACAATAAACTCATTGTCATGTTTATGAAACCAGTTTGTAGGGGAAATGGTGGCTCATGGTTAAGGGATTGGAGTACCAACCAAAAGGTTGTGGTTTCGATTCGCATCTCTACTTAGCTACCACCGTTGGACCCCTGAGCTAGCTCAGTTGTATAAAAAAAGATAAATGTAAGGCACTCTGGATAAGGGGGGGCTGCTAAATGATGTATATGTGACAGCTTTGGATGTAGCTGTTAGAGGGTAGGTAATGTGTCCATTATAGGATGTACTGTGCATGCGTATCACCAGTATTCAAATAGGCTGTGGCATTAATATTTAAATTTAATATTTTTATAAACACAGGTATTTAGGTATGTATCATATTCTCAAAACTCAAAACCCTAAAAAAAGAATAAAAGTATACTAAAAATACATTCTAGAATTTTTTTACAATAAAAAATTTACTATACAAAAATTATAATGCATATATTTGTAGATGGAATATACTGATTGTATATCTAAATGCAAATCAGCAGTAGAACAACGTGATGCGTGCAGTTATAGTGTAATAAAGATGCAATTAGTGTAGTGTAAATATATGCTGTGTCAAAAAAGGCTGGTGGAAAGTGTGTGTGTGTGTGTGTGTGTGTTGGTTGTTTGTGTGCATAAGTGTGTCTGGGTTCCACGTTGAGTGCCCAAATAGCCTACAGAAAGATCCTTCCCCTCTCTGTGTTTGCATTTAAGGATTGGCGACGCTTCTCTGTCCACAACAAAGACAAGAGTCTGTTATTCAGATGGCTACGGTTCATCACAGCCTTCCAGCACAGCTTGCTGTGAATTACCTGCTTATCAGGAAGCTTAGTGGGTGTGGTGTTAAGTTAATCATACCAACCTCTCCTGTTTAGTGCTAATTCCAAACCAGGCTTTTTATCAGGATGCTATTAATGGTGATGGTGTAACAGGACTTTAGTCCTGTAAAAGGGCTAGTGAGCTTTTTGTTTAAAAAATCTAAACAGCAAACTTCACACATAGTCATATTAGACACATTGCCTCATAGTCATAAGTTTGCAGTGAGTAAATCAAGGGGCTCAGAGCACAACCCTGGGGCCTCCAGTGCTAAAAAAAACATTGTCTGTCTGCCTTTTACTACTGCTTGTGGCCTGTCTGTCAGTAAGTTGGATATCCACTGCTAAGAGACATTCAAATAAAGTCCCAGGCCCAGTCCCAATCTCCAACCTGGTGGTGACTACAAAAAAAATGTTTTCTAATAAAAGATAATTTCCTTTCTATTGTCCTGCTCTTCTGCTCACTACAATTGTAAAGTGTTGTTATATGAGTTACTGTAGGTTATGTCCTAATGTCTGTAAGTGTTTTGTGTAAGTGCTATTTAAAAGAAAGTGTAAATAGTATTTTTGTTTATTTTTTAGGAAACTCTGTGGTATTGTACCTCCTTCACAAGTGGAGAAAAAACCTGAACCTGCAAAAGCAGCCCAATAAGAGCCGAAGGAAATGGCCGGAACATGTCAAGAAGTGGACGATTTTTAATTTATATCGGAATAAAGAAAATATGAGTCTTCAATATTTTCAGAATATTATCTGAAATATATTATCTTCATAATCTTCAAAAAAACCCTGATGTGGTTGCTCTAACAGATTTGAACTGCCAGTTCTAGCTAATCCTCCTAACAGACTTTGACTAATTTCATTCTTTGTTTTAGTAAACTAGTTTTAATAAAGTAATTGTCAGTTCTATAAAGGTAAATAATACATTGAAATGCAGTAATTGATCTGATCTTGTGTAAGCAAACTAAGGTTAGAGGAATAAAAAGGAGTATGGTAAAACATGCACATGTACATTGTTTGCTTATAGGAAATTGTGGGTATGGAAGTAGGTGTGTGTGTGCCTGCATATTCAACTGTTTACACAGATGCTATTGGGTTTTTTTTGTGTTTTCTTTGTCTCAGTGTACAGCGTGGGTGTCTGTGTTATGTTTGGGTTCTCTTTAGACTCCAGGATATTTCAGGACTCATGCATTTGCACTAGTTTATATCGACCAAATGTTCTGACCTTCTTACTGTCACCCCTCATCATCCTCATAGTGACATAAACCAATCATAAACCTCACTGGCAGTGTTTTCAACACTTCCTTTATCATCTTTGCTAAATTACAATAAAATAAAACATATGGTAAATTTAGAAATTTGACAGAGGTTCCTGATAATAGTTAATGAATCTCTAATGTTTTTTGTTTATTTAAAATTTTTCCTGTTAGAATTTTTTGAGATGTCTTTTTGTCACAAAAAGATGTCTTTTTGTCACTTTGTGTGATGTTTGTGTTTTATCTTACATTTATATCTGTACAAAGATGATTTATATAATGATTTATATAATAATTTATATAAGTAATGTTAATTTTATCACTTTTATTTTTAACATTTTTATTAAAATGTTACAATGTAATAAAATCGTATAAATATTTCGAATGAAATATTTCTTCAATCAATATTTATTGATCGCCATGTCTGTGAATAACTTTATATTAAGCAATGAATAAACATCGAATTGCTAAAAACAGTGTTGTCATGTAATTAGTCATTCTTTTCAGTCATATCCAATAAAGAACACTTTTTTACAAATGTGTCATATTAATAAAGAAAAGCAGAAATAAACCTGTCTAAACCTTTCTGCTAAACACGTGAACTTCACTAAGCCAGCATGTGTTTGCACTCCTCCCTTATTCCTATATTTCTGTCCAACTCCACCAATGACAAAGCTGCCCTTAGGCTCACAATTAGGTCATGCAATCTGTGGCATTCTCTTCCACCTCAAATCACTCAGAAGGTCACTTTCTCCAGCCAGACTTACAGCAGAGGGAGGAGGAAACGAATTCAATTCTACTTTGCACCCACAAGTTTTCCTGAGATTTACTCTAAGCCAATCGTATAGATTTGGATTGTTTAATAATTTAGCATTTTTTTTAATATTTTATACATTTTACATGTACATGTGTGGCTGAGAATATGATTTTTAATATAGTTTTTTGAATTGTAATGAATAAAAGTATATGATCACAGCATAAAATCAAGGTCTTGTTCATCCTTTGATTGTTTAACTTACAGACACAAGTTTGGCGGGACATCAGGATTCCTTTTGCTGCAAGCCTGTTATCAGCCACTCCTCTGATCCAGTTTCACACAAAACTAAAATTCTTTTTTTACACTACAAACAGGAATCAAAAAAAGAAAATATCAATACAGCTAACTATTGCATTGTTTTTCTTTACAATAGTGTATCAATATTCTAAAGCTCTAAAATTGATAAACTTTTAAATTACAAATTCTAACTGATTTATGTTTATGTTAATGTTTAATTAAAACTCTCAGTTCCACCTCCTACTCCGTTGTTGTCTCAGAAGAAGCATGGCTGAAACAAGAAGGGCAACTTTCTTGTTGTTGTATTTTTGAGCTATTTGTTTTCCTTTTTAAAAAATGTTTCCAATGTATTGCAATATGTATTGTATTGCAGTATATCATGATCAATGGTATCTTGACACATGCCTTAGTCACGAAACAGAATCAGTCATGTTCATTTTTCCATGAAGTGAGAGAAGGCTTACCGAGAAAAAGACAAAAAATTAAGAGCTATAAAATACAAACATACCATACCATAAAAGCAAAACAACATAACAATATTTTTTTTAAAAAACATCCATATTACTCTGAGAATATAAAATCAGGCAGATTTAGCAGAGATCATTAACCAAAAACAAGCATGTAAACACCACTGTTTTGGCAATTTCTACAAATTCTATCTAATTAATCTTAATAGCTGCTTAATTTAGTAATCATTCTTTTAAAATGTAGAAAATCATACTGTTGTTCAGTCATCCAGAGAAATATGTTAAAAATTAAATGTTTTTGCAGTCAGTTTGGCAGTTAAAATGGACATTAGGCCACTTCTATGCCTGGGGTTATTGATGTGACTGTTCGTCCTCTTTTTGTGCACAATTATTGATCAGCCTAATGCAGGAGGAAGAGCTGCAGGCAATGCTGATCAATATGACGCTAATTAACCCGTGTGTAGGCTGCAAAACCTCTGCCAGGGACACATATATATATGCCCATCTGAGTAATACTTTCCGGAACATTCACATAGACTTTCTATTGCATTACACACAACATTATATGAATTCATTGTTTTATTAATGTATGTGTTATGCAGTTGCTTTAGTGCTAATACGGCTATAGACAAGGCTTTATCATCACCTGGTAAGTTTTGTAACTGTGTGATTAATGACATATACATGAGGATCTATGTATTGTTTTGACTTGGGCTGTAATGCTGTGATTTATAATAGCCATTAACAGCTATTTATTGTTATAGTGTGTATGTAGTGTACATGAGATATAATTCTTCTTCTTTGTGCAGTTCCCTTATCTATGTTCACCCCTATGCAATCCTTTTTTTTTTTTTTTGCTCATCCCCTTATTTATCTCCTTCTACTCATAGTCAACAGTGATCCTATCATCTCCTATTGAAGCCCCAGGCTTTGTTCTGCTGGATCCAGGTGCATCAGTTGCAGGCCAGGGGCTATGTGATATGTTTGATATTCGGTTGTTTTCCTCATATCACATCAACTAAATATCAGACATATTCCTATAGAGCCTGGTACAATTCTGCTAATCTTTATACTTCATCATTTTCCTTGAACACGGTTACAGTACCAAAGCAAGTACCAGATTGATGCTAACAAGAAAGTTTTTTTACCACTGAAAAAAAACAGGATATGTCAATGTACTGCTGTGCTACTAAATGTCCAAAAGTTAATTATACACATATATATATATATATATATATATATATATATATATATATATATATATATATATATATATATATATATATATATTTATAGTATTTATAAGTTGTAGAGTGCAGGACAGCTGTATCTTTAAACTATGTTGGTTATATGTTTATATAAATAGACAGTATAATGCAGCATGCAGTATTTAAGGGACTTTAATGAGCTTTTTAAGCCTTAAGTAAAAAGAGTAAAAAAAAAAAACTTTTTTTTTTTACTGAAAAATTTCCTAACAAATAAATACATTGTGCACTTTTATGTTCTAAAAAAAAGATCAAATAAAACAAAATGACTTCAATTCAACAAAAAGTAGACAGAGAAGAGAACAGAGAAGATTTTAGTTGCATGGTGTTATATATTTAAAAAATACTATTAGATTTATAGGGACTTAATTTTTCTTGTATTAAATTCAAATATAAAAGTGCACAACATCTGTAAACAATATTTAAAAAGTACACACATCAATATACTTACTAACATTTTATTACCCTGCAGATGTACTGAACAAATGGTAATAAACATAGTACTTATGGTATCATCTGTTTACATATTATATATTTTACACTGACTTATGTGCTTAAGTCACTGTCAACAGTACAGCTAACAATCAACTAAACACGTCACACCCGGACACAATGACGGAACTAACAACCAATGACAAGACTTATTAACCAATGGGTGACTTACATGACTAAACACAAGACAAGGATGGGATAAACATTGAGCAAGAAAAACGGAAAGTCTCAAAGTTGCCCTCTGGTGGCCTGGTAAGGCATTGCCCCCAGTAAGCCTGACACCAATCCTGACAGTCCAAACCCTAAGGGTGGTGGTAAAGCGAAGGTGTTTTAGGGGGTGGGATGGGGGTACCAGATTCGTGACCTTAGGGCACAGGGCGGCTGTGTAACCACAGAGGGGTGGAAGAATGGAGCACAGCAGGGAGCGATGGTGGAGCCGGCTTATGAAGCTAATCAGTCTCTGCGATAGAGTGTGCAGCCCCCTTATAAGTCCTGACCCGCATCCACTGGAGCTCGAGTACTATAGCATCTCCCACTACCCCAACCCAGAGAAAAAATATTTAGGGGAAGCTTTGCAGGCCATATACTCAATCATTTTTATGATTAAATACATGACCAGGACAACATAAATAATGAGCACATAGCTTAATATACAAGGGATCAGAAATTCCTAAAGTTACCATGGCAACGCCAACTCTAACACCTGCACAGTTAGTATTTATCGATATTATTAAATATTTGCTAATTATGCACTCACACCCTTACCAATTGTCATTTTTAATTCGTGTTCAATTCTCTGGCATATTTATCTATTAATAATACAGTTAAAAAATGCATTTAATTGCGAAACCAAATGAATATTTATTTTAAAATAAGGTTACTATTATGTTTAGTTTCGCCCAGACCAGATTAAATAAAAAGAACTGATTTTTCTTTTTATTTCAAGGGATCTTGTAAAAGGTATTTCTTAAAGAAGTGTTCGGTTTTTGTAATCACTACTTGCCCACAACCCACACACACACATACCACCACCACCACACACACTCACACATAGAGTCATTCACTACACTGTGGGCAATTTACAGAGATGTACACAAACTGTAGGAAGTCAGATAAGCATGGTAAACACATTATCTCACTGTCAACCCACTGCTATCTGGGTTTTAGCTAAAGGGCTAAAATATCTAAGAAATTTAATTGTTCAATAGTCACTATGGAAAATCTATCAGGGACAGGCAACATTTCTAGTATAATAAGGCAGATAATGTACAATTACACCAAAAAATATAAATTGTTACATTATTATATAATTTGTAGTATACTTATTACACTGTTTAATTTTATTAGATGAAATGCACACTGTATATGTATTTTTTTTCTACCTACACATTCACTTAAATGACCGATCACTTGCTGCCTAATATATTCTACCCATGGGCAAGTGCTACTGAATAAAAATCGTATTTTATTTTTCTTTAAGTGGTTTTGGTGTTTAAGCAGCAAACTAAATATCATGCAGATACAGGTCAATTGCTTCGGTTAACGCTCACATCAAACATCAGAACAGGTAAAAGTTGATCTCATTAAATATTTTAAAAACAGAAAAGTTAAAACATATTTTGTTGATGAGAGTAATAAAAGGAAAACAACCAGAATGGTAACCCTGGGGGCTGGGGTTAGGACAATTCTAACGACCGAAGCACTTTGGGGGCTGCCAGAGATCTGTTTTATTAGTAGTAAAAGTGCTAAATGGGTGTGGAAGGGGGCCCAACCTCATATTTTTTCATAGAGCCCAAAATTGCTAGTGGTTTCCCTAAGCTGACCAGAAGACATTGATAATTTAAATAAACACTTACACTTATAAGCAGAACAGCATGTCAGCATGCTAAACATTTTATACAGTGAGGTGGATAGACTAAATCAAGATCCCATACCGGTCAGCAAAAATCAAGAATCTCTGGCTATCATGAATAGTTCATTACAATGATGTTAAAATTTTTACCACAATCAGTTACACCACACATCATGATGCCATTGTGTAGCCCTGGGGCATATACTGTTTTCTACAGAAGAATACGGACAATAGAAAGACACACACAAACACACACACACAATTAGATGTAACCCAATGTTGTGTGTGTGTGTGTAAACATGGTTTTATGGTACTAACATTACTAAATGTCTAAAGCTTAATGACTTACCTTTTGTTTATGCATGAAAGGAAGAGCTTTTTTGTGTCCGAACTAAAAAGAGGAGGGTCACACACAAATGTACAGTATAAATACTAGAGGTCATTGCTCCAACCCATTATGGTACAATCAGGTGCTGCAGGACAGAGCAGACAGGACAAGGCACCAACTCATTGCAGAAAAAGCGACAGTTACAGAGAAGTAAATCCAAACATTGACCTTAAGGTTCTTCTAAAAATTTTTTTATTATACTAGGCATTGGTTCTTGATTGTATTTCTTTGATTTCGATTATTATTATTATACTGTTAAATAAAGCATATAGGACTGCATAAAGATGATTATTTATTGTAACAAGACCACTCTTTTGCAGATGGGTGCCAGTGATTTTGCTGCTACAAGTGCACTGTTGGTGGCGGTGTGTCTTCTGAGTACAGCTGCAGCCGTCTACAGCAATGGAGAATGTACCTTTAACACTAAAGGTATGAGTCCCTATCAATGAGTTCATGTTGGTGACAAATGTTTTTCATCTCCTGTCATAGCTGACTACCTGCATGCATGTGGAGAATTCATGATTTTGGTGTTTAATGTAAATGGGCTTATTTGTCACATATACTCGATAGAACAGTGTAATTTGTTTCTTAAAGTTGTAGGTCATAGCACAGGGTCAGCTATGATACAGCGTCCCTGGAGCAGGAAGGGTTAAGGGTCTTGCTCAGGAACCCAACAGTGGCACCTTAACCATTTGAGCCACTACTTTCCTCGAAGCCTAAAGTGTTATCATTAGGGAATATTTAATATAAGATATTTTTAAATTTTACTACAACAATTACAAATTTTCGATCAAATTTTGCCCAATGCAAATGGGAAATCAGGTTCTTTATTTAGCTCAGCTAAATAATTTATTAAATTAAATTTACGCATGATGCACTGCAAAATCTGGTAAAGCCAAACTTTGGTTGCTTATTATTATTATGCATTATTTAATTTTTTTTTTTAACCTAACAGTAATATTTGTCATGAAATCCACTCTCTGTGTTGCTACATAGGAAGCTGTGAATATCAGGGACAGGTCTTTGGTATTGGTGACAGCTGGATTACTAATGACTGCTACCAGTGTGTGTGCATGGAACCCTTTGGAGTGGGTTGCTGTGATCAGTAAGTAATTAAAAAATGTTTATTTAATTGGTTTTTAATATGCAAAATGCATCTGAACTAATAATATAAAATATTAAATAATTAAAACTAATTAGCTGGTAAGCAAGATGAGCAAACTTTAATTATTCATATTATTCAAATACAGGACAGACAAGAGTTTATCAATAGTATGCAAAAGGGTATAATAATAAATAAGTAGCATTATATTTATTGGTTATATTTATGTACAGAATAATTAAAAACTAATTTTCAATATTTATTCAATGAGTGCAAACTTTTATTGTTTATAACTTTATAAATTTAAGACCATATCATTTTGTATTTACTTAAGTGCAGCATTTACTCATAGTCCAGTTTATTAGAAACAGTGCAGAGGCTGTTCTATAATAAGCCAGTCATGTGACAGCAGCACATTGCATTAAATCATTCATAGATAGGTCAGAAGCTTGGGTAAATAGTCACATCAAACATTAGAATTAAGTTAAATTGTAATCTTAGTAATAAGTTTAGAGGAACAGTGTGGAAAATCCACAAGTCTTGTATCCAATGTCTGCAGGCTGAAACACATTGTTAATGAGAGAAAACAAATAAGAACCTGACGGACCTAACACAACTGTGGAAAGCAAAAAGGCTGTCAGGATATGTACATATCTTGATCTGGGGGAAGTGGTAGAGCAGTGGTTAAGGTTTTGGACTACTAATTGGAAGATCAGGTTTCAATTCCCAGCACCACCAAGTTCCCACTTTAGACCTGAGAAAGGCCTTTAACCTCCAATTGCTCAGTTGTATAAAAGAAATAAATGTAAGGTGTACTGGATAAGGGTGTCTGCCAAATGACATGTAAATGTTATATTTACAGTTAACAGAAGGAGAAGAAAACATGAGAAGCTGTTACTGTATGATTAATGTGCTCCTGCCACATTTTTTAACTATATGAATGAGTGGTTGTACTGATTCTATTAAAAAAATAAATTATGTTAATCTAATGAATTGGATGGTAAGTGTGTATTGTCAGCTGGTGTTTAAAAGCAAACCTGTTTGCAATCAGCTAATAAACACTAACAGTTGTGTTACTTTTTTTCTTTTACAGCAACATGCAGCCGGTAGATTATCCAGACTGGTGTGAGGTCATCAGAAAGCCTGATTCATGTGTCAGCGTTGTAGTGATGAAGGCTAATCATAAGATTCCCTGCATCTATGGGAAATGGGGAAAACGACCAAACACTTGGAAATCTGACAATGATCAGATATTTTAATGACTTCAATAATCTATAATAAATTCAATAATCTATTATTTATTGTGCATTCATTAAAATACAGGAACCCGATTAGTGTGCTGAAATTCTGCATATGTGCATACTGCATCTGGGGCAAATTTATCTATCTATTTAAAATCAATTTATTTCACATTGTCTGTATAAATAAAGATCTACTGTTAATAGTAATGATGGATAAGAGTAATTAATCTATTTAGTTTGAAGATATACTCAGATTTGTTTTTTGTTTATTTTGTTTGTCTTCCTGTCCACAAAATAAATGTCAACAAAAATCATATACAGTGTTCATGTAATTATTGCTAAAATATTAAATAGCACAAGAAGCTAAATTTGGATTAATAAAGTATCACTGCAATGCCACATTATATGTAATAGAACAATTTGTGGATGGATCAGATACCTAAACCAAGGCAGGTTGTACAGGTGGGTAGACCCCATTTCCTTTTTAAATGGTAACAGAAAGTGAAAAACATTTGGGGAAGTGGTAGCTCAGTAATTAAGGTACACAACTTGTGTTCAGAATGTGGACTAAAATCCTAACCTTCAACCATCAACCGCTCAGCTAAATATTTTTTTTTTTATAAATAGAAGTCTAAATAAGTTTGTCTGCCAAGTGCCAGAAGTTCTAATGGCGCCCAGGGATGTTGTAGTAGTAGCAGTAACAGTGTGTAATGGGTGTTGTACGGGGGCCCAACCTTATATTCTTTCATAGAGCCCAAAAGTGCTAGCGGCACCTCTGTCTGAAAATAAAAATCACATGTTGTTTGAAAATTCTTTTCTGGATTTTTCTCATTTTACATCCTAGAAAATGGACTGGCGACCTGTTCAGGGTGTACCTCTCCTGCGTTTCGCCCTTTCAGAGACTGCTGGGATACGCTCCAGCAGATCCCTGTGACCCTGAATTAGCGGGTATAGATAATGAATGAAAGTTAGCGAAAATCCCAGCCAGGGACTGTTTACTCTACAAGGTAGGGCCGCTGGAAACTTTTCAGACCAATCTGCCTTTTTCCTATCACAACGTTTACAACGTTTAGAAATGTAAGTAATAATTTCACTCGCCAACATTAAAATACTCTGAAGTCACGTCTGCTCAATAACTGCGGGTTGATTGTTGGTATAATCTGGGTGTTTACTGATGCTGCAACCACAAAGCAATAGCTAACACATCTGTTACACCCTAACATGTGGATCACTAAATCGCACTATGTACCACCTAATCAGGTGTTAATTATTATTATTATTATTATAAACAACTATTAGGTTCATGAATTGTGTAGTTTAATTACTAGGCTCATGCCGTAGCACTAAATATAATACATTCCAAAGAAGAAACAGTCTGCCAATCGGATTGGTGTTTCCACACCGTCGTGTAGTGATGAAACCTGATATTGTGGAAGACTTTGCAGTTGCAATGCTTTTAAAGGTCATCGCAACATATTTAGAGAGTGTCCTCCAGTCAGACCTTTAAACGTCGATTAAATGTTGCGAGATAGTGTGTGGATTGTTAAATACTATGCAGGGTTTTAACTTTTCGTGGCGTCACGTCACATGACAGCTTTTCATCACGTGTCCATATTTAAGTTTCGGGAAAGTTTTCTCCCCCAGGTCGCGTCTGTTCCCACCCACTCACTTCTATGATTGGTTACATGATGTGCTTACTTGAATCTCATTGGTTATAGTCTGATGACTGCCACGCTTATTATTTTCTTGTCCACGCCCCTTTTCTGCTCTGCTTCAGTTTAATGTAATTGATATCGATATTGAGCGAAACTCCAGAACGAAGCGGTGGCTGGTATTAATCCAGTCTTAGTAACAGTTACAGGTGAGTTGATCTCTTTTATTTTTTTTAAATAATTGTATCTTTATGTTTCTTTCAGCTTATAGTTACCGACCGATTGAGTAAAAGCGAGGCAGGAGGACGGTGTGCTTTCAAGGTGTCTTGTGTCAGTAGTGTTTGGGAAATAAATACACTCAGGCCCTGACTTTATATAATATGTTATACATAAATGTGTAAGGTCGTCCATTCACCACCATTTATATTTCCCTGGTTAATATAGCTGTTACCTGAGCGAAGGTAACGTCAAACTCATACAACTTGTCAACAAAGCGAGAATTCAGTATGTTTATAACTCCAGTCATAATGTAGCCTACATTATCCCTGCTTTCCTAAACCCCTTATATTTTTAATGTTCTAATAAATATATTTAACCCGAATCGTGTAGAATCACAAACATCTGCAGCAGTTCGGACCCCTTTGGATATATTTACTGTATATAGTCTGTATAGTTTTGCCATCTGTTATTTTACTGGATCCCTAAGGTTATTATTTTCTTATAATAAATTGCTTTAAGTTATAAGTATACGTTTTTTATTATATATAGGTTTGCTTGTATAATATGCAAGGAGAAAAGTTTAATTGAGAAAAGTGGTGGCTTAGTGGTTAAGGTGTTGGACTGACACAAGAAAGACTGGGGTTCAATACACCAGCATCACCAAACCACCCCTGCGGGCCCTTGAGCAAGGCCCAATTGGTCAGTTGTATCAAAAAAAGAGGTAACTAGTTGTAAGTCGCTCTGGATAAGGGTGTCTGCCAAATGCTGTAAATGTAATTTTATTCAATTCAAATTTGCAATTATATCTTATAATAATAATGTGTTGTATATGCCTCAAAAACCCAGTTATCTGGTTGCGAAATGTTTTCTAAATGCTAAAGCAGCGTTTTACAAAATGTCCCACTGGTGGGGAATAGAGACATGACGAGTGGAAGAAAATGTGGATAATGTTGTGCCCATTTCTATTAATTTGGGCGTAATTTAAATGTAACATCAGACTGCAAAGAAAAATGTCACCTGGAACTATATCGGGCTACAGTGGTTGTTCGGTTATTATTGACAAAAATGAATTAAAAGCAAAATGTTAGTTGAAGCGGAACAAAAACTTTAATTCAGAGAGGCGGTATGTGATAGCGGGTGTAATAGTAAACAATGGATACGTTTGTGACATGAAATAAAAAGAAAATTGGGCAAGCCAAACAGTGGACCTAATCAACCAAAAGACCAGCCAAAAATAAAATACTGTATAATGAGAGGCATATCTTAGTCCTAAATGTACGGTGGATTTGGTGGAGGCAGATACATTTTTAATGCTGTTATTTGATGTTATGTTTGTAACAATCCTAGTTTGTTAGCATTTTATTGGGGACAGGTGGCGCTTGGAAACCCTTCCCTACTTCCAAAGTTCGGAATGGCAGAAAAAGTTTCAGAAACACATATAAAGCCCTCTGTTTACAAGCAATTGTTCATGTCAAAAGCTATTATACAGTCAGGAAATGACAATGTTGATATGATAATTAAAGGAAATAATCTTCTTCCTTTTTTTTCCAGAAATGGACACCAAAACTCCACCAGATATTAGTTAAGCCTGTCTAAGTGTAATCAGTCTGCTGTGAGACCCTGTATGTGTTTATCTGCGAATGCTGGAATGAACGAGATAGAAACAGGTGATTGTGTACTGCACCTTTATTTCCTAGTCATCTTATTTAGATATGTATTTCCACTAAAGAGATATGAATACAGATTTGTATTTGTGGGCATACTGTCTTCTGATTACACACCGCAGTTGAAGGTTGAAGTGATCAAAATGAAGGCCAAAGCTATGTAATTTACAGTGGAAAAAGAAATATCTTGGACAATTAGGAGCTTTGTAGGAAGGTAAAGTGAAAGTCATAAGCTAAAAAAGACACCAAAAACATGGAGTGTGGAGAAACTGCTTTGAGTACAGTGGGAGACCTGGAGCTGGACCCAGACATTGTAAGCGAGGAGGCAGGGAAATTGTACTCTGAACTCCAGGTAAGCAATTAAAATGCATATCTTGCTTTTTTTTTACACATTTGTGACGCATACCAGACATAACTGAGATATCCAAAGCATTTAATAGATGAACGTTGTGATAAACCTTACAAAGAATTCACACCGGTTTGCCTTTGCTATCGTTTTATAAAGGAAGTGAACTTGTAGTTTTGTGCCATGAAAAAGTCCCTGATGTTGTGAACTGCTCTTCCTGTTCTAATGGCTGTGCATAAAGATAAGATTCTAACACTAGACAAAATATATTTATAAATATATAGTCATCTTGAACTGCAAGTGATGGATATGTCCAAAGGACATTGTGTTTCCTCATCGCTACTCTGCTTTTTGCCATTTAATGGTAATTGGTGCAATATAAGTTATTCTTTTTCTTCGCATCTTTTTACCGTCTAGTCAGTTGTGGAGACTCATGGAGCAGATGTGGTTGAATCACTGCTGCCCATCCTGGTGTGGGTTCTCGAAGGCCTTGCTAATTGTCGGGCACATCTGAGAGAGAGCGAGGAGGCTGTGGAGAAGGAGAAGGCCGAGAAAGAGGAGTTGCTGGAGAGGTACGAGAGAGAAAGAACCCTGCGTAGAGAAAGCCAGGAGGTGAGTTCGCTATTTATGCTAGATGAAACAGTTAGCGCCTTTTTTGCGCTCTATTTTCTTGTGCATAATTGTTAAAATTAATTTACTCCCTCACCTCTTTAGCGCTATTTGGAGTTAGATGATCAGTTTGAGCAGGAGAGGAGGGCAATGCGGGGAAGAGACAAGGAGCGCGAGAAGAGAGAAAGAGATCTGGAAAAGAAAGCCAGAGAGCAAGCGGACCAGGGTAAGCCCACTGTTACCACATGTATGCGCTTTGGTGCTGGAGAGCCACAGCAGTTTTGGGTTAGTTTTTTGTTTTTATTTGCCTGCATTCTAGGGCTGCACAGTATATGATTTTAGCATCATCATGATGTTTATTTTTTTTTAATATCTTTGTTCTGTTTTATTTATCTGCGCTTATCATTTCTTTATTATATTTTATGCAGATCCACTTCCTAATAAAATCACCCTAATCATTTTAAAATAATAAGTTATTTCCAAATAGAGATA
The DNA here is from genome assembly GCA_005784505.1 of Bagarius yarrelli. Taxonomy (NCBI): domain Eukaryota; kingdom Metazoa; phylum Chordata; class Actinopteri; order Siluriformes; family Sisoridae; genus Bagarius; species Bagarius yarrelli. Next base: position 2,833,392 of record VCAZ01000010.1, on the reverse strand, counting down.
TTCAAGTCAATTGGTAATTTTTTTTTTTTTTTGCAATTTATATATCACAGAAAAAAAGATGTATATCGCAAAGTTGGTTTGTTCGATCCTTAACAAGGATTTGCCAGTTACTACCCACTAACTCGCTGGTTCTAAAACTTTTACTGTCGGCACACTAGCCTTTCTGCCCCCGTATTTTAACTCTGTGCCCCACAGTTTGGGAACCACTAACTAGTTCTTCCCATCACACCTTGACTACCAACAGGTGATCATGAGGCTAGCACAAGCTACCTTAAAGATAATGGAAAAAAAGCTAGCCATAGAAACTTTTCAAACCTTTGCGAGGTCACAGGAGACATGGAAAAAGACTATAAAAGCTATAACTGGTGTTTTGAGCGTACAAGCTCAAACATACCCATCGCTTGCAGCTCACTTTTATTAACAGAGAAAACAATAATGCTATCCCTTTCAGAGAATTTTCCTTTTTTGGCCTCATGGCAACAGAATGTTTATGGCTATCCAGGTTGAAAGCTGCAGCCTTTTGAAAATAGGGCCGATGCACATCAGTGACTAAATCAGATGGATTAAATATTCGGATTCTGTCAGAAACCTCTATTTAGCCAACATGTTGCTCTTAGCTATCCTTACATAGATAGATATACTGGCATTTCTAACTCAGTTTCATAACATTAGATTTAACAAATGTACACTCTAATTTTCCTTGTAGTTTCTTTACATATCAGGTGGTTCTGTTTTGTTCAGTGGGAGCTTTGGAGGAGCAGAGAGCTAGTCTGACCAAAGAGTTAAGCACATTGAAAAACACACATAGCAAGGTCAGTATGTCACTTTTCCAGAGTATTTGACATTTAGCACAGAGTATATTATATAGCATATAAGCCTTTTTCTGTCTTTTTCTGTCTGTTTAGTTAGTCCTGGTATATAGGGATGTACTGGAAAAGAAAAAGGAGCTGGAGAGGGAAGGGTCACCTTTAAGGTATTATAAAATGCCTAACCTGTTTAACACTACTAATTTAAGATTTTTTCATTAAGAATGTTCTGCTAATGTTCCATTTTATGTTTGTTTTTTGTTTTTTTTTAATTTTGCATAAAGATAAGTCATTAAGTCTCCATTTCCTGTGTTTTTAGGTAACGCAATACTGTATATGCTGAAAACGTGTATTGCTACATGACTTGTTAAAACATCAGAAATCAAACTATTGTCAGAACAAACTTGATTTTAAAATTCCACATTAATTGACAGAATTTTTTTATGAAATATCAAACTATTTTTTAAAAATGATGTACCTCATGAGATGCATGTTACTGTATGTTCTAGAATCTGCATTCGCTCCAAAAGTACCGAATCACATGAAGAAAATGCAGTCATGCAGGTAACGTTTGACATTTCATAATAACTTAAAGCAGCATAACCTTTTTTAACACAATGGAGTGTTTTTACACACGGCTTAACCCCCCCATGGTCTCTTATAGTGTGAGTTGACACCTGAAGTTGCTGACAACCCCAAAGTATCTGAAACTACAGCTTCCACAGACACTAAAATGATTCCAACTGAAACAATCAATCATTCATTCTTTATCAGCGAAATCATAAGCACTACTCCAGAACTCGCCCAGCTCCGGGGTCTGGTTGAAGCAAGGTACAATGCCGTTAGCTAATATGGGTTTATCTAGTTATTTACTTTCATTTTTTTTGCTATTTTTCTTTAATTAATAGTTTTTTCTTCTCTTTTCTGTTTGATTGAGTTCTTTTTAATATTTTAATTGGAAAAGAAATATTTACTTCTATGTACTAAAGAATCAGTCTAGGTATTTATTGAGCAGTTGTAGCAGTTCCTGGTGTCTAATCTTGATGACATTGATTATTCAAAGAATTCTCTTTTACTGAGAAAGGAAGAGATATAGTTCAGTTGGTGATCTAGGAAAAGTCTTAAATTATTTAGGATTTTGAAAAAAATTCTGAATTACACAGTACAGCACGTCTATGGTGTTTGTTTTTGTGCTCAGCACCCCCCTTCGAGCAGAAGATGGAGAACCAAACTGCAGTCTCGAGGAAGAAATCCGACCAATTGAAGAGAGAGGTGAGTATAATGAGGAAGGCCTTCAAGAAGATGAAAAAGGGGACAAAGAAAAGGATCTGGACAGTTTGGAGTGGGAGATAAGAAACACAGATTCAGTGTTTTCGGAGCTTTCAGAACTCAGTCAGGAATACGTGGAAAGTGTGGACCATGGAGTCAGTCTGAGAGGTAGGTGTATGTTTGGTTTAGTCATTTCTTAGAGCTGGATTTCCAAGGAAATTTGTACAAGTCATGAAATGTGAGTGTGGTGTTGTTTTTTTTCTTCTCTGTGTGACTTCCATGCAGGCCACACAGGCGAGTTTAAAGAAATTCTTTCACAGTATGAAGAACTGAAACAAACCCAGTAAGAGCGTGTTTTTTGTTTCAAGTACGCATTCTGCATACCAGGGTTATATGTAAATATTGTAAAATGGATACCGTATGCAATAGTAAATAATTTTGTAAACATTCCCTAATAGTATTTATTATCATGTACTTTAGAGTGAGTGACCATGAGCTTCATATAATGATGAGAAAAGTTCTAATTTTAAAGAATTTGTATTATTTTTTTAAAGCCTGTGTTTTTGAAGCACACAATACAGCTCCATATTTTTGTGTCGTTTTAGTGAGATGGTAGATTCTGCTCGTAAGGCACTCATTTCTCGTGTGGAGGAACTGACAAATGAAAGGTCTGCCCTGAACTTGGAGCTCACTTCCTGTCAGGAAACCGTCAACCGACTGGAGAGCAAAACCAAGGAAATGGAAGAAGAAATTAAACGGTAAAATGTACTAATTTTCCTTTTTACAAGGAATTTATTTAAAAGTCAACACAACCTAGCTACTTTTTGGCTAGCAGTTTGGCAAAAACAGGGCTTTGCAAAACTGGTAGCTAGTTTGTGTTGACTTAAATAAATTAGTTGTAAAAGAGAAAAATAAACACTCAGGAGAGCTCATTGTAGTGAGCCAATACAAAATAAATGTCCTGTATTTACCATGGTGTAGGAGAGGCATAAAGGTAAACACCTTTTTTTATTTATTTATTTTTTTTTTAAATTACCTTTTCCAAACTTTTCCGAAAACGTCCCTTGTTTATTATCATTATAGGCAGATACACAGTTAACATTGCCCTTTTCAGCTGGTTGTTTTACTCGCTTTTCTGATCTGTTTAGTTGCAAATTAATTATTGTAATAGATACATTTATAGAACTTTTTATAATTTAGAGAATGTGTGCGCATGTGTGTGTGTGTGTGTGTGTGTGTGTGTGTGTGTGTGTTTATTTATGTAAGCTGTACTGTAGACATTGAGATAAAATCTAAATCCAAGTCCAAGTACCCTGCATCTCCTGTAATAGGTTGAGGGGGTTTTTCCCCTCTCTCTATGTCTTGATAATGCATGTATTGTATTTTTATTCTCTTAGGCTTCGCAAAGAACTGGAAGCATCACAAACTGAGGACTCTGATGTAAGTTTTATGTTCATTTTTAAGATGAATTGTGGTTGTTAAATCTTTTCTTATTATGCTGTGTATCATTGCCAACCATAAAGGAAGAACAGAATTTAGCAGCCTCTAATTAGCTAGTTCTGGTGTAATTAGTCATAGTCTCAGGTGTCACGCCTGTAGACCGCTAGCTGAACATGGATGCATATGGCACACTTCAGGAGTTTGGCGGTCGTCTTCTGATTGATTGAAGCGTACAGGATTTCTGGAAGATGGGTGTGTCGTGTTGTTAATGGTCTGCCTATAAACAACCCAGAGTTGTCTAATCGAAGAAGTAATCTGTTACGTTTTTTGACCAGATTTACCAAGTGCATACCGGTCTATAATTGTCGCATATTTCCACGGCACAAATCGAAACATCATCAATTGCTTTACCTGCCAGTCATATGTCCTCTTGTTCGGGCCGGAGCCAATTAAAGCAGCCATGGTTCGCAGACTTTCTGCCATCAGTCTCAAGGTCTAGCTACACAAGACTAAGGTTTAATAGAAGCTTAGGATAGGCAGGCTTTAGAACGTTAGTCAAGTGACTACAAGCCATCATATGTTTCGGTTATAACTGTCTTTCTTGTGCCTAAAGCAAAATGAATGCCAGACACCAGCTACAACTTTTTTTTCCACCAGACTTCTTTGTCTACCTCTCACCGTCGATTCTCACGCTCAGAGATGGCTCGTGTGGTCATGGAGAAGAATCAATATAAAGAGCGGTTAATTGAACTACAGGATGCTCTGCGGCGTGCCCAGGCTCATGGGTTTGTTTAACTTTATCTCCTATAATGGTGTATTTATGTCCTAAGCTCTTTCAGACAGTGAAATATATTTCAGTTCATGCATTAGCAATCTTTGAATAAGTGCTTAACTGCAAATTTTGATATGTGACAAATAGACAAACCTAACTTTATTATTTATGCCGGCTTAACTGCCTTTTCTTTTCTAAAAGGGTTGCCAAGAGTGAAAAAATTCCAGAAGACAGGAAGAGCAGCGTATGGAAAAGGTTTAAATCAGTTTATTTCCTTACTTTATATAGTCAACTCTGCAAGTTTTCCACACGATTCTTGGACAGAAAAACAAAAAGTCTGTCTATTGTTATATTTTAATATTATTGACAGTCTTAAAAAATGTTAGATAAATGACATATTAAAAACATATAAATAAATGAGCACATTTAATTCTATTTAAATGAATATATGTATTCAGTACCTGATTTTGTAAAGTGGTAATAATACACTAAATTAAATTATAGGTTGGTGGCTAAGGTGATATATGGGGGAAAAAAATCAGTTTTGATAGATTTTTTTGCGGATGGTGGTTTAGGGGCTCCTGTATACGCTGATTGCATCACAAAATCTTTTACCAGACACCAAATCAGGCCTCTGTAACCTGAGGTCTATATGCAGTAACCCTAATAATAGGACTTATATTCAAATAATCTGCACAGAGGAGCGGAACTCTTATAGGATCCTGTTACAGATACTTTCACTTGTTCCTGTTATTCTCTTTTTAACAAATATGTTAAGACTGTCATCAGTTTTAGGCTTATTTCATGCAGTACATCTTTTTGTAAATTTTAAATAATTTATTAAAGTGCTAGTAATAATCTCGAGTTTTTATTTAGTATTATTTTGGCTCTTGTCCTTCACAGGTTTAATCGTTTTCTTGGTTTGTCGAAGGATCAGCTGGCTCCAGCTACTTTTGGTTCAGCTGCTTTGGCCCTCACTGTCCCACCTGTGCACACTCCCACTTCATCACCGGTGGGATCACCTCATAAGCTATCTGTCAGTGTGGCTCAGACAGAGTATGTAGGCTTTTTCCGTTGAGTTTCTTTTGTAAATTGATGGAAATGTAAAGCTATTGGAAGAAGCCCTTAGACAGAGCAACTTACATTTATCTTATTTATACTGCTGAGCAAATAGGGGGTTAAGGGTCTTGCTCATGGGGCCATCGGTGGTAACTTGGTGGTTTAACCCATAATCTTCCAGCTAGCAGTCCAACATTTTAAACACTGTGCTGCTACTTCACCTGGCTAGCTGAATAAAACTGCTTATTTATTCATAATAAAAACCAAGCAATGAAGGGTCTTTAATAAAGAAATTCTTGTCTCCTCAGAGACTCTTTGTCTCCCAAAGTGAGAAGGAGAGAGCTGTACCGGGAGATCCGCTCTCATGTTTGGGGAACTCTGGGGAAGAGACAGGTTCATGGCTGGAGCATGCCTCTTTCTCACACTGGCACACAGGTAAGCACGCATTTGTATGACAGCACCGTTCATATGCACAAGACTTCAAGATTTTCCTGTCATTGTGATATTCTTAAAATAATTCTTTTTTTCTATATTTGTCAAAATTCTGTTTTTGTGTGCCTGTATAAACCAGAACACTGAGCCACTTGTGGAGCCTAAAGACGTGCCTGTCCTCACACAGCTGCGATTGCTTGACCAAAGAGATGCTTCTGCTAAGGTAGCTAGTTAACAGGTATTTACCTGGCAATCTTAAGGAAATATCAGAGAGAAATCATGCTATTTATAGTTTAGAGAATTGAAAACATGTGGGTAAAAACTTTACACTGAGAGTTTACACTGCACATTCTCAAACATTATTGTATGTATAAGGATTAAATAGAAATACCAGGACCTAGATACATTTATCTGTATAATTAGTATTGACATTATTTATCCAAAATATATTTATTTATCCAAACACTTAATTGAAATTTGAAGAATTATCATCAATAAATAATAAATGTTATAACCCTGTTATTATCCATACCAATTACTTTCTCGGATATTAAAGGCTGTAAATGCTGTATTGTTTGGTCAAATATAAATGTTCGGCATCACATCAGAAAAGCAACTGTCAAACTCCAATTGTAAAACTATATTAAAAATTATAATGAAAAAAACCCCAAAGAATTACAGTGTATGTAATGAGGTACTTGATTGGGTTGGTTTCGAAATGCATCGCTTTCTAATGCTTTAAATAAATTTGTATATTCATTAGCATTTGATTAATTTATTCATGTTTTCAAAGGTTTCACTTTTGAGTTCGTAATTAACAGCTGCATAAACAAATCTTTGTTGAATCCGAGCAAGTGCTGTTTGCTAAATTTTAGACTGCATACTTTTTTTGACAGTTATTGAATGTTAAAATGCGTAAACATTTCCATCTTAGTTTGGCACGTTGGATAAATAAATCACATTTTTAAAATTTATTTATTGATTCAAATCATCTGCACTAAACTGTTTCTCAGACAATTTAAAATCTTAATCATTGTATTGTAAAATCCCTGTAGCTGACCTGCGCTGTTGCAGTCCCACCAGAAGTGTCAAGAGAGCAAAATGTAAGTTGTGAAATAAAACAGATTAAGATTTCTACTGTGATGGTTAATTACAAAGGAAACACAAAAACCTATAATTACATGCCTGTTCCTGCATGAACAGCGCCTCAAATTCTGCAGCAGCAAAACAAATGTAAAATTTTTACATTTGTTTTCTGATCATACGGCTTATTTTCAGTGCTTTAATATCACCTTTCAGCTTTATTAACACTAATTTTCCACATGCCATGATATGTCATTAATTCTCATACACATTCCATGCCACTTTCAATCCTAGTGTTCAGTCTGGGCAATCACTGGACCTGCTTCCAGTAGTGATGTCACAGTGATTGACCCAGCACGGTCCAATACCATCCTGGATCAGTTCAGCCTTCCACCCACATCTCCAGCTCTGTGTATTTGTGTGGTGCCTCCTACTGGTCAGTTCATTCATTAAAAATGCCTAAAGGAAGAAGTTTTAAATGTATTCTCTGTACTGGCTATTGTTCTTAATTTACTTTCTACTTTTCCTTGTTTCAGGAGAAACGTCTGGGACTGTGTGGATTGGAACACAGGATGGAGGGTATGATAGTCTAATGGTTATTTTTAAAAAAATGTTTTAAATCTGTCCTTATTGAAAATCATTTTTTTTTTGTCTATCAGCGTGCTTATTCATCCAGCCTCTGGCTCTAGGAGGCGCTGTATGCAGTCAGTCAGTCTCTCAGAGGGGGTGCATTCTCTCACGTAAGTTTTGATTTTCCTGATTTTCTTTTTTTTTTTTTTAATGCAATTCAAATAATTATTTTTAATTTTTTTCTCCTGATAGATTCTCACCAGGTCAAGTAATTGCTGGATTAGGAAACGGAATTCTTGCCTTCTTCAGCTACACTTCCGGTTTGTCTCGTCTCCTGTTCAGTCTTAATGCATTTTCCCCCTTTGGCTTGGTTTGGTTGCTGTAATACATATACATCTAATAAAGTTTTTGGTTTTCTAGGGAAATGGAATCTTCATTCTCATGAAGTATTGTCACTGGGTATAACTCCTTTACAGCCTATTCGATGTTGCTTAGCAAAGGGTGACTGTCTTTGGGTTGGATACTGGAATAAAGTATTGATAATTGATGTCCAAAATAGGAAAGTCGAGGTATGTACAGACTGGAAGGTTTGTCATGAAACTGAATTTCAGCATGCGGTCTAAAGAATGTACAGTTTATAGTTTTTCTGCTCTTTCTGGTTTTGTAGAAATCATTTACAGTGTCGCATCGAAGTGAGCAGCAGGTTCGCTACCTCTGTGCAGCAGGAAGTGGAGTTTGGGCTTCCTGCAGGCTGGATCCCACCCTAAGGCTCTTTGATTGGACAACTGGACGGCCATTACAGGAAGTTGATATTTCATCAATGATAACTAAAGCTCTAGGCAAGTGTGGCTTTATTTTATTTTTTTACTATATTTTTTCTGCAAATTTATAATGCTAGCACTGAAATATTTTATAATGATTTGTGAAAGACATTTGTTAGGAGTTAATATGTCAGTAATAAACATTTGACAAAAGAAATAAGAATTTTTTGCTCCGTAGTAGAGGCTGACTTTTTTGAGTCATGTTAATAATTTGGGTGTTTTATCGCCTAAATTGATATAACTGCAGAACTTTTATCACCTAAACTTGATATATTTGCAGAACACTGCAAAAAAATTTAAAACAGGACTAGACCTTATGTTTAGGGTTTGAAAAAGTTTAATTAATTTGCCATATCATGCAACAGACATGCAACTCATTGTCTCCCTGCAGTTAGTTAATAATCCATCGGTATTGGCTTTTTTCATGGTATTCCCAATATGGCAACTGCTTTAAATCAATCCAAAATCTTCTGATAAATATCAGTGGCTGATTAACACTAGTGTATCCCTAGTGCAGAAGCATCACTGATATTTTGACACTTTGTTTTCATAGTGTTTTACTGACTAAATCGATTAGGTTTATACCTTTTTATATTATAGCACATATATTCCAAAAGTTATTTAAAGGCCAAAATGCATTATAAGATATATGCATATTGTTTTTCCTCTCTCCAGGCAGTGCTTTCCTGTCACTTTCACCTCTTCAAATCTCAGCCCTGTCTGTGGTCAGTGGACGGCTGTGGGTGGGCACAGGAAGTGGTGCTGTTTTTGCCATCCCCTTGTCTCTCAGTGAGTACTATTTTCTATCTTGGTTATTTAAGCTAAATATGTTAAATATGTTCTATTAGCTTAATTTTTTTCTTCATTGTATTTGTAGCTTCTGAGTCTTCTATACCATACTGCTCTTTGGCTTTAGCACAGCTGTGCTTTCATGGCCACCGTCAAGCAGTTAAATTCATCATCTCAGCTCCAGGTGATACTTACTTAATCTGAATCTGTATTAAATTATAGGATAAAACAGTATTTATTTTATGTTGTAGAACTGGGCTTAGTCCTGGAGGGCTGGTGTCCTGCAGAGTTTAGCTCCAACTTGCCTAAACATACCCACCTGTAAGTTTCAAGTCTACTTAGCAACACCTTGATTAGCTAGTACAGGTGTGTTTGATTAGGGTTGGAGCTAAACTCTTCTGGACACTGGCCCTCCAGGACCAAGTTCGTTGACCTCTGTTGTAGAACTTTGCAAACCTCCTAGCTTGACCTTCTTTTCCTGATGTGCTCTTAACATATTTTTAGGCTGCGGTGGGGCTTGTCCTTCCGCAGAAGGTGCTGCCTCTACCTCTCATCTTATTCTCAGTGGTGGAGAGGGTTACATCAACTTCCGTATTGGTGAGTCACCAACTGTTGTTTCTCAAATGTTTCTACAGTACCGTGCATTAAAGTAAATAAAGCAATAAAGTATTTTATATAAAGTAATTCAAATCCAAATTTTTATTTGTTGTCTACATGAAATACATGGTATGCCAGCTAGCAAAATATTACAACTAAACTCCAAAAAAATGACAATAAAATAAAATAATAAAAAGAGTAGAAAGGTATTTAGGGTAAGGTGGGGGCGTGGAGTAGTGCGAACAGCAATAAACATTGCATAGTAAACAGGGTTAGTGACATATTTTGGAAACAACCAGTAAACCGTTCTTGTGCAAATGAGCATTTGAGCATTATTATGTCATGTATATGAATTTTTAGGCCAATTTCACAGACTGTTCTAGTCAGTTATTAGATCGCAAATTAAGATGCTCCAAAAAGTAACTTTATTTACAAGAATAGTGTCCACTCAAAAAATTCCAGAACTTTCTTAGGTGCCTGGAACAAAAGAAATGTAGTCTACCAGGTAGCTGAAATTGTTTGCACACTGGAAAAATACAATAAGACCAAAAAGGGTCAAGCTAAAATTGAAAAGTGTCCTTAAAAGCCAGACCAAGAAACAGTCATTTTAGCTCATGCTTTCTTCAGCATAGACATGTTTGCATTTTAGCATTTAAAAAATTTATTTATTAATTTTTTTAATTTTACTGTATGTTTCCAGTGTGCAGAAAGTTTCATCTATCTAAAATGTATTATTTGACAGCGGATAAAATATATATAAAATATCACTGCTGGCTGCGTTGAGCTGAAAATTAATTAATAATTTTTATTCAATCAGATATAAAAACCCATCAGCTCTGTGGTTGTAAAGGAAGTGCACAGATTATCAGCTTGTACTCAAGAATTAGGTTATGCTGCCAATATTTTGAGTGATAAACTGAAGTTCTATCTAAAATAGCTTTAAATTATTGATAAATGTGGTTTCCGTTTTTACTCCTACAGGTGACGAAGTCAGCGATGGACTTGGTGAGACTGTCCCACAGAGATCAGAACGAAGTCATGTGATCATCTGGCAGAGCCCAATTCAGTCTGTTCCTAGCTCCTCCCTTTGACAGTAATTTTTGTATTTATTGTTTGTTTATTCAGAGGCACATTTTTTTTATTTTTCCAGTCTATGCACTTATATTTGCTTCCTTAACTCTTTAAAACAGATGTGTATTGTTTATAAAAAATGGATGACTCAAATAGAGGAAGAGAAAATATTTTGGTGTAGACAATGCCTTCTTAGTTCTTCTTCAAGTTGCAGTGCAGGTTTTTTTCTATCTATTTGGTTTTTGATGTGCATTTTTATTCTGCTGGTTTATTGTTTCAGGCTAGGTGCAAATGTCACCGAGCAATCAAAAAATTCATCTCATTGACTTGTATCCATACTTTTGTTATCTACTGTAAAAGTACGTTTTTAAATTAACATCTTAGCAGTTACACATTATCACACTATGAGAAACCAATGAGCCTAAACAAAGATTAATTCAGCCATGCCTTGTTAACAGAGCGTATATTAATAATCAGTCCGTGGTGATATATTGTATGAATAATTTTAATGAGAGGTGGGTTCAATTCAGTAAGAATCAGTAAACTCTGGTTGATCAAAATATTTTTATACTTTGCACGTAGTATTCTTGTGAAGAATGTGAAATTTGCCTCAGGATATGTGCATGTGAATTTCAGTATTTAGATTGTAAACTTCTATACATTACTGAGGTTTGTATTTAAAAGAACATGTCTACACTTGAACATTAATTATTAAGAACTGGAAATACGCGCTATTTTATGTTTATGACCTCACCAGACTGTATTATTAAAGTTAATTGACTTTTGTAAGACAATATTATTGAAAATACAAAAACACTATCTTAAAGTCACTCATGACGTACAACAGAAAGAGTAACAAGCTTTACAAGTTTGAATTAAGAAACAATCCCTAGAAAAATAAGAAAGAAAAACTGTCCTAGCAGTTGAGGAATACGGTTAATTGTTTTGAGCATAATTATCTAAATTATGTGCTGTACAAATTGTAGCATTTATAACACAAATAAGGGACCAACAAATTAGAACAGTTTCTGTATTTACGAACATGATTTGTGCTGGTTATACAATCTTTGGTGGCAATTTTTCAATTTGTTGTGAAAAATTTCTTATAATCTTACTGTGTATGAGATGAGATTATTTTGAGTTCATATTATAAAGAAATGTGTCTAACATTCTTAATAAACTTGAAAATTGTTGTTAATTTCTAGTTTAATCAACTAAATATTCAAATAATATTCAGAATCCCACCGGGTTGTCAGTAAACTGTAAAGATACAGATTAAACCATGCCATTTCACCTGTACTACTTTTATATAATTTAGCAATAGTCGTAGTCTGACTCGCCTTCTAAAAAGTTCTCTTATTTTATGTAATGACTGCCTCGTATGCGGCGACTAAGTGTGCGAGCAAGCCGATCCACAGCGGTGTTTCTATATCCAAGGTCCTTTATTAAACTCAGTCCTTCGATGTTGCCACTGTACCACATCACCCAGCCGACCATGGACATCAGGACCAACAGCATGCCCGAGTAGACAAGTAGATCCCCAAAGTCTTGACCTTTAACCTGTAGAGGGACAAAGACACCCATCATGATTATAGAAATTCCAAGGAGGTCCATAACGATGGCAAACACCAGGACGAATTTACAATGGGCCAGTCCTTCATTCTCATTTGACATAATGCTCTGTAGGAGAAAGAGAAATAGGAAAACTGGTTAGAGAACAATGGCAAGGCACAGACAGAGGTAAATCTCCATTAATCTGACAGCAAAATGATAACAGCACGTAGATTTCACTTGATAGCAACTTCAGAGAGAAAACTGTGTCAAGACAAATCAATTTACACACAAATACACATTTATCTTTAAGGAAATCTAATCACGTACCTTTCACTTCTAAGGCAATAATGGTTTGAGAAGCAGCCAGGTTTCTTTCCAGTTCCACCTTCACCTACACCCTTGCAATCTGTTGTGTCACCTGACCAATGTGTGTGTGTTGTTTCTTTCACTTCCTAGTCAGAGAACTGGACAAGCAAGTTTGAATGGGATTGTTTAAGTGTCAGAAACCAACTCTTAAAATATGCTGCTGTTTAATCTGTCACAAACGCCAGATTTTGCTCATACAATCAAAAACAAACCATCACTGCACAGACACACCGTCATCGCCATCATCTCAACTACACATGACCAAAACGCTTCTGATTATTCTACTGCACGCGCACACACAGACACGGAAGTACGTCATTTTTGCGGTGCGACGTCTGCACGAGGGGGGAAACGGCATTTAATTGTTATTGTTAGGCGTTCTTTATGAAAATACCCAGTTTGTACAGACGACTTATAATAAATAGTGTTTTCTTTTTCTATGCGCAAGAGAAAGAAGTTCACGACCACGGAACGGTTTGTGCCCGTGCCTTTTTTGTCATGACGGCAGAAACGATTGTATAGCGAGAAGCGGCGGCATTAACGGCGCGTGCAGTTACCTCAGGGAGCAGCGGTTAGCGTTAAAGCTACTCCCGGTGTCTATTCGAGCTAATTCACTGTAACCTCGTAGCAAAACGCCGTTAAAACACCAAACAGCCTTACGGTTAGTTAGAATATTAGCGTTAGTGTCTATATTTTACTGCGAATCTGCTCCTGTCACTGCTGTCAGAATGCTGGTATTTATCTATGCAGCTAAATATTTATAGCTGTTAGCCAGCTAAGCTAATCTGGCCAGTAATTAAGTTGTCAGCTCAATGTCTCCTTTAGGAAATGTGCATTTTACCGTACAACCTTACAGTGGTGAAGAATTATGTTTACACTTATGTGCTACCTGCCTTTATCTTACTTTCGTACTTAAACACTCTATAAGAAGTTATAACGTTTGTGTTTATGTGAAATCACAGCTTAAAACACACGGGATCAAGCAAACGGAAATATGAACGATGCAGAAACGGCGTCTAGGAAGCGTTCGAGTTCTCAAGAGTTGCAAAGTAAGATTCTGTTAAAGATTTCTCAAAAGATACGCTGAAGCTAGTGGACAAAAATATGACCATTCATTCATTACACATAGAGTAAATGGAAATTTCAAATGATAATACAACCCAAAATCAGTCTCTATAGTATATATATATATTATATATATATATACACCCACACACACCACAATTCATCATGTTAAATAAAATTATCTTCTTTATAATAATGATGGCACAAAACCTCTCCTTTACTGCAAGACATACATATACACACTTCACGCTTGCAGTTTACAATAGATATACAATAAAAATGCATTGTTGTTTTTTTAAATACATTTTTTATACATTTCTTTAAAAAAGACTTAATGGCTTTCAACCGCATTTATTCCTCGCATTAAAAGAATATTCTTCAATATAGAAATATATATATTTATTTAAGAAAGTATAATCCAACAAACCTTTTTGTAAACTTCTTTCTCTTAAAGTATTTACTTGCTATCTTATTTTACTCTAAGCTCAGGGACCCGGAAGTTGTGTGGCAACAATCCCATCACTGTATTATTTTAACATAGTTTATTATAATTCTAAACAAATTGGCAACAATTTGTGTGGTAATGTTTTTGTAAACTCTACTCCTCTGCAGTGTTTTGTTGTGTTAAACTGTTATGTGTGCTGTTATATAATAATTACAGTTAAGACTTTAGACCGATTTAGACTTAAGTATTTTTTACCACTGTTTAACATGAACCTGTTTTCATTATCATCGAAGCCCCCAAAAATGAGGAGGCTTATGAAATCTCCATCCCATTCGAGGAAAACAACTACGAACAGCAGGGCAGCTTTTACAACCAGAATGAGCAGGACTTTGACGGTCAATGTGAGTTCCGTTACGAGTGCTATATTTTACACTGAGGCATTATGAAAGTAATGATATTCAAAAAAACATTGAATAAATGGTGAAAATGCAAATGAGAATTAATCTTTGAAAAAGTTGCATAAGTTTTTTATGTGATTATATTAAATACAAATAGGATGTTGGAGGTTTAGTTCCAAATTTGTTTAAGTTAAGAAAAAAAACTAAAAGAAACAACCTAAAACACTGTTTCTCATATTACTATCAACAGACTTTAAATGTATTGCGCTCATATTTTCTTTCAAATATTTTTTTCCACTTTTTGGAAACCAAATTTTTAACAGCTTTTTGTAAGTCTGACGAAGATATTTCTATGTCTCGGTATTGTTTTAGCCGCTTTCCAAACTATGTACTAAAATTCTCATACAGTAATTTCTGATTTGTAAACATACATTTCTAACCTGGTTGTTAGAAAACACCATAAAATAAAAGAAGCCAAAGAAATCAAAACTTTTCCTCTTAGCTCTTTTCCTCTTAGCTATCAAACTGCATGTTGTGTTTCAGCTAATCATCAAACATAATTTCGTGTAAAGTACCTGTTTTTCTTTCACAGCTCTTCTGAATGTGTTTGTCTGTGTGTGGTCTTCCTGTCTAAATAGGTAATGATCCTCCAGCGCCTGCAAGCTCATACTTGCTGATCACAAACCTGCGCACACAGCTGCAGATTTCTTTGGAAAAGAACTCGTGGCTGCAGAAACGCATCGAAGACCTTGAAGAGGAGAGAGACTTTCTGCGCTGTCAACTCGACCGTTTTATATTCTCCACCAAGAGTCAGGAAAGCAACGGTAAGAGAGAATAACTGATGGCAGGTTCATGATGGTGATGAACGTTGTGAGGCTTTTTACATTGTAAGGCTTTCATTTTAAATGGGACAGCATGGTGGCTAAGTGGTTATAACTGTTGGCTCACAGCAAGAAGGTCCCTGGTTCAATTTTCTGAGTGGAGTTTGCATGTTCTCCTCGTGCTTGCGTGGGTTTACTCTGGGTACTTCGGTTTCCTCCCACAGTCCAAAAAAAACCCATGTATTTTAGGTTAAGTTAGTGTAAAGTACAACACAGTGTAATCACAATGAAATTTGCTTTGATGCTGGTTGATGTTAAAAAGTAAATAAATAAACTCATTTTTAATGCACTGCATTTCTTATTATCTAGTGCATCTTTGGCAAAATGAACCAATCAAAATGAACAAACCTTTTACATCTGTAGATCTGTGTGTGGTCTGCCGTCCTACATTCTGACCTTCTGACTCATGGTTGTTAATATTTAGTTTTCCTAAACAAATGTACAACCCACTGTTTATAGCTAAAAGGAAAGGGTCAAAAGTTTTGTATGACTCAAACCATATTCCAATTTATACACTGTTTGCTATTTGTTTGCCTTCATTTAAATATTGTTTTGAACAGGTTTTTCTTATGGACGAAAAAAAAAATTTAATCACTGTACCTGAAGTTCTCACATAATATTGCTATATTTTTATATTTCTGTTTACATTTAGGTAATGATTCTCGAAGTTTTTCGTGGCGGAGACGGCGAGAGAATGAGCGTGGTAAATGTTTTTTTGTTTTTTTTCTAATAAAAGACTAAACATGGTAAAGTAATTTTCTTTAATCATAGTCCTTACTGTGTACAGTTTATTCAGTCATCTGAGCACTCTAATTGGGGTATTGTGCACTAAACCTGGGAATTCAGTGTCATTGACTCCATTTGTATGTACATGCTGTAGTGTACATTAATAGGTCAAAGTTCATGCCTTGATGCCCTGTTATCCAAAGCTGAATTGATACTGTTGTGATCAGCATTAACTGCTATTTAATCATTAACTTTTTAGATCAGCAAGCAGAGGTTCAGCGTTCAGCCAACCGCCAGTCATTTCCACGGCCTGCTCAGCAGTCCCCAAGTAACACCAAGATCATGAGTACCAATTCTGGGTCAATCAGTGCCCAGATAAGTTCTGTGTTTGGTCCCTCCCACAATCAGCCTCTCTTACACAGCCATGGAGGTGGAGGTAGCAGCAGTGGCAGTATTAACAACAGATCTATAAATGATCTACCAGGTGTGTGTGTGTGTGTGTGTGTTTAAAAAAGTTCACCTCTTTTATTGTATCCTGTTTGTAACAGTTGCTTGTCTGTACCCTGTTTTATCTCTATTAACTTTAGATTGTTACTAGCAAGTGTAGTTTTTGCTATTGTGTGAATTTTTGAATTGAGGATAAATACGTGCACATGATTTTACATGATAAATTTATATTTCTAAAAATGTAGTCATAGTAGTTAGTATGTGTAAATTTCTCTGGTTGGTGTAAAGGGCTTTTTTACTTCTTAGAGTCACTCTCACTTTTGGGAGATGGTGAAGAATATTTGGGGGACAGCTACCTGGAGGATGAAATGATGTCTGGAGAGGACGTAATGGCAGAAAACATTACTATAAGGAATATGGGTGCTCCTGGAAGGTCCCCTGGGGGCCACCCTAGCCTGAAGAGGAGAAGAGTCTTCAGAATAACCAGAGAAAGACAGAGAGGTAAGATGTCCAGTCCAGGTCAAATTGATCAGAGCTGAAAAGAAGTTTCACTTTCTATGAATGAATAACAGTTTATATATTTTAGTTTTTTGTATGTATACATTTGCATTCTGCATTTGGCAGATGTCCTTAACCAAAGCGACCTACATTTGTATTATACAACTAAGCGATTGTTAGTTAGGAGCCTTGCTCAATGGCTGAGCAGTGGTAACTTGCTGGTGTTAAAAATCAAACTAACAATCTTCCGGTTAGCCGTCCAACACCTCAACCACTCAGCTACCACCCGAGCTAGTATAGAAACTGAAAAGAGATAGACAAGGATAATTACAGGTGGAACCATTGATTTTAAAGTAAAAAAAAAACTTGTGATGTAATATTCTGTAAAGTTCTCCTTGCATGCTTGTAGACATAGAATAAACATTTCCAGCCTTTCCTGGTTGACCCTGCTAAAAAGCAAATTGAAATTAACCACCTTCTTTTAATTAGTTAGCCTGATGAATTTCCACGTCCTTGTCAAATATCTTGTCAATAAAATGCCTTTGTCCCCTACAGTGAAAGATGCTGCTGGGGTGTTGTTTCGCTATAAGAAGATCCTGGTTACGTACCAGCGACTGAAAAACATGTCCAAGGCCTTCCAAATCCATGGTGTGGACCGAAACACAGTGGCATCCACAACCCCTATTGCAGAGCTGCTGCTTGTGGCTCCAGAGAAGCTGGTGGAGGTGGGCGAGTTTGACCCGTCCAAAGAGAAGCTGCTCGAGTATGCACGGCGTTGCTACCTTGCTTTGGACCCCCAAACACGCAGCAAAGTTCAGGCACTTAAAAAGAACAATCTGTTACTCCCAATCTCTTACAGGTAACATCCATGTGCACACCTGCACCATTAACACGTACTGTTTGATTTTCACTCCTATCAACAGGTAAAACAGATTATTATGCTTATCATAAAAGGACATTGTAAAGTAATCCCAGAAGGAGCTCAGTGGTCCAGTTTGCATTGACAAAAAGAAAATTCAAGGCACCTATTATGGTACAAAAATTCTTTATTTACATTATAACCATATCAATAGAAACATAACACTCAGCCCACTAATGCAAGCATTACCGGGGGGGCATACAAAGTTGAGTCTAATGGATTATATGCACACAGAGCCATGACATTCTTTTACTAAAATCTCGGCCAGCTCTGCTGTTTCCAGGATCATATCGCACAGGTACACTGGCAGCTTTGTAGCTGCACAGAATGGACATCTCTAAGTATAATCTGTAAAAATACACAAGTCTGTAACAATGTAATAAAAGTTTTTAAAAAGAGAATTTATAAGTACAGTGAGAATGTTTTTAAAAAATGCAGTCGGCATATAAAGGCAACATGAAAGAATTGACTACTCGACATTTTTTGTGAGCTAAAAGTGTAACTTTTTAATTCTTATTATTGGCATTGATTAGCTCACTTTCAATAACAGGGGACACAGAACGTGTGTAAATAAAAAGAGAAAACAATGTAGTTTCTGTAAAAAAACCGCCATGCTATAGATGCTACATGCGTCGGAAGTGACTGAGCTGGCTGCTGACTTCGGATGTGGAAGAGAGTGTGGTTATAGCCTGTACTATATTTTTAGCTTATTATGCTTTCTGCAGGTTCTTCAACAAAAGCGAGTATTTCAAACGTGTTACCTTTTACTTATGTAATCTCCCACCAGGTTGAAAGGAGCTGATAGCCGGTAATTGGACTGGAATCTCACCTGTTGCATCAAAGAATCTCTCAAAGTATGTAATTGCACCATAGAGCACACCTTCACTCTGTCAGCCTCCACCATGGTGTTTGGAACAAGCCTACTCTAAATCAAAGTCTACTGTAATACCTCTGTTCTTCTCCCCAGTGCACACACAGAGCTGAAAGGGCTGGGCTTCCAGAAAGACTAGATACTAGATGCTAGATACTGTCTTTTGTATATAGAACTCTGTATATTGTAAATAATGTCTGTCCTGGGCCCAGTCTCCTCTATAGTTCTACATTCCAGAAGGTCAGTGTGTATTTTCATCAGTGTGTATTAGTGTGTGAAGTTTTTTTTTTTTTTAACTGAGGGGCACACACACTTGTGATTTTTTTTATAGCACCAACTTGGACACTATTTAATTTATATAATACTTTTAGTGTTGGTGCATGTAAATCCCTGACTCATGACCTCCCTCTCTATTTAGACATCACAAGCTATGTTTCATGGACACTTCTTTGGATCAGAATAATCTCTATCAGATTGATAACTCCAAATGCAGTGTTTACATGATTAAAGTGATCAGGTTGATTTTCACAGGGCTTTCAATCAGATTTGATCTTTTTTAACATTCTACATGTGCAATGACAATTTGTACACCCTTGCTTATGCACAGCACATTTCAGTGTCATGTTCAATCTGATTAAGTGTTTACATGTCTTCTCAATCGGGTTAGAAAATGTATTAATCACTCCCTACAATCCGAATGGAATTTTAATCAAATTTGGCCAATTCATTCCGATTGGCATGTTTACATGTCACTTTTTTAATTTAGTTGTGCTTATAGTCCTGTTATAATCAGACACGTAGGGTCCAAGTAAATGCAGCTACTGACTGTTTAAACATTAGAAAATTTATAATGAACCCTCAGTTCTGAGCTGGGATTGCGTTGTGTGATGGTATTACATAGTTTCAACGTATGTGTGTAACTTGTGTGTTTGCTGTAAGGGTGTATCTGAATAAATGTGGTGTGTGTGTGTGTGTGGTTTTTACAGCAAAATACTCAAGACTACTCTGATTTTTCATAGTTCAAGGAACAGACATTAGGTTGCAGATGCAGCAATCTTCACCTCACAATCGTTTCTGACATTAAATAGTGTCTTCGTACCTCTGATGTTATCTTGATGTTTGTTATCATTAATTACGGGTTCAGGCTGCTGCCCATTTCAGTTATGCCTCATGAACCGATCCGTTTTTAGACTTTTTAAATATGTATAAGGATAGTCTAGCTATTCTGTGATGGTTGATGTTTGTAGCTATATACTTAATGGTTTTCTTTTTTCTTTTTTTTTCACTGGCTCATTATGAGCCTAAGAAACTGTTTATTCAATGCTGTTTTTGTCATGCTGAAATAATAACAAAAGAAATGTCCTGTTAAATTGTCTAGTTATAAATGACACTAAAGTGATTTCCTACTGAATCCTGTTCATCTGATTTCTGCCTTGTTCTTTTATTTAGTTTTGATTATAGACTGACTAACAGCATAGACTTTGACACAATATGTTTATAGTGCAAATTATGTGATTATATATATATCATTGTTATTGAATATTGATGAGGTTTGTGTAATAACGGTCTATCCTAATGAAAAAGGATAAAAAAAGGATATTCCTAATGATGTACCTATACATCATGTAACACATGGAACTGTAAAACTGGAGAGAAGGTAAAGTTCTGAAATAAATCTTTCTCAGGTACAGCTGTAAGTGGAAGGATAGTGTTTTATGGAAGTAATAATGCTGTGCTGGTCAGTGTAGAGAAGATGTTGACATTCTCAAAAATGTACATTGCTCTAAATATAACACTGATTTATAAACAAACTCCATGTTCTGTGCAAGCGGTTTATGTACGTTGTGTCAGACACCTTCGACACATTATATCCCTATAGCACTCAAGCACCATAAAAATCTATACAATTCAAAGATTCAAATAATTAAACAAATTATTGAGTCCCAGTTTCCCACATTAAAGGTTCCAGTAATACCTTAATGCAGTGTTATTTGTGAATCCCTGATATGGTGTCCTGGAAGTGGTTATCATGGCTCATTAGAGTCTTTGGTTGCTTCAGATTGTTGAGAACAGATAGCATTGGCTCTGAACGAGACGTCTGCAAATGCTTCATGTCGTAGCTGTTGCAGTAGTAATCTTCAGAGTGTCTATCAGGTTGCGCTGACGAACTTTTTCACTCACTATTGTATCCAGGTGAGACTCGGGGACCCATCCGCGAAGTCTGTCTGATAGACGTGTTCCCTCCACCCAGCCTTAAAAAAAAAATAAGCTAGACATTATTTACATTTACAGTATTTGGCAGATGCCCTTATCCAGAGCGACTTACAATATTCCTTGTTATATAACTGAGGGTTAAGTGCCTTGCTCAGGGGTCCAGCAGTGGTAGCTTGCCGGAGCTGGGAATCGAACCCACAGCCTTCGGGTTGGTAATCCAACACCTTAACCATGAGCCACCACTTCCCCACATTATTATATTCATTTATTTATTATTTAGATCACGGTGAATCTGAAGTTGATCCTGGGAGCACTGGGCAAAGATCAAATGGGAAACCAGTGCCTCACAAGATATTTATGCACCAAAGGGTAATTTAACAATGTCAATTCCGCTAGTGGCTTTTTTTTAGGTAGGAGGTCACAGACTACTCGCCATCATTATTACCTTGGTTAATATTATTGATGCCCCTATGTGTGTGGTGTTATGTAAAAAAAATCAACATGTAATTTTATGTTAATTTATTTAATAGTAAATTCCTAAAATAGTAACAACTATATCTTTTAAGTGATTGAATAATGCTTAATCATTTATAACATATCTGGGGACATAAACTAACAGAGTCAGTATTAATGTTTTGTTTGGATTTAGTTTTTCATTGTATAATTTACTTGGTGTATAAAACAACATGGTGATACTAAAAATTTTCTGTGTCAGTAAACACACGCTGATTCTTACCGTCACTGCTCTGTTGATGAACCAGCAGAACATCAGCTTTCTCCAGGCTGAGTTCATCAGGTTGCTGGGCTACAAAAGCTCGGATACACTGCATCTGAGGAATGTCTGTGTAGGAGGAAAAGGCAAGATATTCCAACAGATGGGTTTTGCCTAGTTATTATGACACAAGTTACTCTTTGAAAAAAAAAATGACACGAACCCTGTGCGGCATTGAAGTCAATTTCAGGATGAGGATGAGAGAGGGCCGAGATCCAACGCAGCTTATCAGACCTGCAAAATCAAGCAGATAATAAATACAAAGGTACAATATATTTATCCTAAATAAGCACTTTCTGTACAAATATTTACTTAATCATATTATTTAATATGATATTGTTTGTATTTATTTCAGACAATGGCTCACGCATGCATCCAAAAATAATCTAAATAAACGGTAAAAAATAAGAATTAAAAGCAATAGAATTCCTTAGTTATGTCAATTATCAGTTATGATTATTTATTTTTTAATTAACTTCTGTTTATAGTTGGGTTTTTTTCACTTTGGTTATTGCTTTATGTTACCAACAATGTCCATGAATTCACCCTGGCTTCATTTCCACCCAGCAGCA
The DNA here is from genome assembly GCA_005784505.1 of Bagarius yarrelli. Classification (NCBI taxonomy): domain Eukaryota; kingdom Metazoa; phylum Chordata; class Actinopteri; order Siluriformes; family Sisoridae; genus Bagarius; species Bagarius yarrelli. The sequence continues at coordinate 2,810,955 of VCAZ01000010.1, read as the reverse complement.
TTTTAGTCTGTCTGGATCTTTCACTTTCCCACCTGCACTCAAACAGTTATCTCATGCCCTATTAGCTAATCAGAGCCATACCTGATGTAAATGCACATGCTTGTACACTAAGGGGCACAGAAGTGGTCTCTGTTGTGGCACCAAGGTAGTGGAATAACCTACCTATCAAGGTCAGAACAGTCGAAATGACTCAAGACCTACCTTTCTTTATTAGTAGCCATCATTTAATAAAAAAATATCAAAGTTGCTCTTTTTTTTTTAGTGTTGCTTTTTTTCCAACCGTTTCTGGGTTTGTCACATTTTGTTTGGGATCTAGAGTACCGGTATTGATCTGTTTATTGTTAGCGACTCGAAACACTTTTGGATCGTCACTCTTCAAGGAAATCTGCTAAATAGTAAAATGATAAATAAAGTAAAGAAGCCCCAACCATGAAACCTGGTTAAGGTTTATGTTTGAGACTGGGACTGTGTTAGTAATGGCACTCCTCCCCCTCGCATGGCAGACCACTAACAATATCTCAGAGTAGAAATTAGGAAAAAAATGATATGCGTAATGTGTTTTAAATTATACTCACTGTGTTTCTGCTCGTAGTAGAAGAACTCTCTGTCCCATGTACAGGCGGAAGAGATTCTTCTGTAATGAGTGAAGCTTGACTCTGCAGTTTTCAGCTCTTAGCTCTGACACTGGAGCGTGATCGATCACTGTAAAGCGGCCACCTCTACAACACGAGGAGATACTGCAGTGTATTTCTTCGATCAGGTTAACGGTCAGGTCAGTGATTAAAACGTGTTACGTGATGTGCATGTATTAATGAAATGAAATACAAAGAAGTGTAGATTGGAAAAAACATACTCTTTGGGTGATGAGAGAAGCAAGTAGTCATTGAAAAGGTGTATATAGGCAATTCTTTCCTTTTCTTTTGACATGATGTCCCTCAGCTCTGTTACTTGTCCCTCTTTCACCAGCCTTCGTGATTGACTGATCAGTGGTAGAGTCTAAAACATACATTTACATATATACATACATGCACCAAATGTATATTTATACCATAGATAGATAGAAACAGGCTGACTGATTAACTGATTGCCAAAAGTTTGTGGACACTTCACCATCAGATCCATATATGGTTGCTCTTCAAAATGATGCTACAAATTAGGAAGCGCGCAGTTGTCTGCAATGTCTTTGTATTATGTAGAATTACATCATTCCATCAATAGAACTAATACCTCTTTCCCATCAGACCCAAACTCAGTTCCTGAATGACAATGCCCCCTGTGTACAAAGCCCTGACCTCAACACCACTGAACACCTTTAAGATGAGCTGGAACATCGACTACACTACAGACCTCATCACCAGGCGTTAGTGCCTGATCTCACTAATATTATTATAGCTGAATGAACACAAGTCTCACATTCAAGCTCCAAACTGTATTGGAAAGCTTTACTAGAAGAGTGGAGCTTCATCTATCAAACAAACAAAATGGGAAGTGTTTTTTAATGTTTAATATGTTGGTGATGGTCAGGTGTCCACAAACAATTTGCAATAAAGTTTATATACAGCATAATAATATCATAAATTAAATATTAATAAATAAAAACAAGCTTAAAGACAATTATGAATTGAAGACATAAACATTAATTAAGGAAACATTAATTTTACAAACATTAAACTGCTTAATTTAGTCAATAAAATGCTGATCAAAAATGGCTGAATGGTTTTTTTTTTTTTTTTTTTTTTTTTTTTTTTTTAATGACAGGATCCAGTCCATGAAATCCATTTCATTAAGATGTTCTTATACACTGGTCTGATTTACAGTTCCGAAAGGGTCCACGGTATTTTAGAGCCAAAGGTCTATCAGTTATAATCTTTATAACTTTTATAACACCACACAGGGCAATTAAAATAATAACCGCCAGCTGATTTTTTTTAGGTCATGGTATAATCCTGCAATTCTCACCTTACACTCAAAGTCCACCTTCGCATTGAGGGACACCAGAGATTCAATGTTCTTCATCTGAGATATACTGTCATTACTGTCCTGAATCATCTGCAAAGTAGATAAAAAACGATAACCTGCTGATTACTGACTGTGTGTGTGTGTGTGTGTGTGTGTGTGTGTGTGTGTGTGTGTGTGTGTTTACCTTTTCCAGTAATTTCATAGCTTTAATTGCTTGTGCTTCATCCACTGTCTTAGGAGCTGTTCTTTTTACGATATTCTACAGGACAAAGAACAAAGAACAGGAACTAGAAGCAATAGAAATATTAATGAAAATGTTAATTATCATGTCACATAAAGAAGAGCCTGGATAAACAGCTAAACATGTACATTTGGCATGCAGTATTTGTCACTGTACCGTGTGTCTGATAACTAAAACAAATTAATTTGTCTATACATTTGTTAACAATAAAAAAAAAAATCCACAGATTTTTTCCTCTTCTCTTTTTTATAAATAGGAGCTCAATTTTTTTAGTTCTAGTTCCAACTCATTAAATCAGCCCCGAGCAAGGCCTCTAACCCCTATCTGCTCAGTTGGATAAAAATAATAAGCCACTCTTTGCTGACTGAAAATATGAATAATTGTTATAAATAATGAACAAATTGTATACAGCAACAGACGGCCACCTAGTAAGAATTGTACACCTTTATAATAAGTGTATCAGATCAAATCGCTAATTGGTGTGGATACTTTCGACACACATTTAACAAACAGTGAAAGTGCACTGGTAGCACAGTGGTTAAAAACTGCTACTGGAAGGTTGGAAGGTTGGGGTTTGATTCCCTGCACCTCCAAGCCACCACTGTGGGCCCCTGAGCAGGACCCTTAACCCCCTAATTGCTCAGTTGTATAATAGAGATAAATGTAATTCGCTCTGGATAAGAGAGTGTGCTATTAATATTAAATTCTATTTACTAAATCCTATATTTTATTACACTTTGATAGGGCAAGTGTATAAAGCTTATTTCTTAATTTTGATGCAGATTTGCTTTGTAAGGACGGTAGGACTTTACCAAGCTATTGCTAAGATAATCGAGGCAATAACACTGAGGATTTACTTTGCAGTCTGTAATTTAAAGACACTGCTTACTTGTACTAGAAGTTTAAGCCGAGTGATTCTCTGGAACGGGAGGATGAGGAAGGAGCGCAGAGGAAGTCTCTGGCATTTGGGGCTTTGTTCCAACTTTTCCACTATGTGGCGAAATCCAATATTCTCATTCCTGTAAAAGAGAACATGGGGTAGGATAGTAGAGGATGGATTTCCGATAAGAGAATGAAGGTAAACAGGAAAAAACTGTTCTGTGTAACTGTACACATATGATTTCATTGGAAAGTCTTCTGAAAATAGTTTTTAAAATACAATATTTGCATGTATCTGTAATTTTGGCCTAATCCTGATTTATTTTGGGCTGTTTGCCAGAATTTTTACACATCCAACCAGCTTTAAGTATTTAAATGTAAACATATCTACATAAATCATACTTACATTAATCTTTGATATGTCTTGTCTTGGTATGACTGGTTGGTGAGGTAGGGGACGTAGACTGCTCGGAATCGTGGACAGTGTTTAATAATGATGTCACACACTGTAAAGTGCATTATGTCACTTTCTACTCTTTCCTCCAACTGAGAGAAGAAGCTGCATAACAAATGTACAGATTGAAAGAACAAAATGGAAAAAATTTGTTGACTTATTTCCTGAAAGGATTTACGACATCAGTAAGCTTTGTATTCTAAAGCTTTAAAATCCTCCTCTTAGCAGTTCTGGATTTCTGTTTTAGAGGGAAGAATTGTTGCTTAACTTGTAGATATTTTCACATTGTCTGAATTTTAATTTCATTCTTGCAATTTAGAGCAATACAAAACCTTTGGGAAAGAAAAAAAAAGCCAGATTTTCTTTTTTTCTGTATTAGGCATGCAAGGTTGGTCTAAACTAGCCAAGAACAGGTTTGGTAACATTCTCTTATGTCTGTATTATCCCTAAGTAAGTATAGTTAAAGTATGCAATAAAGAACTACACAATTCCAGACCCCAGATTTATAATATCTCCCTTTTTTAAAGAGATTAACCTACAGATTTAGTTGTCAAATACAATAAATATAAATAAAGAAATACTGCTAAACAATAGTTGTTATTATACTAAACTATATTTATATTGTTATATCTACTTAAATCATATATTTAAATAATTACATTTTAATATATGAATAACTATCAATATACATATAGAAAATAATTTAGTTAGGGTTCAATTAAATGTTCCTTATATCCTTCCAACTTGTGACAAGTCAAACTTTGGTTTAATTTTCTAACTAGGATGCACCGATCCCATTTTTTAAAGACTGAGTAGGAGTACTTATATTTTTTTCTTAGTACTAGCCAATGCCCATACCTGTACTTTCCTTTGGAATTATTTGTATAGCTCTTAAGTTATCTTTCGCCATTTTCTCTCGTCTTGCAAGGGTTACTGCAGGGTGGGTTGCTGAGTGCTAACGTTACTGCTAGTGGCAAATTTTGTGCTTGTTTTAAATTTTATCCGAATCCTATATATATTATTGTGCAAAAAAGCTCGCAGTGTGTCATGCCTGAGTTGTCAATATTAATTTTATGCAATGGAAGTTTTGTCAATGATGTCACAAGAGGTGTTGGTCTTTGGTACTGGAGTATTTTTGTAGTTTGGTATTGAGCCCGATACCGATACCAGTATCGGTGCATCCCTAATCCTAACATCACAAAACTAACTTAAAGAACCTCCTACTACCAACATCTTATTCAGTAAAATAGTAGACGTTTTCCTAAAAAAATGTTAAAGAAGTTGAAGAAGTGTTCATTCTCACCTGTGACTGATTGCTCGGACATCTGTCAGTTTCGAAAAAAGCCAGTTTTTGTCTTGTGAAGTCAAAAGCAAGTTAAGCTGCTTGCACTTGACAAAGTGCTCTACCACAATGTCCAGACTGCTGCAGTACGATGTCTCAGAGGTCACAACTTCAAATCTCACCTACAACAGGCAGTCGATCAAATTTGTGCATTGTAAATGAGGAGACATCTTTAACTCAGCCTTGCACTTGGACTAGAGCCACAAAATACCTCTTGTAAGCGTCTTTCATCCCCACTGAGACATTTGAGTTCAGGGTTGTTTTTCACTCCCGGAAGGTCCTGCCACAGCATAGGCGATGCGGCAAATGTCCTGGACAGCTGAGGTGATGTTGGCCTCTGAGATTTGCCCAATAACCCATTTCCACTAGATATAATGTTTGAATTGGATATAAATTGAGGGTAAATTACAGGAGGAAGGGGCGGGAGGGGCCGGCGAGCCAAAGTAGGAGAATGAGATGGAGATGAGGATGCTGAAATAGCATGGACATCGTGGTCCCCTAATATAGAGCTAGCATCCGAATGAGACTGATGAATGAGTTCCCTGTTCTGAACCACCTCGTTGTACTGCTGATACAACTGGGAATCTAAAAGAAACAAAAAGACAACAGGCCTTGCTTAAAATTATAGTAAGTAAACAGAAACCTTACCGGGGATACTTTATCTGGAACTATCATTAGCACAGACCAATCAGACTGTCCATGTGGAAGAACAGTATATAATTAGTTAGGGAGATGTTGATTATTTGTATAATTTACCTTATTTTTGTTGTTATTCGGTTTATTTACCTATATTGTACCTATTTTTGAATTCCTGGTGTGCTGTGGGTTGAGTTAGGGTTGCGGTGAGGGGATGGGGTAGAAGTTGCTAAATACATTTTCTTGTTAATTGTAATATAACTGCTACTGGAAAATAAAGGAAAACTCAAATATTAAAAAGGAAACTGGAAACTTATTAAAGTCTCCTGGTTTAAAATAGCTGGCATATATATAATACTGTTCAGGCAACACTATTGCCAAGGATTAATGACATGTTCCACACAGACCAGTAACAATTCAAGTGAAGCTCAACATCTGTTCTGCAGATTTACATGCACAAACCTGCTCATACAGAGCTAAGAGAAACATGCGAGCTACACACAGCCTTCAAGGTATATGCAAATATTTGGCTAATTAGCCAGACTTAACTTGCATATACAAGTCTTTACATATCACCAATTCAGATATGCCTATACATTTATTTTATTCATGTACATATAGGTTATTAAATGTTTATGCATATCTAATTGGTGAAATCATACTAAAACAGGTTCTCTTAACTTATAATGTCATTTTAACCTTCTATGCTCATTAAAATGGTACAACATGTATTGTAAATGAATAGGCAGTAAAAATATATCGTTGTATTGTTGTTATTTGTAGAATGATGAACCAGCTCAGCCACATGGAAAAGTATCAGATCGGCTTCTTGCGGGCCAGATTTACCTGTGTCAGGTGTCAGAGCACAGTACAACTTGCCAAAGAAACTAAATGGGGCACTTATACTAAATCTATTCTGCACTAAAGGCACTCCAGCCAAATCCAGCCATTTTTTTTTTTGAAACTCCCTATTACCTCATTGTTTAGCCTAGCCTTTTTGTAAATTCCCTCTTTAGATAAACATAGACATGGAAGGGCGCACACCTGTATATTCTATGTATATTCTATATTTAGCACGGGCAAACAATAGACAAATATAAACAAACTCACTGTAAAATTTGGAGGTCCTCATTTTTGTCCTGCTAAGTGTTCCTTTAAAAGTCCTGGACAGGACAGAAATAGAGAGAGAGATAAATAAGAACCAGACCTACGTACAGATTTATAATGTGTGTTTGCTTCTAGTATGTGACAGCAGTAAATAAAGGAATAAAAAAATTCACAGCAATCGCTAATAATTACACAATTACCAATAATTTTATTTTTATTCAGTACTGATTTTAAGAGTTTACTTACCTCAAATCTAAGTCACTCCATGAGAAACTCAGATCATCATATTCGTTATCTAAACAAGAGAATTGCGCCGCCATTAAGAATAAAACGTTATACAACAAAATACGGTGTAAGTTGGAGTTTAAAAATTTCTAAAGGGACTCATATTAATATTATCTATTAATAATACCAGGCTTCTTCTGTGGCTTCAAAGAAAAAAAATTGTGTAAGTTTAGTAAATTCAAGGCAGGCAGCCGTGTTCCAGACAGCCTCTGTCTCTGACTGACTGATCGAGATCAGAATCATGTACCACACCTAAACTATTATAGAGAATTCACATATAAATGTAGTGCTCTTTTTTTTGTCATCGACTGTCTACATTATGAGTCAGCTTTAGGGAACAACAACAAGCAAAACCATGTATTCCTGAGTCGGAATGTAGTATCCCAAACAGTTAAGACTGATTATGAGTTGTTAAATGTTGGCTGCTTGAGCAAGTTCCTAACCTGGCATATGCAAATCAATTAATTTAATTGTGCTGTAAAGTTTATGTGTCAAAATTAACCCCTTTTCTTCTTCTGATATTAGTAGTCTTTTTAACACAATAGTAGCAACACACCTGCAATCACCCAAGAACCTGAAACACTTAATTAAGCATCTTTATGATTTTTTTTAAAGAAATATAATTAAATTTAAAGTGACATACAGTCTGTTGGTCATGAAATATTTCTTTTTTTTTCTTTGTAAAACTTTTTACTGGCACAAGATTATTTTTGCTGATGTTCTGAGCTTTACTTAGGTTCCTGAGCCTGAGGTTGAAAAGAAACAGCTTGAAAAATAAAAAATCTATAATAATAGTTTTGAAATGTTAGAACCATATAGGAATCTGAACTGCAGATACTTCTCACCTGTGGTGAAGACTCTGGTCCTTCGGTCCCTTCCGACACCTTCTCCCTCCTCTTCCTCTTCATTATGTTTCTGTAATGCTTTTCGGATGCCAACCTTCTTTCCCCATACCTCATTCCCCAATTCCCGGAAGCTGTTAGTGCCTAGAAGTTTCCATACTGCTTTCTTCTTCTGTTTCTTTTCCTTCTTACTGCTCGCCTCCTTATCTGTCTCATTATCAGACGAGAGACTCAGCAGGTCTGGACTGGTGGAGAGTCTTTCAAGGTCTTCTTCTCCCTCTGACTGTCCTTCTACATGTAACAGATTTTCATTTCTTAGCACTATGTTTGTCTTTGTGTCCTCTGGTTTAAAATGCATCTCTGGGTCTATGCATTTTCTGTCGTGGTTGTGCTTACGGGGTTTCTGGACTATGCCATACAGGGGAGTGTCTCCCTGACTTTCAGTCTCAGCTGGTGCTCCATCTTCTGTCTGCTCAGTGAGTGTGTTTGGCTCAGGTACCAAAAAGGTCCCAGGTTCCTCATTAGGACCCAAGATCTCGATGAGCACATTTTTAGCCCACTTGACATGTGGAGCAGCAGAGAAGCGCTTTCTGTCTTCCGTGCTCTCTGCCTCCTCTAAATGGCAACTACTTTCCATTTCATTTTGTCTTTGTTTTTCTTTATCCGTCAGTTTTATTTGAGCATTTTCATGATCCTCATCCTGGGTCAGTGTCTCAAAAGATTCTGTTTGGTGTGGTTCAATGTCTTCTACTGCATTAACATCACTACTAATTACTGAGTCCTCTGATGGAGAAACATCCCTGATCATTTGATCAGATTTTGCATCATCGCAATTAGTGTCATGGCTGCTTGACCCATTTGCCTCAGACAAAATAAGGTCATTGTCTGTGTTTGTGTTTTCTGCCTCTATGTCTCTGTTTGGTGATTTATGTCCCAGAGATGAGTCCTGACTTGTCTTGTCCTGCTCCATGTCATCCAGTAGTGGATTTTGGTTGGCTCCTGACCTGGGAAGAGTTTGACCAACCACACAAAAGATGGTGACTGCATGGTCACTTCTCTCTTTGATCATTCTGGTCTCAACCTCTCCCTCTATTTGATGGGTGCTTGTGGGTGACTGCCTAGCTAGACTCTCTCTATCTTCATCATCCCAAAATTCTGTACAATCCTCAAACCTATCCTCCTCTGTCTCATCCTCGTCTGCACCACTGGACACAGTCACAAAACCATCTTCTCCTGAAGTCACTCTGTCCCTCCAATCTTCCCATGTTCTCTCTTCACCTTCAGAGTAAACATTTTTATCGCTACTATAGTCTTCCGCTGTGTCATCAGTCGCATGTTTCGTGTCTGTTTGCCAAGGCACATCCACCCAAGCTTCATTATCAAAGACTGTCTCATCATTTACTGTACTTTCTTCCAAACACTGAGTATCAACATCAGTAATAAACTCTGCAGTACTATCTAGTTCCTGAGGGCTATCTTCCATCAATATTGTTACTCCTTGATTTTTGCTTTCTGAGGACATTTCCTCCTCACCTCTTGATATGTTTTGCTCTTTGTATCTCTGTGTGTATTTCTCCCTTGCTTGCTGCCTTTCTTCAAATTCCTCCTGTAATGATTCTGTCCTTTCTCTTTCTGACCGAGGCTCCAGCCACATTTTCCGAATTGGCCTTTTTCTGCTCTCAGATTTTTCAACTTCTTTCTCTTTTACCTTCTCAATTTCTTCTTTTTCAACACCTTCTCTAACCTCTTCTTTTTTAAGCCAATATGCGGTATCCTGTCTTTCCTCATTTCTTCTTTGTTCCCCCTTACTTTCAGAAGCACGCTTTCCTTCTTTCTCTTCAAAGCTATTAATTCTTCTCCTTTGATTGTCACCTTCTGCATCACTTCCTGGAATCCACTCTTTGCTGCTTTGGACTTCCTCCTGAAACTTCCTGTCGGTCCCCCACTGTGTTTGGCTACTACTTTCAGACGATTCTTTCTCATAATAATTATCTTTTTGTCTCCCTATGTCTATCTCTCCTTCTGCAGGAGATATGCTTGCTTTTGCTCTTTCGTGGTTTTTTCTTATTCTTTCATTAATTTCTTTTTCTCTACTTCCATCCTCAGTGCCCCTTGGTCTATCAGGTCCTTGATCATTTCTGACCCAATCTTTATCTCTGATGTTGCCCTCTCTGTATCTCTTCATCATCCATTCCTTATTCCTTTCTTTTCCACTAGTTGGTTCTTTCTCTTTTATTTTGTCTCTTTCTTTCAGCCTTTCAACTTCTCTGCGTCTCTCTCTTTCTCTCAATTTGTCCCTGTTTTTTTCTTTGTCCACCTCACTTCTGCCATCAATTCTGTGTAACACAGCATCCCTCTTCCTTGTTACCGCTCTCTCTGTTTCTCCATCTGTATCTCCTTCACTCTTTGTGCATCTGTGTCTCCCTTTTACTGCCCTTCTCCGTTCATCTATTTCCTCTCTGTCAGAGAAGTTCTCTCGATCTCCCACTATAACTCTTTTTGTCTGGGGAGAATAATACCGCTGTTCTCTGTCTCGATACCTGTCTCTTTCTTGTCTTCTTATGACCTGTTGGTCACTGTCACTGAAATCAGTGTATCTCTCTCCTCTTCTCTCCAGCTTACCAGGGTCCCACCTTATTCTGTCTAACTCTTCCTCCTCTGATCTTCTTCCTGCATTTTGTTTTATCTCTTCCCTTATTTTTCTTCTCTCACACTCTCTCTGCCTTTCTATCTCTCTGTACCTCTGGGTATCTTTGTCCCTCTTTCTGGCTCTTTCTCTTTCAATTCCAATCATGTCTACTTCCATTAACTTCCCAATACCTCTTTCCATCAATTTCTCACTACTATGATCGACAGAATATCTGGGTCTTCTTTCTCTTTCATTACATGGTTTCACAGTCTTAGGAAAAGTGTCGCCCTTCTCTCTTTCTCTGTACTGTACATACTTTTTTCCATTTTTATATCTTTCTTCTTCTCTCCTTTGGTCCCTGTTTTTTAAGGCCATCTCGTCTTCCCTACTTTTGAATTGGGAATATCTTTCCCTTTCTGTAAGGTCTTGCTCCACACCTCTCCTTCCCTCTCTTGGTCTGTCTCTTATTCTGTCCATCCCTCTAGCTCTCCACTCTTCCCCTCCCCGCTCTTGTTCAGCTTGGATTTTTGGACCAGCTTGATGTCTGGCCTCAAAACTTATCCACTCATTTGACTGATTGCCCCTGTCGGGGGTAGCTGGGCTGCGTGGCAGTTGTAAAAAATCCTCGATGCTCCGATTTGTGCGTTTGGTTCCCATGGCAACATAATTTAGAAAACCTGTCAGGGATAATTATATTTACTTATATTCACTGCTTATTTATTATTATATGTTAAAATTGATTTATCTACTATGAATAAATTTTAGAAAAGCAAGTATCAGACATAAAACAGGCACAAAAAGTTTTATGATCAGTGAAATTAGATAAATAGGCTAGGCTTAAGTTGTGTATATTTTATTTGTGTAATTTGTAGGGCTTTATTTGTGTATATATTTGATTGACTTAAATATTAAACCTGAACTGTATAGAAGTTGCAGAATATCTGTTCTTATACCATGCTCTGTTTTTAGGAAAATGATGCGTAATTATGAAAACATCATGATTACAACATCCTACTTCGGAAATTTATTATTATATTATAATATATATATTACATCTTAACATACTATTTACAATTGGTAAATATGTGTATTTTTGCAAATTTAATATCCGTTTTACATTTAAGATTTTAAAGCACCTTATGTAGCATAACACAACCAATCAATTTACTTCTGTTAAAATAACACGTGGCTACGAAAAACCAACAGAAACTTTAACATGGCTGACAATATTATGAGTGAATAGCTCTGCTAACTAACTAGATCATTTACTTGTCAATCACAATACAGTCAGTTTTAGAATCAATAAAGGAAAATGTTAGGGGCTTTTTGCATGAGTCTCACCTGTGCAGTGTCTTTGGAGAAGACTGCTTTCTCCTTCTCTTACTGTCCCACTCTTACCGAAGATCTAGCAGGAATTGCACAACTCGTAAATGTTCCACATACCTGCGCGTGCTCACTGGAGTGGATTACTGTGCCTGGTTAGTAAATGTTTTACTGATTATATTGATTGCTCTATATATTTCGTAGCTCGTTTTTCCTTTTAAAACATAAGTTCCGAATGTTTACAACACTGACAGAAGTTTTTCCTTTGCGTTCCTCTCAATCTGGGTTCCTTCCCCTCCTTCCTGCTCAAATTCCCAAACAAGCCTGAACAGAGAGACGCAGGTCCTCCCTCCTATTCCTTTTCACTTTCTCTGCCACTAGGACATGAGGAACAGAGATACACGCATCCATTTAGGACCTCCTTTGCACTGTCCAGCAATCCAGAGTAACTAAAGCAACTGGTTCTTTAGCCCAAAACATGTTACTTTCCTCACAAGGCTCATATGGACTTCTTGCTGACACAGAAACAGGAAGTGGACCTTCTAAATATATCTTTGCTTTAATGTGATTGGTAAGAGGAGAATGTTGGGTGTGTCCACATGCTGAGGCAGGTACAAACAGGTTAAAGGAGAGGGGGAAGGGAGAAAGGAGTAACTAGATATATTGAAATGCACATAAGAGATTAGTAAAGTACAACACAGACAGTTACTGGCAACTAAAGCATATGCATTAGAAGAAGAACCATATAAAGGTTAGACCACCATGCCAGAAAGGGGAAAAAGAACTGGATGATGCAAATACATTTTATAAGAACAATTCCAAAAAAAATTGGCATTTCCAAGGTGAATTGTTTTCAGCCCAGACCTCATGAAATCCACATCAATAATGCATCCAGGTCAAAGCCCAAAGGTTGGTAAGTGAACCTTTTACTGATGAAGCATCTTTGAATCCCTGCTCGGAACGAACATCTTTTTTTAACATCAATGTAAGCGTTTTTTGTATTCTTAAGCTTCACACGCACAGTAATATTCATTTTATCAATGGCTGTAGATGGGACGCTGAACTCAATGCTTTTAAGATTTACACTGTAAACATAGCAGGTTGGTGGAAACCAGACCTGCTAAAACAAAAAAGGTTAATGTAAATAAATACATTACAAAGTCTTTGGAAGCTTTTAATTGATGAATTAGATTTCTTAAACCTCCATTATTAAACATTGCTAAAAGACGCTAAAATTGACTCTGGTTAGGTTATATCCTGTATAGTTATAGGAGAATGTTTTTAAGTTTTAACCAGGTTTAAATATATTTTAATTCTATATATTCAGAGGTATGGTGAGCGAATGAGACAAGTATTGCAGTATTGGTTGTACAGTAATTTTAACTACAGCTTGTGTTGGAAGCTTATATCTAGTTTCAGTTTCTTTTATTTACAGCAATTTACCAAATTAAGCTCCACATTCAACCAAACATTTTCTAGGTTCAAATTCACTTGACCTAAATTCTGAAACCCAACACACACACACACACACACACACACACACACACACACACACACACACACACACACACACACACACACACACACCCTCCCTCATGGCGCACTGACGGTACCGCCCCGTGTTTCGCCATGACTCGAAGTCACGTGACCCAGAGGTTCAGTTTTACTTCCGTCTCTCGGAATAATAAATTAAACGATGTCTTTTTCTCTGTCGCCAGGTTTAAAACTGATGTGAGAACTTGACCAGGTTAAACGTACACTATTTCTGCTTTCTGTTGCCCCCTTTTGGCGCTGTAAGAGCGTGTAGCGTGGAGGCAGTTAACAGTTATTTGTACCTGGCGTTACGTTCATATTGCTCCATCGGGTCTCATACATAAGCCCAAAAAGGTAACGGTATGTTTTTCTTCCTTATGATTATCAATGCCTATTTTTTAAATATAAGTGCATTAACATTAAAACATATTACTTAGCACAGTTGTGTCTTTTTATTAGTTGGGGTAAATAAAAGAGCTGTAAAATGAAATCTAATTAACTTTCTATACAAGACAAGAGGGACTGTAACAAGAGCGTTCCAGCATGTTGACCTGATTGATTTATACTGCAGGTTTTGTTTGTTTGTTTGTTTGTTTTAAACTTTACTTCCTTATCCGGATTGGTTAAATCTTGCGACTGACTCAACTATTAAAAGGAACTGCGCCATAATGCGTTATAATAACTACATGATGCATATGTATGTGTAGTTTTTCAGTCATGGCTCATCCGCCATGTTGGAGATTGCTTGCTGTTTTTATACTGATGGTCACTGAAGCACATGCAAGTGGGAACACGACGAGATGCAGATTGGTCCACAACACCACATCTGAGAGTAAAGTGCTCAGTGTTCTAGAGCCTCTCACCAATCAGAAGTAAGTAAATGGGGTAAATAAAAGAGCTGTAAAATGAAGTATATTTATTTATTTAAGAGATTTGCATAAAAGTTCCTTTTCTCCACTTTTAATAGTTTTACTGCTAAAACCAAAGTGGCCGATGAAGAGTACACCTACGTGTTCCAGGTGTGTGGTGATGCCGATGGGATGAAAGATGCAGGATTGGTGCAAAGAGGCAAGGATGGCAAGCAAGTGCTTATCGGGAACTACAGTTTAACACAGGTTGTTAGAGGAAGTAAGTTAAACACATGCAAATAACACAAATGCATTTCGACAGACTGTTGTTTAATTGACAAACTTGCTTCCGTAAAGCAAAAATGCAAGCTTAATTGGACACATACTGTGTTTCAAAAATTATGTTGTGGGAACTACTTTATTGTTTTTATATTAGTTTTACGTTAGTGTCTATTTCCCAAAGTCTTTTTATGAGTTAGAATCCCAAAGTCTGGTACAGTCTTTGTATTATTGCATTCTTCCCACACTGGAACTGAGGCCGCATTTACAATGCATGTATCAAGTGATACAGTTCTGATTTTTTTTCCCCACAATGAGTGGCCTGCAATCGTGTAAGCAGAAAAAAAAGCACATGGATTCTTATATTTTTAGATCGGTTTTAGGTCTCCTTCAACTGTGAAAATAAATCGGATATTTATCAGATATGTGTAATAGCCTGTGCCATTAAAGCAGACGAATCGGATTTTCACCTGTCAATGTAAGTTTTACACCACTGAATACAGTGGAGTATGATGTCACCTCAGGTAGACACCAACATCAAATATGTGTACTGTAACTTATATTACTAGTACTAATATATATAATATATATATATATATATAGATATATATATAAACATAAACAAAAAATGTAAAACTTATATATATGTAAAACTTAAACTCAATGCTACATTTAACCAGCCTCAACAAGGGCACTCCGTTGTTTTACTCTGCCTAAAGACAGCATCGTTTTGCTGACCTTTAAATATGACGTGGAAGCAAAACACTGAATAATCATTTTGTCTGCATCCATAGATTATCATGCTGTTTTTACTTTCTATTCCAGTCTCCCTTGGGCTATTCTGTTTTGTAAACATGGATATCTATAAAGAACTTAAGTGTTCTCCACTAAGCCCTGACCTTAAACCCACTGCGCGCCATTGGGATGATGAAACACCAACTGCACCCCATAATTCCTCACCTGACTCACTATCGCTATTTTGGCTGAATGAGTGAATTCTTACAACCATGCTCCACAATCCAGTTAAACTTCTTCCAAAACTGTGTGGAGGTTATTAAATCTGAAATAATCTGAAATAAAGAAATTGGTAGCTCAGGGTTACGGTATAGAACTGCTGACCCGAAGATTGTGTCTTAAAATCTTAGCACCAATTCCGGGTCCCTGAAATAATGAGATGAATGTAAAAAGTTGCTTTGAATGCCAAGGTGTTAGCCTGAAATATGGATGAATGTAAAGTATAGTTGCAGAAGAGTGTAGCCGAAAAACAACAATTGAAGCATTTAAAATCCTAAAATCTTTTTTACAGGTGACTGGTTATTGCTGATCTACTTGGGTGGGGAGAAATATCACGAGCATTGCTCAAAGGAGCCAAGAAAAGCCATGATCATGATTTCTTGTGACAGAAGCAAGGTTGCGGTAAGCACTCAGTCTTTCTTAAAGATTAAGTTTTACAAAAAACTTTTTTCCCCCTAAGAAGTAGTTTAGCCCTTAAAAAAATCTTTTAGGGGAGAGATTGTAGGTGTGCAATGGTGACATCATTTATATGTAAGGGTGGTTTGCCTATGGTGGTTCAAACTGTAGGATTCTCGAAAGACTAAAGAAACGTTATAAGCACAATGTATAAAACTGTACATTTCTTGTCTGTTACCTTGCATTTATACCAACGATAAAAATAAACACAGTTATAATAGCTAAATATGTGGGAGAGGGTTGCTATTAAATGATTTTGTATTGTATTGTATTGCTATAGTTAATCAAATGTTAAGGTTGAGTGGTTAGCACATAATTTATAACTGGAATGGTTAAATGACAATATTTTGCTATGGTTACAATCTGTTATAGAATCATAAAACAAAGACAGTTAATTGTACCCAGCATGAATGTAAAATGTTACGAGGAGGGGAATAGCAGAGCCTTAAGAAGAATGTCCTAACAAAGATGGAGACAGCAAGGAAAATGATCAAAGATAGAGCAAAGATTTTCCAAAACAGAAAAATTCCGAACAGAAAAAAAGAGCATAACACAGAAAAAGAGCCAGAGCACTAATTAAAAATGTTCTTTTATTCCCTCCTTGACCATGTTACTAACAAACCGAATGTAAGGCATTTAAATTGACCAATTGGCACGTTGCTGCTTTACCCACTGTGTAAAACGAGTGATCCTTAGCAGACCCCAGTATATACACCTGTTGTCCTAAAGGCCTTGATTGCTATTAGCACCTCTGTGCCTTCAGGAATGCCAAATGGCCCTTTTATTACCCATCGTGTGTTTGGGACAGATGGGTCTGATCATTTTCAGCCCCACAGTATAAAATGCAATATAAAAGTTTTATTCGAATAATAGACAGCAAGACATGTTTGTTGCATTCTACGTCTGCCGTGCAACTGCAATCACATGCATATATCTAATGGTCTCTTTTTAGAAGCCTAATACATGCATTGGCCTGTTAGATTGATGTTGTGCGCATAATGATGGGAGTTTCTGTTTTTTTTTTAATTTAAATAAAACAAGTACAGAAACATTTTCCATTTCATAACTCTTATGTAATGAGAGCACATGTAATGTGAGTAAAAAAAATGCACATTTTTACTCCTACTATGCTCTAAAAATAGTGGACCCGGTTTGAGTCATGCATCAGGCTGAAATGAAATGCCATACACATAAGGATACACTGTATAGACAGGTTTTTAGACTTTTTACTATCACATCCATTTGTGTTCAATGGGGTTGAGCTCAGGGCTTGGCAAGTTTTTCCACAGCAATCATAACGCATCATGTTTTATGAGGCTCAGAAGCTTTGTGCACAGACATATTGTCACGTCTTGACCATGTTTAGAAAAAAATGTTCGGAAAAGCAAATCATAGCATATAGAAACAACCTAGACAATTGTGCAGCACTATACCATAATAAGTCACATGGGCGGTGATTTATTATTTATTTATTTATTTTTAATTGTCTCCTAAAATCTTAGTATATAATTAACACCAGTTTTAGCGCATCTAATATCACTTATACTGTGTTGCTCATTCTCTCCTTTAGGGACCGTTGACAGTGGTTCTGGAGGACAGAGAGAGGGACACTGAGTGTTTTTACTTGTTCGAGTTGGACAGTAGTGCTGTGTGTCCTGTAATTGAATCCAGGCTCAGCACTGGATCCATACTTCTTATTGTGTAAGTATACCAGTCATTATAAAGGTCACCTCAATATGAAAATTATGAATTATACACAAAGGCACCAATAGGAAAATTAATATAGAATATTAATGTGTAATTGGTTATATTCGAACAATAAAAATGAATGTTATGTTTATTTCATTTTTTAGTTGCTCCTCCTGCTTGGCTGTCTACCTAATCACTGGATTTCTCTATCAGCGATTGATTGTTGGGGCGAAAGGAGTGGAACAGTTTCCAAACTATTGCTTTTGGACTGAAATAGGCAATTTATCAGCTGTAAGTCTGTACTTTTTTTATACGTTAAATAATATAAAATCTCCAAAAAGACATGCCGTCATTCCAATCACACGATTATAATAAAAAATTATTTAAAGGAAATAATGCTCTGAAATGTCTTATTCCCCTCTCTCTTTTCTTTTTATAAAAATGATCATATTTAAATGATATTAGATGAAGTAAATGAATCTGGTCTTTTTTTTTTACAGGATGGTTGTGACTTCGTGTGTCGCTCCCGTGGCAGCAGAGAGGATCCGCCTACTTACAGGGGCGTATCTACTGAGCCTTTAGAGGAGCCAGAGGAGAGGGATGACCATTTGCTTCCAATGTGATCATGGCGTGTGATTGAGTGAGCTGAGCACTGGGTTGGGGGCTAAAAAGGCTACCCTATGCATCAGTTATAGCACTATAATATAATTATAGCACTTCTCTTTATGCATTTCTTATATTGCTTTCAGACATCCACAAGAAAGTGTTGTGCTTTTTACCACGTTATATTTCGCCTTGTAAATTTAATGAATATGCAGCTGAACTTGTAACGTCTCTGACTTATTTAGGACATCATTTTGAACTGTTGTGTAACCCAAAAAAACATATAAAAATAATTACATTTAATTTTCTTTTTATTACAGACGTGTGTGCGCAGATATGTTTCATTTATATTTTATTTATGTCTAAAAGAGCCACTAGATTGCATCTTTATAAATTTGCTTAGAGGTTTATTGTTACATATTAGGTAATATTTGATCTGAATGAACTTTCAGGTTGATGCTTATGTCCCACTTGGTTTTCCTAATATAGATTATTTTGATTTAGTGGTTTCTTTGGCATTTAGGTGTTGTTGCTGTGTGCGATTGAAGTGGCTGTAAGTGACTCGATAAAAAAACACTGGAATACAATGCAGCGATAAATTTTCCACTCACAACAGTGATTCAAATATGTTATATATTGCACCTCTTTTAATTACTGATCATCTATTATTTAAAATGTTTCTGTCAGAGTGGCTGATAAGCCAATGAAGAAGATTTTTAAAGAAAGAAAGGGCAAAATACTTTGGGCACCGTTTGTGATCATTCTAGGGATAATTGTCATCAAATGACAAGGTTTAGTATTTAGGTAGAAAAATTTGGAATATTGATGTGTGTCTGGGGAAAAGAAAATACTATATTTATTTGACGTATCCGAGGAATTCTTTTAGTTTTACTTATCCATAGGAATTTAAATGAGGAATTGGAATAGGTTTGTCCATTGTGTAGCAGAAAAGAGCAATACTGTGAATATTGACACAAAGAAATGAAATGAGATTTGGTAACTGATCAGAACTGACGGTGTTGCTAAGACCCCGTTTTTAAAGCAGTAGCTGCGTAAAAGGCTTCCACTTCTAGACCAAAGCTCTGTGTATAGAAACCCAAGCCTGTACGAGACTGTAAGTGTGTTTAAATTAGGATAGGAACTAATAACATTTGTAGTTATAAAAATCAAAAGGTCTCATAATTATATATTTTTTAAGTTTAGTCAAGTTTATAAAAGTTTGTTAAACTGAACTGGTTATTTATGGTGGGTTGATTTTAGTTTGATTAAAGCTATTGATGATGAACCTGTTTGTGAGTTGCAGATCGCTATGCTACAGTTTTACTGAATCACTATTTTTCTAACAGTATTTTCTAAGTTGAATATTTGCTATTAGTTTTCTTAGCTTTTTTACATTGTCAGTCTTATTGTGTTATAAACTGAACATACACTCAGGTACAGAAATTGCAGTTTATGATGTGCTCGTCTGTTTAAAGACATTATGAATATTTTCACACCGTCATTCAGATTCTCTTTTAATGAGTGATACACACATACTTATTAAGCAGTGATAATAATGGCATGGTTGGGAATTTATAAAAAAAAAAATGAATAAAGGAAATGAAAAACAAATAATGAGATGAACCTTTCTGCAGATGAGAAAACACTTAAGATGAGAGATGGAGAATAGACACATAAGGCTTCACTTCTCTCAGCCAAGATAACGAAAAGAAATCTGAGGCTTGTGTGGACACATTTACAAGGACTGAAGAAAAAAAAAAACAGTCTGGTCTAATAAATCTTAAATTCTTCTGAGACACACAGGTGGAATTTGTGTCAACAGCATCTCAGAACAGCATGAGACCACATTGGGTTTCAAAGGATTGAGAGCTTATTGCATCTGGACCAGACTGCTGAGGATTTCAGAATATAAGCCATGTGTTTCAACAATAACTTAAAGCAAACCATAATAATCAAAATTTGGGTTGCAAAATTATTAATAAATTACAAATATAAGTTGTAAAAATATAGCATGGTGAGATGTGGAAACTATCACAAATGTTACTGTTTTCTACTTATATAATGTTTAATATATGTTTACATACGTGACATACAAAACAGATCCATTTAAAGAAATGATAGCAGTACACACAGCACAATAAGTAATCAAATAAAATTATAGACTAAATTAATAAATAAATACTACAGAATTAACAAACCATATATACATAAATGGGGTAAAACAAAATCCAATATCAACATTAACAACTGTGTAATAAATAATAACTAAGTTAAATAAACGTTCAAGACATTAAAATATTCTGTCGCCTGTTTGCTTTAGTAGATTGAGATACTGAAAATATTTCTACTTTAATGATGATGCTTTTTAGGATTAATAACATTTGTAAAAAGTCTTTAAAAATTACAAATATAAATTGTAAAGAAAAAAAAAATCATGAAAGTATCACGTGACTGTTCTCTGCTTATATATGTATAACAATCAATATATGCAAACATACGTGACATACCAAAAAACAGATTTAAAGAAGTGACAACAATATAACAATAATTAATTTGAATAAAAGAGCAATAATAATAATAATTATAGTAATAAATAATAAATAAATACCACAGAATTAACAAACCATATCCACATGGGGTGAAAAATCTAATGTCAACATAAATAATAACTAAGTTGAAAAAATGTTTAAGACATTAAAATATTCTGTCGTCTCTTTTGCTTTAGTAAATTGAAATACTGAAATATTACTTTTTGAATCATCGACATTTACACGAAATTTCCAAAAGGTTGTGGTCACCTGACCATAAGAATCATAACTGTTTTTAAACATCTTATTCCAGATTTACTCTCTGTTTTGCTGTTAGATTAAGATCCACAATTCTATTAAAATTTTCTGCTACAATTTGTAGCTTGAATGTGAGATGTGTGTTCATTTAGCTACAATAGTATTAGCGAGATCAGACACTAACATCAGGTCAGGATGTCTGTAGTGCAGTCGGTGTTCCAGTTCATCCCAAAGATGTTCACTGGTGTTAAGATCACTTTTTCGGTGCTATATAATCATATCACACCATGTTTTAATGGCGATCAGGGGCTTTGTGCATTGCCATGCTGGAACAGTGTTGGAGTCTCTTAGTTCTAGATGAAGGAATGATGTAATGCTACAACATACACTAAAAAGACAACTCTGCACTTTGTAGCAACATTTTGGGGAGAAACCGGATATGAGACTGACGGTCAGGTGACCACAAACCTTTTGGCAATTATAGTGTGTGTTAAGTCGTTGATTATTTTCCTCAAGCAGCCGAATGATTTGTCCTCTCCTTTATAACACCAGTATGTGGCAGTAATAACGCGCTGTGTATTTTAACCTGAAGTGAAAGAAGAAGAAGGAGAATAATGTCATTGGCTGTCTGTTGGCGCGGAAGTTGCTCTAGGACGGTCCTTGTACTGTCAATTATTTTTTTAAAAACTATTTTCCCCGTAACTCGGAATAAGTTTTTTTTCCCCGTGTGCGTTGGTGTGTTTGCAGCAGCAGATCCGGAGTCTCGGTATAATGTAATGCTTTGTGTTAATACGACGTGGCGTGTCGTTATAGCTGTGTATTGTTTTTCCTCTCCTTTTTTTTGTTGTTTTTTTTGAGCTAGCTTTAACTTCGACTAGCCTTTAGCTTAGGGTTTAGCTAACTGTATACTGGAATTGCGAGTTATTTTAGTTTACTACAGAAAAGCGAATATCCACCGCGTTTAGTTTTCTATGTCCAGCGTTTTTGGTGAACGTGTCTGTTATAACCAGCAAAGAAGTCCGACTGTTGGCTTTAGTTGAGGTGTTTAGATTGCAAAAAGTTGTCTTTCCTGTCCGTGAGCTCTTCAGTACATCTGGCGGTGTTTTATTATTCTCCAGCACTGGAAGTGGATTAGTGAACACAGAGACACGGTAAGACATTCACACCCAGCGACTGCTAATGGGTGAACCTGTGAGAACAGGGTTAGCGATCTTTACTCGTCGGATCACAGGAGCGTCAGTCGGGTGTTCATGCATCTGTTGACGGTTTTCCCTCTGAATCATTACGTTAACTAAGATTTTATAGTTCACTTGTTACTGACGGTATCTCTAATAAAATCTGTCTGTGTGTCTGTCGCTCTATCTGTCTGTGTCTGTCGCTGTATCTGTCTGTGTGTCGCTCTATCTGTCTGTGTCTGTCGCTCTATCTGTCTGTGTACTGTTTTCTTGCTCATCTGCCTGTGTCTGTCACTGCTCTATGTCTGTGTGTCTGTCATGCTCTATCTGTCTCTGTCCTCTATCGGTCTGTGCTCTTAAAATCTGTCTGTGTCTGTCGCTTCTATCTGGTCTCGCTCTGTCTGTCTGGTCTGTCGCTAGTCTGCCTGGTGTCTGTCGCTCTATCTGTCTGTGTGTCTGTCGCCCTATCTGTCTGTGTGTCTGTCGCTCTATCTGTCTCTCGTCGTCTCTATATCTGTCTGTGATGTCCTGTCGCGTCTCGCTACTGTCTGCTGATGTCTGTCGCTCTATCTGCCTGTGTGTCTGTCGCTCTATCTGCCTGTGTGTCTGTCGCTCTATCTGTCTGTGTCGGTCTGCTCTATCTGCAATAAAATCCGCCTGTTGTCTGTCGCTCTAATCTGGCTGTGTGTCTGTCACTCTATCTGTCTGTGTGTGTCTGTCGCTCTATCTGTGATCTATCTGTCTGTGTCTGTCGCTCTATCTGTCTGTCGCTCTATCTGCTGTGGTCTGTCCTCTATCGTGTCTGCCTGTATGTCTGTCCTCTATCTGGCTGTCTGTGTCTGTCGCTCTATCTGTCTGTGTGTCTGTCGCTCTATCTGTCTGTGTGTCTGTCGCTCTATGTCTGTCTGTGTGTCTGTCGCTCTGTATGCTGTGTGTCTGTCACACTATCTGTCTGACTGTGTCGTCGCTCTATCTGTATGTGTGTCTGTCGTCTGTCTGTCTGTGTCTGTCGCTCTGTCGCGGTGGTGTGTCCAATGTATGACTGTGTCTGTCGCTCTATCTGTCTGTCTGTGTGGTAACACTATCTGACTGTGTCGGTCTATCTGTGTGTCTGTCCGTATCGCCTGGTCTGTGCTCTATCTGCCTGTGTGTCTGTAGCTATCGTCGTGTGTCTGTCGTCTTTCATATATGCCTGTGTGGTTCTGTCGTTGTCTGTCGCTCTATCAGTCTGGTGTGTCTGTGCACGCTCTATCCGTCTGTGTGTCTGTCGCTCTATAGTCTGTGTCTGTAGCTTATCCGGTGTGTGTCTGTCGCTTATCTGTCTGGGGTGTCTGTCGCATCTATCTGTCTGTGTGGTTGGGCTCTATCAGGCTGTGGTCTGTCGCTCTATCGGTCTGTGTGTCTGGTCGCTCTATCCTGGTGCTGTGTGTCTGTCGCTCTATCGGCTGTGTTGTCTGTCTCTATCTGCTGTGTGTCTGTCGACTCTATCTGTCTGTGTGTCTGTCGCTCTATTCGCCGGTGTGTCTGTCGCTCTATCCGCCTGTGTGTCTATCTGCTCTGTCTGCCTGGGTGCTATCGCTTGTCTGCCTGTGTGTCTGTCGCTCTGTCTGTGTGTATGTCGTGTCATGTGTGTCAACTCTATCTGTCTGTGTGTCTGTCGCTCTGTCGCATGTGTGTCTGTCGCTGTGTATGTCTGTGTCGCTCGTCTCTACTGTCTGGGTCTGTCGCCTGTCTGCTGTTTCTGTCTATATGCCTGTGTGTCTGTCGCTCTATCCGCCTGTGTGTCTGTCGCTCTATCCGCCTGTGTGTATCGCGTCTCGCTATGTCGTCTGTGTGTCTGTACTGTCTCTGTCTGTCTGTCTGTCGCTCTATGTAGTGTCTGTCGTCCTGCCTCTGTGTGTCTGTCGCTCTGTCTGCCTGTGTGTCTGGCGCTCTGTCTGCCTGTGTGTCTGTTCACTCTTATCTGTCTGTGTGTCTGTCGCTATCTGTCTTGTGTGTTCTGTCTGTGTGTGTCTGTGTCTGCTCTGTCTGTCTGTGTGTGGTCTCGCTCTCTCTGTTGCTAGTCTGCCTGTATGTGTGTGTCGCTCTGTCTGCCTGTGTGTCTGTCGCTCTATCTGTCTGTGTGTCTGTCACACTATCTGCTGTGTGTGTCTATCGCTCTGTCGCCTGTGTGTCTGTCGCTCTGTCCGCCTGTGTTCTTGTCTGCGCTTCTATCCGTGTGTGTCTGTCGCTATTATCCGTCTGTGTG
This sequence comes from Bagarius yarrelli, assembly GCA_005784505.1. Classification (NCBI taxonomy): domain Eukaryota; kingdom Metazoa; phylum Chordata; class Actinopteri; order Siluriformes; family Sisoridae; genus Bagarius; species Bagarius yarrelli. Next base: position 2,786,627 of record VCAZ01000010.1, on the reverse strand, counting down.
TCTGTCGATCTATACTCTGTGTGTCTGTCGCTCTATCCGTCTGTGTGTCTGTCGCTCTATCGGCGTTGTGTCGTCGTATAGTCTGTGTCTGTCGCTCTATCGGCTGTGTGTCTGTCGCTCATCGGATGTGTGTCTGTCGCTCTATCCGTCTGTGTGTCTGTCGCTCTATCTGTCTGGGTGTCTGTCGCTCTATCTGTCTGTGTGTCTGTCGCTCTATCTGTCTGTGTGTCTGTCGCTCTATCCGTCTGTGTGTCTATCGCTCTGTCTGCTGTGTGTCTTCGCCTCGTCTGCCTGTGTGTGTCGCTCTGTCTGTCTGTATGTCGTCACACTATCTGTCTGGTGTCGGTCGCCGTCTGCTGGTGTCGATCTATGCTCTCTGTCTCGTCTGTCTGTGTGTCTATCGCTCTGTCTGCCTGTGTGTCTGTCGCTCTATCCGTCTGTGTGTCTGTCGCTCTATCTGTCTGTGTGTCTGTCGCTCTATCCGTCTGTGTGTCTGTCGCTCTATCTGTCTGTGTGTCTGTCGCTCTATCTGTCTGTGTGTCTGTCGCTCTATCTGTCTGTGTGTGTATTACAGCAGCAATGCTCGGAGAGTGTGGCATGAGGGAGCTTGACAAGCTGACCCTGAGGAAAAACTCGGTGGTACTTTGTAAAGAGCTGGTGGTGGACGAGCTGCTCATTCAGTACCTGCAGGCTGAGGACATTCTCACTGAGAGCATGGCTGAGACCATCCTGGTAACGTCCAACTCAGTATTGTTTCAATTGTAGCGATGAAATTAGAAAACGTTTAGCAGTTTGTGGCAGGGACGTGGGTGTAATTAATAAACTAGTGATAATTAGTTGGGTTTTTTTGGTCAGTTATAAATAATGGAATCGATTGATGGCTTTCATCGGCATTCTAGACTGCAGGAAAATAAAAGAAAGAGTTTCAGGTTTTTGCTAAAATAAAGTACAAGTCAAGTTTTCCAAGGCTGTCTCCTCTGTCCCAAACACTTTAACCCGTATTACACACACGCTGTTTGGTTCTAACTGGTTTAGTGTATTTAAACATAAAGCGGTTTAAGCTCAGTGCTTCTGTTCTCTTGTTTAGACCAGATGAGCAGTTCCTCCCAGGATGTCGGAACAGAACCGGTTCAGAAAATTCAACTAATCACTGTGTATTCTGCGACTGGGCAACTTTATCAAATCACAGTAACTTTTTAATGCCAAGTTGACTAATTATTTTAAGTATTTTTAGAAAGTACATTAACAAACTCAAAGATGTGCTAATATACCTATGTCTCTTATTTATCAACGCCAAGAGAGCACAAAGCATTTCCTTAACAATCACAAAAAATTGCAATATGCATCGTATTTTGTTTAATAAAAATTGCTGTAAAATCTGTAATAAAATCTGCTAGAAGAGCTGTAAAATTCCAAAAGGACTAAATAAAGGTTTGTTTGTAAATAAAAAAACACTTTCTGATGCACTGTTAGTAAAAAGTTGCTCATTACGTCTAATAGCATTTCGGCATTAGTCTGTTGATTTAGAAGTGTCATGGATTTTAGTAGATATGTGGTTTAAGCCACAGGTTCAATAGATTTTACGTCTCCTAACACACGCCGGGCTGTTAATAAAATGAAACATGTAAGATCACAGGAACAGTTTGCTTTGTTTCTTTACTTAGATGAGTTAGACAGGGGACACTTGGGACACTTGGAACCCGTAGCCTAAGCAGTTCATGTTTTTAATGAACTAAATACTAATGTTTGATGTTGTCTTGTCTCAAATCTTGCAGGCAGAAACATCATCCCAAAGCAAAAGCTATAGTTTGCTGAGGCTTCTTCCGAAACGTGGCCCTCGAGCTTTCAGCATCTTCTGCGCAGCTCTTAAAGTGACCGAGCAAGAACATCTCTGCAGCTTGCTTGTTAGGTTTAGAGACAAAGAGGTAAGAGAACAACACACTCTTAAATAGCTTAAGTTTTACACTTGTTTAGAGAGGTACAAATGCCAGAGGCAAGAGCATGCTTCTAACAAAAATGTTGCACAAATATGGTTGCAGAACTCACCTACACAAAGTGAGAATGAAATCTCTTTCACACAGGACAGCTCCCCTGCTAGGAAAAGGAAAGACCTGGAGGTGAGGCACATGGATACTGTGATCCAATCCAAAACTAATCACAGCAGAAGGACCCATTCCTAAAAACGGATTGCTTTTGAAACGAATCTTAGTTTCTTATGCAAATATACAGATAATGAAACCTTATTTTTAACATGTTTTTTCTTATTTTAGTCTGATTCAGAACAGTAATCTTGTAAGAATTTTTTGCAATCCAAGTGGTACTTTTTTGTGAGAAAAAAGTGCATGGTGCCCTTCATCTTTGTGACATTACGCCAAGAGCATGCTAACGCTAATACACACTAAATGCATGTAGTCCCTCAATGCTGATGTTGTTCAGATGAACTATTTGAGAATAAATTATGACAGTAATAATAATAATTTGCATATTTTGAGCTAACTGGCCATCGTATGATTTAATTACCCTTGTTCAGATGACATTCCCTGCTGAAAATTGATAATATGTTTAAGACGTACAATCTGTAAATCCAAAATCCAGGTTCCACACCAGTGCAGTGACTGACAGCCTCACACACAACGCAAAACATTAAATTGGTCCTCACTGAGGAGCTGTGTCGATGCTTAATTTGCGTTAATTAAGAAGATAAGCAAATACTACAAGATAATAGATGGACTGCTATTTTCACAAAGTTATCACCTTGCCCTGGAAAGGTTTAAACAAGTCTTTGTTTCAGGATGGTGGTTTGCTTTATTTTTTTTAAACAAACTTTAGGAGTACGTCTGGATTCTGCAGATGACTATTTTAACATTAGAACATATGACAAGTTGACAAGTTGTAAATGTATAAAAGTCCATAACGATATACAGGGGGGGCAAGCTGTGATAAAAACAACAGCTTTTTTTAACTTAAAATAGTAGTTTAGGTTGAAATGTTTAGATGAAATGTAATTCATGTCAGTGCATATTTTGCAGAACCTAGAGCAGAAATAGTTGATTAAGTTCTGGGGTCCTTTTTGGTGTGTTTGCATGTATGTACTATACAATCAAAGTTTTGTGGAAAACAAACATACCGGTCCTCCTATCAGTTAGACATTCCTTTTTCTAAATATCTAAATATTAACTTTAAAAGCATACTTAAATTACTAAACTTTTTTTGTCAACATCTTATAGTTCAGGCTGATAATATCTTGCATTCAGCACCAGCCCAAACCTTTAGGGGACCCTCGGTGCCACCAATATGACTTATTATTGTGGATCCGTGATTATTCTCACATATAACTCTAACACACCTATTAGCAATTTTATTTGTTATAGTTATGTTGCTTACATTAAACCAATAATTTTACCTATCTACGTTTCGTTCAGTAGCAAACCCAGAAGAGTTCTCAGGTGTTTAGTTAAACTTTAACATTTAAAGTCTTGCAGTACTGAGTGGAAAGTAGCAAAATATGAACCAGCAGACATTATAGCCTAGTTCAGTTTACATCTTTTTTTCTTAACTTCCCTTTTATCTTGCTGTTTCTTCGCTTCCTCGTTTGTCTTCTTATTTCGATTCTCTGCACCAGAAGGATATGTCCTTTTTTGTGACAATAATTAAATCTACTTCAATAACATTACCATTAATCAGTTACTCTTTTGCTGTTCATGCATTCTGCATCTTGTTAACATAATATTGCATTATTGTTTTTGTTGATTTGTTTATTTATTATATCATTTTTGTATAATCATTGTCCATTGAAATCTAAATAAAAATTCCCCAAAGCAACCATTTCATGTACTTTTGGGGGTCCCCGATTGCAACAGGGGCCCTAAGCAGCCGCTTAGTTTGCTTATGCCTTGTTTGCTTATTAGTTTTTTTGTTTTTTGGCTCTGCATGCTTCAGCTGTAAACACAGTGACTGCAAATCCTTGGTTAATCAGTAACTAGAACTTTCTTATCTTCTTAGAAAGTGAGCTTACCACTCTGAGATCAATCTTTGGCTTAAATGCTCTAGTAAAACAATTCAATAACACAGACTAGCTGATTCTTGTTCAGCAGCATTATTCTGAGATCTTAGTTGCATAAATATGTCTAAATACAAAGGCAGTTAGGACTGTTTCTTGACACTTGAAGAAACAGTTGTTTAACTTGCTCATGGTACCACACCCAAAGACCCTAGCAGTCCTGAATGAGTCAGACAAATAACAGACAAAAGATTTAAATCTATGCTTATGATCTCTATGATTTTAAGCTTATACCAGCTTGTGTGTTTTTTTGTTTGCAGAAGTTTATAGACCCTAAACTTCCACTACCAACTGAGGAGTGTGCAGTGCCTTCTAAAAGAGCTCGCACCCAGGGTGAGTGTGTGCATGTGTTAGTGAATGATTATTGTGCAAGTAATTAAAAATTTCAATGTGGGTATCGAAAGCATCGGCAGTGTCATACTGTATATAAATATCTATAAAACTATGCTAACTGTTGATTTTGGCACAGTTGTAAAGTGTCACATCTACTGTTTACTTTTTTGATATACAATTTTGATATTAAAATGCCTGCTGTCTTACCGGCACCACTGCAGTGTCTGAAGGTTGATATGGTTGTTTTGACCCTTTAGAGTCTATGGAGATGTGCTTAGATGCTGACAGTCCTCTGACTACTGCTGTGCTCCCCTGCACAAAGGAGTTCTACCAATCTCACTGTGCACAGGTACACACACACATGCGCACACACACATATGAGTGTCACTGTGCAAAGGTTTACACACCCACTCAAAAATACAAGCACACACTAGTCTCCCTAGTTACAGGTACACATATGTTCCCACTAGAATTCCACTTGCCACTTTGTGCTAGTACATACTCACCAGTTCTTACACACACACACACACATTTCCTGTCATCTCTGTTTTTTCAGGCCTACCCAATGAGCTCTAGTCCACGTGGTCTTGCACTGGTGCTTAGTAACGTGCGGTTCCAGCCTGAGTTGTCAGAACTGGACACACGCAGAGGAGGAGAAGTAGATGAAGAAGTGCTGAGGAGACTCTTTACTGAGCTGGACTTTACAGTGACCTTGCGAAAAGATCTTACTGCTCAGGTACTAGACTGACATTTTCTCTGGTATCCCATGAGCCACAGGAATCCCATCACATAGGGAAAATATCACTCATTCATCTGAATAGGACAGGACAGAAAAAAAAGTCAGCAGAAGTGGATGGGGCCAGGAATAGTAATAACATGGTGATACCTAAATTTATACACAAATATATTATTTACCAACTATATAATTTAATTTTGGACTCAATTCTAGTTGCCCTGTTTCTCTTTTTGCTCTTTTTCTCTTTTAGCTGGTTAAAAGAACGGAGTGCACCAGTTAGTGGCAGTAATGCATGCCAGTGCCAATAATCTAGCCATAATATAAGAGAAGAAAAAGGCTTTCCTATTACTGAAAAATCATAATCAAAATAGAGTCGGACATAAAACCTTTTTTTCTGAGGATAGAAAACAAAATCATGAATGATCACTGCATTAGGATAAAACAGGGCGTGATTTTCTTACACATGGGATAGGATTTTTTTATGGGAGTGGGACGGGAGAGGTTCGAAAAAATTTGTCCTCATGCCGTCTGCAAGGAACAATTCACTTTTTTTTTTTTGAAAATTGAGAATTAGTGTTATATATATACTTGGGTAGCAGTATATTGTATGTGTAGATGGTGAGTATGTAATTGTTGGCATGTTATACTGTGTAAACGTAGGTTACATGTATCTGTGCTGCTGTTTGTCTTTTAGGCCATGCGGGCCTGCATAGAGCAGTTTGCTCGACAGTCAGAGCATGCCGTGTCTGACTGCAGTGTTGTGTGTTTGTTGTCTCATGGAGTGGAGGGCTCTATTTACGGGATTGATGGGAAGCTGCTAGAGGTAAGCCTTTTTTTTTTTTTTACTTAAACACACAAGTTTATTTGTGACATACAGAATCATACATAGTAGTGAAATGTAACGCTTTGCAAATGACTTAAAACAAGATTAAGAACAGTAAAATAAAAAAAATAATAAACCATAGCAATGTAATCAGTGGAATCACATAGTTTGCCTATGAATATTGGAAGAACAGTTTGGGTAGGTGTCCATGTAGAGTAAAGTGCAGGTGCTGTGAAGTGTCTGCGATGTATACAGTGCAACATATTATAGATGTAGCAATCATTAGTATGCCATTGAAATGTTCTTAATAGCTTTGCAGGCGGAATCAGTTAGCTGTTGCACTGAATAGCTGATTTTCGCAATAAAGAGTGATTTAATAATTGGATTATTTATTTGCTCTCTATTGTGCATCTCTCTGTTTGTTCCAGTTGGACTGGGTGTTTGAGAGATTCGATAACGCTCGTTGCCCCCTGCTTCAAAACAAGCCAAAAATGTTCTTTATCCAGGCCTGTAGAGGAGGTTAGTGCTCTTACTAGAGTAAAAATAATGTTATATCCTGACATCTGCTATAAACATGGAGCTACCAGCGAGTTGTATTGTGATTCTCACAGCATTCTGTTTCAGATGAGATGGACTGTGGGGTGGATCAGTTAGATGGTGATGATGCAATGCAGCCTACAGGATGTGAGCAGAGGGACGCAGGGAGAGACGACCATGACAGACAGAACACAACAAGCGAAATCAGCGAGGGCGATAGACTGCGCGTGAAACTTCCCCAAAGATCTGACATGATCTGCGGTTTTGCTACTCTCAAAGGTTTCAGTGTGTATCAAATTATGTCTTTGTGTGCATCTACATTATAGCTACAGAATCTTTTAACAGTTTTATAATCCTTTATGTGTAACCCAGCAGCTAGGATAATTACTATAAATTTTAATGCATAAATGTGTTTCTGTATCTAGGCACCGCTGCAATGAGGAACACAAAGAAAGGCTCCTGGTTTATTCAGGAACTCAACACAGCTATGAGACAGAAAGCCAGAGACACACACTTATCAGATATACTGGTGCAGGTAATGAAACCCACCTTTCTGTTTCCTTTTTAAAAAAATACTTTCAACCAATCACATGCAAGAACTCGCATACAGCTGAGTGAGGATGCCACACCTCCCGCCCTAAGATCCTGGCCTGTTCTGCTCTTTTGGACTTGCGTTGCTGACTTTGTTAACCTGCACCACTTGAATGTTGGAATAAAGCACTGATTTATACCCAAATAGATGCAAATCATATACAGATTTGAGCTTCATCTCAAGTTCATAATAATATTTAAAAAATGCAAATTTTATTCAAACTAATATGTCATATGAAAGCGAATAAAAAAAAACACATCAATGCAAAACCCTTTAGTTAAAGGTTATATAAACACACAATTCTATTCTTATATTTCTATTGCTAGAATGTGGTATTGAAATACTTGCAAAAAAATCTTTTAGTAATAAACAAAAAAATCCATTTACTTGATTATTTATGTACATAGTAAAAGGGGCATTGAGGAGCATCTCTGAATAAAATGAAACACAATCAAGCATTCCAAACAGTTACAATGGTGTTGTTTAGCCACAAAATACACTTGTGCAAAATCTCTAAAACATAATTTATTACCGTTAAATTAAAATAAAATGTTAAAACATCCACGCATGTTGCCTCTAAAACTTTAAAAGTTAATAAAATTATTCTAATACAATTTTAGTATAAAACAAAATTCCTGAACAAACAGATGCAAAAAAAGTTTTTTTTTTAGCCTCTATAGTTGACAAAAGAGAGACAGGAGAGAGTGACCACAAAAGCCCCAACCCGGAATTGAACCCTGGTTGCCCAGAGCTCACCGGCTGCAAATGTCCTTTCACTTGAAAAAATAGAACTTTAGAAGTTAAAGAGAAAACAGAAAAGAATAGAACAATTTTCCTGGGTGTTTGTGGCACACAAACAATGTTTGCACACAGAATAGACTGATAAATGACTTGTTTGGGGTTTTTTAAAAAATATTTTTAGTTCACCTGTGGTTCTGTTTGACAGATATTGGTGTTGCAGCACATATTTGTTGTAATTGTAAAAAGCTACAGATAGGGATATAGACACACACATATATCTTTATTTATCCTTCAAATACATTACAATAGCATAATTTGGTACCAAAATTAGTTATTAGTAATAATTGAAGGCAATCAGAGCATTTAAGGCAATCCGAGCCGACTATTTCCAGCTGAACCTTATATTGTTTAAGATTATTTTTGCAACATGTTACATTGTTGATAATAGATTTGTTTTGGCTTCCTGGTTTGTTTTGTTTGGTTAGGTTAATAGCCAGATTAAGGAGAGAGAAGGCCATGCTCCAGGTTCAGCACACCATCGTTGCAAAGAGATGTCTGAGTTCACCAGTTCACTCTGCAAAGACCTCTACCTCTTTCCCAAGTACCACCCAAACAACTAGACACACAGGCATGCAGTTCTGTAAAGACACAATCCAACCATCATATCAGACACACACACACATACAGTACATATTCACACAGTTCTGTAAATAGTATTTGTTTTTAATTTTGCCATGACAATAACCCCAATCCATTGTTTTTGATTTTATACCTAGTTTAATCCAGAAACACACATTTTATATATTCACTGCCCACTTTAATAAGAACACCTGTACAGCTGTTATCTATGCAGTCGTCAGATCTGCCGTCATGTGACAGCAGCACCTTTCTTAAAAAAAAATTTCAGGTAATGTTTAGTACATTTGAACAGGGGAAATAATTGTGACCTCTGTGGCATAGTTGGCACCATCTGGACTGTTTCTTCATGTATGCTTAAATGATCAGGCTGCATAATTGTACAGGTGCCCCTATTGTATAAGTGGACAATGAGTTTGTATATAAAAGAGAAATAGTTTTGTATGAATCCGAGAACATGAGCATGTAATCATTTGTAAATATCAGTAATTGTTTAATAAGTATTATTTCCATGTATTACATAGCTTAAGCCAAATTTTGGACCTTTCCTAAATTGTGTGTTTTTACTGGGGGTTGCCTTCGTATGCATTAATCACATTTTACCTAAGCATGATGTAAGCCTTTTTTAAACACCTACAGATTTATTTTTTGTTAGTTTTGTATATGGAATCTGTACAGTTTTTAACTTTTTATCAAGTTGTATTTTACTCATTTTTTTCTGATGTTTTTACACAGTTCCTCAGATGCTTTTGTGTCAGTTTTAGACAGGACAAATGTCACAGTGATAAGCACCTCCTCAGCACTTCCTTTTCTCCATTCCAATCTTTTCCTCCATATTTGTAATTTCAGACACGATTGCAGTTCTGCTCTATTGACCTGCGTTTTTTCACATCACAGGGTTTGTGGTGCAGCATTTTGCAGTGTTCCCACTTTACACCCTTTTTTGTATGGCAATATTTGTTCATATCAATATTGTTTTGTGACAGTGTATTACCACATTAATAGTTTTTTGTTAAGCTTACATTAAACTTTGCCTCCATCCTGTTTTTTTCTCTGTCACTGGAGGGCAGTAAAGATCTACTAGTGTTCAGGTCAAGGCTTTTGTCACTTAAACTCGTGACTTAAGGCTGCATTTGGGAAAAAGTGTTTTATGGCCAGTACAGTCATAGCCTTAGTCTGCAGATTTGCCCTCAGCTAAGTGTTGTAACTAGTGAAGGGAAAAAAACTTTCCAAAGCAACACCTTATGCAGCTTCAATGCACACTTTATTTTGCACACTTTGGCATTCCTAGTGAACCAAAAGCGTATGTCTGCCTTTCCTAAAAGACTCATGGCTCTGGGACACAGTTTAACATTTTAGTGAAATAGTTTTGTCAGATTTTACACATCTACATGAAAGCGACTTTGGCATGGCAGTGAAACTCCTACATAACATACTAACATTTAATTAATTAAATAATCATTTTGACAAGCATAACATTTTTCATAACCTGCCAAGTGTACATTTTTATCTTCATCAATAGTACTTGTTACACTAGACAAAAACTTTGTTTAGAAAGAAACTGTCCAACTTTTGACTTGCACCAGATTGTGTTATTGAGAATATCTTCCTTTGGAGCAGGAAGTACAAAGAGGAAGTGTTTGAAAGTATTGATTTCTTGCATCTGTGAATGCGATTATCTCATAATTTAGTTGCGAACCAAACGTTTTGAGTAAACGTTGCAAACCAAAATGTTTTAAGTAACGATTGATGAATTATTAAAAAAAAGACATCAGCATTAAATAAAAACCACTTCATGCATTTAATCGTGTTTCACATTCTGTTTTCTTTATGTAAATGATTAAAGCAGACATAGGATAAAAGAATGGCAGGCAGTCCTGATCAGCACCACCCTGAGATCTCATGTGCTGCTTGAAAATGTAAAACACACTTCAATTATATGGGTTGTTTTCCATTAAATCCTTGAATTGTTTTATCATTTGCCAAACTTTATATTTTTTTATGCCAACAATAAAATTCCGTTTCTTTTAACTGCCATTAATGTACGGCAAAAACAGTGCTGTCGACAACACTATCAATAACTTGTGATATTTTTGTAAAAAAACAAAAAAAACTAAACAACAACAACAAACAATCTGAATGTCTTTGATGATTTTCTAAATAAATTTGTAAGTGTAAATAGCTTTGTCCATGTTTCTTTGTTAGGAAATATTTGTGTGCATGCTTGCCTGTCCAGGTGTGCATTTGTTTTATACCATCATTATCTTTTCATGAACCTTTATTGAGCCACAATGTGGTGTGTGTGTGTGTGTTGGGGGGGGTTGATTTACACAATTAATTAGTGTCATGTATGAGTAAAGTGATTATGTTCAGCCTTTTATCTACATTAATTCATTTTTTTTATTCTGTTTATTAAAACACACATTTCCAAACATGCTGATTTGCCATTTTATAACTTTATAGTTTTTTTCTGCCCTGTTCCTCTACTGTTTTTTTTTTTCTTGTCTGCTTTTCATTAGGGTCCATTTTCGGATTATTTCTGTGTCTTTGCTGCTCTCCTGTGACTGTGGAGTGACCACCTCTGCTGTGATTCACCCCGATCACATTACGCTTGCTTGCTGATGTTTTCATGTCTATAAGGGTGTGTTGGCCAGTTCAGCGTAAGGTGCACAGCGTCCTTGCTGTCTTTAGACCATTTTACTGCCATGTTTTTGATGTTGTCTGTTAATACATATTTTCAAAATGTATTTGAAGCCAAAATTCCAACGAAAAATACATAAAGAATCTTTTAATTGCTGTTTATGTGTATTCTGTTTGATTTAAATGATCGTATAGTGGAGGACAGTATAATCGGATCAAAACCGTAAATGTTATACATTTATTTTTGTATATTTTTATGCAGTGATTTACGTGTGAGAACATCACAATCTGATATAAAATACCTGACAAGCTAAAGGGGATAACCCATCAGTCACTAATCACAGCTGCAGTTTATTATGCAAGTCAGGTCATATTTAAAGCCTGTGTGTGTGTGGGTGGGTGGGTTGGTGGACGTGTGGTGGGGGCAATTTGGCTCTGCCCCTGAACAGTATGTCTTAGCTTCCTCTTCTCTGATGAGGTGAAAGTTGCTGAGACTCCCGCCCCTGGCCAAACACACACACACACATACACATGCAGACACTCATCAGGTTACAGGGGCACCCTAAAGGGAGCAGTGTCCTCTCCAAAAAACTCCCATGTTGGTCTGACCGGAACACAGGAATCAAAACGGAAACCCGGGTGGGAGGGGTGGGTTAATATGCGGGCATGATGCCAGCGGGCGTGCTGCAAGGCTTATATCCAAAACAGACAAGGCCAAACAATGATCTATCTACTGCTTTACTATGGACACACACCCTCGTTTGTTACAAATGTCGACAGCCCATTCAAATCTGTAATATAGCAGGTGATTTATTTATCTACTGAATTTATGTAGCATGTTTTAACACTTAGAGAAGAATATTGTGAGAAGAGGAAGCTTTTAAATGAAAATAGAAATTAGCTAAGTAATTGGCCTAGCCCTTTTCCCCCGGCTCTCTCAGCAGGAGAGTGTAGCTATAGCGGACCTGATGTAATGCAGGGGTCGTCAACCTTTTAGGGTATGTACACCTCTAACCCCAACCCCTCAGTTTGTCTAACTTCACTTGTGCCCATCTCCCACCAGCCCAAAGTAATGCATACGATTACGAATCAGGGTTTAGTTTCCAGCACCAACAAGTTGCCACTGTTGGGCCCCTGAGCAAGGCCCTTAACCCACAATTACTCAGTTGTATAAATTAGATAAATGTAAGTCGCTTTAGACAAGGGCGTCTGCCAAATGCCGCAAATATATATATTTCTGAAAGCACAATCTGCCAGTCCATGCCATGTCACTCCTTTCCTTTTTGTTAGACGGCTCATCCGTTTTACTTTCACTGATATTAATCTTTAAAAAAAAACATTTTGTTTTCACTCACTTTTTCTCAATTGATCACACCAACTCTGCTCTAACCTCTGCCTCATAATTAGCTGCGGGACTAATTAGCTGGCCCCTAGTGGATGCCTAAAGAATTGTATTTATTATTACTCGAGTTTGGTTAAAAAAAAAGGTAACATGAGCAGTATAATGTCAGAGAAGCTGAAAGTGTGGGATGGGATTTATAAAGTAAAGATAGATTTATTTCTTGAAGTGCACTTATTATTAACATTCTGTCAATCGATTTAATAACAATACTGTAAGTCGTCATATTTTCGAGGTGCTTTAATAATTGATGTAATGCTGCAACTTCACACACTGTTCAATGACTAGTTAAAATTTCCCGCATTTTCTGTCTGTCAACTTCTATCGTTTACCTCACATCTGCTTGAGGTGCTGTTGATGTTGCTGATAAACCTCTCACACCTCCATTGTTCGATTTTCAATCTATTTCCTGTCCCATAATTTATTTTGTATTTGTTAAATCAGAAATAAATGTCTATACCAAACCCTGAGTGTTTCCCTTATAGGAACCGTAACCGAAGTGTGACTAGTTATTTTAGTGTTTTTTGTTAGTAGTGTATCACAGGCTCAAGATTGTATTTCTGCTTGTGTGTATTTGTGTGTGTGTGTGTGTGTGTGTGTGTCTGTTTTCCAGGCGCTGTAATACAGAAGCAGGACGGTGTGTAGGTTTATTTTTGGCTCAGTTTAAGCTTGTCGATGGCTGCCGATGCATCGCAAAGGAAAGCTCTGAGATATCAGCAGACCCTGGTCAGTCTCTCCCTCTCTCTCTCTCTCTCTCCCTTTCTCTCTCTCTCTCTCTCTTTCCCTGCCCTTTGTGTTACTTTGTGCTTAAGTATGTTGTTGACATGCGGTGTGTGGAGCCCTTAGCTGAGATGAACTTTGATAACATGAAGAGTCTTATCTACCAAATTGAACTCACTTTAAATAACAGCTCTTTGATGTGCTGGTGTCCAATAGCTTACACTTTAATTGATTTTCCATTCTATTCTGAGTGGTGACATATCGAGAGCTGTCAGAAAGTAGCTGCCTTGTGACTAGAACCTGTACCGGTGACGTGTTGGTTACGGCTGTGCTTTGGCTGTGTTTCTTGTGGTTCCTATAAGCACGTGTTATCACTCTGATGGAACAGTAAGTAAGCCTATTCCCTTTCTTTTTTTGGCATTGTGTTTTTAAGTATTTAACCACATCTTTCTTACTTGCTGTGACAATCAGAGCATCTCTAGTGTGTGTTTTTGGGGTGGAGGAGGTCTTCTTTTCCCTGTATAAGTTATTAACTACTCTTATGAGATTCTGGTTGGTGTTACAGGTTGTCAGTTGTTGTACACCTGAATTAACAAACCTTGTCTGCAACTGGGAAAGTGTCTTATGTGCTGATCAGTGACCATGTAGCTGCTCCATTCAGGTTGTTAGCTGTGTGTGCTGCCTATAAAACACGCTCCACATCTGTGTGTTCGTGTGCGAGCCGAAACCTGAGTATGCAGGTTAAATATACATCCTCCGGTTCACTTCAGCGTAGAGCTGCAGAAAGCATAGGCTCAGCTTATTAATTCCAGCACATGGCCTAGCTCTTTGCCCTGAGGTACCAGGGAGGTAAGGAAGAAGGGGTAGGATTAAATAGAATTCTGAATCGGAAATAAATTGAGTGGTTTGTGTCTTTGCGTTGGTGCAGTAAGAGTATCATTCCTTGCCATGGCCGCGTCTCTCTCCCTATACTGCTGTTTTCTCCTTACATTCTCTCAGTCTGTCCTTTATTAGACTTTTCTTTACCCACATGCACACACATATTGGAGATACCTGCAACTCCTATCGGCATAAAGCTCTGTCAGCAGCTCTGTAAATAGACTTTATGGTTGTTTTGATCTCTTTATCATAAGTTACATGGAACATTTGTGTATGCATCTGTTTGTATGTTCCAAGCAATAATATTGTCACATGTAGCTCATACAGTATATGTCTCTATGGTTTATGATTTAAACATGTGAGGATTTTTAATGTGTTATATATACAATACATTACATTTGGCAGACACCCTTATGCAGAGCGACATGCAGTTATTTCTTTTTTATACAGCTGAGCGTCTAGGGGCCCAGCAGTAGCAGCTTGGTGGTCCTGTAATTTAAACTTCTAACCATCCGATTAAACAGTCCAACACCATAACCACTGGCTACTAAATATTCACCAGCAGGGCTCTCAAGATTTTTAATTTTCTGGTTGCCCTTTGAGCAGGAACTGTAAAGTTGAACTCTTGAATGAAGACATTATTTTTTAATGTAGAATATTGAAAAGTAGAAAAAAAACATCAATTAAAAACATTTTCAAAACACAAATAACAATTAGACCAAATCAAATTCCATTCAGCAATATAAACATATGGTTCGTACTGAAAATCCTATTCCAGATGCAAGAGAATTTCACAATTCTCTCCACTGCGCATGTGTGTGTATCTCCATCACATCATTAAGCTTGTTGTGTGAGATTTCACTAAAAAGATGATGCCATAAGAATTGGTGAGAAACAGATCCGGAACGCAAATAATAAATATCTTGTAAAATCAATACCACCGCTCCCTATACACAGTTTGTGCGATCGCGAAATAGAAGTAAAAGTTAACAGCGAGCACACATTCAAACTTGATTTTAATACCCCACATTTTGACTATGGTCAAAAATTACAAACAAGATATTTACCTAGTATATTTGTAAGAGAAGCCAAAAGCATTAAAATATATAGTTTCCTTTCTCACTATAAGATAGCCCAAAGGACAGGGCGGAGATTTCGGTAGCCTGACTGGAGGACACAATAGCCCCTGGATGTCGGGTGGTTTAATACTTTTAAATTTACAGTCCACTTAGAGTTAGCTTGTGTGCCAGTCTGTATTGGTAGTGGGGTAATTCTCTTCTCTTCTTTTTTCTCTTCTTTTCTCTTCTCTTCTTTTTTCTTCTCTTCTGTACTTATCTTTTCTCTTCGTTTCTATTCTATTCTATTCTCTTCTTTTCTTTTGTTTAATTTTTTCTTCTTTTCTTTTCCCTTCTATTCTCTTCTCTTCTCTTTTATTCTCTTCTCTTGATTTCTTTTCTCTTTCGTTTTAGTGTCTTCTTTTTTTCTCTTTTCTTTTCTTTTCTGTTATCTTTTCTTTTCTTTCTTTTTTGTTCTCTTCGCCTGTTTTCTGTATTAATAAACTATAAACTTCTCAAAGTAATCAATCTTATTTGAATTTAATCAAGTTTCGGCTTAATCTTTAATAACACTAATTTTATGTATTAATGTTATTTTAACATTAAGAATTATGAGAATAGATTTCTTATAAATTCTAAGCACACGTATTATATTTCTTAGAAATCCATCTGCTTGTTGGTCACACCTTCGTTATTTTTTGTATAAGATGTTTATTTATTCTGTGATAACATATGTAAAAAAAAAAATGTAGTCAATGTACACTATGAAGAAAGGGCATTTATAGTTATGGGGTTTTTTTATCTGATTGATGATCGGGTCATGTGGGACTCCTGCCCTGTGTATTAAATGTTGCTGACAGCACATTGTCAACCACAGACACAGTACATTAATCACAGCTGCATTGTGGGTGATGTAGTTTCCCTCCCATATATACAGTAGACAGACAAAAGGCAGGTATAATTACTAATACCTGAATGATTTCTGAAGGTTAAAGGGACACAGATAGGGAGGCAAAAGAGGGATAAAACTCAGCCTAAGTGAAAGGAAGAGAGTAAGAGAGCAGGATGGGCGAGTGTACTGAGGCCTCTGAGACCGTAATGAATTTAGATCAAATACTGGTAAGAATTCTGGAAATATTTTTTAGATCTATTTATTGACTAAGAATACAGTTAGATGCAATTAATATTTGTCTTTTAGATATTAGATTGTTATCAGTGTCTTTAATGCTACAGTGTCATCAATTAAGTCTGACTAATAATTGGATGATGCCTTATAACTTTTACAGGAAAATATTTGTTATTGGTTGACTGAAGACATATATAATTTTGACGTGGTTTGGATTTGGGACACTTTACAGTTATGCAAAGTTACATCAATCTCATATTTTGTATTATAGCGATGTCATGTTCAAAGTGTAATGTTCAAAGTTTCAATCAGTGTTTATCTGATTAAATCTGGTGCTAAATGTACTTTTTAAGCGTTATTCTGATCATACATTGATATATTGGGAAGTTTGTTACAGAGACGTTTATGTCTGTTAAGTTAATTTGTGTTAAGTTGGTTTATTTTAATTTGTGTGTGTGTGTGTGTGTGTGTGTGTGTGTATCTGTGTGTCTAATCTGTCAGTGACTGGGTCAGATTTTATCAAGACACATATACACATAGGAGCCATGTAAAGGAATGCATGATTATTATAGTTTTAATTAACTTTCAAAGACACTGTGACCTTCATGTCTGGTGTCCACACAAGCAACTCTCACTCAGTCACTCTTCCTGCTTTCCTTCCTTTCCTTGTCGTTCATCATCTTTAACGACTGTTTAGACAAAACAGATAAAGGCTTTTTTATATTTAACTTAAAATATTTGTGTGTGTGTGTGTGTGTGTGTGTGTGTTACATTTCCATGAATATGCTTGCTGTGAAAGAACTTCCTATGCTAATACTTTGTAAGTTTCCTGATGTTGACTGTTATTGCTTAATTACACACAATATAGTTAGAATTAAAAACAAAAAAAGTTTTGTTTCCTTATTCTAAAAGGTTTCATCTGTTAAGCGATCCCGTCTGGCTACTAACCAATCTCTGGTGCTTTTTATTTTCTGGGCTACAGACCCTAAAATAACTCGTAATAGTCATCTTAACTCTTGTCTTGTGTTCGAGTCAAGTTTCCAGCTCCTTTTTTAAGGTCAAATTTATTCATGGCCCCTTAAAACTACTTCAAAATCATTTGACAAATTCTTTATTTTATTTTATTAAGCTTGGAAACTGCCAAAATAATCTGAATATGTTTTTGTATCTGTTGGCATTATATGCATGTTAAAAATATAGTGGAAAAAAAATAGTCGAATACAATATGTAGATTTAAAATGTATTTCAGTAAGTGTGTATTTTAGCTTTCTTTAGACTTAGCTAGTTGTAAAATTGAACTAATTAGGTTGAAATTTTGCACGCTAATTGCAAATCCACAAAATTTAAATATTCAAAATTTTTTAAAAAATGCATTAAGTAGCCCTAAAATGTTGATATAATAAACATTTTATGTGAGTTGACTAGAGAGCACACAATCATTCACAATAATATATTTTTCATTTTGGTAACATTTATCATTTTAGCATGTTTGCTATTCCAGTTTTAATTATCTAATACAAACATCATTCAGATAATATCAATCAAAATTCAAATAATTAATTTTTCCAAATGTATTATTGTAAAGTATTTTATTATTTTTCAAATGTTTATTATTTGTGGTGTTATACACAGTACGTCGAGCAGAACATATTTTAAAAATATAATGTAAGGAATAAAAAAAGAAAGAGGTTTGTATGGATGACTGACATTTTGTTATGAATCTTCACTGGAGCGAGTAGTATTTCTGAACCCAAAGGTGCAGTTTATTTACAAAGTAAACACTAAACAAAAGAACAACCATGAACTTGACTAGAATAAACTTGCCTTGACAGAGATTGACATAAACAGACTCACGAAGGCGGTACAGGAACAAACCAAAATCCACGACAAAGACAAAGGGGAACACAAGGGCTATAAATACACATGACTAACCAATGAGAACCAGACACATGGACATCACGTGACAGGAACACATAGGGCACAAGGATCACATGACATACAACGAGACCGGAAGTAAACACGAGCATGAACAGAAACAAACGTGGACTCAAAACATGACCTAATAAACATGAACATAAGAAAGATCAACATAAAACATAAACAATGAACAGAAACATGTACTATATAAAACATAAACATCATATAAACCAAAACAAGAGAAACAAACATGAACATCAACATGAAACATTAACATGAAACATATAACAAGAACATGAAGCATAACTCTTACAGATTTACTTACATAACCTGTGTTTGTGGAAAAGAAATGAATTGTCTCTTGTCCAAAACTCTTGTGCCATAAGAGTAAAATACCTGGTTGTATGTGAGAGAACAGTTCTGCATCTTTTTATTCTTTGGCCCATTTATTTTATATATATGGACAGATATATTAATCCAAAACATTGGATAATATAACGACCAAAATTCAACAAAACCAGTTATTATTCATTATATGTGTTCATTTTCTGCATAAAGTAAACCCTTTCTGGATAACCTTTTTTGCTAGTAAAAAACCTTGAGTCCTGACATTAAATGTGTTTTTAAAAATAGCTTTAAACCTGGTTAAGTAATTCTGTTAATTCAGTTAATACCTCTAACAAACTACTACTTTTCTTTGATAGGTCATTATTTAATAAGTAGAATCGGGTATTGTGGAACAGTACTAACGTCCAGAAACACAGAGTGCTTAACACAGAGATAGGAAAGCCTAGGTGTTCACAGGAAATACAGTGCCTTGAAAAAGTGTCCATACCCCTTGAAATTGTTCACATTTGTCACCTTACAACCACAAACGTAAATGTATTTTATGTGATAGCACAAGTGATAGCAAAATCAGTGGAATGAAAATGAAACATGGTTTTCAAAATTTTAAGCAAATAACAATCTGAAAAGTGTGGTGTGCATTTGTATTCAGCCCCCTGTACTCTGATACAACTAAATAAAATCCAGTGCAATCAATTGCCTTCAGAAGTCACCTAATTAGGTAATAGAGTCCACCTGTGTGTAATTTAGTCTCAGTATAAATACACCTGTTCTGTAAAGGCCTTAGTGGTTTGTTAGAGAACAGTAGTAAACAAACAGCATCATGAAGACCAAGAAACTTACCAGACAGGTCAGGATAAAGTTGTGGAGAAGTTTAAAGCAGGGTTAGGTTATAAAAAAATATCTCAAACCAGAGCTACAATGAAAAGGTTTGGATTAAACAATATTCATGTGTTAGAATGGCCCAGTCAAAGTCCAAACCTAAATCCCATTGAGCATCTGTGGCAAGACTTGAAAATTGCCGTTCACAGATGATCCCCATTCAAGAAGAATTGGCAAAAAGTAGAGACACACCCCTAAAGACTTGCAGCTGTAATTGCCGTGAAAGGTGGCACTACAAAGTATTGATGCAGAGGGGCTAAATACAAATGCACACTGCACTTTTCCGATTTTATTTGCTTACAATTTTGAAAAACATGTATCGCGTTGGTCTATTACATAAAATTTCCATAAAAACATTTAATTTTGTGGTTGTAAAGTGACAAAATGTGAAAAAGTTGAAGGGGTGTAAATACTTTTTCAAAAATCAGCAATAACACCCAGGGCTTTTTCTGTGGTTCCAGCTTATTGCAATTTCTGTTTATTTAAACCAAGTAGACCAATTAGGTTATTAATTCCAAGGTATGTTATGTGACCAAAATTTAAACTGATGTAAATTGTTTAAGTTTGGGATAAAATGACAGCAGCCCAAAAAGAAAACAAGTCATGTACTGCTATTTAATTCTCAGACAAAGTTTCTCTCACGCTGTCTGAAGGTCTGTAAATTACCTCTGACCTCCAGCCATAAAAACACGTCAACAGACAAGATGAAAGAGAAAATAATGAAGTCAGCCTTGGTCACACAGACAGTTTACACAACTTTCCCTCGTCTAAATGATTTTATTCAACCTTATGATTATTATTGTCATCAAACTTTAAATATTTATTCTTATATTTGAACTCTTCCAGTATTACCCTTTCTTTATCTATTAAGGTTCCCTTATTGTTTGCAAACATGTAAACACATCCTTTTTGCTATGTATTTGAGAGCAACAAAATGAGGGAGGAAGGGAGGGAGGGATGGCGATAGAAAGACTGACAAAGAGACAGTTTTGCAGTTTCAGAGCCACTTTGTACATGGGTACAGATTAAACACGGAATGCCTAAGAGAACTTCTTCAAGAGAGGTAGGATCATATATTACAAATCATATAGATTGTTTTGAACTATTTTTTAAGATAAAATAAATTTAAAAAAAACTAAAATATAAATTAAACCTACACGTTTTACACGTTGCAAAAATATGTTTATTTAAACAGGGTATGTGGACTTACTTGTGGTAATTTCTAAAAAGCAGTGTAAAAAGCAGTTGCAGGCGGTGCACTTGGTACCTGATTCTTCAGTGGGGACTTACCCGACTGATACACCTCTTAATAGCGCCACTATCGCGTCACAATTATAGAAACCATGAATACCATACAAAAACGCAATATAACACGTCGTGGCATTACAGAGAGAGAGAGACTATTATGCGTATTGAGGGTGAAAACCATTATCATTAAAGTAAGAAAACCCGTTTAGACTCCGAACCTCTACAATAAAACCACAACTATGCCACAGTTGAGAATCAATATTAATCAATATTTATCTTAATATTAATATAACTTCACAAAAAAATTTATATAACTTCAAAAAAACTTCAATATATATAATACATTTAAAGCTGTAAGCCAGCGATACCAGTCGTAGGAGCTGGTCTGGAAGTGGTGAACAAACTACTTCAAACTACTACACACTAGTTATCTTCAGAGTTAGCCGACTTCTCCTCACAATGTCTAACTTTTTTGGAAAAGTCTGCCTTAAACCACATTTTTGTCAAAGACCAAGTTATTTTTTTTTTTCCTTTGTCAGCAATTGTGGGCGTAAAAATTGTAATTCAACTGTACAGACATGCTTTGCCAGTCTGTAAGAATTTACCCTGATCAACCAATCAGAGGACGGAAAAATGCCGATGTCAATGTGCGCCAGCTAGCGGGCCTCGGGAGGCAGGTTTAAAGAGAGCGTCTAATAATATTAACCAATTAGCAATCTGCCACTACTAATATAGTTTAAGTGACATGGGCAGCACTACTGATTCTGAAGGCTCTGTGCAGATTATATTAACATGGCCTGAAATCTGATTGGACAAAAAAAATCTAACTTTCACATACACGTACTGGAAGCAGTGCAGCAAGTGAAACACTGCAAAATAAAGCGAAACTGTTGATAATAAATTAATACAATTTAATGAAACAAATATCAGAATTTAGGTTGAAAATGTAGGTCAGATTCTAAAGTGTTTAGGCAGCAGAGAAGACCTTACTGGCCCTGACTGCACACTACTGCTTAAAAGTGAGAAAAATAACTCTTGGCTATATTTAAATTCT
Organism: Bagarius yarrelli; assembly: GCA_005784505.1. NCBI lineage: Eukaryota > Metazoa > Chordata > Actinopteri > Siluriformes > Sisoridae > Bagarius > Bagarius yarrelli. The sequence goes on along the minus strand of VCAZ01000010.1, from coordinate 2,764,904 downwards.
TTATTGCGCCAACCATTTTGTTTCATTTGCATATGTCACATGCCCAGAACACAATGTGTCAGCAGCTAATTAAGGTATGTGTTTTTGTGTGTGTGTAAGTGTGTGTGTGTTTCTGAGGCATGTGTTGAGACTGTTAATCTTGGGATCTCATATTCATGCAACTGCCAGCCTGAGCCTATTTTCGTGTGACACTAAAGTACACTTGTACTTTAGTCCATCATCCTTCCACACAGACAAACACACACACAGCTGTAAAAATGATTTCCAATCTGACCTTCTTGGTAACTTGTTTGTGAATATATTTATATATTTTTTATTAGTTTTTTAGGTCGTTCTTTGCTGTTAATTTTATTACCGCCAACCTTTGAACCGTCATTTTAGCAGTACCTTACTCTATTCTCTTTGCTTGTCTTCACATCTCTTTATCATCTCACACTCTGTATTTCTTAGCTGTATGGAGAGTACAGGGAGCAGGTGGGTACCTTTGCCCGAAGGGAGGCCACACGTCTGCTAACCGAGAACCAGTCCAAAAATCATGGTGGCCGCGCTAGAGCAATCAGGAGAGGCTACGGCAGAGCGCATTGTGTTTCCTTTGAAACAGGACCCATGACCCCAGAAAGCCACTCCTCCTCCATAAGGAAACCTCAACCTTACTCAAAATGCCAAGGTGATTTCATATCTGAAACAGGATCCAAAAATTGATTATAGAAGTGTTTATATGTGCGGACTAGATAGAATGTTACCCTAGTTATCATTAGTGTTTAATAGTGATTGTTGGCTGGGCTCTTGCTCTACAGACTGCCTGCGACGAATTCAGAGGTATATAGTAACAAAGCTTGGAGAGGACTGGATATTTCTGGTGCTGCTGGGTTTCACCATGGCTCTAGTAAGCTGGAGTATGGATTATGCCAGTGCAAAGAGCCTGCAAGGTACCCCATCATGCTCTTAGATCTCCTGCAATTTTTATGTAAACGGGTGCTATGACTTTAATAACCTCTTTTCTTTTCTTGCTTTTGCAAAGCTTACAAATGGATGTATGCCGAACTGAAAGGAAATGTGCCGCTTCAGTATCTAGCCTGGATCACATATCCCATAATTCTCATCGTGTTCTCCTCTGTCTTCTGCCATCTGGTCTCCCCACAAGCTGTAGGTATGTACTTCTTGCTTCTCTCTTTATCCATTACTTATTCATTTTTACAAAAGTTACCATACATTTATTTAACGTCGTAATGTCGTAAGTTCCCTGTGTGTCCTGCTCTATATTAAAAAAAAAACTACATTCACTCTCCAAATACTTCTGTTTCTTGGCTTTCTCTCTATTCCCTTTGATATATTTGAGTTGCCAAATTCTTACCCTTTAAGGATTGGGCAACTGAAATGCCTACTTTATCTGCTAAGGATCCTATGTCTAGCTATTGCCATGAGTCAAAGATTGGTTAACAGAGCCGTTTTTTTTGCATAAGAAGCATGTGACAATACTCAGTCATGGATAGCTGTTTGTCCATGTAAACAGAATAAGGAGGTTAATGTACTTCTCCAGGATTATGTCCCACTATGACATTATGAGAATGAAGTTAGTACTATGCATTCAGAAGTATTGTGTAGTGATGGCTCAGTCTTGAAAGCTCTAGATTACTGATTGTGCATTTGATTTCAGGTAACATCAATGTACATTAAACCAAAACCTTTCTGCCTCATCTTCCCAGCCTCAATGCAAACCGCTATAAATAAACGCTTTTGTCAAATAAACTAATGTAAAAATCAATTAAATATATTATTGAATTAATTAATCAGCCTGACGCTTGTGAAGAGAACTTGATAGTGGTCAACGTGTGTGTAGCATATTATTATTATTCTTTATGTTTTTTATTATCAGGTTATTTACATTTTGCATGTAGGATAAATTCAAATGCTTCATAAATTAAAAAAAAATCTTTTGCCACTGTATAAGTTTCTATAGAAAGAATAGATTGTATTTGGTGGGTAAAGAAAGATTCACTTTTTTTTTTTACTGAAGCTGCAACTTCTCTGGTTTATATAAGGTGCTTTAATAAAAACTCCTCCACAATTTCTTTAATCCACTAAAGATTTTCCGGACATACAGTATAAACAGGAGAGAATTCTGTAATATGACACTGAGTGAATAATGTTGATCAGTGAAAGAGAGCATTACAGTATTCCTGTTTTTTTTTCTTAATTTAGAAATTAGAAATCTTTAGTGTGATTAGAAATTAGGTTCATTGCCAAATTTTATTAGAAATGTTCATTTCCTGACTACAACCCAAATTCCGGAAAAGTTGGGACAATTTTTTAAATTCGAATTAAAGGAAAACTGCAAGATTTTCGAATTACATGAGACAATATTTTATTCACAATAGAACATAGATAACATAACAAAGGGTTAAACGGAGAAATTTGACACCTTTATGCGCAAAATGAGCTCATTTTAAATTTCATGCCTGCTACAGGTCTCTAAATAGTTGGAACGAGGCATGTTTACATTATGTAGCATCTTCTCTTTCTTTTTAAAGAGTTTGAAGACGTCTAAACATACAAGTTATGAGTTTCTGGAGTTTTGGTGTTGGAATTTGGTCCTTTTCTTGCCTGATACAGGTTTCCAGCTGCTAAAGAGTTTGTGGTCGTCTTTGACAGATTTTTTCGTTAAATGATGCCAAATGTCATCTATATGTGAAAGATATGGACTGCAGGCAGACCAATTCGGCAACCAGACTCCACTACCAGGCCATGCTGTTGTAATATTTCTTCTGAGAGACTCTGCCTCTCTAAGACATCCCTTTTATAGCTAATCATATTACAGACGTGATGTCAGTTAACTTAGTTAGTTACTAAATGTTTTCTCAGCTGAATCTTTTCAAAATTTATTGCTTTTTTTAGCAGGCCTCAAATTTTAAATGAGCTCATTTAGTAAATAAAATTGTAAAATCTCTCAGTTTAAACATTTATGTTATTTATGTTCTATTGTGAATAAAATTTTGGCTGATGTAATTTGAAATTCTTTTTAGTTTTCGTTTTACTTAAATTTAAAAAACATCCCAACTTGGGTTGGGAATTCGGGTTGTATATCCAATTTGTTCTAATTCCAAGCAGTGTAGTGTATAAAACTAGTATAAAACTTAATTACCTTCCAGTACTTAGCTAATGATTTTTGTTGCCATTAATTTGTCTTAATGTGTTTTTGCCTTTTTTTTAAGGTTCTGGTATCCCAGAACTGAAGACTATTCTGCGTGGCGTGGTGCTGAAGGAATATTTGACTCTGAAAGCGTTTGTGGCTAAAGTAATTGGCCTGACTGCAAGCCTGGGCAGTGGCATGCCTTTGGGAAAAGAGGTTTTTGAAACATCTTTTATTTCTTAAATAAATACTCTGTCCAAACATGTATAATGTTGTAAATATGTTCTGCACTTTAGTACTGGAGTTTAAAAAAATATTATACATTTCTAGTAGCATATTATATTAAAATGTTCTGTTGTAAGAATACAGTATAATATACAGATCATCACTGTACTAATGTACTTAAAACAACACAGGAACGTGTGTTTTTTGGGTCATCTTATGTTTGGATGAAAAATAGTGTTTATTTTTATAGTTAAGCTACAGTTACGGATATAATTAGGGTATGTTCTGCAAGTACAAACTAGAGATAAATCAATCGTAGGTAATATTAGTCTACCTCAGTAGTAAAATATGATCTCAATCATAATATTTTAAATATATAACAAATTAAACTGTGTCTGTTTTTTTTTTTTTGGTATTGAAAACCCACTTAATTTTTACTTTGGATATTTTTGTGTAACTTTAAATCTGTACATATAATAGATCTAAAAACTTTATACACCTCTTATAAAGTTACAAGTTATTGTGATATAAAATAAATTACACAGGGTTTATCTTTGAATTCTGTGGTTGGGTGGCTCAACACAGCTTTTTTTACAAACAATTTCACCTAAATCACTCGAACAACAGCAATTCAATGCATTTTATAATCGCTCCAATTTGTGCCTTATTAGCACTCTACTGTAAATATTTTATTTTATTTAATAATATTTAAGGAAAGTAGGGTGCTTCAAGTACTACAGCTCCCCCTAGTGGCTAATAAATGCAGTTGAATTCAAAGATCTCGGTTAGGTCAAATAATTGCGATCATACAATTATTTAATAATTGTGACAGCTTTAGTTTAATGTTTTACATCACAGAATGTGGGATGCTTCTACTGTATATGAGTAGAAGTATTACACAGTAATTACACAATATTATTTTTATAGCACTATTGGCTCAAATTTGACTCTTTATTCAAATGTTATTGCAAGTTTTATACCGTATTTGCCCATGAAAGTGTTGAGACAAACCTATTAATTACTAAAAATACATAAAAGTACATTTGAGAATACATTAATATTCTGATCTAAGCAGGAGGTCTAGTAAGAAAAAAAACTGTTTTGCTATTTGTAAAAAAACGAACACAATTTGTCATTATTGGAATATTAATTACATTTTATAATTAATAGTTACAGTAACTATCATACAACTCTGTCAGGGAGTTCTACGACAGTAGCTGACATACAAGTCTCATAAAGTCAAAATAATTAAATAATAATTAAAAAAAAAAAAAAGATAATTGGTTTATCTGTGTTTTTTACCCCCAGGGTCCTTTTGTCCACATTGCTAGTATCTGCGCTGCTGTGCTGAGTAGAGTAATGTCCTTCTTTACAGGAGTGTATGAGGTAAAGCCCCTTGTCTGCACTGTCTTTTTGTCTGACTGCTGAGCTGCACCAGAATATACTATATACTGTACTATTTTGAAAGCTTTTCGTAAAATAGGTTTAACACACTTATCGTTCTAAGAATAGAGTATAGAGTATAGAATTCTTAATTTAGAGTATATACATGGAGTGACTGCATATAAAATACAAATGATATAATTACCTCTGGTTTTGAAAGAGTAGAACCAAAAAGAGAACATTAACATAGCACCAACAAAGAACTTTATTCCAAATGACTCTCCATTAGACGCGAGTCTGTGATGTGAGCATGTTAAGGCTAATAGCTTTTGCTGCTAGACTCGGCTCAAACTGCAACTGACCTCAAAGCAGTATTAAAAGCAATAACACTATTACACACTAAATGTTGTTACATAACATTTTTGACAATCTGCAAAGTGCATCTATGCTTGCATTTGTCATGTATCATGTTTTCATGTATCATGTTGCATTTGTCATGTTGTCATGTTTTATGTTTTGTTTCTTCCTAATGGCATTTGTATTAATAGTGTGTGTATTAACTTTCTTTGCTGGCTTGTGTGGGTGTGTGTGTGTGTGTGTGTGTGTGTTTGCCTTTGCATTGTTTTCTTAACTCCGCCCAGAATAGCGCCCATGTCCAGGACCTGCTGGTGTGTGCGTGTGCAGTGGGAGTAGGCACCTGTTTCGGTGCTCCCCTGGGAGGCAAGTAACTCCTGCTTTCATGCATAGTGCATTAAATATTTGCATTAACGCACTGTCCTCTAAGGAGATACGAGAAAGAAGATATGTGAGTCCACATTGTCTTCCTCGGACTCTGCTGTGGGCAGTGGACATACATAATTACATCAGGAGATAATATACATAATAATATTGCATCTTGATACAATACCAGCAATCCTCTTTCTGTCTCTGTCTCTCTCTCCCCCCCCCACCCCCCCCCCCCTCTCTCAGGTGCTTGTTTTGAGAGTGTGTGCAGAGCGGTATGGGAGTTGGGCTCCTAACCAGACAAAATTAGCAATTGCTGGCTTCTCTAGAATGATTTACTTAATTTATCTATTTCCTTTGCTTTTCACTTTATTGTTTCATTTTAAGCTTTCTCATTTTTATTCTCATTTGATTTTCCTCTTATTTTCATCTAATCCACACATTGAACTCTCCCAGATGTTTCTTTATTTTCCTCCCGCTAGTCTGTCTTCCCTCAGTCCTCTATAACCTTTGTTCTTTAATCTGTCTTTCTCTCTTAGTAGAACTCTTATGGTTACACTGATATTCTGACAGTGGGGTGTGCTGTAGGGGTCGGCTGCTGTTTCGGCACTCCTCTGGGAGGTAAAACACACTTTTGCTTTTTCTCCCTTTTTTCTCCCTTTATCTCACTGCTTTAAGTTTTCATTAACATACAAATCATTTCCCCCAATCATATTACTTACGCCAGGGTCTCCCCAAACTGGGGTTCGCAAGGGAATTGCAAGGGTATTGGGAATTGTTCGAAAGTTGATGACAAGTGGATAATTAAATTATAATTAATTTAAAATAAAATATCTAAATAGAATTTACTAACAAAAATACCAATTATTTGTTTAAATTGTGTCATGTGACAACAGACACAATATCAGAAAACCTTAAAGTCACGCAAAATGGACAGGTTCATTTCATGCACAAATAAAAGAAAATGACCAGACGGTCCAAGATAGAGCAAGAGAAGCACCGTGAGTACAATAAGGACTACAAATTCGGATTGACATGCATAGACGGTGCTAATGGCAAATTTAGTAACTGGCAAGAGAATGTATGAAACCAGCTTTTTTGAGAAGACATATGGAAACAAAACGTTCAAATTTTATGTTTAAATATGTAATAACAATAAATACTACTGATTAAAACTTAAAAAACAATGGATAATAAATGTTTTTAAAGTAAGAATGCAAATGTGCTATATACTAAACATATACTTAAAATCTTACTTTAAGTAATTTGACCAAGTTCTTGACAAAGTTTAAAAACCCCTGACTAGATGCTAAAATGAGAGTTACATAATATATTGTTTATTCTTCAACTTTCTTTCTCTCTCTCTCTCTCTCTCTCTCTCTCTCTCTCTCTCTTTCTTCCTTGCAGGTGTGTTATTTAGTATCGAGGTCACATCCACTTATTTTGCTGTGAGGAATTACTGGAGAGGATACTTTGCTGCTACGTTCAGTGCCTTTATATTCAGAGTGCTGTCTGTCTGGAACAAAGACTCCGGTTAGGCATGCACACAATACCTTCTTAATGTGGCAATATAAATGCATAACTCATATTCACTAAGATAATGAATGCATTTTGTTGGTAGTGAGCTTCTTTGTTTGCTTATTTCCCATAGTCACAATTACAGCTCTGTTCCGCACAAAATTCCGGATGGACTTTCCATTTGACCTACAGGAGCTGCCAGCGTTCGCAGTCATTGGGTGTGTTTAGCTTATTACATGCAGAAGTATTCAAATGAACAAAGCATGTGCAACTGTAGCTCGATCTTTTATGATTTAGAGTACATTATTTTGCAGAGGTTATTGCTGTGTGTGTATTTAAAGGTCTTTCTGAAATGTACTATATTTCTTGTAGGATCTCATGTGGATTTTTGGGAGCGTTCTTTGTTTATCTGAACAGACAAGTTGTTTTGTTTATGAGAAGACCATCGGCATTCACTCGATTTCTTACAAAATAGTGAGAGACCATGCTATTTATGTGTGCACTCAGGTTTTACAATTATTGTTTGCATGCATATGACAAGCTTCACTTTTATATGATTTTCTTAGCCGGTTGATTTACCCTGGTGTGGTGACGCTCATTATTGCCACTTTCACATTTCCGCCAGGCTTCGGCCAGTTTATGGCTGGTGAGGTATGTGAGAGGTATTTCATGAAATACACTTGGGTTGTGTGTTGTGTGTAACAATTTCTTTTTTTTGTGCAGCTGATGCCTAGAGAGTGTATTAACTCCTTGTTTGATAACTTCACCTGGACAAAAGTCTGGGATCCCACTATGGAACCTGGTCTTGGTCGCTCTATTGCCTGGTTCCATTCAGAAGTCAGCGTTTTTATTATCCTCCTTCTCTTTTTTATCATGAAGGTACACACTTACATCTAAACTGCACCAATAATCAAACCTATGATATGATATGCAATACGTGCTATTGCAGTCATTCTAAATGTAGCCTTAAAATTAGGACAAATTATTCTCTTATTTACTTGCAGACAATTGCATATCATTGGTAGAGCATGCATTATAATAAAAACAACTTCTTCTTTTATTCCTTTTTATTCCTTCTTTTTATTATCTTTTGTGTCTTAGTTTTGGATGTCTGCAGTATCAACAACAATGCCTATACCCTCAGGCGCCTTCATGCCTGTTTTTATACTCGGTACATAAGTCTTAAAATGAATTCCATGTTTATTGTACAGTAGGGAAAAAAAATCTGATCCTGGCTTTATAATGCGTAATTGTAAAATGTTTAGGCGCTGCATTTGGCCGCATAGTGGGAGAGATCATGGCCACGCTTTTTCCTAACGGTATTCTCTTTGATGGAATTGTTTACCGAATCTTACCTGGAGGCTATGCTGTGATTGGTCAGTAAATATTCAGTCAATAATATTACCCGCTCAGTTTAAATTATTTACCGCAGCGTGTTAGTCATATTTGTGAATGTATGGCTGTCTAGGTGCCGCAGCGATGACCGGTGCAGTCACACACACTGTTTCGACAGCAGTGATTTGCTTTGAGCTGACCGGGCAGATCTCTCACATTCTGCCCATGATGGTGGCGGTGATCCTGGCTAACATGGTGGCACAGGGTCTGCAGCCCTCTCTCTATGATTCCATTATTCAGGTCAAAAAGCTTCCCTATCTCCCCGAGCTTGGTTTTGGACACATTAGGTACATTAGACACATTCAGTATTTTATTTTTTTATTTTGATGGATTATTGTAAGTAAATGACCATTTGAACTTGACTGCTGCTCTTCTCTCAGTAAGTATAATATCTGTGTGGAAGACATCATGGTGAAGAAGGTGAAGTTTTTGTCACCCCAGACCACCTACCGTGAACTTTTGCACCTATTGCAGACCACTACACTTAAAACTATCCCAGTGGTTGATTCTAAAGGTATGCCATGTAAATCAAACATTCTACATTTGATATATATATATATATATATATATATATATATATATATATATATATATATATATATATATATATATATATATATATATATAGATATATATAATATCTATATATATATATATAATTTGAAATATATATATATATATAGTTAACTTTTTCATTTTTTGTTTTTATCAATCAAATTACTAGATATAGAGCAATAAGTAGGTTATCATAATATAATAATAATTATTATTATTGTTATTATTATTATTATTATATACTATAACAATAGTGTAATTATAAACCATTGTTAACAAATGATTTGAAGTAAAGAGAACATAACATCCTGTTTTTTTGCCCTTTAGAGTCTATGATTTTGTTGGGCTCTATTGAGAGGTGTGAGCTTCAAGCAGCCTGTGACTGGTGGCTGTCAGCAGAGAGACGGATTACAACCAACGAGAGTAAAGCAATGCGCAGTCCAGGATCAGTGGTCAGCTGGGAGTCCTTCCATTTGGTAGATGAAGAAGCAGAAGAAGAGAGCAAGGAAAAGGTAAGTCTGAAACGATAATGGATTCCCACAGCATAGTCTAAAGCCTGACATCAGTGTAATTTTTAATCATTTATTTTTACCACAATGACAGTATTTTGCTGTCTTTATCAAGAAATCAAATAAAGGTACATTTGAATTATATATATATATAATTATATATTAAAAATATATAATTTAATAGAAATTAATTTCTGCCCCATGATGACATTATTGTCCCACTGTAAAGACACCAATTGAAAATACTTCTGTCCTTATCAGGTTTCTGTTACGAAGATGTGTTTACTTGAGCTTGGATCTCTGTTTTGGTGCTCTGTAAACTAATTTGCAGGAAAACACAGTCTCTGAGGAACACAACGGTCCAGTGGACACTGTCGGGAATCCTTCCAATCACACTGCCCCTGGTGAGTCTATCTCAGATGCCGGATTGGAGTCTTTGCTCTTTGACTTACAATAATTCTGAATCAAATTGACGGAAGCCAGTTTAAAGAGTTAGATATACATCAAAGATTTTCTGTAATATCCAAACTAAATGCATTTTCCTAAAGTCTTCTAGATGCATATCCCGATGCATATCCCGATACTCTGCAGGCCATTTTTCTAGTACCAGCATCCTCCTCTCAAATACAGCATAGGCTCCCACCTCTAATCCTCTCATTTGCCTTTCCATAGCATCCAATCCTCTATTATCTTTTCCGAATGCATTACAGGCCCATTTTCTAGTAATTTAATCCCATTCTCAAATACACTGCAAGCTATTTTCTTTTTTCCTCCTACTCAATGCATTACACAACATTTATACAGAGCATGTATCAAACAGACAGGATGTACAGATTTGCTTTAGAGCCCCAGCGGAGCGGTTCATGTCTGGGCTGATTTTATGATATTTTTTTAATCACAGGCGTACTCGGGATCATGAGGAGCGCACTTCATCGCCTCTTGTCAAACTCATCGTCGCCGCAGCAGCCTGAGCCACAGGTGCATCTCACATATACACATAACAGTCATCTTAAAAAACAGTCCATCAGAAAAATGACGACATTGGCCTGGTTGATCGTTGAAAAGATGGTGTCATTAAACTCTTTTTTTGCTTAGCTTGTTAAGTAAATTTCTGCACCGTAACACTAGGTGGAGTCAAATTCTTCCATTTTCTCATGCAGTTTAAGCAGCACATTTGCCATATTTAGGCATTTGCTGCTTTCTAGGCCACTGAACCTGTTTCTATAACTAAGCAATCCATTTGTTATATATTTGTCATCAATTATGCTTTACAATTTTTAGCTGTGATGTTATATTTAAAAAGCGCTGTTCTAATTTTAACATAAAATGTACAGCAATCTTTTCGTTTCTGTTCTAATTTTTTAGTAGGTGGATTTCTTGGTATAGTTTCATCAATTTAAAAAAACACTTTTTGTCTTTCCCAGGATGCAGTACCCGCTCCTGTAACAGACAGCATGACCCCCGAAGAGGTAAGCAGAATAATTCTGTCCTTTGTTCCTCTTTGTTTTTTTTCTGTGTTACTCAATTGGTCATTAAACTATCATCGATGATGCAGCTTCTGTTTGGCCTGTCCAGATCAAAGCTTGGGAGGATGTGGAGCTGGAAAAGCCAATTGATATTGATCAGATTCGCATCGATCCCTCCCCGTTTCAGTTAGTAGAAAGAACGTCGCTGCATAAGGTAGCTTCATTGAAATGGACAAACTCTGGTACTGAGTTCTATACAAAACTTATACTAGTTAATATATTATGTTAACATAACACATTTTTTTAATGATGTTGCAAAAAGAAAAGCCAGACTTTAATATCCTTTTAAATCTTTCTTCTTAGATTTTTTAATGTATACATACTGTAAAATTTTCTCTTTTTTTTCAGACACACACACTTTTCTCTCTGCTGGGTCTAAGTCATGCTTATGTTACCAGTATAGGTAAATTAGTCGGGGTTGTAGCACTTAAAGAGGTGAGTCACTCTTATATCCTCCACTTTCTGTCATTTTCGTCCAGTGTCTTTTGTTAGATAAATTATGATTAAGGTTGAATATCTCATGAGTGGCACATTAGATAGTGTTGCCGCCATCCAGCCTCCAGAAACCTCAGGAGTGTGGGGGAGGTGCCGGTTTTGTTCACTCCATATTCATGTGGTTTTCCTCCAAATGTCCTCCCGCTGTCCACTGTACACAGACAGAAGGACTGGCTACTCTGAATTTCCACAAAGTGTAAATGAGAGTGTACGTGTTGCTCTAAGAAAGACTTGTAGAACTGGTAAAGACTTTTTGTACACCGCTTAATATAAGGCCAGCCGCCAAATGCTGTAAATATAAATATGTCTTCTATAAATGTAGAATTTCCCCAGGAGTTTTGGGCTAGTGTTCCTGGGATAAGCTTTCTTGACCAGGCGTTGTACTAAAGATTATTGCTGAACTGAACTGTGACTTTTGCTGTACTCTATTGCGGTGTTTGCTATACGTGTTTATACAAATGCAAATAAAGTGTTTTCCAACACAGCTTCAAAAGGCCATAGAAGGTTCAACACGCACTGGCGTACGTCTGCGCCCCCCTCTGGCAAGTTTCAGAGACGCCAGCCGTAAAGCCAAGGAGCACCCCCACCCAACCTCTGCCCCTTCTTCCCCCACTCGGGACAAAGAACTGTGGAGTGAAGAAGAAAAGAAAGAAACAAAAGATGAAGCAGAGCCCAAATTGGCCGAGTCCAGAGAAACAGAGTGCAAGGTCAGTGTAGACAACAACAGCAACAGTTCTGATAATTCAGCTTCAGTGCAGTCGTTTTCTACTGCCCCTCCCTCTTCTCCATCTATCCCTCTTTCATCACTTCATCCTGTGCCTGAAGAAAAGAAAAACGGAGAGAAAGAAAGTGACGATGAACTGGTTTAAAGACTGTCTTGTTTGGGGTCTCTGTCTAGACTCTGAGGGTCTCTGTTTAGACTCTGGTAAGCTTTTGCTGCAGATGTGTTTAAACCACATAATAATATGTGATGGGAAGTATTTCTATGTTTTTCTACATTAGACACAGCGTTCTTATTTTCATGGCGCTTTCAACCTGTCTCGGGACATTGTCTATTCTACATCCCTCAGTCTGTCCCACTGTCTGCGTGTCCTTTTATCTGTTATTGAGAAGCAGTTCTCAAATCTCAAATCTCAGATTTAATCAGCATGTTTAATACGTCCATTAGCTACTCTAGATAATCTATTATATAACCCTTCCAAATAATTGGAACGATAGATTTTTGTTTTTCTTATTACACTGCTTGATTACTATTCAAACAAATGATTAATGGATTAGTACAAAATTAACCATGTCCACAAAATGTAATGAATATGTTTTTTGTTAATGTATTTTTATTTTGCTTTTTTTGTTAAGGTCCTTGCTTTATGTTGAACGTTGCATCGTTCCATCACGAAACATAGCATTGTTCGAAAAAATACAGTGTAATATAATTACTTCTTCTTTGTTTATTTGTTCGTTTGTCTTTATTGTCATTTTTGGGAAAAGGTGGCAAGTAGTATGGGGTATTTGTCTATGGTTAGGGTTAGGGTTTTTCTTTTTTAAATCTCGTGCAGGAAAAGAAAAAGAGAGCAAGACAAAGACAGGAAGAGAGAAAGTGAAAGCACACCGGAAGAACCATTCAGTCATTAGACCCTTCAGACAAGCATGCATAGATATAAGCATCACAGATCAAATTTCCATTTACACTCATTCAAATGAGTCCACAGCCAAACAAAATCCAAATGTATCCATATCTGCCTGGTTAGAACATCTTTCTAACAACACGGGATAAATCTTTACATAGTTTTTAAAATAAAACCTGATCATTTTGTGTTGTCAGAAAGACAGAAGCCGAGAAATATACGGAACAGAGAGAGACTTAAAAATCAACAAAGAAAATATATAAACAGTTTTATAGTCATGCTCATTATGTGGTGTTACATTGAAAGATGGCAGTAGAGTCATACAAAAAAATCACAATCTCCAGTCACAAACAGAAAAAAACAATTTGGTTTAATATTATTATTATTATTATTATTATTATTATTATTGTTGTTGTTGTTGTTATTATATCCATCTATATTTCTTACCTTATAAAGAAATAAAATACCAAGCAGGAAATGACATTACTCCTCTAAGTGTGTGAATGTGTAGTGTGTGTTTGGTATAATTAGCTGTCGATGGCTTTTAATAATAAGTGAAGCTCTGCTATGCAAGTTAACCTACAATCAATGTGTATGCTGTTTCGACTGAACTGAAACGGAACAGCATGGATGTATTTGAGGGTGAAATCGTTCTTTTTTCTACAAGCCTGATGCAGCCTATGACTATTAAAATAAATAAATAAAATAACTTTCTATCCCAAATTAGTAGCTAAAGTCATTTGTACCTTCTTTTTTTTTTTTTTTTTTTTTTTTTTTTTTTTTTTTTACAAACATCTGTACAGTTGATAAAATATCCACTCATTGATATACAGCATTACAGCTAATAAAAAGGAACTCAACCAGTGACTTACTGGAGTGTTGTCATTTCCAACAAAAGTGTATACAAATCTCAATCTAAAGAAAATAATTTATAAATAAATAAATAAGTACATATCATTACCAATGCACTTATTTTTTTGCCAGTCACTAAGATTGGACAACAGTGAAAGCTTAAAAGCTAAAAATTCATGGGAGGCGGTAGCTCAGTGGTTAAGGGGTTGGACTGCTAACCAGAAAATTGTGGGTTCGAATCCCAGCACCAAGTTACCACTGCTGGGCCCTTAACCCCCAATTGCTCAGTCTAGGCATCTACCAAATATGTAAAATAAGAACTTTATTACAAATGCTGACAAAAATGAAAGCCATATAAACCCGTGTGTCACCACTGTCATGGGTGTTATCTGCATTTACTGATAATGTTATGTATGAAGCTTTAGTTAGCAGACGGTTGAGTAAAATGCCATGAAGATAAACAGGCACATACAGTATGCGCATACACACACACACACACACACACTCACTCGGAAAAACGAAAAACTGTGCTCTGCCATATACTGGAGGGACGGCTCATAATTCTGTACAAAAATAAACATTGTCCAAACGTTGCATAAATGATCAATCAATAAATAAAGTCTCTCAAGTCAATCAAGTAATGTATCTTATTGTATTTGGCTTTCATATGATCTTCCTTTATCGCAGCTAAAGTGACCTCCAAAATAAATAAAGCAAATGAATAAATTTGGCCAGGATATGCAGCAGGTCCTGACGAACAGGAAGACGTCTAGTCCATTCTTACTGGCCGGAGTTCTTTATGAGGTCACTTCCTCTTCGTTCCAAAGCCAGTTTCTGTTAGAGGGTTTGTGGATAATATGTTGGTATTTCCGTTGATTTATTTACATTTATTTGTTGATATTAATGATTAACTGACAATATCAGATGTCAGTTGGGTACAATACAGGCTTGGAATGTCCAGCATTAAATCAGGTCAGGTTTAGATACAAACAGAAGTCAAGACACATAGTATAAAAATAAAGAAGTAACTGAAACTGATTAGCAGTATTTACAGAAGAAAACGTTTTTAAATATACATGTATTGTTATTTTTGTTGTTGTTATTGTTGTTTATCTTTTTTGCCAGTGATGCAGCATTTTAGTTATCCATCTTAATATATTGCAGTCCATTCAGACTTATCTTTTGATTTCAAATACATTTTCATGAGTTTAGAAGCATCAGAACGAAAGTGCAAACGAATCACCTCCATTAAATTCCAACATTCTGACTACTTGTATTAGTGAAGCAAAGCTGCATTCACTGGACTGTGGATTCGTTTTCCTTTCAGGATGGTATCAAGCTTTAAAAGGTTGTGCAGGTCTGTGCGCTAAACGCTCAGCCAGGCAAAGCCTTGCAAAAACTTTAGTTTGAGTGTTAGTTTCGGTGATCAGGTCAGAGTAGAGCGCTTCAGTGCAAGCAGCTATACAGTGCTGTATGGAGCGTCAAATTACACTGATTTACAGCATGCGTGTCAAAGGTGACACAAAGACGGAAGCCCACTATGATACAATCTTTTGCAGCACATTGTGTGTGTGTGTGTGTCTGTGTGTCCTGTATGTGAGTTATTTATGATAAGCTTCTGATGTGTCCTGATAAAATAAGATGGCCCAAAAAAAAATAGAAAAGTAAAAAGCATCCAGATCCAGGGAAATAAGTGCATTTTTACCACTTAACAGGAGTGTTTAACAGATCATTCTGTTATTCTGTTTCTGCTCAATATTTATGTGTGGTCACTTTTAAATAGCACTTTTTAAATAGTCTTTAAAAGTTTGGATCCTATAAAATAAACCACATGCAGAACATTGTTTTACAAATGTGATTTTTTTTTTAATTTTTTTTTTTGTGGTTTACTTTGGTGATTTGGCCGATATAAGAAAATTTAAGCTGGATCATACGAATCTGTGCATGATTCTAAACCGTACATTAATGCTTGATACTGTAAAAGCAGGTGTAGGGGTTTGTGTGTGTGTGTGTGTGTGTGAACGGAATTTATGCAGGTTGAAGAGACATTAGGGGGAAAAAGTTTTTGTTCCACGGGTGTTTAAATCTACTTTATAATTGGTTTGTTTGTGGTATCTGTTTCGCTTATATAATGACACATGATATCTATAATGAACAAAGACGGTGTCAATTGCAACACAGCTCGGCTTTACAATAAACTTTAGATTTATGCACCATTGCATTTGTTAGACACTGTGTTTAATGGGTGTTTTTTTTATTTATTTTGTTAATATGGTTTATTGTATCTGCCTAGCAATGTGTTATATCCATGTAAAAAGCATGCATGTATTTAACCTTTAATTAACCTTTGTCTGCACTCGTCTCTCCGAATTCCTTTGTGTATATTTTTATTCTCTTTCTCACCCTCCCTCCTCTGCTCTTCTTTAGAAGTGTACAGTTTCTTAAAAAGTTCTGTTATTTGCTCCTTACTGTATTTAAGTCATACAAAATCCATCACAAAGGAGAGATTCCTGAAACGTGACTGATCCATTCCGTTCAAAAAGTTCATTATGTAGCATTAAATGTTGCTTAAAATCACTTTTGTTGCTGTTTCTGACACTCATTTGGTTGCTGTGGCACAAGCCGATGAGGATTCCGACTCCTCCCCTTTTTCCTCCAGCATTTTATTAACAGATGACGTGACATCAGAAGGTTTCCATTCTGTGATTGATTCCCCAGGGATTTGACCTGGACTGTTTCCTCCTGCTGAGGTCACTTCCTCTCTGTGTGCAGCTGGAGAGGGGATTAAAGACACTGGTTCGGGTTCCATGCGTATTGTTACCTCTTCCTCCTGCGTCAAGAGAAAATTTAACTAGTGTACGTGTGTCTGTTATGACTGTATTGAAGCTAACGCTAAGCTAAGCTAAAACCCGTGTAATGATTAGGACCTCACCTTGATTTCCTCCTGTGATTCCAGTAAAGGTGAGTGTTCTGTCCCCATGTCCTCTGAGTGGGCTGTTAGATTTCCTTCTGTGGTTGCAGCCACGCCTATATACCCACCTACCTCTGTTTGGTAGTTCTCTGTAGGCCCTGTCCCCCACAGATCCACCAGGGGTGGGTGAGTGAGTGGTGGTAGACTGTGGATAGTGCTGTTGGGCGTCACCTGTAAAGACTGCGTGGCACTATGGAGTCTATGTTCCAATAGCTGGAAACAGAAAAAGGAAAATAAAATTTTCATGTCATTTTTCCCCGTTCAAATCATGTGAACATACATTACCCGAGTGTGTATTTTTCGAAATGTTGCCGCAAAGACTAAAGCACACGGTCAACATGCCTTTACATGTTGTAGTATTTTTTTTCACTGGAACTAAGAGACCTAAACACTGTTCCAGCATGACAATGCCCTTGTGAACAATGCTCCTGAGCCCCATAAAGACACTGTGTGTTATGATTGTTGTGAAAGAACTCAAGGTTCCAGCACAGATCACTGACTTCAACCACACTAAACGCCTTTGGGATAAACTGGAATACTGCCTTTACCCCAGACCTCCTCACCTGACATTACTGCGTGAACTCACTTATACTATTGTGGCTGAAGGTGTGAATCCTCACTGGTAAATTCTAAAATCTAGAAGAAATCTCAAATGTGGAGACTATGAGACTACATCTAAAATAGGATGTTCAGAAACAGGATGTTCGTACAGATGTGATGGTCAGGTGTCCCAATATTTTTGAATATATATATATATATATAGTGTTACCAAATGCATGATACAGTGTGTCACTTCATTTGTTGATTATTATTATTATGTTAGCTTTTAATCCTTAACTACAATATAATGCAAACAGTGAAAAAGTAAGAAAGAAGGTAAAAATCTCAAGTTCAATGCTGTAATGCTGTAATGTTCAGTCTGAGCCTCTTCATTTATTTCAATATAAAGTGAAGGTGTCGTCTGTTACTGCAGAAATAATAATTTCCTATAGACGGAGCCACATCGACTAAGCAACAAAACAATTTAAAAATGATTTTATAAACTGAATGTTAGCAGTGATGTAGACTCGTTGAAGTGCATTGTAACGTTGGTAGCCATGCTTCAGGCAGTTTCACCTGTTGCTGTTGTTGATACTGCAGTATCTGTTGTTGCTGGTATTGCTGTATCTGTTGTAGTTGCTGTATTTGTTGTAACTGGCTGTGATGTTGTTGGATGAACTGCTGCTGATGCTGCTGTGACAGGAAGTGAGTCGCAGCATTTCCATCATAACTGCCATCGCAGGAAGCTCCACCAGCCATGACATAGGAGCCTGTGGCTGGAGAGGCCACTCCTGATTGCTCGTTACTGATTGGCTCCCAAGCATCTGATGAGGAGAGGCAGTAGAGGCCTTGGGAGACGTATGTGTGAGGCCACACCTCTGCAGAGGAGTGGTGTAATATCTGGTCTGGAGATGGAAACAAGAAACCTTTTTATAGCAGCTTCACATCTCAGCAGAGCTTTTAAATTATACAGCCTTAATTAGTATCATTGGAGATCTCTGAATGTACTGTACATCGAATAAGACTAACTCATTTTCTCTGTTTTTTTAATTAGTGCCAGCGTTCTTTCAGGGAAGTCGGTGGAAAGCTATGATCTGAGCAGGATAATTCTTATATGGTGAACGTTGTGGAAGCACATTTCATAGAAAAATGTTAGAAAGGGTTTCATCATATTACTCAGTACAAGCAGTGATAGCTGTTGGACATACTATTTAAAAACACCTGTCTGGAAATGTTTATTTTGGGTATAGAATTTAAAAAGGGATCAAACTAAGGTATAAGGTTTAAAAATACCTGCCTAAACCTAGACTGACTTCTAAAACCTTCAATAAAGGTCATAGGCAAATGGGAAAGTGGTGGCTCATGGTTAAGGTGTTGGACTGCCAACCTGAAGATTGTGGGTTTGTTTCCCAGCTTCACCAAGACACCACTGTTGGGCCCCTGAGCAAGGCCCTTAACCCCCAATTGCTCAGTTGTATAAATGAGATAATGTATGTCTCCTTGAGAAATTACCAAACTATTTTTTTAAGTATCTTGCAGGGATCGAATTTAGGTCCTATCCAATTTTCAGTTTTTTTTTTTTTTACATGATTTCTCAGTATTAAAAGGCTGTAATATTCATTTATATGCTATTTTACGATATGCCATCTTGCTCATTTTCATTTCAAGCAATTTATTAGCAACGACTAATAGCGAAGCCTTAAAGCTAGTGTAGAATGCTGATAAAATGAAATATGTGCATGAACATATTTGTACTTTATATAGTAAAATGTTATATATACAGAGGTGGGTGAAGTAAGAAATACCTAAGTACAAGTACAACTACTTATGAAAAATAATGACTCGAGTAACAATATAAGTATTAATGTTTATAGTGACTTGAGTAAGAGTGATAAACTATTTTATGATAAATCTACTTAAGTAGTGAGTTACAAGTTACTTTGAATCTGATTAAATGAAGGGAAAAATCTGAGATCAACTTGTTGTGGTGCAAAAAAAGGCATCAGCTTATGGAACTGCTCTTTTTACTATTTAGAGTAAAAAAAAATTGATTAAATGTGAGGCCATGGGTGGCCTGTTTTTACTGACATGCTCAATTCTTCTCCCTCTACAGCCTATCGCAAGATACGCCATCTCATTATACGAACCATAATTGAAACTAATTATTAAAATTACATATTTATAATAAACATTTAATAATAATTACAGAGGATCACTATCAAAATCAGTCAATTTATGCAATTTGAAGTAAATGTAATGCATTGCTACCCACCTCTGTGTATATCTGTTCTTTTTATCTCTCACTCTAGACACTGCCATTAGTTTTCTGTGTTTCCCAGATTTACAGTGAACAAAAGTCATCATAATACTGGAGTTGAATTACCTCGGCTGGTGATGCTCTCCTGATTGACTTCGCTCAGATGGGCAACACTGCCCTGATTGGAGCCTGCACTCATGCTCTCTCCATCCATGGAGTTCCAAGCTAGCAAAGTGGCCTCAGATATGGCAAACTGCTGCATAACACCTTAAAGAGTGAAGAGGCAAACATAAGGAGGTATAAATACTTTGTTGCCTCGCTTTCACTACCAAAACCTAACAGATAATTTTGTAGTATGAATATTAGTTTTAGACCTTTGCGGTAGAAGCAGTGGTTATGAAATTGTGTCTGGGAACAGAAATTTCTTTGTCTTTACATTTTTATAGTGTACAGTCTAAAATGCAGTCAAAAGCAAGTATTCACCACCCAAACTTATTCTGCTGTTATTCTTATATCTTATATTCCCAGCAAAGTCTGAGGCATCATCCCAAACTTCATCTGAAACCTGTCTCAAGAGCTGAGACAACTGGGACACAATATTATAAATACGAGAACATAATAAAAGCTCTGCACAGCACTGCCACACTCTACCATCACTATAAATAAAAGCCATAATTCACTCACACTGATTTATATTCAAACACGTTGTACAACAAGTATTTTTTCAGGAAGCAACACCTAATGCAATGCATAACAACAAATTCTACACACTGTAGATGCTTATACATGTAGACCTGATTCCTAATGCTCAATCCTTAGCTTTATTTTTTTATCTCTCTCGCTTTACCTGCTGCGAAGCGTGCCTCCTTCTCTCCATCACTAAGATCACTGTAGGCGTCATTCTCCAGCTTTCGCTCCTGCTGCAGATTACGGGTGGAGATTCGGCCGGCACTGGAGCCTCCTGCTCCCACGGTTTGCATGCCCCAGTTCTGCCACTCAATCATATGGGCTACACGGCCCTGAGCCATAGCTGTCGGCTTTGTCACCTTGTCCTTCATAGACCGAGTCACTCCTGAAGAGGAAGGAGTAAGAGTAGGAGTAGATGTCACAGAGAAAATCAAACAAGGAAAATGTAAAATCCTGCAGAGATGGCTGAGTTAACGGAACTGATTTGTGTAATTTGCAGAATACAGATAAGTAAGATGCAGTAATAGAAAGATGAAAGAGATTAAGACGAATGTTTACACTGTCAATTCGTGCACAGGGACTGCACTGATATGACAAACGATGTGGAATGAATGAAGACTTCGAATTGATTAGGTAAACGTAAAGCTGCTATCTGATGACAGCGTGTGAATTGATTTGAAGAAAACAAATGGTTATAACTCAGACAGACGAAGGTGAATTTAGAAGGTTAATTAGGGAAAGATGAGGGTGCAGTCTGAAGAATGGAACTGTGACCTGTTGAAATAATCTATCTGCTCTCTCTCTCTCTCTCTCTCTCTCTCTCTCTATTATGCACCATGGGGAAGTGGTAGCGCACTGGTTAAGGTGTTGGACTGCTAATTAAAAGATCGGGGTTCGATTCCCAGCAATACCGGGTTGCCACTGCAGGGCCCCTGACATATAACCCCAGTTGCTTAGTTGTATATAAAAAAGAGATAAATGTATGTCACTCTTGATAAAGGCGTCTGCCAAATACCGTAAATATATACACCAGATCTCACTTGTACTTAACCAAACCTAAGTTAAACTGCAGCTTTTTTTCTATATATGACTGCTTACATAAGATTCATAGGGAAAATGTGCTCATCATTTATTTACCCTGCTAATGGAGGTGTTCTAAAATAAATATGACATCAGAAGACTTAGCAACTTCACCCCTCCATTATCTCAAATGATCGTTATAAATTCAACATTAACTGGGACAAAAATCTGAGAAAAACATCAGACTGCACTGTACGTCAGCACACACATGATAGTCTGAGAGACAGAAAGACACTAAACACTGACCACAAAACACTGACTGATCTCCACGCTGCAATCCACAAGCACTTAACATACAAAAATAACTGCAATTCCCGTCCATCACCACTCCCCAAACAACAAGCCGTAAAAAAACATGGTTGTGGTTTATATTTCTTTCTGAGTAAGAATCTCTTCTGATATCTGATATTCCACCAATGGATTCACATGCCATTGGCGAGCATCTTAAATGGAAGCAGGGAGTGAAAAGGGCACCCACAAGGGGCCATGTTGCCTCCATCTCCACCCACTCAGACTGGAGCCAACATGGGGTCAGTTACCAGTTTACAGGACAGACACACACCTGACACACCTGACAGTGAGGACTTAGCCAGAGCACCAATGCTGTAGGCGTTGGAATTCCGCTTCTTTAGCCGGGGCAAAATGGAGGTCGTGTCCTCCATGGATAGCTAGAAAGCAAGAAGATAGTGGAGATAGAGAAAAAAGAGGGAATGGGCAAAAAACAAGAAAGTGCAGCAGAAGAGGAACAGTGAGGGAACAAGACGTGCACCTCAGCAAAGAGGACAGGGAAAAGTGAGAGTGAAGGTTGATGAATATTTGATAGGATAAAAAAAGGCAGAGGGTGATGGAAGAAGTAGTGATAGACACACAGTTAGTGTTTTAACATGGCTGTGAAATACTACATTTCCCAACAGTTTGCTGGTCAGTGTGTGTGTTTTTGCATTTTGGGAAGTGTAGTTTGTGGTGTGTTGGTTAGCAATAAGTGCTACTGTAGTGCAACAAGTTACTGCAAAGTCATTGGAGAGAAAGAGTGTGAGAGACCATGGGTGCTACAATGAAAGGATGAGGACAAGGCCAAAACTATCTACTGTAAGTTTTGAAGAGAAAGAAAGAAAGAAAGAAAGAAAAAAAGAAAGAAAGAAAAAAAGAAAAGAAGGAAGGCAGGAAAAATGAGGGACTCATAATCACAACACTTACATTGATTCCATCCCATGAAAAGTCTGTTCGGCCATGCTGAGAGAAATAAGGGTAGGAAAATGGGGAAAGGGAGGAATGGGGAGAGAGAAGACAGCAAGAATGGCAACAATAGATAGGAGACAGGAGGAAGGAAAGAGGGATTGTGACAGAAGAAGGCAGGTTTTTAAAAATGTGCAAAATAGAAGGAGGTATAAAAGAATGAACAGAAAAGAGAGGGAATCTTTTTTTCAAGACAGAAATCGAAGGTGGAAATATGTTGCGCTTAGCTGTGGATTGTTATAATTGCCTTTATGCCACTTATGGCAATTATAAGTTATTTGTGTTAGAAAGAAAACATAAAACAAAAGGGTCAGTATTATCTAGAACACAAAGACAGAAGTGTTGAAAGAAGTTGATTCTTGTTAGGGTAGAAGATAATACTGTTCATGAAAAAATGCCTTTTGCCACATACCTTATTTATTTCCATTCCTGTATTTATTACATGCTTTACTAATTCGAAAGTGGGCAGACTGACACGTTTATTAAACGATTTATATTATGTATTATTGTAAGCCCACCACTGACAGACAGATAGAAGACCTTTAGGGAAGCTGGTCTGTGAACAAGGCCGTATCAGTTATGCACAGAGTTAGAAAATACTGTATTTGATATGGTTGCCACACGGCACGAAACAGCAGAGCCTGCATGGTACCTAGCATATAAAACAGCTTGTGTCAGTTGCATGTTATTGCGTAAACAATCCAGATGCATGCTGTTTCTGTGTGCAGATGCACTTGATTCAATGTATTGAGTATAAAGATATAGATTCATAGGATAAGCGGTTATGTAAATGATCGATTTAGCTTTAATGAGGTGTTGTGTGTGCTACGGGCATCTCTTTCTTTCTCTTCTGCTCTCTCTCTTATTGTGTTTTCGCTGCAGGATCCTAACCCAGTGCTGTGACACCGCAGGCACGTAGAGGCTGCCTGGGGTGATGAGCTGCATTTGCTATCACAGGAGCACATGCATCATGTGGTTTACTTCCACTGGATTGGCAGTTGCAAGTTTTATGACCTTCATTTAAAAGATGTGAACTCTAGATTCACTTCTAGTTTCACTTAGTTCTGCATGTTGTAATACTCCAACACTTATCGCACCATGTATCGCACTACATCCCTATTTTTCTCACATGTCCTGAAAACATTATTTGATATAGTCTCTAATGCAAAAAGTTTTTTATTGTCTTTCATTTACAATAAGAATCAAACATGGCAATCAAAACAAAGAAAGTAAATTGATATATTGAAGTAAATTTAATGTTTAAATTTAATTTTTGACTCTTGCACTTTTTAGGGTAGTAGAAACTACTGATTATGTTAATTACATTTTTTTAGGCTCCAACTTAAATTCAAATTCTGTTGCTTTAGCCATGGTTGACCAGGAGAACCAGAAGACACTTTTTAGTGTTAATAACAATAACTTATCTTAGAGTCTGTAAGCTCATTCCAAGTCTGTTAAAGAGCCCCGATGTTGCATAAGCAGTAGATCAAAAAAAAGGTCTGGCCTGTCTGATGGGTGGAGATTTCTAAAATAGGGAGTTCACTAGAAGGAGGAGCTGAAGCAAAAACATGTGATATTTTTCTTATGCCTAGTCAACTGTTGTTGATATTAGAATTTGTAGTGTTGCTTTTACACTTTTGATCCTAACTGTATGTAAATAGTGTCAGATGATGTAAATAGCTGCATCAGTGTTCAGATAATAACTGGAAAATAATATATTACCTAATATACATGGTTATAGCAGAGACCACCAACACAAAGTGCATATTTTAACTCACTTTAGCTGAAGTGTTGATACATTTTTTAAAGAACACATTTACGGAAGTGTAGATGCAAATGATACATTCTTGCATCCACTAACTACTAATTAATTATAAAGTTGAATCTTGTTCCATGGTGTCCTCGGATTATGTTGCCAGGTAACGTTTTCAAAGAGGGTGTGAGTGTGAAAGTCCTTGAGCTGACATTAATATCTGATAAGTCATGTATAGGTCTTATTGAGTTTATAAGTATAGCTTTAGAAGAATGGAAAAGAGAAGAAGGAAAGAGAAGAAGGAAAGATGGCAGTGAGGTAAAGTAGCAATGGTGATGCTTATGCCACAAGGACAGTCCAATGACATCTTAAAATCCAGTCTGACACAGACTGTTCTAACCTGTGTTACAACTATTTATCTTGATATAGAACACATCGTGGATGAGATCACATGATGGCATAAAGCATTAGCATTAATAGCGAAATGAACATTAATAATACGATTAGACTAATAACTAGCAGTGAGTAGGGTTGAAATATTCTGGAAATTTTCAAGGCTGGAAACTTTCCATAGAAATGAACAGGAATCAATTGGAATAATTACAAAAATTAGTTGCGAGTTATCCTAAAACAGGGAACATACATGTATAAATCTTGCAGCATAGTCTTGATTAAAACAACCAGATGTATTGCAATTTCAGTTGATTTTTTACCCTGTATATTCCACACTCACATGCACACAGCACTGCAGGTCTGTTAAAGCCACTGTTCTGCATGCACCAGAACATACACTGATAATGTCTTTTCTAAAATGTGTATTTTTTTGCTTGCATGCCAGCTTTTGAACAAACATAATGCTTATAATTGTTTGTATGTACTTTATAATTTATATACAATTTCGAAATTTTCTAAATAAAATAAAGATATTCCTATAAATTCCCATTAAGTTTCCTACCTGGAAAATTCCTGAGATAAAGTTCCAATGGAAAGTTTCCGGAAATTTACCAGAAATTTACCGGAAATGTTCCGCCCTTTTGCAAACCTAGCAGTGAGTGTAATTCATATTTTGTGAATATTAGCCAAAGAACCCGTTATTAGCTTAGTAGGATTTAGCTTTCAAAAATTATTATTACTTTGATTTTGTTGGGCTTACCTGTTCCCCATCCTTTTGTACTGGAACCCCATCTGCCGCTTTAGAACGAGAAAAAAAAAATTTAATTAGTGAAGGGGTTGACAGAATATAATTTATCTTTATTGTTAAATCGAATACTTGAATTATCAAAAGTTTGTCATAATAATGGCTGCACACTGTGATTCTTATAGTGGACCTTTCAACATGCACTCCACTATGAACCTGGAAAAAGTGACTGAGAATCACATCCCAACAACTTTCACCGAAGTGCACACCCACGGTGCTTTCATCATCGGCTCAGCTTGACCTGAAACTAGTCTAACAACAAAGGCAGACTAAGGCAGACTAATAGAAAGAAAAAAATGAATATTTTCTATTAAAAACAATGAATAGGCCATAAAAAGGAGCAAAATGTTACTGTGTACAGACAAACAGGAAACAGTCTCAATAGGCTCTCACTCACAGGACTACAATAGACTGCATTAGCTCAACCACAACATATAATTATTCAATTATAATTATAATTATTCAGCTCATTACACAAAAAATGAGATCAGAACTATGGGTCACCTGCACTAGGGTGTCTAACAAATCTAACGTCTCACTAAGAGTGTAATTCTAATTAAATAAGACCTAATTACATAAGAGCTTTCAGTAATTAGGATGTGTCAGATTCATGGTCTCTCTGCAGTTTCTTTTATTGAATTGGTATTAGTATTGTAGCGCAGTGCTACTTTAGCATGGTGACAGGACTGTAAACTAAAACCGTGTACATTTGCGTCAATTATTTGAAGGGTATTAGAGTTAGAGTCTCCTATGGTGATGATAATCCTCTAATGGCGATGCTATTTCTGTTGAAGTGCAATTATTGTCTGTGTTATTAATGGTAAATTATTTGTTTGAATTTACAATATTCTAGGTTATACTATGTTCGGGCTCTCGTAATACCCCGTTTCTGTCTATACCTCAATTACTTGATGTATTTTTAATGACAATGCTTTATAAAGAAAGTCCATTAAAAACACATCACGCCTACAGCTAACTTTTTCTCCACTTCGTCTCTTACTGCATGTCTAATAAACCTTGCCATATCTACTTAATCAAATGTGGTCAAAGTGAATATCCAAATAACACTTTTTTAGCTGAACCAATCCCTCGCTTTTTACATACAAGCGTCAAAATATAAACCAACGGTATAATTCTGGACCACCATAGCATCTGGACCATCATAGCTTCAGTGTGATTGTACAAGTTGTTGGAGGTGTACTCAAGGGATATTATTCTTTCAAGCGATATGGCCACTAATCTTGTTTTGATGATGGTGGAGGAGAGCACTGTCTATAAATGTCAGTCCAAAATCTCCCACAGGTGTTTAATTAAGTTGGGATCTGGTAATTTGGAAGACCAAAGAATATGATTAACACACTTGTCATACTCATCATACCGTTCAATGAGGTCTCACCATCATCTTAGAAAAACCATACCACAGAAGACAGAGATACTCAGTCATAGAAAAATAAGGGATCAGTAAACATAACTTTGTATACCTTTCCTTGTCGTGTATGGGGTCATGCATGAGCCAAACCCTCGAAGCCCTCGAAACTGATCTTTTCTAAACCGTCTAAAAGTTTGCGAAGATGTAATACTTGCTAAATCATTATAAGGGTAAAGCACGACAGTGAGCATTAATCAAAATCGATGCTGGATTCTTCAATGTATGTAAAGTTTACAATTGTCAGGTCTCGGGCAGGCTTGCCAGATGCGTTGCCCTGCCGGGCTACCAACTCCGAAACTTTCTGTTTTCAGGTTGTAAACCATGTGCTCCATGTTTGTTAATGTTGTCTTGTCATGTAAATTTCCCTGTCTTGTCATTGGTTAAATCTTCTCTTATTGTGTTTAAATGTTTCTTGTTTCCCCAAATTAGTTTTAGTTTGTCTTGGTCTTGCTTTGTTGCATGTCACAGTCAATGTTATGTCCCATGTTCATGTCCATGTTTTTATGTTTGTGTTGCAGGTTCTTTCCTTTATTTGGTGTTAAACTTAAAATTTTTGTCACTGTAAATAAATAACTGCACTTGCATCCAAATTAATCTTCTGACTTGTAACAAACGATATAGACTGATTTTGCTTGAGGCGCTTAGTGACGCACCTACACATGACATGACACAACGAAACGTCATTGTTTTCTTTACATGCCAGTCATACGTCCCCTTGGGCAGGCCTTAGTCATTCAAAGCGGCCAAGGTTCTTATACCTTCTGTTGTCAGCCTAAAGGTCTGGCTACTCGAGACTAAGAGTCTATAAACACTGACAGGATCTATAGGTCAGACAACACAGCCTTAAGCAAAAGCTGTAATCCCAAGTCCACTTTTTCCTAAATCATTTATCTGAACTAAATGTGGAAGATCAGGAGACTGGGTAGAAGAGACCTGCTTTCCAAATATAAAAACTCTGCTGTCTTTGCCTTCTTTTGGAATCCATCCAAACTTCGAGCAATCACACGCCAAAAAAAGCTACAGATTATTTCTATCAGTATGTTGTCTGTACTGGCAATCAGAGTTGTCCGTGACATTTTAGCAGTAGCAGACACAGCAGGGTGAACTAAAAGCTACCTAAATAAGAAACGAGAACAGCCAGAAGTTATCCGCATGGCATCCAAACAAAGTTACATAAAGTGCAGAACAATTTTTAGCACCCATTTCTTGTATTAGAATCAAGCTAAATAACACAAAAGCACAGAATCAGTTTTGGGCAACGCTATAATGCATGAAAGAGAATAATGTGTAATTACAGCAAGAGCAAGCTGACATTTATCTTTGCACTCAGCACTGCTGCAGCTGTAACTGGTACAAGAAAAATGCATGAGTCATCTTAACATGAAAATTTGGGGCTATGATTTAATTACTCTTCAATTTTGCTAATCATGCCATCATTTAGAAAGTAAGTATCATCAAGTGGCTCTAGCTATGTATGTTTATTGACTAATAATAGAAAGCCTACAGTAGATTTCTGCAACATACATGACTAAAGTCACTTTGGGGGATATATTGCAGAATAAAAACAACAACAATTTAATAATAAATAGCTTTTAAAGTTTTTATAGTTTTTAACTTTGCATGCTATTTTGGACGAGCCTCTGTCACTTCTGCAGGAAACTCCAACGTCCGAATCCTGCTAGCTCAAACAGATCCCAAATTACACAGGAAATAAATATTGACTCTAGTATTACTTGTTTAACACATTTTGCAGAGCTGAATTTTTCAGGCATCTTAGGTAATAGTGCTTTTTATCTCCACACTAATGTTACTTTTGGTCCTTTTTTGGAAATGTCAGTAATTGAGGAGAATCTATTTTCCTGTATGATATGTATATACAAGCTTATTCTTGGTGTAAATGAAAAAAACCCAAGCGTTCTCACTGACTGCTCTTGAACATGAAGTAGCTGTACCCACTGTAATTACTTTAGCGAAGCCCCTTGACACATGAGACCAAGTCATCCCATAATTTATGCTGTAACCAGGAGACATTTAGCCACTATAGCACAGTGGTTGTGTGAGCCTCATATAAATCTAGTGCGCCATAACTTCATGGTTTAATGCTCCTCCTATCTCCTTACAGCTGTGAAATTGACAGACAATAACTTAAATTTCGGGTTAGACTACATTCTTAATTTCCCAAAATGCACAGCTCACTGATTATCACCATAACAGAGTATTGCAGATGCGGCACAAAGCAATAACAGTTGATCACGTGACTTCGGCTGAGCCCTTCTGCCTTATTAGCAACCTAACTACCACGCGACTCCTTCACAGCAGAAACAAAGAGAAAGAGAGGGAGAGAGAGAGGGAGGGAGGCAGAGAAATAGAGAGAGACAGTAAGAGTGAGACAAACAGAGAGAGAGAGAGAGAAACAGAGGGAGAGAGAGAGAGACATGTGGCCATAGTCAAAATCTAACAGGTCTACAGCAACTGAAATAGTAAAAGATGCCACTTTAGTAATAAATGAGATAAAATGGGTTTGGCTAGTCATGTGATTGTGTGTTTGCTCTGCTACCTTGGATAGCCTAGTGTGGTGCAGAGGTTAAAAGTAACAGTTGTTTGGGGTAGAAATCTTTAGATAACTTTTTATTTTACCTTTTGGAGAAACAAGTCTAAGGAAAGTTTGCCCCATTCCTCAATGCAGAATTCTTTCACCTGTAAGATGTTTGAGGGGTTTCTTGCATGTACAGCCCGTTTTAAGTCACCCCACAGCATCTCAATGGGATTTAGATCTGGGCTTTGATTCGGCTATTCCAGGACTTTCCATTTCTTAGTTTTTAGCCTGTTCTTGGTGGATTCACTGGTATGTTTTGGGTCATTGTTATGTTGCAGGGTCCAGTTCCGCTTCAGCTTCACCTTTTTACAGATGGTCTTAAATGTCCCTCAAGCACTCTTTGATAGAACGTAGAATTAATAATGGATTCTATGATGGTGAGCTGGCCAGGTCCTGCTGCAGCAAAGCATCTCCAAACCAGGACATTTCCACCTCCATGTTTCACAGTTGGTATGAGTTTCTTTTCCTGGAATGCTGTATTTGGTTTACACCAAACATGTCCTCTGTTGCAGTCTCCAAATAATTCAACTTTAGACTCATCTGTCCAAAGAACATTATTCCAGAAGTCCTGGTCTTGTCTACATTCTCTTTGGCAAACCTCAGTCTGGCCTTTGTCAAAGGTTTCCTCCTTGCCCACCTTCCATGAAAGTTAAACTTGTGTAGCCTTTTTCTGATTGTAGAGTCACTTTCACATCAACAGTAGCAAGAACCTGCTGCAGGTCCCATGCTAACACCTTAGGGTTTTTGGTGACTTCTTTTAGCATCTCGAGGTCTGCTCTCGGTGTGAACTTGTTTGGACGGTCAGAATGTGATACAATATTTTCAAACATTATATAACCAACATATGTTTCTTCAAACACAAGTGAATAAAAATGAAAAATATTATTCGTCAATTATTTAACATATAATAATGTAATGACATTTTATAGTATGCTACTATCATCAACATTAGTATTGTTATTAAAATCATTATTTGCTTTTTGTTTTACATAAATAAGCTGATAAAACAGTAAAAAAATTAGTATAAAAAACTCCAGGTACAGAAACAACATGATACAGTCGCTTTACAGTGTTATTCTATTCCAAGCTTGACAACGTAAGTCAGGAAGTAAATAAAACCTTAAGAAACAACCCAGACATCCAACAACTCCTAAAGAACCTGAAGAAGAAAAAAAACCCCAAAAAACAACTAACCAGACTTTACAATACAGAAACTACATTGCTTTTACTAACCTGCTCTATGGTCTGGATACAAATGTGTAATGCTGAAAGCTTCTCTATCAGAGAGCTAACAAAATACTCATATTACAGATGAAATTACTGCTAATGATAGAGAACGCTTTGCTGAATCTCCTGCAGCTCACACACTGCAGTTATTATTTCTGAATAAGGGTTAAATATAAAAACGATCCAATGTGGATTTCCTTTTATTGCTGCCTATAGACAAATGTAAAGCGTTACTAAAAACATTTTACTGCCTAAAAACATAAAACAAATGTAACAAACTAAAGCAGGAACATAATCGGTATAATTTAAACACTGCACAAGACAAAATCTTGTAGCAAACAATTAAAATGCAGAAACTACTTTACAGGAAATAAGACAAACACATACAGACCTGCTGTGAGATGGTTAGGTTAAAAACAACGCAATAGAAGCAATGTGAGTAGAGGTACATCTGTTTTTGAGGGAGAGGATTCTTGTAATAAAGCGAAAGAAACACATGCACTTAAGCAGTGTGTGTAATAATGCAAGAGCTGATAAGAAACATTAGCATTTAAATGTGGATCGATTCATTTCTTCAGTAACTTCAGAATCACTGTGAGTTTAAAGCCTGTTCCTGAAGCTCTGGTTGCAAGGCGATATCCACGCTGGAGGTGATGTGGTTGTGCTACCTGCTGCACCGTCATCCTGCCCTTCTTGACTTTTCAAATGACATTTTTTTCCCACAGACTTTAGGTATGGTGACCGACAGCTACAGATGGCTGGCAGTTTTTTTAGTCTACATTTTTGTTGCTTATCTCTATGTCATGCACACACCCTACCAGCACATTACAGCTCATCAGTCACCCTGCAGAGTTTTTTTTCTGCAGAGAAGAGCCCAGTCCCTGCTACAATATACTAAGCCAAAGCCAGACCTGTTTGATAAACAACATGTAAATGCTACAGACTGCAATTAATCATGCCCATGGAATGAGAAAAAGCCAAATCAGCCTTCCTGCACAGTTTAGTTGAGTCATCTAAAAGCAGACCTCATTCCAATCACCTATTTGTCACAACGCTGTTATACTGAGGCTGTAGCATTTTTAAAGTACTCTAAGTTGACCTTTCACAGAAAGACGAACCTAACATGTTTAAAAGAGGCATATCTTGCCCAGTCAAGGATTTTCGCTACAGACTGTTGCAGCTGCCATTATTAGATGTTTAGTGTGTGTGTGTGTGTATATATACGTGAGGACTTTGTAATCAGATCAATAACTGGGACACCCTTTCTGTAATACAATATCTTAAATGCAGCTCAAGCTTTCTTAAAAGAAGACACAGATAGCGAGTAAACTGTATGATGTTTCTAAAGTATACCAAACACACACTCAGCTGCAGTGAGGGTTATCCTCAAAATGTTTTTCGATTGTATACACAGCATGTTGGTTTTTGCTAGTCTACCATGGAATAATTTTGTTGAGAAGCATGAGTTTTGTGGGGTTTTTTTAGAATTAAAGCTGCAAAATGTTGAAAAAAATGTGATGTTTGATATGTATTTTTTAAAAATTATATAACCAACATTTGGTGGTTTTTTTAACACATTCACCTGTGTTTAAAGATTTTCCTGCCAAGCGTTGTTAAAACAAATTGTGTTTGGTCTTGAGGTGACTGTAAAGATTTATAGTGTTTCCCTTTTGCATTGTCACTTGAGATTTATATGTTATACTTAGAACCTCGGTCTGCATGTGGTCATCAAATTGTTGCCAGCAGCTGCAGGTGCCTTGGGATTACCAAGATTAGCTCACTATAAAAAGCTTTGCGGATTGTTAATTGACTTGCGTCAAAGCACGTGCATGCATGTCTCAACTAACATCCGGGTACCAAATACATGTATTTTACAATATACGTCGACCTAAAACATTGACCATACATCATCGTTTAAAGTATTAAATTGGTCATTTATTGTAAATCAGTGTGTTATGAATATTGCGATATAGGCATTTGCGATATTGCGATAATTTCGATATAGTGTGCAGCCCTAGTTTTTTGCTTTTAGAAGTCGGTACCAAGTAACTAAGCATTGCATCATATAAGGATTCAACAGAAATCTTGCTATGCATATTCTCTCTTATAAAACTTTCTAAAAGCATTTGGAATGTAAAAAAATGAAAATACTGAATATTGTATCAATAAAGTGAATAGTGCCGATTCTCAACTGAGGCTGTAAAAATGCAGAATAAAATATAAAGTGTGTATTTAATTAGTCATTTAATTAACTAATACCAGTAATATAGTACTTGAGATTGGACATAAGACTGAAACTGTAAAATTAATAGACACGTAGCAAACAGTGTTTAAAACATGTCATAATACATCTCTTAAAAGGTGAACCTCTGTTCTCTGAGCCTCACTTACATCATTATTTAGAAGTAATGGTTTATTTGCACCTTATGTTTAAAATTGAGAATAGTAAACTATTGCTTTTAATCAATTTTTTATACCAAATTCTTAGAAAAAAAAATCTTAAGAATGTGTTAAAGTCAGCCTGCTGCACAAAGTATTACACATAGATGTAGTGAGACTGCACCAAAGGACTTTTCTACACAAATGAACAGGGAGCAAACAAACTACTGTATCAGAAAGCTTTCTTACACATGGTGCTTTTTAAGAGGCTCTGACACACACACACACTCACAAAAGGTTAACACAACCTCAAGTAATAGCTCCGAGAGCTCCCTGAGGTGTAATGGCAGTCATGCAAAAAGTCTCAGTCTTTTCTTCACAGGACTTACTTTACTCTGCGTTTTCTCTACCATGACAGTGTAATACAGCCCAACACTGAGCCTTCCCACATACAACCTCACACAAACACAGTGGGAATCTAGCTAAAATTTTAGAGCGCTATGACATCGAGAATTCTGTGTATATTAGTATGTATGAGCCAAATTAAACTGTTGTTGCAGGGAGGAAGCAGAACTCTCTAGCAAACTGCAGTGAAAAATCAAAACCTACAAATCCCAACATAACCAAATACTTACCTAGCAAGACAGGGTTTTCCCTCCACACAGCATTTAATTTAGTACAGTTCCCTGACTAATCTAAATGCAGGTGCATCCCATCCCCCACAGTTGCTCAATCGCTTAAGACAAGTCATAGTATACCTGAGGCTTATCCCAGGGGTCCCAGGGCACAAGGCAGGGGGACTCCCTGGATAGATACCATGGACAGGGTACATACGCATACAACAATGCAGACAAAGGAAATTGAATCCTATCATTTAAACGGGAAAAGATTTGGCTGCAACCGATTTGAAAAAGAGACCTATAACACAGGAAGTAATAAATGTGCACAGACCTGCTATTTTTCTCTTGAGTGATCTAAGGATAAAAACAATAGCTGGCCGGCGCTGTTTTGTAGTGGGTTGAGGTGTCGTCACAAGGTGTGCTCCGGGGACCCGGGTTCAATTCCGGCTTGGGTCCTTTCCGCCCACACCCCCTTTTTCTCTATCTTCCCCATTTCAATTCTGCCTGTCCTATAAATAAAGGCAAAATGCCCAAAAATATATATTTTTAAAAATGCCTGTCAACACAATATAAGTGATGATGTATCTGTATTTGGCATAGTCGTGCTGTGATGGAGGAAATGTGTTGCTAAAGAAACTTATGCACTTGCACAGCTTGCAAAATGATGCAGGAGCTGATTAAGGTTTTCCTTAACATAGCATTCAATTCAGAATAACTGCCTGATAAATCTAATGCAGGTGCATCCCATCCCCCCAGTTTCTGTTTTGCTTCTTTTACAGAGGATCACAAGAGACCAATTTTAAGAGTCTCAGGACACAAGGCAGGACCCTGGAGGGACAAGGTCACCACCCATGTACATCTACAGCATTTGGCAGACAGCATTTCAGAGCGGCTTTAGGTGATGATTTATGCAACTGAGCAACTGAGGGTTAAGGAAGGACCTTGCACACACACGCAGCAGTGCTGGCTTGGTGATCCTGGAATTCAAGCTTACAACCTTGCGATCAAAAATTAATAAATAATTTCTAAGATAACACTTGACCAATGTTGAACACTAAGCCACCATTCCCCTGGGATCATTATATAAAAATATCCATCTTTTTCTCTTTAAAGGCCCCGTGGTTTATTCTTAAATAGCTTAAATGCAATCTATTGTCCTAGTAAATGTAAAATTATGTTTTGAGGACAAAACTAGTCTGGAAAGTGCATAAAAATAGAAAAAAAAAAGCAGATTTAAACATGAATGCTGCTTTCATAGTTCTCTGGAACATGTCATCTTCAAGGCAATATATTTTACTATAAAGTCTACATAGATTTGTAAACTGAACAATGCATAGGCCCAATCAAATTCTAAAACGTAAAAAAAGTTATTTTTTTTCTAGAGTGACTGAGTTGTTTTCTCAAGCAACTCTCTACTTAGCACTCAATGCCGTGTTCACTTTTGAGCGTAGTGAGCACTTGTTCTAATTACATATTCGCTGGCTGACATCTGGGTCAAAAGTGAGTATGTACTGTATTCCTGAAAAAGGACAGGAAAAGAACACGACCGTGTCCCTCATGCCACACACATTGGAAAAATGCCAAAACAAACACTTGTGTTGTGTGGCACAGCAACGGAGATGTCATTGATCCAGATTTCCTAGTTTCCAATTTTACTTTCCTGGTAAGAATTTGGGTGTGTATGGTGCTCTGTGATACACTAGTGGTTCAGTTCAGGCTGTCCAACATGCTGTTTCCAGGATAGGTTCTGGATTGACAGTGGCCCTTATCACACGCTTACTTTTACACTCTTTTAATATAATATATTTAATCAATATAAACATAAATTATTAATAAATTAAGAAATACTTTTCTAACAAATTTATTACCTTACCTAAAACAACTATTCAAAAGGGTTCTGAAGTCTTTTAAATATTAGCATGT
This sequence comes from Bagarius yarrelli, assembly GCA_005784505.1. Taxonomy (NCBI): domain Eukaryota; kingdom Metazoa; phylum Chordata; class Actinopteri; order Siluriformes; family Sisoridae; genus Bagarius; species Bagarius yarrelli. Next base: position 2,729,072 of record VCAZ01000010.1, on the reverse strand, counting down.
AACTATATATGTCCAAACTCTTATGTATTATTAATTAGTATACACGTGTGTGTGTGTGTGTGTGTGCCTAAAAGTGGAACTATTCAGCATTAATATTGCCAAATATTATTTAATCAGTATTGCCAAACCATTCTTTGTTTGTGTGTTTTAAATTTCTCTGTGTCCTATCACTGCTTTATTCAGCTCTCAGATCACAGTCTGTCTCAGAAAGCTGATCTGATTTTTGCCAATCGATATCTGCCTCCACAGTCGCCCAACAGCAGAAAACACACCAAGACCAGCAATATTCTATAGAGCCATGCCATTATATCCTACTCTGCCCTGCTCTACGCTTACTAATCTATAATACTACCAAACAAAACTACTCTCCCACACACACCGGGAGAATTTTACTACTTTATAATGCTGTCATTTAATACTGCTCTAGCAATTTACATTTGACAAGCAAAGATTATTTTCTTTTCAAAAATGAAGCTGTCCATTAGACACAAACGCTTATCAGAAGAAAAAAATCTTAAGGCTAAACAAAGAACAGAGTCTCTAGTCTTAAAATTGATGAATTATATAAAACTGATAAAACTGCATAGATAGGAATTCACTTTATATTAATTGATCTACGATTCATTTTTTTGTTGGCATGTTATATTATTACTTAAATAATATTTATACATACAAATATGGGGTAAATGCCTCTCATACCAGATCAGTTGTCACTATTTTCTTAAAAAAGATGTTAAAACTATAATGTTGAATATACACTCACTAACCACCTTCCTAGGGACACCAGTACTCCTAAAAATTTATGCACATTATCCAATCAACCTTTGGCAAAATTTCAGTTTATCAACATCAATTTCAATCAACATCTTTAATATTGGGGAAAAATGTTAGCTTTAATATTTGATACAAATAGGGTTACATTTGGTGCACTGTGAGTGTTATTTTCTACTTGCCCCAGGGTTAAAGTGAATATTTGTGTTATAATACTCTTTTTGGCAGCTTGATTCAATCTGGATATTTTCTTCTGTCATCTCTTATAAGGGCATTTCCACCCAAGAATTTCCACCCAAATTTGTGTTATAACTGTCATTTTTGACTGCCTGTTAGTACACTACTATCCGTATTACAAGACATTTCCCCAGTCCCCACTCTATGTAGGATGTAACTTAAGTTCTTGACCTGTAGGTACAGGTGAGTGGTAGCGTATGGGTTAAGGTGGGTGGGTGCTAATTGAAAGATTGGGGTTTGATTCCCACCACAACCAAGTGTTGGGTTGCTTATTGAAGATTGGGGTTGAATTCCCACCACAACCACTGATGGGCCTCGGGGCAAGTCCCTTTACTACCGATTGTTCAGTTGTACTATATAAAAAAAAAAATCCGATAATTGTAAGTCGCTCTGTATAAGGGTATCTGCCAAATGCTGTAAATATACATGATTTTTTTGCATTTTGCCTATGCCACTGCATGAATATGCAGATGTATGGGTGTTTTAATGCATTCTCTCGTATGTCAGTAAAGATTGTAGTGAGTTTTCCACTAAAAAAATCTTTTTTAATGTAAAAAGACTAGCAGAAATTATTACTATTGTTACTAAACAATATATTTATTCACATATGCAAACATTCCCCCTTTACTCACACCTCACATCAATCTAATAAATTTTGAGTGTAATAAGTAAATTATTCAGTGTTATTGCATTTGTTTACTCTCACGATAAAGCTTTAATCACACACTGCAATATAACACTACACGGAAAAGCTGGCAGCTGTACTGACAGCCACTGATTGTCACTCACAAAAGCTGTTAGAGGCTTAAGTATTCACAAGAACATGTTGATCTGCATCACCAAATAATTATGCATTTATTTACTGTTATGTACTAAGGATGATCTTCACCAGAGTCACAAACACTCGCTTGGTTATGGAGCTGTCTCGAAAAATGCCTGCTGTTACAAACAAGTATATTTTGCACATTTATTTGAAAAATTAGAAAATGTCACATTAGTTTTCATTTGCAAATGCAGTTCCTAATGCAAATCAGACGTAATAATCAGCTGCAGGTGGTAAGCAATTATTGGGTATTATTATCGTTTACAGTGATGATGGATAATCACACACTGACCGACACACAATGCTCAGTGTGAACTAATCCATCATTGCGTGTTTTAAAACTTTCAGACTCCTAAATAAAGTAAGATTTGCTGAACCATATGTAGGGGTAAAACTTCAACCTTCATTGATTTTAAGGGTCAATGAAATGAAAACATACATAAAACAAAACTAATGAAGTAAACCAAAAGCCTGCAGCAAATCTGCTTATCGCCGAAGAAGACGGTTGTTATTGGTCACAGGCTTTTAATGTTTCAGTCAGACTGCCCAACTAAAAGTGTTGTCCTTTGTCAAAAGTCAATAACATCTCTCAAAGCTCTAAGCAAAATAGTTTTTATTTATTTATTTTGGGAGTATCAATAACAAAGTCCTGCTGCATTTCCTTTCCTTGTCATGTCCAAAAGTGATGAAAACAGGCTAAATGAATGCTTTTTAGAGTTTCGATGTCAGATTTTGAATAGACTCGGCCATAAACACAGACACACACACACACACACACATTAGAAACTCCTGCCCGTGTAGCCCTTCCCCTTAACCCATGTTATCTCTACTCTCATCTGACTGCAGTAAACTCAAGCATGCCTTTTCTGTCTTTCCCTTTTTTCATGTATTCCCCTTTCTCCAGTTGAAACTATTCAAACATCTCTAAAACATATGTTTAATTCCGATTTAATTATTTAAATAATCAATTTTTACAAAGCAAACAGCTGGTATTACTGCATTTATCTTCCCATCTCTCTCTTTTTTAACATCGCTACCGCCCACACACACACACACCGATCATGCAGTAGCATAAATCAGGAGATGTACTGTAGGTGGGATCCAACAGCCTTGCTATAAACTCATGAACATAAGCATACACAAAGCGTTAAAAGAGATATAACACATGCACAAAGTGACACACAGTTCATATTCAAACATTTCACATTCATCCAGCCAGATGGATCTAACACAATCACAAACATAAAGCAGAGAACGTTAGCTCAGTGCTGCTTCCCACACCAGCTACCCCTCCCCAACTCTTTAATTATCACACACACTCGCATACACAAGTGCACACATACAATATTTTCAACATTAGTACAAGAATATTGTCTTACTGAGTGTTCGTGAGCCAATACATCCCATGGTTTATTCACAAAGGCCCAGGACATGAACAAGGAAGCGCTTGCTGTTCACCACACATTCTCTCCTTCTCTCCCTGTCTATTCTCCTGCTGCCTCTCTGCTCTCATAGTGCTTTTCCTCCCTCCCTTCCTCCCTCTCTCTCTCTCTCTCTCTCTCTCTCTTTCTCTCTCTCTCTCTCTCTCTCTCTCTGATGCAGTCAAACCACCATACCAATATAATCATTCTACAATATTTTAATTTAAGTAATAATGTTTGTTTTTGATTTGACATTGGTGATAATTTAATACGCTTTTTGATTGTTATACTTTGTTATACTACTGTGGCTTCTGTTTTTCGTATAAAATGTGTTAGTAATGGATTAATATACCAACTAAAATAATTAACAGGTAATTAGAGTATTTTGAGCTTGCAGTGAGATTGCTGCGAGTGTGTGTGTATCCTGTACTATGTTTCCATTGTTTTCAGCACATCTGTGCACTGCTGTGTGACTGAGCTGAAATGCGGCGATTCTGGTTCAGTCCTTTCCACTGTCTCTGTCTCCCTCTCTCGCTCTGCCCTTATTTTACACACACACACACACACACACACACTTAGAATGCAGCATTTTTTCCCTTTTTGGTATCTCCTTTAGATTCCTCTCTCCTTTTGGCTCTTGCTCACACTTTCACTCATGGCCGGCACTGAGGTATTGTTGGGTATTGTTGTGTAGACCTTTTCTTTGTGGTTGTTCTTTGTTTACATCTTTCCCCTCTCTTCTGATTCTACTCTTTCCTTTGTCTTCACTCTTAATGGCGTACACACACACCCACACACTCACACACAGTATATATACAGACAAAAATAATAATGTTATTTACATATTTGCTCCTTTATCCTCTTCAATTTCTCAATCATCATTCCTTCTGTTATATTAGTTAGTGCAGTGATGCAGACAAAATAGGAAAGAAAGGATGAAAGAATGCAAGAAGGTGTAATCGTTCCTCCTTCTCACACACACAGAGATGGACAGATGGACAAAGATGAAAAGGGAGGGAGAAAGAAAAGGAGGCCTTGAGCCATCGCAAAACAGAAGTGAGGCAGAGAAATTAGTATTCAGTGAAAGATTAGACAGGAGGTGTAGAGAAAGAGGAAGAGTAGAAGCAAGGGTAAAAGAAAAAGAAGATAGAATGACAAAGGAAAGAGAAAGAGAGTAGCGGGAAGACAAAGGTACACAAAGAAATAGTTTGACATTCTGGAGGAGCTGTAATCTCACCAATCGTAAAGAGGCACCATGCGTGGCTCCTATATATAGCAGCTTCGCTCTCCCGCAGTTTGTGTGTTCATTCATTTCACACTGCAATATGTGGCAATGGGTGCAAAATGTGCATAATGCTGAATGCGCAGAATTTTCACGTATAGGTATAGACCAGATTATAGTTTAAAGAAGAAGCTAGGAACTTTGCCACACAGAGCAACATGCTCCTTGGCACCTTATTTGATTGCGTGGGAGACATGATTACTTGATAATAAACTAGAAGGTGAAAGAGGAATGGATGCAGGCAGAGAAGCAGCAGTCTAGTGCAGTTTTGGGAGGAGAGATGTCTGACTTTAAATCTAGTAATTAATATGTGTTGACGTGTTGTTCAAGGACCTTTGTTTCCTTTCTGCCAGCCTACACATTTTTCACCACTTGCTTCTTCTTGTTCTTTTATTCTACTAACATGTTTCTAACACTTTTCCCGCTGGTTTTTTAATACTCTTATTATTACTCTTATCTATTATCACTCTTTTTTAAAACAGTTCTGGCTGCATTGATGGTAAATCTGCCAGGACATGACTGTAAATCTCATATACACGCAAGAAATTTGGTGTTTAAAATCTCATCTCTTAATCAAATGATTTTAGACATGACTAAAAATCTAAAAAAATTTATTATTAAATTAATAAATTGAAAGAAAAGCATAATCACTATTAAAACCTAAATCTGCACAGAAATTTGGCACATACTGACAGCCATGCTGAGGAAATGGAACCGTTCATGCTGCTGATTCATTGCTTGAATCTGCACACAATTAAGGTCCAAGGATAGCTTGATGATGAGCATTCCTTCTTATACACAACAGTAAGCAAACAGGTATACAATTGTTACACACAAACAGAGACACACTGCACAGGGCGGAGGTGAAGGAAGAAAATAAAACCCTACAGTGAACAGCACAGTCTAAGATTTTGTTGGTAAATAAAAATAATAAGAAAGGAATAAGGGACTGTGGGATGTGCAGTCATAAAAATGCAAAGACACTGCGTGATACTTGAATGAAGCAGGATGAAATTATTTGGATTGGTCAGAAGGTGTCAATTTTCGAAAACAGCATGGCTCTGACAGATGCAGGCTGTGAATCAGAGTTGTCCTAGATAATGCTATTTAGAATTCCTTTTTTTAATTTATACATTTATAATGATAAATAAATTAAAACACATTTATCCTTTATAAACCTTTTTACAGCATGATAAAAAAGCTTTTCGTACATCCTACCCTGATAACACATGATTTTAATGTTTTTAAAATAAAATGCTTACATGGCATGTTTACGTGAACCGCCCTCTTGACAGTCACTGAAAAGCTGCATGCCGCCAGATCATTCTTGACCTTTCAGCTGCAATCGACACGGTCAACCACAAGATCTTGCTGTTCACTCTCAATAGTCTCTGTATTTGTAGAACAGCATAGCACTGGTTTCGCTTGCTACTTGGAAGGTCGTTTATATCAGGTAACATAGAGAGGAACAACATCTGCTCCACGCAGACTCTTCACTGGTGTCCAACAAGGCTCAGTACTTGGTCCTCTGCGTTTCTCCCTCTATACTCACTTACTTGGCAAAGTTATTTCCTCACATGGGTTCACATACCATTGTTATGCTGATGACACTTAACTTGTCTTTCCTTTCCTCTATCAGACACCACAGCTTCTGCCAAGATCTCAGCTTGCCTGGCAGACATTCATCATGGATGGCAGCTCACCAGCTGAAACTCAAACCTTGCAAAACCAAACTACTTTTCATCCCAGCAGACTCGTCCCCATGCCAAGATCTGGCAATCATCTTGGACAATTTGCTAATTTATTTTTCTGCTTGCAACCTTGGGGTAACTATGGACAATTAATTATCCATATTTTTCACATGTTGCTAACTTCCAGAACATCAGGAGGATTCGACCATTCTTATCTACTCAGGCCACTCTGTTGCTTGTACAGTCTCTTGTAATTTCTAAACTATACTACTGCAACTCATTCCTAGCGGGTCTACCTCTGAGTGCAATTCACCGTCTGCAGATTATCCAGAATGCAGCTGCATGTGTTGTTTTTAACCTACCAAAGTTTTCACACACCACTCTACTGCTGTGCTCCCTCCACTGGCTGCCAGTAGCATCAAAACACTGATGCTTGCATACAAAGCCAAAAATGGAGCAGCACCCTCCTACATCCATTTACTCATCACTCCTTGCATAGCACCACGCTTTCTCAGATCCACAAGTACTGCTTGACTTGTCCCTAGAACACAAGGTAGGTCTCCCTTAAGACTTTTCTCTGTTCTGGCAGTCTTCAAGAGACGATTAAAAACCCACCTCTTTCTTAAATACCTAGGTCTCGACATTAAAAAAAATCCATGCTGCTCTTTTAACAGTTTTTTGTTGTTGTTACACTTTGATTTGTGGACTATTGTACCAGTATTGAGCTGTTCAATGATGTGACTCAAAGCACTTTTGTACATCGCTCTGGACGGGAGTGTCTGCTAAATGCAGTAAATTTAAATGTAAATGTAATGTAATGTAAATGTACATAGCAACGTTTTTATGATTTATCCATTTTACATTATGAAAAATATTGATTTCCGTTGGGTCCCTTTATTTTAGTCGACACTGTTAACTAAACAATTTTACCTCATAGTCATATGTTGATTCAACACAAAATTGCTCCTAGTTTTTCGAAAACCATCAACAAATAAAAAGTATCGCATTGTTTAAAATATGATCATAATTCTCAAATTGACTTGGAGCATAGAAGTTTTCATCCATTTACTTGAATACAGGAGACTATACTCAGTGGCCACCCTGTTATTAACTTTGTTAGCCCCATGCCAGGCAAGATGAAAGCTTATATGCCATTATTGATTGCTGCAGTAAACAAGAGACTGACACACAGCGTAAGAATCTACTCTTATATTAGTATTAAGAATACTCTGCTCTATATCCTTTATCAGACTTCTACAAACAATAACAATATTAATAATAATTTATACTGTTTTATTAATTTGGGGTATTTGAATAAATAAATGAATGAATGAATGAGCGAATGCTAAAAGGCCATCACATAATCCTCTTCCTATTGTAACTCTCTCAAACACATTTAGAGAGAAAGCTAAAATACTTGCTGGACGAGATGGCAGGTCTATTGCAGGGCCTCTTTTCATACTTCTTTCTGAAGTCATGTCCTGGAACGTGTCAGTCGTGCGAAAGAAGATGAAGCACAAAACCATATGGTGCAGTTGACATCTGGGACTGGTTTTAATTAAATCTGTTTGGGAAAGAAATCTAAAATTGCAGGAATACAATGCCTTGCAACAAATTTTAAAACAACAGATAGACAATATAATGTCTTTCTCTGTGTCATTTGGCTATGGCTGATTATATATGTAGCCATTTGCTGGAGTTAGCCAATCAAACTTACTGAAACTAAGAATGTGTGTATGCGTGGCTGTCTGTATAGATGAGCGGTACATACACAAGGCAGTTTCATGAGCAATGAGAAAGCTCGCAGCAGGAAAAGACAGAGACAGATGAAAACTGGAAAAAGAGCCACTGCACATGCTCACCTCCCTCTGAGCTAGAATGAACTGAATGAGGAAATGCTGAGAGATACAGTATGAGCACTCACAATGAGTCATAGTTGGAGAGGGGGTGGCTGTTTTTTTCAGCATTGGGTTTTGGAAACACTCCAGAAGGCCTCTTGTTGACGTCATCTCCAACTTGGCTGCAAACACACCACCTCGCTGTCCAGGGGGAAACCTGAACACTGACCTTGTTCCCCAAAAACAGTTTCTGCTAATGATACTCTTGATTTTTGTTTGTTAAAAAAAAAAATAAAATAACACTGGAAGGCTATGAATATGTCCAAGATAATTGTAATGCATACAAAACAAGTTAATCTTTAGTTCTAATATGAGAGTGTTTTGAATCAGTCTATGGGTCTGATTTTTTTCAGGACAAAGAATTGGAAATTTACCAGCAAAAAAAATAGAAAAATGTAGTAAAATACTTGTAGAATACTCAGGAAAACATGCAGAGGATGGGTGGAATTGGGTTTGACAGTTGTGACAATTGAAATATCACATCCTTATCTGTGTTTTAATTGGCCTGGTTTCAGTATAATATGCCCAGAAAATACCAAACTTTTATTGAGCTTAACTTTAAAATCCACACATGAATCAAAACACACTGTACTTCAACTTTATGCCCATTTTCGGTTAATAAGAAAAATATTATGTCTTGGATGTCCTCATGTGTTTTTCATTAAAGTTGGAGCTTGCAATACGAGCAGAGAAATCGAGTGGGCTTGGCAAGGACCAGTACCGAGGTTCCCTATTCTTGCAGGGTAATTAACTTTAATCCTTTCCAAGAAATAATTCTTGTTTTGGTGTTGATTAAGGTCCATCGTTCTTTTTAACCTTTATTCTGCCATGCCTTACTCGGTCTGTGTCTAATCAACCCCTAGGCTTTTTTATCTTCTCTCTGGCTCTCTCACTCACTCTGTCCTTACAAGGAAAGGCAGGCAGGGCTGATGTCATCGAATTAAGAATGTTTAAAGAATCCTGAGAGGAAAGGAGTGGGAGAAAAGCAAGGCCGAGAGAGAGAGAGAGAGAGAGAGAGAGAGAGAGAGAGAGAGAGAGGGAAGAAAGGAGGAAGAATGCCTGGTGTGTAATAAACCTGGCCAGGGTGAAGGGGAACGAGAAAGAACTTGTTTGGAGGGATGGTGTCATTCCTGTGCACAAATAGGGGGAGGGTATAGGAGAGAGAGAGAGAGAGAGAGAGAGAGAATTAAAAAGAATAACTTTTAATCTCTGAGTCAGGAGACATTCACAGCCTGCTACTCAAACAAAGAGGTAAGACTAGAACTTTATTCGAGAACCATGTTCAGGTATCCCAGCCTTTTTCTCTATTATTTAATTACAGGAATTTTAATAAAAATGTTTTCCCTATGGATTATAAACCCCTGTGTTACTATCACTCTTTCACGGTTATTCGTGTGCATTGTACATTTATGGGAAATGCGGAAGCTAAACCGGAAGTGAGTGTACATTGCTGGGAAAAAGTTCCTACAGATACATGTCCAGGTGGAGGAGCTTTGTGGATCGAAGGAAGAAATCGTAATGGCAAGCGTGTGTGATGCTAGCTGATCGCTTGACTTAACCACACCATTGACCTAAAGGGTGGAGTTAGCTTCGAGGGACGACTTGATTAAGGGAATAAAGGGAACGGAATTTCGGCATTTTGTGTAGTTTGACGTGGGGGGTGACACCATCTTTTGCTGCAAGGTAACATCACTAAAGTAAGTGTGTTGTGTTGCCTGTAGTCATGTGTTTGTAGCACTTAAACGGCTTCCAGTGTCCGCGTTGTCATATTTTAGCTACGTGGATGTGTTTAAAAAAAAAAAAATTAGGAAGCCGTATGTAGCATCGGCTATAGCTATCTTTGTTACGTTGCTTGTAAAAATAATAATAATAATACGCCAATAGTCAGGTCTGTCGTAAATAAATTCGTCCTGAGCTCATTTTCATTGTGTTTAGCGTTTAACACGTACAGCAGTGGAAAGGTGAAGATGGGTGGGGCATGGTCTTTAAGATTAGCTCGATTTTTAAAAAATAAATATATTAGAAAACGTGTCTAAACGTATAAAGCAAGAAGAATATATAATTATTAGCAACAGTGTCCAGCTGGTGTTCCTTTTTTTTTTCTTTCTGTCCTGCTGTTGTGTTGGTAAGGAACTTAGCTTTTAGCTGTGTAGTAGTGAGATATCCATATAAGGCCAGTTTCTGCTCTCCTGAACTTCTGTCTTCAGAAGAACTGTGATGCAATAACTGACATTAATATAGGAAAGCATTATAAATGACAACAAATTGATTTTCTACTTGTAGATTTTATTTAGCTCAAAATTCGCTTACTCCATTCCTCAGAGTGGTATAAGGAGTTTTTAACTGCAAACTATCCAACCAAACGGCTACCAAAACAAAAAGAAAGTGAGAAACTAAAAGACTGATTATGGAGTTTAAGTTATCTGTTGTTACCTGTTTTCTGTTTTGTTACAGGTAAGATTTTACGGTCCATTTCAGACACTTTTTACACTGAGGACTTTTCTTCCGTGTGTACACACAAAAGTCCGCAGATATTATCTCACTTACTTCAGGACCTGTAGTATGGGTTCATTTCCCAGAAACTATTATGTCTGGATTTGTTTTGTTTTTTTATTTCTGCAGTAGTCTGGTATACGTCAATTACTGGACTAATTCATTAATATGAATAACAGCCAGCTCCCAAATAGTTTTTTGTCTTGCTCACAGTGATGTCATGCGAGATTTGTGATGTCATAAAGTAGGGTGCAGAAAGAAACGGTCTACTTTTTCCTGTGTCAGACTTTACATTTATCTCAATGTGATTCCTTTTGTAGGAATTCCATTTTTTTAATTTGTAATACAGTTGCAAGGCAACAAGTTTAGACTTGTGCATTTCCAAGATTTTTACTGAAGGGGTCGGGTATGATGCCAGCGCATAAACGGAGCAGCTGTGATGCCACACATACCCAAAGACAGACAAGTCTACTCTATAATGTTTACATCTGCGACCGTAGACAATTGCACCAGTGAAACTAAGCTGGTGTGGGTTCTCACCTGTCAAACAAAGCAAGATGAGCATGCACATATGTGGTGTTTTGTGAGATACCAGTATAAGTAAGTAAATACTTTGGAATCTTCTGTATTAAAAAAAAAATTACTATAAATCCATATTGTTTAAAGGTGTAGTGGGACATCTCGGAAAATGCTAACTGTAGTCTGGTAGCACTGAAAGCGTACCTCCCACTCTTACCGCACAGACAAGACAACCAGAGACAATATTACTACAATACATCATGTGTCGTTATTAACAGGACAAAAACTTAAAAAAAAGAAAATAGTACCTGATTATATGCTGCTTTTGTAGTTGAGCTAATTCATAAAGCTGCATTCACACCATATTCACACCATATTCCTACCTGTCCAAAAGAAATACTGAAACCATTGCATCATCTTTCAGAGACACTTTGACTCCTGTAGTCGACTCCAGTGTGGAAACGCAACACTCATGTTAATTTAGGTTTTCACTCTGTTTTGATTCAGACTAAATATATATACACAGATATACATATAAATAAATTTAGATCGATTAATTTAATATATCCTATCCCCAGTGAAGAGACTTTTAACCAGCAGAACAAAATGTTTTTAAGGAAATTCAACTATTGCACCTTTTAACCAAGAGATTTGAGAGGAATCTATGAAATGTAGGACACACGAAGTTAGATAAATATCCTAATATTTTCTGTTCTGTTATGCTGTTTCACAATTTGTACCAGATATGGGTGACTATTATTAACAGATGTGTTGTAGAACAATAACCGGACAAATTTAAAAGTAAAATACAGAATACTTTCTGGGTAAATTAGCCCCAAATATTGGATTATTTACTTAAAAAAAACATAAAGCTCATACGAGAGAAAGTGAAATGCCTTTGAAACATTTACATTACAGCTGTTTCTGCTTCCACGCCCTAATCTTTATTCACTCATGCACACACAGATTTCACATTCCATTAGGTCAGTGAGACCGTTTTTCTATTTTTCCATGAGCGCAAATGTACACGTATTGAATTGTGTACGATTTCCTGCAAACGTTTAATTGCGCATCCATTCAGTGTATTAGCACTGACCAGACCATCATGTTGACATGCTTATGTCTTTTAATCCAAAATCATTACAGCATGTTAGATTAGCAGGCTAGATTCCTCCTCGCTGAGGTGATTATTAAAATCGCAGACAGCTGATCAGATGCCACATATGGAGAAGTGTAACACAATCTCTAACAGAGCAGCAGGGTCTCGGTGAATTGTTGGTCGGAGAAAGGAAACTTTACACTTTTATTCTAAAACACGGGATAACGATTTAGGCAATATTCCTCTGAAAATAGTTTGGGCCGGCTGTAGGCTGCATACCAAAGAGTGCTTTGTGGCTCATTCTGTTGTTTATTTTTTCAACTTTGCTCTCACAAATGTGCCAATGGTCTTCTATGAAAGACAATAAATGGCACATTTTATATTGTATACACAAGGTGCTCAATTTAGAGACATCTAAACAGTATTTAGAGGTTTGTTAATTAACTTTAGTGCACTTGGAATTACCCAGTATTTGGCAAAATGTATCATAAGGTTTAGAAATTGTTATAGTTTAAAAAAAAAAAAAAAAAAAAAAAAGCGCCATTGCATTGCATGCAAGTTTCATATTTGTAACCAGGTGCCTGTTGTCTATGAAGTGTTAAGCCAAAGAAGATAATTTTATGGGTGTGTTAGAGGTATTATATAACAATTATATAATATTATATAACAATTATATAATATTATACAACAATGTAAGACCATTTCTATTAATTTTGAGGTGAAGCTTAGGTTAGGCAAACTCAAGGAATCTCTTCCCCGGAGAACTTTGACACCTTCCCCAGATAACTCATTAGTAACCTGGACTAAATTTAGCTTTCACAAAACTTTGTTGCTTTAGATAGATATATCCTTAATATAATTTTTTCAGTGGCTAGGAACTGGCTCACACCTCAGCTAAGTTTAGTAAATAGTTCATCAAACCCTTTGTCTTTAATTTATGTAGGTTTTCTTCCAAACAGAAGAACAAAAAACTGATTTTGAGGCCATGTGCCTGGGCAATAGAAGATTTTTGTCTCTGACCTACACTATAATTCATCATGTCTAAATGGGTTACTTCAGGGCTTGTTGGAAGGCAGTGCAGAAGAGTGTGTACATAATGATTGTTCCAAACATCAAAGTGGTGGATGAATGAAAGAGAAGCGGGTCATCATAAGTCCAGTTTTTATATAATACCCTGTCTTGGGGTCATGTAAACAGCAATGGGTGCTTACATAATTTGCCTACAAAATACCAGTTTCAGGTAAATTATCTTTAATTCATGGCTTAGACAGGTTCATCAGTTGGATGTTCACATCTGTTTAAAGTTAAAATGTTTTGCACAATTCTTGCTGTGTGGTCATCAGGAGAGCTGTTCTACTGTCGGGTAGATTTTGTAGTAATGCTAGCATAAGAGCAGGACTATTTTTCTTTTAGTCAGATATTCAATTCAAAAAATTATACTTGTTGTAGCTCTGATTGTTGTGTGTTATAGTAGTTACTGATTTGTGCTTTACAAAAGTACCACACCTCCTTTTTTTGCTATTGAGACAAACATTTTTTTTTGTTTGCTTTTACATTAAATTCTCTTCTCTTGTGTGGAAATAGACTGCATGTTGCTACCTGAAAGACTGAACCATAAACTTGCTCTTGTTCAGGATAAAACTATCCCATTGTAGCATGCCAGCAATGCTGCCGTTGGTTATTTATGCCCACAAAGAAGTGGAAGCTCCTAAGTAAATAGTATAATGCAATGTAATAATATACTGTATGTGACCAGATTTTAAATACAGGGATACCTAAGGTTGTGTTTTAGCAGGAGTCTCAAGAGTCACCATACAAATATATCACGATATATTACAATATAATCTATCCTGAAATACATTGAAATAGCTAAAAATACAACAAATACACATCCAGAGGCGTCCTTATATTTTGCTTCTGAGACAATGGCAGTATGTATTAGCGACAACTACAGGGGAGGATATGGGTTTTTATTAAATATTACCTAAACATATATTAGCTTAAAATGTAATTTAAATATATATCAATACCAGAGGTTAGAATATTTATAGACTATCAAGAAAAAAAACATTTCGATAGTTATGTGTATTGATATTTTTACACAACCCTATAGATACCCTGGGATCAAGATTGAATCACAATTCAAGCTTCTGGCTGTATTTGGCTGAAGTTTTTTTATAAAGAAAAACTGTATAAATAAATCAAAAGTTGCTGTAAGTATTAAATTAAACAAATATTAAATATCGTAAGTAATATGTAGTATTGATTCACCATGTTGTATGTGTTTTTCCCCAAAAAGAATCACTTTTTTTTAGCCACTGTAGGTTGGGGCTGGTGTTTTATAAGCTTTGAGTAGCCCTTCTTAACCACTTAACAGATAACATGTGTAAGTGTGTTGGCATTTTATTCATGAACTGTGACGTGCGTGAAAAGTAAATATACTATTTGAAAAACCATGTCACACAGCAGCCGGCTTGTACCTTGGCGAGAAAATGTGGTGCAAAAGGTTTGTGGCATTTGGATGCAATTACTATAATTACAGCATTGAGGCATGTCTATATGTGAAGTGCATTACGTTTCAACATGCAGATAAAATAAAAGGTTCTGTTTTGCAAAAGTCAGTGGGGACTAGTCCCGTTAATCTACCTGTGCGAATAAAAATCTAATTAAAGTGAAATTTGCTAGTCCTGGATGCTGGGGTGGTAGTTGTCATTTTTGAGACATGTCTGGATGTATCACCTGAGCATTGTTTTAATGTGTGGTCATTTTTATTATTGGCTATCTTATAAGTCATTGGAAAAATGAGTGCAAGTTTTGTAAACACTGTAAAAAAATACAGTATATTAATAAGATTTTCTGAGAGAAATGAAACAGTGAAGCATTTTAGTTTTTTTTTTTTGTATTTGCTAGTTCATAAAATAATACCATAATACCATAGTGTACCTATACACTGAACATTTTAATGTTTTTTTTTGTTTTTTTTCTTAATCCAGACATGCACAGTTATTGCTTACTCCATTTTTCACTACAAGGCAATGCTAAACTGTCCTTAACATGTCTTTAGATTTTGAATTAGTTTGCTATATTAAGCTTCGAGAGCACAGAATTCTGCGGCTTGTTTTCATGTCCTCAGCATTTCAGAAATGCTATTGGAAAATTCTGCTGTTTCATTTATGCCAGAATATAAAGTGCTTGACACAGAGCCATGCTGATGCTGGGAATCAACAACCCATGTGGCAGTATATCTCATCTTTATTTTGACATGACAAAATATAAAACATTTCTTAAAAAGTGGGATAACAAAAAAACAATAAGATTAACAGAAGGTTTTTTAAAATAAATGTGTAACCATGTTTGTGGATTTTATTTCTTTATCTCTGTACAAAAAATTGTGTTTTTATAACATAGCAAGTCTTCTCTTGTGGCGTCAGGACACTGAAAATATGTATAAATCTTCGGCTAGGAAGGCTTGTGGTTTCCCACAGCTTTACTCTTGTTTATCAAAAGCTTTTCACAGCAACATACAAACATAAGGAACTTTTAGAGCCAGTTGTGTTTGAAGTAATCAAGTAATGGATCTACCGGAATAATGATGACGTATGGAAAATACTTTAGTACAATGTAAATGACTGCTACCTTATTGTTTCTGTATCGTAGGATGTGTTGACTATATAACGTGATATGGCTCGGTTTCTGCACACCAGAACACACCAATGCTTGGCTGGGTAAACCAGTCCTAATTAAAAACACATTGCCTGGTCTGATGAATCACCATTTCTGCCGTGACATGAAGAAGGGTCAGAATTTGGCATCAACAGCGTTAAACTCAATCTTTCCGAGCTGGTGATAGAGGAATAATTGTCCATTGATTGGGACCCTTTTAATATCAGTTAACCATAGGCCACAACATAGATAGGTTTTCTGTCTATTCCTCTCTATTGTTTTAAAAGAAGTAATAAAACAGATGATGAATGTCTTGTCTTACATTTCCCAAAACAAGCTCAATTGAGACCGCAGACATGAGCAACTCATACAACCAAGAAAATCTTAACATTGGAAGATAAACAAGGGCAAAGCCAAGAGTAAATGCAATACAGCAGTCGTTCAGATTACTTATCCTTTATATTGATGCAATTACTAACAGACTCGAGGTTAAAATGAGTTTAGTCCCTTCAGTAGAAATACCGGCTAAAGGAACTTAGCCCTCTCTGTTGACTTTACATCTTTACCAGTTCAGTGTGTATTATAATATTATATGTAGTAATATACACTATGTAAAATGAAGGGGGAAATTTGCCAAAATAACTGTTTTTGCTTCACCTTTTAATTTTTCCCCTCTCTTTTTCCCCAGATCAAGATGGAGGATTCTAACGGCAGTAAGCCCATCATGGTAACTTCTTCCTTATCATTTCAAGTCACTACACCTTCTTTCTACAACCAGCCAAAAAAGTTTGCCTCTGTGGCCCCTCCTCGAGCCAAAGGACAGTCTAACCTGTCACAACATCCAACCTTCTCCTCGTCAATTGCAAGCACAGCTACGGTCGGACGGGTTGGAGAGATTCCACCACCTCCTTCGTCCATCAGTGATGGTAAGACAGCCTTTTTAAATGTGATAACTCTTTGTCTCTTTGGGTTTAAAATAGGACTGCATATGTCTGAATTGGCAGCAAATTCCATACTCAAGTCTCTTTTGCAGTTTAAAAAGATGTGTAAAAAGGACATGATGGTATGTTAAAAATAAATACTAATTTGAATCGAATACTAACTCTTAATCAATGTTAATCCGATTGGTCCTGTTAAAAAAGTTTATTTTAACTTAAAATTTGTTTTAAAACTAAAACGTTTTTAAACACAGTTTAGAAAGTTCATTAGTGATCAGCATGTTGGTCATGTATGTTTTCACAGTAAGGAAATGAGAAGTAAAACAGGGCTGCACAAAATTTAAAGTATTAAAATCATACACTCATTTTTAACACAATACATCTGCGGCAAACAATAATTACTTTTTTTTTATATACATAAACGTACACATACCTTTAACGTACAAATTCAGTGTGTCGTTAAAAAAAAAATGTGTATCATTATTATAATGATACAATGTGACATTGTTATAATTATATTAATGAAACTTTGACAGTGTCATTATTATAATAACTTAAGCATCCAATAGTTAATAAAAACAAATTTGTCCTTAAGGTATGTTGGTATGTTGAACATGTGCTAAATATTAATTTGCCAATTGGTGTAAAAGATGTCTAAATATAAAATGTATTAATTATTAAATCATTCCTGTAAAATATTTTTACTTGGCTTTTAAGATTTTATGCAAAACACTACAGCCCCCCTAATAGATCAAGGGTTTAAAATATGGTAAATAATATTTTAATTTATTTAATTCTTATTATTATTATTATTATTTTTTTTTATTTATTTGTTTTTCTAAACCATTGCACTGGCATCTCTCTGCCAGATTTTCCCCCCCCCTCCTCCTCCCAGTGGACGTAGAGCTGCCAGCCCCTCCCCCAGAATGTCAGCTCACACACACCCCTGCCATCTGAGGCCCCTCCCCCTGCCTTTCCTCCTCCTCCCCCAGTAGCAGAAGATTTGCCCCTGCCAGCACCTCCTGAAGATGTGAGCTTCATGCTCTCAGGTGCTTCTTCTCCTGCTCCTGCTCCCCCTCCTCCCCCTCCCCCTCCCCCTCCTGCACCTCCACTCCCTGGCACTGGTAGTCCTCAGGTAAGTACTAACACAAACTTAATGTCAAATCACTGCCAATATGTTTTCTTATTGTGGGGAAGTGGTGGCTCATGGTTAAGGTGTTGGACTGC
The DNA here is from genome assembly GCA_005784505.1 of Bagarius yarrelli. Classification (NCBI taxonomy): domain Eukaryota; kingdom Metazoa; phylum Chordata; class Actinopteri; order Siluriformes; family Sisoridae; genus Bagarius; species Bagarius yarrelli. The sequence goes on along the minus strand of VCAZ01000010.1, from coordinate 2,711,010 downwards.
CAACCTGAAGATTTTGGGTTCGATTCCCAGCTTCACCAAGCCACCACTGCTGGGCCCCTGAGCAAGGCCCTCAACCCCCAATTGCTCAGTTGTATAAATGAGATAATGTAAGTCGCCCTGAATATGGGCGTCTGCCAAATAAGTATAAGTATAAGTATATTCAATTCATTGTCATTGTGCGAGGTACATGTACAGAGCCAATGAAATGCATTTTTCGCATATCCCATCTTAGTAAGTTGGGGTCAGAGCGCAGGGTCAGCTACAGCGCCCCTGGAGCAGGAGGGGTTAAGGGTCTTGCTCAAGGACCCAACAGTGGTTGACTTGAACCCAGGTGTTTCTGGTCTTCAGATTAACAACTCAGCACCTTAACCATTTGAGCCACCCTGCCCCCTTCGATGCTGTAAATGTATTTTTTTTAATCAAAATTTGGGGTCATTTTAGATCATATGCTAATTGTAGAAGTGTAACACAGTGCCACACTTTGTGTCCTTTTTGTATGGTCAGTAGCTCTAATCGTATGTCATTTCACAGACTTTTTAAAATTAAAAACGATCCTTAAACCAACAATGTTGGCTTAAAATGCCATCGTTGTCAGCATCTGTGTATTCAGGATCCTGATAGTTTATGCACCTTATATACACACTATAGTTGGGCACAGAACTGTAATTAATCACACACAGTGTTAATAATAGTAAAGCTGATAGGAATCACTGTACTAGGCAGAGCTTTCATAGCGTTTTTGATTTTATACTTCATTGCGTGATGTTTGGTGTATTTTTGTAGAGTATAAATATTTCTGCAGTGGTGCATAACTGTCAGTGGTCTGCCACCCAAAAGAATGGGAGTTAGCATGAAATAATTATTTGTGGTTCATTAGTGGCGCAAGCTGTTATAATGTCCCAAATGGGTTGATACTTTGGTAGACCTGGCTCATAATCTCATCCCACACAAGTGAGATATAAAAAAGAAATCTATGCACATTTTAATAATAATCTGTAATATTAAATAACACTGCATTGTGGGTTAAAACTAAATTTAAACCACATTTAAACCTGCTTTAATTAAAGATTATTTGCATTGTGAGTCCATGAAAATATACTAGTATAAAAAAAAACCTATGCAGTCATTTTTAATTCATAAATTACAAGAGCTCAGCAGTATATTACCACCAAACCAACCGACATGGTTAAAGTTATAGATTTTACATGTTGCGATGTGTTCTATAAACCTTAACTGAATATCTGGAGTTGGAAGCTACAGTTTAGTATAGTTTGCATTAATTTACTGGTACTGGTATGATTTTTATTAGGTTGCTAATAAATCCTTTTAAGACTCAAATATACTATATATACCAGAGGAGCCACTAAAGTAATTTACCTGAATGTAATCTTTTGTGATTCAGCACTGATAATCTTACAGCATTTAGCTTAGACATGCCCAATTAATTAAGAAGATTAGTCTCAAACTGCAGTAGTTGTATAATCTTCTGCATGGCAGTGTTTTGTCAGTTTTAGTACTAATTATGCTTTTTTTTTTTTATTTAAAAATATTTTTTTTTAGGTTTAGTAAGGCATCAAGTGTGTTTAATTGACTGTTAAGTAGAAAGACTGTTAAATAAATCTTTCTTGACTGTTGTTATCTATCTTCCTCCCTCTGGTATGCTATTGTTGTGTTCTTTTTTTTCGGTTGTAGTGCAGTATTAAGTGTTTTGTTTTATTTTTTTTACAAATCTATTTTTAATAAATTTTTTTTAATAGAAATCGTTTGAGAAGCAGACAAGTTTTGACCGACAGCTAGACTCTTTAACTGATATGTTATCAGAAATGGAAACTAGACGACCTTACCCAAAGGTAAATGGATGTTTGGTAATCTTTCCCACGATTAGCTTTTAAAATGTTTATTCAATTTATATTTATTTTTATTCAAACATACTTCATAATCATATATTGTTGTAACAGAAGCCTTATTTTTGATTTTGCATATCTCTGGTACAGGTGTCTAATCAGCTGTTATCAGGGCCCACCCCAAGGCCACCTGCTCCTCCTCCTACAGCCCCCAAACCCTCCCTATCTTTTCTGCCCCCACCAGAGTTGCAGGATCGTCCACCACCGGCCCCCTGGGCAGAAGAGCTGCGTGCCCGCACCACGCTGAGACACGGGGGCACAGGCTCAGCTCCAGCATCTGGAGCACCACAAAGTAAAGGACCTGCAGCTGCTCCAAAGACCACATTCACACCCAGCCAGCCTGCTTCTAATTTTAGCCCCAAACCTGGAAACAGCGTGAGCCCAGGAGGTCCACGTGGAGTTAACCTTGCACCTAAAGTCACTTCTCATATCTCTTTTCCTCCATTACCTGCTGCACCACCAGGTCCACCTGGAGCAACTGCCCCAGCCCCAGCCCCAGCTCCAGCCCCAGCTCCAGCCCCAGCTCCAGCCCCAGCCCCAGCTCCAGCCCCAGCCCCAGCCCCAGCCCCTGCCCCTGCTCCAGCTGTCAGTAATACCAAAGCCTCCCTTCCAGTTAATCAGGAGAAAAAAACATTTCCACCTCCAGCCTCACCTCAGCCTAAACCAGCAGCATCTCCTTCTTCCACAGCATCACCATATGGCAACACGGTGGTCAGTCCAACTTCACCCCTTGTGAGTAGTTTACACAGAAAGTGTATAAAAAAAGTGAAATTTGATTTTAAAGGCCAATAAATATATCAACTTATTAGAAATTAAATTACTTACAATGGGACAAAAATTACATTTGAAATATTTTAAATTATCACTTTTTTAATTGGCTGATTGTAATGAAACAATACAAATTAAGTGGTGTTTTTAAATAGGCACAATTTTTGTTTTATTTACTATGTTTGTACATGACATTACTTATCATAGTTATTAAAGTGCTAAAATGATTAAATCATACATTTTAGATGACTACCTCAGCTAATGATTGCTGTAAACATTATGGGATGTCGTTACAGATTTTTTTTACCAGAAAATAACACTCAGTTAAGTAGCTGGCTAGCGATATGACCTTAATTGCTAGAGGTTAATGCATTTTTCAAATATTGTGCCAATTTAGGGGAAAATTGCAAGTGTATATAGTATTTGCATGTGGAGAACAAACTATAAACTATTTGACATTTTGTATAGAAATAATTGTTTAAATTCCTGTTTGGAATTTTAAGTACCAACATGCGTTAAGGAAGACCTTAATTATTTGACATTTTTATTGGGAATTTGCAAACAAAGCATATTATTGTTATTAAACACATTTTGTAGAGTTTTTTTAGTAGTAAACGTAAGGTCTCTGTAATGCAGCCAGCACAGCCAAAAGGACCCGGAGCAGGAGCCCCCCCTGGTGGTGTTCCGCTCTCAATGCGAGAAGTCGAGGAGCTGGAAAGGATGACCAAAGATTTTATAAAAGACATGGATAACCGTGCCCCGGTTATTACTTCTGCACCTACAGGTACTTTCGCTCTCTCTTGTACAACTTAGTCTTGCACACCATGTATATTCAGTTATTAATATAGAGCAGAGGCGACCAGTAATATTGGCTCACTTTTTCCATTTGTACATATTGTATTAAACAGTGTCATAAAGAAACCTACTGTTATGTATGCACTAATATGATTGTTAAATATAGGGACACTTCTACACATACCAAAGCACAAACAAGTAAAAAAATAACAGTAAAGTAGTATAGTATCTACACAGCTGTAACTCCTGGTCCTTTGTTTTATTGTTTTATTTCACTATTTCCTGAACAAGCTCTAATATATATATTAGTGTATGTGTACATGTAATACACATGTAGTAATAGTGCTTTTAACAGTGCAATCCAATTTTCCCCTTTGTAAACAGAGGTGTGTGGAAAGTGTGGAGAGGGACTGTCCAGGTCTCAACCTGCAGTTAGAGCGATGGACAAGCTTTTCCACTCACACTGTTTCTGCTGTATGACATGCCAGCGCCCCCTGCAGGGAATGCAGTTCTATGACCGTGATGGCACGCCGGAATGCGAGGAATGCTATGTGGTGAGTCATTAGCCTGACACTCGCATCAGTATGTGCTGCAGTTGTGAAAATGTATCACAGTATGTAATTATGTGGTCAACCTAGGATAATTGCATTATTTTAATTATCTCATTATACACTCAAGGTTTTGTATTCACATATGCAGTTGTTCTTTTATTTTATCTTCGCTACAGTATGCTAGAAAGCTGTGATTTAATTTTGTGCCAGGACAGTAAATCTCTATTTTTGTCTTCTGTATGTGTGTTCAGAACTCTCTGGCAGTTTGTTCTCGCTGTGGGGAGCGCATCACAGATCGTGTGCTGAAAGCAGTGGGCCAGTGTTTCCATGCTCACTGTTTCCGCTGCACTGTCTGTAAGTGCACACTGGAGGGCTCTCCATTCATCACTGATGACAATAACAACCCCTACTGTGTTAGCGATTACCACCGGTGAGCCTCTACACACATCCTGACAGAGCAAGACACCTTTGGATTCTTAGTTCATACAATATGTATTTAAATATTGCAAGAAAATATTAAGTATATCAGAATAAACACTATTTGTTTTGTTTGCTCAGACGTTTTTCTCCCCTGTGCGTGAGCTGCAATGAGCCCATTGTTCCTGAGCCTGGCAGTGAGGAAACACTCAGAGTAGTAGCTTTGGAGAAGAACTTTCATCTTAAATGCTACCGATGTGAGGTATGAAGTGAAGCACTGATATATATATATATATATATATATATATATATATAATATATATATATATATATATATATATATATATATATATATATATAATATTAGAATTAATTATTTTAGAATTTTGTCGCCCCAAAGCCCCAAATATAATAACTGCATCTGCCCCAAATATAATAACAAATCATAGATAAATAAAATACAGTTCTTTATGTTTATTTCAAGATTAACTGTAAAATCATAATGTATAGTCTTCACTGTATAAAGATGAGATCTGACTACCTGAGGTGCACACATTGTAATTATGCTTAAACCCTATATTTTTTAGCCCTAGTATGAGGACATTAAATATAAAAATGCACTACAATATTTAACTTGGCAGCTCAAACATTTTAAAAGACTCCTAACTTTTGGACACTCGTAACCACGCAACTTTTTTTTTTTTTTTAAAAACCATGCAAAGTTGGGGAAAATCATCATGGTTGTATATAAATACTTATATGTAATAACCAAAAATCACTATCAAAAACAATACAATTGGAGAATGTTCTCTAATAGTTCTGTTCAATACATCTCTGTTTCACAAATTCTTCCCAAAATGTAAAACTGATAATTATCTAGTGCAAAATCGATTGCACAAGGATTTAAAGAATGAAGGGTCAGAGAGAATATTGTGCACTCATGTTCTGCTTTCATTCTTTCAGGACTGCGCCCGCCCACTCTCTATAGAGGCAGATGCTGATGGTTGTTACCCGTTAGACGGAAGGATTTTATGCATGAAGTGCCACACAAAGCGTGCCAAACAGGCCATGAAGTAATTGTTGGAGACTCCTGTCACCTGTATTAAAAACCAAATCTAAAATCAACGATTGACTCTGCTCTGATTCCAGGCATTTACTGCATTGTTTTTGCGACTTTTATTGTTTTGTTTTTTTTTTCTCTTGCCACTGTTCGTCATAAAGCCTTGTCATTTTGGTCTTCTCCTCAGTAGTGTTATCAGCAAGAAACCTAGTATTCACAGCAGCTTTTTCGCTTTCTTATGCAGTTCCATTAGAAAGACAACAACTCTCATCTGGCTTAGCACAACCTGCTGATGAGAATCATTAGGAATTAAAGGAAAGTAGATTTTGCTTATAAATACTAGTGTTAAATAAATATGAACTAATCGAAGCAGAAAAATGCTTTTAGCAAAGATGCTTTCTGAATACACAGCTACATTAAGGCATATACAATATTAGATATTTGTGTGTTTATATCATGGGTTAGTCTATGAACAAAGCTTTTTGTGTTTGTCTTGCATGTAAAACTTATTAAATAAGACTGCATGATAAAAAACTTCTTCGGGAACAAAAACTGACCTTAACAAGAATGATTGCTGGACGGGAATATTGCATAGTATTAATACAGCGACAGTCTGATGGTTCCCATTCTGTGACACAATCTAGAATAGAAAAAATGATCAAACATGTCTACCAACATGTCTATATAGCTATAGTCATGATTATTTGCTTTGTTAAACACTTCAGGATTTTGTTTGATCAGAGTTTAAGTCATTTACAAGTTATTGTAGGATGCAGCAAAAAAGGAAACACCAGACTGGACTCATGCAACACTTATTTCTGAGTTTGACAGAAATGCAACATTGCTCAATATTACACAAAATATAACAAACCGAGCTAAATCCCGAAGTATAAAAATCCCCATCCCCAATAGAAAAGTGCCTCTGTCTACATCACTTCCTAGTACATATTGGCTTTAGAGGTTAGGCAACATTTTTTATAGCTCTTTATAGATGAGATTGTATTTTGAGTGCTTTGCAATCGAGTGCATCCTAATAATTCTATTTTGATATTAAGCAACTATCTATTATGGATTTATAGGGCGTATTAAGTGAACCTTCCACACTACACCAGCCCACTTAAAACTTAAACAAATTACCAGAGTTAAAACCGTGTACTGTATCGTTGAATAGGTAACGATTTAGGCACTGACTTAGTTCATGGCTTTAAATAGTCTAGCTAAGGTTTTTGCATAAATTCTTGAATTGATTAGTTTTGAGTGCTGGACTTTAAGAACGCATTGATCTGTCTTCTTTTAATTACAGACAGTTACGCCAGAGCAATCACATTTTTAGCTAAGAACAGACTAAATTTGGGACATTTTGTTAAAATCCTTAAAGAAGGCCACATTTCCCACCTTTACATCTGCCACTCACCATCTTCTTCACATGTTTAATTATGTGTGAAACTCCACTTAGAATTGAACAAGAATGTTCTGCATAGTGTTGCACAGGTCTCCCAATGTCTGTACAATCAATTAAATTATTGTCCCATTTTGATCGGTTAGGCATCCAGTTAATAGTTTTTGTGTACTTTATATTTTCTTTATCGTTTATTGTCATGTCAGTATAACCATGACACTGCTGTTTACAGTATGTGATGGACATCCATTATAATGCCACTTGCTTTATTACTTTTACCACACATTTGTGTGTGTGTGTGTGTGTATAAACCCACACAAGTACTTTATTTTGCAGTTAAAGTTCGTGATATGTGAATGTGTGTATGTTTACGATCAGAGGATGTTTTTTGCAATCGAGCTCTCATTTGTACTGTATTATAAAATGAAAATTAAAAAAAAACTACTTGGGACATTCTGCTTGATTTCTGCGTCATGTTTTGTGGAGGATGAAAAAGAGTTGAATTTGTTTCACTTTTCTATAAAGCTCCCAATCATTTCCGTGTCTAATCTGTTGCTCTTGAAAGAAATTCACTCGTTCATGTACCTATAATAAGATAAAATTCCTAGAATCTACAGTTTAAAAAACAGTTTGTCCCATGTGCAAATGTTTATTAGCTGTCTCTTACACTTACACTCCAAAAGCTGGCATGTGACAGTCAAACGTGCTTGTTTCCACACATGAAGTCACGTCATAGATGCGTCTTTTCACTCTATCGGCTCACACCAGCCTGACGCTTCACTGATATCAGCGTACTGACACGCGTGTGTATGTTTGTGTGTATAATGGAATGTTGCAATACAGCATAATTGACTACGAGCAGATCTACATAAAACGTTTCTCATTTTAACTAATAACGCCCGAGTTGAATTATTTTCTGTAAATAAAATGTAGATATTTTTTTTAATGCCAATTTTTCAGATACTCAAAACTGAGAGTGACATAAACATATCCTAATCCAGACTTAGGTGGTTCACACACAGCGTATGACGTAGGAATGAGGGAGGAGAAAGTGATGACTAACTAAAACTGATAAAGGAAAAGATTAAAAAAAGGATGATTCTGATGCGAGTTAGTCAGAACTCAGATATGAGCAGAATGCTAAAGGAGAAGGCGTTTCGATAAAAGGCCCTTTGACTTTTGAAAAGAGTTGAATAGACCAAGATGACTCAAACTCCATCAGATCATCAGGTATAGCTAACATTTAACAAATATTCCGGTATTTGTGTAATAATGCTACTGAGCTATCAATGTAATGCTTAAAGTGCAGTGTGCTGGCAACTTCAAGACGACTTTAGCTTTTTTTTTTATCTGTGAGGTGTTTGTTAGTTAAAGTTTAAACATTTTTCTCTGCTCTTATATAGTATTTACAGAGTGAATATTGCTCTTATCATATATTTTTTTCATGAATGCAACTTTCTATATGATGAAGAAATCCTTATGATGGGGTGGTGTTATATGGTAAAACAGCAAATTAGATTTTTTTTTACTTAAGGAAGTCCTGGGAGTGTTTTATTTCTCCTAAAGATGAACAATTTACAAAATACACTTTAATTTATTAAGAAATTAAACTCAATTTAGTTTTCCAAATCTTCGTAATTATATTTAACATTAAAACAAGTTATTTTCTTTAACTGACACTTTTTCTTCTCATTTGTTAACACCAAAAACTGCTGGTTTCAATGTCTTTAATCCTAATTAATTTCCTATTGTGTAAAATATAGAGGAGCACCTATGTTTGTATTACAAATTGCTTATTATATGAATCCATGTATTATGATTATTGTGAAGCATTATGAATACATTATAAAGTCCCTGTAAATAAGCTTTTTCTATAGAATAACGTCAATACATATAAACCACCTTATTAAGGTAGTACAGCTAAATTGCTTACAACTATTATCAGAGCTATAGTGTTATACAAAATTCAATGGATAGATTAGGAACAAAGACTTCAACAGTTATATAAGGATTTATGATATAAAGACTAAGAACTCATTTCTAATGCCCGTCTAGGTGTTTCTCGTGCTCTCTCGAGAACAGGTTCGATCTGAGGAATCACAATCATTGGTTAAGATCCAGTGGTTTGGGCTTCTGCTTTTTCAGTTTTTTCTTGCCTCCTGTATCATTGGTACAGTTATAGGGTTGGGGTACTACTTCCTGCAGGAAAAAACTACAATTACACAAGGTAACAATATACTGTAACAATAATTTGGTATTATCTGGTGTAATCACTACTGACTGGTGTTTTACCAGGCAAATGATATTTTTGTCTCCATACTTCTTTCCTCCTCTAGATCCTCTTCCCTGTCTATCTCCAGCATGCATGAGAGTAGCAGAACGTCTCTCTGCAGCTATTGATCCTTTTTCTCGACCCTGTGATTACTATTTTTATTTTAGTTGTAAAGCAGAAATGTCATCCAAGAGCAGAGGAAGACACAGAGAAAACATGGTTTCCCATAATGTGGGACGAGATGAAAGAAGAAGAAGAGAGGGAAGAGGTGGTAGGATAAGAATCGACAGAGAGTCAGACAATGAAAAGGAAAGAGATGACAGATTACCTGACAGACAGACAGCATTGCTCCATTCAATAAAAGCGATTCTGGGTATGACACAGACTGTATCACTCTACCCAACAATGAAGTTAAAAGATAAAGAAATTAGCATAGTGGTTAAGGTGTTGTACTGCTAATTGAAAAATTAGGTTTCAATTCCCAGGACCACCAAGTTGCCACTATTGGGCCCCTGAGCAAGCCCTTAAGCCCCAATAGATGTATAAAATGATATAAATGTAAGTCGCTCTAACTAAGGGCGTCAGCCAAATTCTGTAAATGTAAGATGTAAAGTTGCTTTGCAAAAGGATTAAATGTGCCAAAAGGGATTTTTAAATAATAAAGGGATTAATTGAATAGCGGTTAGAAAGGTTTGGTTTCATTATGCAGTATTTATTCCTGTATTCGTATACTGTACAATGCAACGTATTTATGATTTGTTAATGTATGTGATGATTGTGTCTGCGTGATTAGAGACTCCCAAAAGGAATAATACCAGTGCAGCACAGAAAGCCCAGATGTTCTACAACACCTGCATGATGCAAAACACTACATTGGATGAGAGCATAAATCACGTCCAAATGCTGATACAGAGGGTATAGTACACAAATTCTCTCCTACACATGCACATATACAACAACAATGTAGATTCTAAGATATTCTAAAAAGTGGTAGCTCCGTGGACTGCTGGTCAAAAGATTCAATGGGTTCAATTCCCAGCAGCACCAAGCTGCCATTACTTGCTCAAGGTGGATAAAAAATAACATTAATGTAAAATACTCTGGATAGGAGCATCTACCGAATGCCAGAAATGTACATTTTAATTTTAAAATTGCTAAGGCCTTTTGTCATTTCATGCATTTCCCTGCTTGCTTCAAGTTTCCTTGTTTTGTGGATATACCTAGAATGTAGAATGTTCTGTATTGCTGGATGACTTGTTGGATAGACCTAAATACCCAGTCTGTGTTTGTGTGTAGCTGGGTGGTTGGCCTGTACCTGGGAACTGGATTAAGCCTGACCTAAGCCAAACCCTGGCTTTGGTGATGTCACAGTATAACACCTTTCCATTCTTTAATGTATATGTGGGTCCTGATCGAAATGAGAGCCAGAACTACATACAGGTACATTCCAACTATTGGAAAGCATAAGAAATATCCTGCGATACTGTTCATCTACCCTTGAATTAGATTTACATACGCTTGTCTTACTTATTTAGTAATTGTTATTTTCATTTATTTAGTTTTATTTATCAACATGTTTGTTTTTTTTTGTCAAACACTATAATTTTTTCAGATTGATCAACCAGATTTTCAGTTCCCTGTTGAGTGGAACAGCCAAACAAACAAATCCAAATTTAACTCTCAGGTGAGTAAGCTGTGGATTCGAGGTTTGATGTGAACTCTATGAGTGTGATCAGGGACACTGGGCCCTATAAAATAATTTTTATTACATTACTGCTATATTGTTACTACTAATAAGACAGATCTCTCGGGGCCCTTAAAGTTAATGAGCCTTTAGAACCCCCCCCCCCTTTTAGCGGCACCCCAGAGTATGAATATGAGCATAATCTTTTTAGTACAATGAAAGTTGATCTATTTGTTTCCTTTTTTGTGTCTCTTATTTTAGTCTCTGCGTCCATTCTTCCCGTGCTGTAGAGAGCTTTTGACTCTGTTGAATGTCTCCTTTAGTACCAGTACTCAGTACTGTGGCTTATACATGTCTCTGAGTTCAACTCTGGTCACAAACACGGCACCTCTTTCCTACCGACTCGGCCAAAAACTCCTTTACAGTCGAATGACCGTCCAGGAGTTACAGGTGTGTGTTTGTTGTCTCTTAAAAATTATTACATTATGTAAAAAAAGATGGTTTGTGTATGTGCATGTGTGTTTTGTTTGTGTGTCTTTATTCCGGTAGGAGATGGCGCCTGCTATTGATTGGCTCAGATGTCTCCAAGCTATCTTTCATCCTGTTAATGTCAGCAAATCAAATTTTGTGTTATTGCATAACCCTCCCTATATCATCTACATGTCACAGACAATTAGCAAATGGTGGCATGTACATAAGCTGATGAACAGGTAGATCATATTAATCTTTAGCTGTAGATGATTTGTTTAAATATTCAGCAAAAACTCTCACATTAGTTTAATAGCAGTACTGCGGTGACAGTTACTAGTTATCCCTATGTGTGTTTTTTTTTGTTTGCAGTTATCCACTCCATACTTATATAATCATGAATCTTCTGCAAACAGTCATGCCTGCTCTACACACCAGATTCATGCAGACCATGAAAAACTTCTCTTTAGCCGTGGAAAATGAAAATGAGGTGTGTATTCAATTAATCTGTGTGTATAAACTTGTATTCTTTGTATTTGCCTTTGAAGGTTTTGGAATGACCTGGATTGTAAAAATTTTTTGAAGGTTGTGCCACATTGGAAACACTGTGTATTGCAGACACTGAAGGGTTTTGATACTATGATCAGTCATTTAATCAAAGAACATTATGCTGGTGAAGAGGTATGTCCTATTTAGAAATATTTCAAATAATTGGTTGGTGGATGAATGGATGTATAGATGGATGGAGTGACGGACGGACGGACAGATGGGTGGGTAAATGGATGGATGGATGGATGGATGGATGGATGGATAGATAGATAGATAGATGGATGGGCAGAATGATGAATGGCTGGGCAGATGGATAGATGGATGGGATGGATGGATGGATGGATGGATGGATGGATGGATGAATAAAGGGATGAATGAATATATGTACAGTTGGATAAATAAGTGAACAGATGGAGATATAGTTGAAGAGAGTGTTGGTACAATGAATGTATATGTGAGTCAATAGATACATGGATGGATTATTGTCTCATTTTTTAAACTTTCACTGGCTTAAGAACAAACCACGGAATTATAATGCTTTGTTAAATGTAACTGCATAACCTTTTACATCATATAAGAGTTCCACTGATCTTAAATAAACCAATGTCCATCATTTATTTTTTTTTAAAAAGGTGTAACCGTAACTTTTAAAAGTGTTACATGAACCCTCTTTTATGATAGAATGTATTATAATATATTATATAATTATAATGTATTATAATGCATAATTCCTTGTCAGTTTTGTAACAGGTGTTACATTCACTGAATTTGCTGCATTTGGCCTTTGTGCTGCTAGTAGAGAATAATAACTTTATAGATAAAGAAGCTATACTATATGTATTGAACACTCAAGTTATTTTCATAACTACGTTATTCGTATAAGACATTATGCCATTTTTAAAAATAATCCTGACATGCATTGATGTAATAACATAAATCTTTACATTAAAACTGCTTTAAAACATTTATAACTTGAAATACGTATTAATAGGCTATGAAAGCACAATGTAGGTACTTTTCAGAACATTGTTAGCTTATTACAATTCTTATAAGAATTTGTCACTTTTCTTTTCTTCACTTGTTAGGCTACAGAGATGATAAGTGATATTTATTACTCTTTCAAGACCAAATTAGCCACTCTGAACTGGAAAAATGAGGACACACAGGATTTAGTTTTTAAAAAGGTAAAAGGTAAAAAGAACTCATATACAGTACTTCCCCTGAGATCTTCAGATTAATATAGCATTGTCAATGTTTCTCTTTTAGATTGTGTCTCTCAGACCAAGACTCTCCACTGACAGTAAATTCTTTAATCACCTGAAACCTGATGAGCATTTTGGAGAGGTATTTATTAAAAAATTAATTAAATGTCGCAGAATTTTGGATACAGTTTTCTTAACAGTGTGGGAGGTGGTGGCTTAGTGGTTAAGGTGACTAATACCAGAGAGACCGGGGTTCGATTCCCAGCAACACCAAGCCACACAACTGATATATATATATATATAAAATAAATGTAAGTTGCCCTGGATAAGGGCATCTGCCAAATGCTGCAAATGTAAATGTAACACTGTACCTACTTCTGGCACTAGGTGAATATGAGTGAGAAGATCTATTTCTCTAACTACCTGCAGATGTTAGTTATTCAGCAGAAATTGAGAAGCCGGCTACTCTCTCACATTCCACAGCCCCCTGTGTGAGTCCCCTTTTCTTCACCACTTTATTATGATTTAAACTTCTATGATTTGTTTCACTGCTGACAAATTTAATGATGTATTATAATCAGCCTTCTCCTCTCGATCTCTTCTAGTTTGTCTATCCACCCTTTTTTGTCTGATACTGACATTATTATCCCAGTGGGAATGTTTGTGGCACCACAGTTTCATTCATCCTATCCAAGGTATTTATTACATTGTTAAATCAGAACAGTCAGTCTTAACTAGAGATAAATTCTTATGAGTTTGCTGCAAATGCTAGAATAACAAATAAACATTAAAACATTATATTTTTAAAGATGATGCTCTGTATACTTGTCTTTTACTTTTTTATGTAATTTGATGTTACAGCTGATGTTTCGGATAGTAGATATAACATTTAGTCTTATGAGTTCTACAGATGTCATTCTAAAACAATCAAATAAATGATACTTGTACGGTTTTGTCACCTATTGACTCACACAAATAAAAAAAAGCTATAATTATGTATCCATACATAAATATGTACATGTCTACTATTATAAATAATTACACAAACATTCTACCATATCTAATAAATGTTTATGACTATTTTAAATGTTCCCTTAAATATATATTTATTGTACATTGCCTAAACATTGCTTAAATGTAATAGACTACATGGGATAATGTCTAGATTGTTTATACACTTGGTTATGAATGCAATATGAGTCTTTTATGTAAAAGTCCAGCGCAAACCCGATAAGGAACATTATTTCTCTTTATTGCAGAGCTATCAACTATGGAATGTTGGGAACCATAATTGCAAAAGAACTGCTGCATCTACTGTTGCCTGAGAGTATGTAACCTTTCCACATATCTATATGCCTGTGAAAGTAGATTTGTTTATTCGACCATCTTTACAAACAGCAATGATAACCTCTGTTTTTTCTTTAGTCCTATCTCAGTCAGAAAGTGTTGCGCTGGATGGTGAATGTGTATGGTCCCACTATCTTAGAGCACAGAAGGGATCTTCCTCTCTTTCTCCAGCCCAGCTGCAGGAAGTATGGGTGCAGTACACAGCCCTTCAAGTGGCACTACACGTAAGTGTGTACACTTTACTTTACATGTAAAGTAATCTGGCCTGTACTGCAAGTCTTTTTAAACATTTGGTTTTTTTTAGGCATACAATAAGAGTTTGAAGAGGCATTCGAGTGACACCTCTTTGTCAGGACTCTCACATGTTCATCTTTTTCTTGCGTCATTTACTCTGGTAGGCTTCCGGAGATGTGTTTTGTGTGGTTTGGGCGTTCTAGGTTAGTGCAATGGCCTGCATGCTTTTAGCAAAACAGGATTAACAGACGTTGCAATTCTTTCATCATAGGCAAGCTGTGACTCAGAGCTATATTCAGCACCCATGCCATTTGAGCCCTCGTTCTTGGTGACTGTGCTGTGTTCTGTGCACTGCCCCAAACTGATGACCTGTGTGGAGAACAGCTCTCAGGGACATCTACCTAAACTGTGTGAGACGCAAGGCTCTGCTAAGGGACATTATTTATAGCTGAGCAATGAAGTGGACACTACAACAGTACGATGCTGCCTAGAAACTGAGAAGACACAAACAGCATTGGTGGAGACCAGGACAATTAGGGGGGGTGGGGGGGGGACCCACATAAAGCATTATGTTTTACATTTTGGATTTTTATCTTATTAATGGACATTATTAGAGATCAGAATGTTTCAGAGTCTTAGGTTTTAAATATGAGTGTTAGTGACAGCATTATTTATGTTTGTCTCAGGGGGTTTTTTTGTGCACGCTTGATGAGACCGTGTGAATCTTTGGTTTCCTCTGACTTTAAAACTAGGATAAATTGCCCGTTGGTTTAAGTGTTTAGTGTTAGTATGTTTGTGCACAATACAGTGCAATAGACTGACATTTAAGATGTCCTCTTTAAGATGTATCACCAATGAACATGAATTGATGATATTTAACTTTTAAAATGTATTACATGTTATGATAGAACAAGATGAGGTATTTCTATTTCATTTGTATATATTATTAAAAAGATGTACAGTTGTGTAAATGTAAGGTTTTTTCTGCAGTCGAGTTACTTATTTTAGAGGGTTTTTAGAAGTTTTTCAGCAAGTCGCATATGATATGACGTACAGTTGCTGCGACGCGTTTTAGCCTCAAACAAGATGGCAGCTCAAAAGGGGGAGAAGCGTGGTCTCGAACACTTAGACCAATATGAACCAAAAACAGCCAAACAGCCACGAAATATGCACGACAAAATGATAGAGACGCGACTTGTTGTTGTTTTGGAAGGAGCGACGTTGGAGACTGTAAAGGTGAATAATACACCACGATGATGCTAATTTACCCTATAGCTAACTCTAAGCTAACGTTTATGGCATTTGGCAGAGAGACTTGCATTTATATCCTATACATTCTGAGCAATTAGGGGGTTAAGGGCCTTGTCCAGGGACCCAAGAGTGGAGCTGGGAACCTTAATCTTCCAATCAATAAACACTGTCCATTAAGTGTTTATTCTCTTGAAATTCATGAATAAACACTCAGTAAGGTTTACGTTAAGGTCTACATTTGCAGATGCCCTTATCCACATTTATCTTATTTATACAACTGAGCAATTGGGGTTTAAGGGCCTTGCTCAGGGGCTCAGCAGTGGTGCCTTGGTGGAGCTGGGAATCGAACCTACAATCGTCAGGTTAGTAGTCCAACCACCACTTCCCCCATGTTATGGCATCTGTTGAAGACATGATGTTAAGACAAAAAGTCTCATGTTAAAGACAAAAAGAAATACCAACCGTGTGAAAATGTTCTGGATTTACATTGATGGCACTGTCTGTTCCTGAAACAGTGCTTGTATGTTTCATTATGTGATGTTTCATTAAGGTTGGAAAAACGTTTGAGCTGCTGAACTGTGACCAACACAAGAATATTATAATAAAGAGCGGAAGGGACCCTGGCAACGTTCGGCCGGATATCACTCATCAGGTAACAAGAGACTTTGTAACTAAGGCTGTCACAATTATATAATAATAATTGTATGATCTCAATTATTTGACCTAACCGTGATTGTTGAACCTACGTAGTACTTGCAGCACCCTATCCACCAGAGTAAATGAGTGAGTGGAGCGGCGTGATTTGAAAGTCAAGGCGTTGGATTTTCTGATGCTCCACGCACACTTCAGTAACGCTCCATCACCAGCTCAACTCATGTTAACAACCCATAATGCATCTGCATAGAAAATGAATTCTTTTGTATGTTGCTAAACAGATAAACACCACTGACAGGACACAAAATATGAATTTCCTTAAATACTATTATCTATAGTAAAATGTTTACATTAGCGAGCTAATAAGGCACAAATCGAAGCGATTATAAAATTGTCAAAGCCTTAAAACAAGTCACTAAAGCCCCAAAACAGGCAATAAATCGTCATAATCGCAATTATTTCTTTGGCAAATAATCGCCACACAAATTTGATAATCGTGACAGCCCTGTCTTTAACATTATGCCGATTGTATGTGCGTTATGCTGCTGATACTCTGTGCTTATTGTATCCTGAAGGTAGGAATAGTTTGCTGTTGTATAAATGATTTGTTGTTTTGCAGAGCCTGCTTATGTTGATGGACAGTCCACTGAACAGAGCAGGACTGCTGCAGGTGTACATTCACACAGAGAAGAATGCTCTAATCGAGATCAACCCTCAGACAAGAATTCCGCGTACCTTCCCTCGCTTTTGTGGACTCATGGGTAAAGTACAGACCCAAATAATACAACTATGCACAAGGTTTCATAAAGGGATTTAACTGCTTCTGTTTGATAAGTTTTTGTGGTTAGTAAAACTATGTTTATGATAAAGTATGATTATGGTACTGATGCAAGTCTGCTTATTTTTTGTGTTTTTCTTCACTCTCAGTGCAGCTCCTGCATAAGCTAAGCGTAAGAGCGGCTGATGGGCCGCAGCGCTTGTTGAGAATGATTAAAAACCCAGTTTCAGACCACTTGCCTGCAGGATGCCCACGCATTGCTACGTCATTTAACGCAGGAGATGCCGTCTGTCCCAGAACCCTCGTCCCTAAGGATGGTCCCGCTGTGGTGGTTGTTGGAGCGTTTGCACATGGAGCGGTGGGTTTGTTACCACACGTGTTTATTAGACCAATGGCTCTCAAACCTGCACTCACAGTTTTTCAGACTAGACCAGGGGGTTCACGCACAACTTCAATGTCAGGCTTAGAGGACAGTTTCTGAACCATTATTGAGTTTTATTTAATACCAGCCTGCTCAATTCAGTTCTGAGTTATGAAGCAGCTTTACAAGAATATATAAATGAAATGTTGTACATTTATTTACATTCACAGAACTGTTTAATAGTTCCTGAGTTGCTCTATTTTCCACAACTCAACAGTGTGTTTACGGTGGATTTAGATGTCTCTGGGTTTTTGTGTTCTGGAATTGTTTGATGGCGCGTGACTGCACAGATGACAGATGTCACGTGCAAATACTGAAAAACCTTGCCTGCAGATATTTTACAAAAAAAAAAAGTGAATCAACCTTAAATATTTATTTATAAAATATATTGTAGATATTCATTTTATAAAAACGAGATTAACCAGTTTGGCTTTTTTTGCTGTTTATGGGGCATTTTAATTGTTTTTGGTGCCACAAGCCATTCATTGACTCATGCGTCTTCTGACATATGCCATTGTATAAGCTTTGCTTTTGTGTACTTTGATTAATTTATTTTTTAAACTGTTTATTTTAATATAATATATTAGTCAACTAAATTTTTTTAAAGCAAATATGTGCTTGAGTTATACTGTATGCCTAAAGCCAATGTGTGTTAGCAATATTGGACTCATAAACCAAAAATGAGTGTGAGAGAGATTTCTATTTACTTACTGTTCCTGTTGCCTGCATCCTTTAGCCCTGGGTGTTCATTCTTACCCAGATCAGGCGACTTTAGGTGTGACTCCTGCTCGATGAAAACTTGCACCCACACCCGCCCTTTCTATATGAAAGTGAAAAAACTTTTGCTATAAAATGAATAGCAGCAACAGTTTACTGTGTTCTTCAGACAATAAAATGCTCAAACTTTATCAATATCTTCTTCTTTTTCAGGTAAATGTGGACTACACGGAGAAGAGTGTTTCCATCAGTAACTATCCCCTGTCTGCAGCGCTGACATGTTCCAAAATATGTTCAGCGTTTGAGGAAGTTTGGGGAGTGTTGTAATTATATGCAAATGCTGGACTTGGTATTCATCAGTGGGAACTAGCACAAAACAAAATGGTTACTTTGAGAAACGGCAGTGTGCAGTCAGCACCACGTATCTCTCTGACGACTAACCCAACTCTGCCGCTGATCTCACACACATATTTTGTACCTTTTATGTGAGCTTTAACATTTTTATAATATTGTCTGTATACTGATTGAACAGATTTCACTTTGAAATAAACTTCAACCTGAAATTTAGGACTGACATACCATTATTTTTTAGATTTTCTCCTAAATTGGTGTTATGTGCTTCTTTTATTTTTGTGAATACAGGCCCTGGTTTTGAATGGTAAACCACCATTTTTAAACAGTTACATACTCATTTTACACAAGTTACAATTAACTCCTAAATCTGAAACACTAGTAGTGAAGAGGACCTCCTGAGCCACTAAGTCATGAGCTATCCTAATTGTCTGTTGCTTGCAATCTACCTCGGAACGTAAACATTTTACAATGTTCTTTTAATGACATGGGTGTTGACTTGTAGAACTTGTCGGGACACTTCGTCTCTTCACCAACAAATCAGTCGTGATTATTCTAATCTGTCCATTAAAAGGCAATTAGCTGAACATATACTTGTTTAATCGTAACACTTGGCTTGTATTATGAAATCTTTATTTGAATGTGGCGATTAACATTTTTATTTTTAAATCATATTTGAATATGGTAACTGTGTTTCTCCTGTCAACTGTGCTATGTGTGGTTTGTGTCAGAAATCTTTGAAATGTGAGCAAAATCATCAGAAAATTAGACTGGGGATGTCTTTGGAGATAGAAGTCTTGTGTAAGGATGGTGAATAACACTAAATTTAGCACACTGTGGGTTTATGGTGAAGACAAATTCATTCCTTATAATAGCACCCCACAGAACACCTTATATTTTCAAATCAGACAGAAAAACGTATAAACCTTTAAACAAATGTGTTGTGTGGTAATTTATTCATTTTCATGTAACAGCGTTTGTCCATAACACAGTTGACAAAATAAGTCAGATTCAACCAACTAGTTTATCAAAAACATTAAATAGTGGCTGACATTAAATAGTCCTAATAATGGAATGACTATCCAAAGTTTTCGAGTTAATGATTTCATCTGCTGTTTGCTGTGAGATTTGCATTTGGCGGAATGCCTGTTTTTTCCTGATTTAGGACTGTGCTGCTATTGGCTTATCTTTCCTAACAGACTTTTGGCTCTGTGTTGCAGCTCTGGTGACTTGGCGGCTCTTGTCCTGGTTTATCATTTCCTCCTACTGCTTCAGTTGTTTTGTGATATTTTCATGATCCATAAAAAAATCTATAAATTTGGTCTGTTGACTAAATTTTCGGTGTTGTTAATCGTCCGTGGCCTTTTTTCTGACTCAGTTGTGACATCATCCTATTAAGCTCTGCATTTATATTGTAACAACAACAAAAACTGTTGAAAGAGCAGCATGGATTATTTTCACTAATGTTCATTATAGTTCACCCAAAAATGACAGTTCTGTTATTAATTACTTATAAAAACTTGAGACAATTTTTCATTTTCTAAGCACATTTACAAAAAAATTAAATCTGAGGGCTATCTGACCTTCCCTTAGATAGCAAGGTAACCAACTCGTTCAAAGCCCAGAAAATGATCAAGATAATCAACAAAATAGTTAAAGTAACACCAGTGAATCAAATGTAATATTATGAAGATATGAGTGTATATTTTTGTGCAACGAAAACAAAAGTAATGCCTTTATTTCTTCTCGCCAGATCTGTGGTGATCTGCGCTGACCCCGGCGTGCCTTGTTTACAGTACATTTTACAAATCTACATTTTGGTTTGGGTTTGATCTTCAGAGGATATGTGTATTAACATATTAGTAGCTGCCAAAATTATTCCAGTCTTTGGCAATTGAAATAATCTCCACCATTATTTCTTAAAAAAAAGTTCTGATAAAAGACTGGACAATACATACTACTTGTTTTTTGTGCCTGTCCTATTTACATCCAAGGTATAACTTAAGTGAGAGTTTAAAGAAACCAACCTTAGATGGGCAACCTTTGCCTTTCAGTGAGGTGTTAAAATAAAGCAGAAATACTCTGAAAGCATTTTAAAGCTTATAAATCCATGTTTGTTGTGTTCATTTTATGTATAAGACCAATATAATTTAACTGCAGTTTCTTCCAATCTGAAGTGTTAGATGCCTTTATCCAGAGCGGCTTACAGTTATTTCTTTCAATCCATTGAGCAGTTGAGGGTTAGGGGCCTTACCCATGGGCCCAGCAGTGACATCTTAATGGTGCTGTTAAATGAACCCAAAATCTTCCAAGCAGCAGGCCAATACCGTAACACTTAAGCTACCAATTCACTTACGCAAAATCATGATATTCCTAATTGTGCAAAAATTATTGACGGAGGAGATGTGTTTTTTTTTATTGCAATAGTGAGTTCAGACACTAAATTAGGTGCTGAGTTCTTGATGGAAGACATGGGTTCAAGCCTCATCACTGACCCCAACTTTCTAAGATGGGATATGTGAAGAAACAAATTTCACTGTGCTATAAAGTAATTGTGTCAAATTCATTTACATTTAAAGCCAGATGAGGAGGTCCAAAAGGTGTTTAGTGGGGTTGTGGTCAGAACACTCAAGTTAATCCCCACCAGCCATAACATACCATAATGTGTTAACAACAACGACCCGTAACCTAATAAATGGCACATTGTTTTTTTTATTCTTATATTACTTTGTTTTCTGACCATCACTTTAATACCCACATCCATAGAAAACCAATGCAAGCTTTTTCAGAGTGTTTTGTTAATAAGAAATAAGATTGTATAATGTTTTAACTTCCTTATAAGCAGTAGCCATAGTTCCACCAGTGTTACATGACATATATTTTGCAGCAACTCACAAGACATAATGGTCAAAGACTTTACACATATTTATAATTAGCATCAAAAGGTTGTAGAAAATTATTCATGTTTGTTCTTTAGTCTAATGTGTTCTTTCGACTCTGGAGAGGAGATTTGTTTGTCAGTACAGTTCAGATGCAGTGTGTTTGTTACTCTGTGAGGTTTTCTCTGCTCTGTCTCTCTACATTATTCTTCTTTAATGAACTCTGGTGTGTCTCAGGTTTCTCTGTGTCTGACTGGTCACTGATGTCTTCTCCAGCATTCCTCTGCAGCTCGCTGGTGTCCAGACCGTAGCGACACACGGTGCTGGCTCTTCCACACACTTCCCCGTCGTTCAGATTCAGGACCTCGATACCTCCAGAGCTCGTCTCCCCCTCCCTCCTCTCGGACAAGAAGGTCCTCTGAAGCATCAGCTTCTTCATGGTGTGACACTTGTATTTAAGCACAGGGTTCAAGCTGGATTTTGACTGATCATCTTCGAAGATCACACAGGTCCCCAGGGCGTCCTCATATTCCCCGGCAAACACATAGCGGCCCACCTGCACTATGGGCTGTTCACTGCTTATTCCCATGATTTTACACATACCGCCACGCTTACAGAACGCATCCGAGTCAATCAGTCCGGAAAGCTCGGCCACAACCAGCTGCTCCTCCTCCTCCCATTCTTCCTCCATGATTTAGCTACACTCCGGTTATCCCACACATTGCTCTTGTACAATTTAACTTTCACACTCGTATTCCGACTGTTTCCTGCAGTCCTGCACTGGGATTGGCTGCTAGGGTGTCTTTATTGTCACCTGACAGCCGAAAGTCCAATCAGTGACAAGTCGAAAACAAAAAATGGCGCAGCCACTAAATCTTTAAAAGAAATTTTTAAAAAAAAGGATACAGCATAAGTTATTTAACTAATTATTCAAGCGAATCGCACACAAATAACACGGTATATAATATGATAATTATGTGTTTTATTAAAATAACTAATAATTTGGTATCTAGAATAATTAATGTCAATATCTACACAGTGCTAATGGTTTAAATAAGCATTACATAAAATATAAACCCTAAATAAACGAACAAATAATCCAAGAACAGTGCTGCATTATTATATAATTTATGTAAAATATCATATTTACTAAATAGCCCAACAAAATACATTTTAGGAATAATCTCACATTACCTTATAACCAATCCTGTCGGAATTTGTCTAAAACCGGTGCGGGGGGGTGGTGTCGCAAAAAATCTGCGACGGAAGTAGTTCATGTTGGTCTTCCTGCAGTCCAACGTGTTCCAGAATCAATCACGTGTGTTTTGTGCTATAGTAATAGAGTTTATATATATTGTTAATACAAACTATTAACCGTTAATACCGACGTGTCGGGGAAAATCAGTAGAGGTGAGTGGATAAACAAATACTGCGGGTTTAATATAACAAGTAATAGCACACGGTTAGGATAGGGTAGCGAAATGCTAGTTACTTGATTAGCTAAAGGGAGCTTTTCTATGGTGGCTCTTTAAATCAAAACTTTAGTTTATATTACATGTTTGTATAGTAGTCATAGTTTTATTTGCTTCCAGTTTTCTATATAGTTTTACTGTTTTAAGGATAAAATGGAAAGGCTTGCTTTTTAACGCTGCGTTACATTAACGTTGTTTTAACTACCGTTAATCCTTTGGCACGTGATTGTTAGTCTTTTAGGCATTAAAAAAGTTTGCACGAGAGAGGTGCATCTATATATGAGTATGTTGTCATCTATATAGATAAGAATAAACAATACACGATAAATTTATTCCTAATTTTTGATTTTTAAATATATATATATAGTAAAAATACCTTTCTATATAACGTGTAAGTGTCAGGAACGTGTAAACGTAAATACCTTTATTTTGACTTTTTTGCATCTACTTTTTTTTTTTTAATACAGATATACTTTTTTTTTTTTTCCCAGAAGGGTTAAGGGTTCTGTAAAATTCTTTTTTCAAAGATCCAGGGTTAGTGGTTGGCTGCTGGTGTGGAGCTTAAACCCAGTGGTTGGCTGCTCAGATGGTGGAGCTTAAACCAGGTGTTTCGGTCTTCATTTAAGATCAACAGCTGGCCACTGCCCCAGTCACGTGCCAGTCACTTTGGTCAAAATATGCAAATTGTTTTGCAGGTGGTTTCAAAAATGCATGCAGGTGTTCGTGTTTTGGAAGCAGTTTTGTTTGGTTCTCTGACTCGATTGTAAATTTTACTGTGGCGTTTTATACTGTAACTGTGCAGCTTCTGCAGGTCAGCTTTAAATGATGAATTTATTGATTACACCCTGCTTTCTGATCAACACACAGAATCCCAGTTTCTCACTGGTAATTACCTTTATTCTGTCTTTTTGTGTAAAGCCGTGGAGGATTAGTCATGGGAAGAAAGTTTGATCCCACCACCAAGGTGAAGCGAGGACCTGGGCGCAAAGCCAGGAAACAGAAAGGAGCGGAGACCGAGCTGGCTAAGATTTTAGTGGATGGTAGGACAAAAAAAACTCAATGTTCACGTTTCACAGAGATGTAGAAGACACACACACACGCTGTTCATCCAAATATCATCTTTAAAATCAGAAAGTCACATCAGTTTTACATTTTTTTCATTTATGATGTGTTTAAATGATATATTGGATTTTTGTGAATAAAAATTAAAATGAAAAGAGTTTAACAGCCTTTCATCACTCTTTAACTTTATGATGAAATTGGCGATTTTCTACAAGAAAAAAAGAACAGAAAAGCTCCTGGAAAAAAAAGGATCTTGTCATTTATTGAAATCTATAAAATGTTTAATCACTTATCAATTATTTTCTTTCCTGAATGCACATATTATATGACTAATAGAAGATTAGCTGCTGTTGCTGCAAAACCTTTCTTTGGCTAGCTGGTTATAGTTAAAAAAGCAGGTGGGGAAAGCCTGTAAGCTAAAACATGAGAAGTCGTTTTAAACTGATTTAGCATTACATAGGAAAAAAATGCAGACATCATGTTCTGGAGGATAGAGACTAACACTTTATTCACTAACAACGTTCTGCTTTGTTAATTAATTGTTTAAAATAAACTAACGTGAAATAAAATATTAAAATGTGACTTTAAATATTTTAAATAAAACTTCTGAGGCGAGTTCAAAGTCCTGACTGTTATGAGTTCAGTTACAGACACTGGCAGATTCTGTGCATCTGTGATTTCTTTAAATGTGCAACATGGCAGATATCGGTGTTATAAGGCTGCCAAGTGACTCAACATGAGCAGCATGTCTGCCTGACCCCCTATATATATTTTGGTAAAAGCATTTTTGGTAGCTGGTTTATGATGGGGAGAGCTGGCTGGTGGCTGGCCAGATGTGTTCTGCATGATATATTATATATTTATTTTATTTAAGGTGTTTATTATATTTATATTTATATTTATAAGTATATATAAGATACATATATAAGGTGGACTACATGAAATGCACATTAACTTAATGCACATGTGTCTGAAATAAAAAAAACGTGTATAAAAAAAACGTGTCACATAAAGTGATTGCTTATAAGGTCACTTCGAACAAAACCAACAGCAGCAAAAAGCTTAAGGAAGGAATCGCTTTCTTTAATTTTACAGAAATAAAAAATGTTGCCTGTTAAGTGTTCTTGATCTGCATATCCTAATCAGGAGCCTATTCAGAAGCAATGTGCCAGAAATGACTGCGTAGTCTTGATAGAAACTATTCACAGGAGCTAATGTACAGATATGTCAATCAGTTTGAAGGCAAAGACATTAAAAAATGGTGTGTAATTTATTTAAAATCGTTGCAGACGATGAGCCCAAAAAGCTGTCTAGCAGAGCTCGAAAACGGTAAGGTGATTTTCTTCTCATCTTCTCCTGCGCTATAAAGTGGTCTGTTAGTTGGACAGTCGGATTGCTTTATTGATTTGCTGAATGTGTGCAGTGCTGTGAAGAGAGCGCAGGCCACAGTGACTCGCACAGAGGAAAAACAGCCTAAGAAAGGTACAAATCACTGAAATGTAATTGCACGGCCAATTTTCTCCTTTTTCAGTAAAGACAAGTCTTGATTGAAATTACCGTACCTTGTTCCTGACGCATTTTTAGGATTTTCTGATGACAACAGCAAATGGCTGACACCAGCTACACGAAAGCGCAAAATGGAACATTCAGAGGGGGACGAGGACAGTGACAGCCAGTGGGAGGAAGAGGAAGAAGACAATAATGAGGTAGAGGATAAAGAGCAAGGTGAAAAAACACAAATTGAGGATGATGATGATGAAGATGAAGATATGGTAGATGACTATGGAACGATGGAAGACGGCAGTGAGGAAGAACAGGAGAAGGAGGAAGCAGGCAGTGATGAAGAGGAGGAGGTATGTAAAAGTGTAAAAACATTTAAAGTACATAACAAAACTTTAAAGTTTGTATAATTTCCTTCTCCTCATTTCCACAGCTGCTACCTATTGAACGAGCTGCCAGGAAACAAAAGAAACGCCAGGAAGCCGTCTCGCAGGACAGTGAAGATGAGGATGAAGATGAAAAAATGGAGGATGAGGATGAAGAGGAAGAGGACACAGTGCAGGCGAATATTGACCATGTAGACAGCTTCAAACTGCCTAGTGCAAAGGAGAGAGAGAATGAGGGTAAGACTTAAAAAAAATAAACAATCTGCATGAGAATAAACAAGTCCAGAGAAAAAAAACCCCAAACACCTTGTTAACCGTTTCCATCTTTTGTTCCTGTACCTGGCATAGGACTTTTGCCTCTAGACTTGCAGAGCGTCCACCAGAGAATCAAAGACAATGTGGATGTGCTGTCTCACTTCAGCGAGAAGAGAGAGGAAGGGAAAGAACGTGCCGAGTACCTATCACTGCTAAAATCAGACCTTTGCACCTACTACAGCTACAACGACTTCCTCATGGGCAAACTCATGGAGCTGTTTCCTCACGCTGAGGTGTGTGTGTGTGTTTGTTTGTGAGAGAAAATCAAATCTGCTTTTTTAGGGATATAGAAAAAAATAACATGCAATTAGTAGTTTTAGTCAAAGTACATGGAGGTTTTACTTGGGTCAGCTTTGTTCTGCTTTCCGGTCTGTTATTAATTCTTGACAGCTGACTCAGGAAACAGTACCAGCAAGTATACACACTTAACTTCAGATATATATCTTTCAGGAAAAGTATAACAAAATTAGTTACAAAATGAATAAGGTTTGAGTTGAGCATAATTTGCAGATAATAAGGTTTTTGGAGTGACCTGTGGATGTTTTTACAGTGTTTAAGTAAAAGTGTGAGAGTCAACAAAACCTCCAACGATTTTCTATCAGATTTCTTTTTTGATTGTCACATCTAACAAAAACTCGATAGAAAAAATACTGACAATCTTACAGGTTCAAGTACAAATGTACGTAATTTTGTTGGATAGTTTTTACATGTAAGTGGTCAATGTCAATATGGCTCCCCTTATTTCTTCACCTAAAAATAACATTGTTTTGCCAACCTTAAATGTGGTGCGGAAAGCAAATTACTAAATAATCAATTTGTCTTTGTTTATGGCGTCCATGGATTATTGCCCTGTTTTTACTTCCTCTTTCTGTCAGTATGTCTACCATAGGTTATTTTGCCACATACAGTGTAAATACAGAGAACAAATACGCGTCAGTTTCGAAAGATGTAAGCAGGCCATCATTTAAACCGGATAGAGTCACAAAAACGGAAATAGGCATCAGTGTAAATGCAGCCTTAAAAATATACAGCTAGAAAAAATATCTCCTATCTGCATTGAAATGTTGGTAAAGATTCTGTCATAGTGTGTGGAGAAAAAAAAATTGGCACTCCTAAAAAGCGTTCTCGTTTCTAAACCAAAACAACATTAACGGGTGAATTTAAAAAGCAAACAATAAAATATTAATAGTGCATAATGAACTCTCGCACCTATGCTGCTGCCTCCAGATCTTAGCACAGCTACAACCTAATGGCATGTGTTTTTAGAACACCCATTTTCTCACTATGACTCTGTTCAAATTGCATATTAAACCAAATGTAGTACATTTAAGGAAGTACTTCAAGACTGTTAAACAAAAAACATTCTATATAGTAATGGTTACAGCATTGTGAATGACATTTGGACGTACTACAGCCGCCATTTCGATATTGTCTTCGGTGGTGTTAAACAAGTGCAATTTAAGAACAAGGAACTTTGTTTTATTCACTGGAATCTGTGTAAAAACCTTCACTCATATAGTGACTGTTTTCAAGTCATGCAACCCACAACCCACTTTAACAATAATAAAGGTAAACACATGGTAGTAAAGTGTATAAACTTTAATGTATATCATGAAAATGATTTGTCTTCCTGTTTTAGTACCACCCATCTGTATTGTCTTATGTGTGGCTATGCAAATAGGACAGAGAAACCTACTGTCAGAGTCTGAAGGGGTAGATGGACAAACCCACTGCCTTTATATGTACTGACAGCACATCACGCAATATGAAGTGGTTTTTGGGCTTCACTTTTAGAGAGTTGATAAAATGAGGAAATGTTTTGATTTAAATGGTTTGTGTGTGTGTGTGTTTTTTCATCAGCTTATAGATTTTCTGGAGGCGAATGAAGTTCAGAGGCCTGTTACCATTAGGACAAATACCCTTAAAACCAGAAGGAGAGACTTGGCTCAGGTGGAGGATTCGCAAAGTGACACACTTCCAACTTAAATTGTATGTGGTAGATAAACTAATATTTTCTCTTCACACAGGCTCTGATCAATAGAGGTGTGAATCTGGATCCGTTGGGGAAGTGGTCTAAAGTGGGCCTGATCATCTTTGATTCCTCAGTTCCTATAGGTTAGTCCTATCTAAGGTTTAGTTACTAAGATATTTATAATTGTGAAGGTGATTGATGCTGTACGTTTGTTGTTTTTTTTTTTCTTTTTTTCCCGCTCAGGTGCAACTCCTGAGTATCTAGCCGGGCACTATATGCTGCAAGGTGCTTCATCACTGCTCCCTGTAATGGCACTCTCTCCCCAGGAGGGGGAGTATGTGTTGGACATGAGCGCTGCTCCTGGGGGAAAGACTACTTATATGGGTAAAAACTGATATGAGCTTCATCATCATTTCATGTGTAAAAACAAATCAAAATTGATTTATCAATATTTATAAATATCTGATGATGCATTTTTGTGTAATTGTTATAGAAATTATATCTAACCATTAAGCATTTGAAGTTACAGAATTGATTACCTCAGGTTGGGTTGCGAATTCCTTCACTCAATTATGTGGTGTAATATGTCTTTCAGCCCAGCTAATGAGAAACACAGGAGTGATAGTTGCTAACGATGCCAGCGCTGAAAGGCTGAAAAGTGTTGTGGGAAACATCCATCGCCTGGGAGTCACCAACACTATCATCTGTAACTACGATGGCAGACAGTTTCCCAAGGTCCGCTTCCTTTACTTGTCTAGCCACCATCATTTAATAGAGTTCTTTCCTTCCTTTCTGTAATAGCTTTCTTTTTTCTAATACTTCCTGTATTTGTTTTTTAAACGTATTTAGAATAATTTGTTACATTATCCTTTGTGCTGTCCAATAAACTACAGTATGTTGCTTGTTGTGATTTTTTTTTTTTCCCTGAATTTTGTGAATGGTAGGTGATGGGAGGTTTTGACAGAGTGCTGCTGGATGCTCCATGCTCAGGTACAGGAGTCATTCCCAAAGATCCAGCTGTGAAAACCAGCAAGGTATTATTTAGTAATTATTAATAAAAAGTAATTATTTATCATTAGTTGTATTGCTATTTCTGTTCGTGAACATTGTACCAGTTTATAAATATTTAATTGGTACTGTATCTTTCATTTTAACCCTGCTTAAAAAGCATGCTGTACTTTTACATTTATGTGGCTTTTGTGCATTTTTTATTTTTTGAGTTTATTATTTAAACTTATTCGTCTGAAATATTTTATCCTTCTGCCTATTAGGACAATTCAGATATTTTGCGCTCAGCTCATCTGCAGAAGGAGCTGATTTTGGCTGCCATTGACTCAGTCAACGCTGACTCACAGACAGGTGGCTATCTTGTCTACTGCACCTGCTCCATTACGGTGAGCTTTTTAATATACAAGACAATGAAATGAAAGATAAGTGTTCTGCAAGTCAGTGTTCCATTTTTTTTTCTTGTTTTTGTCGAGCAGTAATGACAGTTGCGAAATGGAGTAATCATTTTTTCTAGTTTCCTGACACACTTAAAAATTGAGTCATTTGGTACATAATTAAATTATAATAACTCAGGTTGCATGGTCTATTGCACTGTGTGAGATTTATGTAGTGTAATTAGCTGTGGTGTTAATGATTCTTGTTAAAATAAGCTAATTGTCCAACATTTAAACTAGAAATGACAGCTGTGCATTTGTTTTAATTTGTTATTTGTATATTAGCAGGAAATTGTTTGTACCTATTGCATTAAGCAACTCTTTTTAGATCAAAATCACAAATCAGTGACGCATGAACAATAATACGCATAATAGGATATGATAGAAAAATGTCAAATTTTTAAGATAAGATAATCTTTATTGATCCCACGGTGGGGAAATTAAATTGTTACGGTGGCTCGGATACAAAAACAATTACGTGCAAAGTAGGAAAATAGAAAAAATGTGCAATAGAAAAGTGCAAATTGTGAGAATTAAAAACAATTTACGATAAACATTTTTAAAAATCTAAAAGTATTTACAGTTATGTACATCTGTAGTTAGACTGTTGAGTTGTACAGTCTAGCAGCGGTGGGATGCACACAAATGAAAAAACATCTGTGACAAAAGTGATGTCTTTCAGGTGGAAGAGAACGAGTGGGTTGTGGATTATGCCCTAAAGAAGAGAAATGTAAAACTGGTTCCAACAGGATTGGACTTTGGTAAAGAAGGCTTTACCAGGTACTGCGGCTTCATATTATGTCTAAATCAGAATGCTTAAATGATTTTGTAAAGTCACAGCGAATAATAAATATAGAAACTTACAAATCAATCATTGTCCTCTTTACAGATTTAAAGAGAGGCGTTTTCACCCTTCACTTAAGCTATCTCGGAGGTTCTACCCGCATTCCCACAACATGGATGGCTTCTTTGTGGCAAAGCTGAAGAAGTTCTCCAACACCATTCCCACTTCACCCACAGGTAACATTAGGTAAAAGCAGGGGTCAGCAACCCGCAGTTCCGTATCAACATGTGGCTCTTTCATGCCTCAGTTGCAGCTTCCTGTGACTTTGGAAAAAATTACTAGAATAAATAATGAGTATTTAATTCATATTTATTTTAGTTCTGAATTCTGACTATGGTAATCTTGTAACGTTAAAATAAAATGTCTTTACTTATTTGTCGCATATGCGTCACAACCCCCGATATGCGACAGCCGCTGGCACGCGAAAGATGGAATGTAATCCCTGACACTTGATGAAAATGAAAGAGTATACATTTGAGGTCCTGTCAATCTTCGAATTCACATGCATATGTAAGCAGGTCGGTTCCAATATGAACTATATTAAAAAAAACATTGCTAACGCCTTACAGATGACAACTTACAATCCTGTAAAAATAAGGGTGACCTTTTATAGACCTGATGTGGAGACGCTGTGCGCTGGGGTTCAGGAGTAAATATCACATTAACCATCTAAAATAAATATTCTAATTTGCTGTTATTTTGCAAATAAATATTTTACATTGTTTAGTGAAATAGTCCTTTTTATATTCAGGTGACAGCTGGTATATTGACAGCTGACTGCGCGCTCTGCTGCGCAAGATAAAAAGATGACTGCACACAGGAGCGGACTAAATTTTGGTTTGCTGCAGGAGGATTAGTCAATTTTAAATTATAGTAAATAAATACAAGGATGACTAAAATAAACATTGATAATTTTGAGACAATATACTTCATCCCATCATTTTTCCGAAGTTCAAAACTATGATAGTTTTTTTGTTTTACATAGCATAAAGGTATGCAGTGTTTTCTTCACTTTAGATGTCAAAATGTCTTTGTGGCTCCCGATGTTTTTTTTTCTGTAGGAAACTACCTCGAATAGCTAATTTAGTGTTAAAGGTTGCCGACCCCTGGGTAGAAGAATGCTTAATACATTTTAGACTTAAATTGTTGTCTTTTATTTATATGAATTGTATTTTGTGCTACAGAGGAGAGCGACCAAGTCAGCGAATCAAAAACATCTGCTACATCAGAGGAGAAAAACTCCAAACCCGAGACTAAGAAACAGAGCAAAGGTACACAAGGAAAAGTCAAGGAGACCAAGGAACAATTAAAAGCTGCTAGCAACAGCAAAACTGAAAGCCCTTCTTCCAAGAAAATAGCAGTGGGAAAAGGTAAAAAATTAAAGGATGAAGGTCCTAAAAAGAAATTAGCAAAAATGGATGAACCGGAATCAAAAAAGGGGAAGACCAAAGTAAAGCCACAAACCCTTAAAGTGGACAAAGACACAACAAATGGGTCTGTGACTGAGAAAGCAAAGGGAAACTTGCTTAAGAAAAAAACAAACAAAAAGATCAATCAGAAGAACCTGTTTAAACAAAGAAAGAATAAGATGGGGAAAAAACAAATTTAAAAAATAAAAAACAATGCTGAAGCAACAGCAGACTGGACAATGAAATGAAGTTTTTATTAAAAAAAAAACAAGAAAATATCAAGACATTTATATTTGTGGACTTTAAACTTCTTTCGTCTTTAAAAGTCTTTGTCTTCTCTGTGCTATACTCTGGACATTCATTTGTATTCCTTGCAAAATCAAGCAAAGTATATTGTACACAACAATATTTGAATAAATTGTCTTGGTTAAATTAAAAGAATACAGGTTTTACTAAAAATATTATGTGAAAGTATGGCTTTTAAATTTTACATTTAAATATATAGTAGCATAAGTAAAGTTTGGTGTAGCAATTGGTGTTACAAAATAAACTTTGCTACAAAAAGGACTGTGAATTTTGCTAAAAACTCTCCTAGTTCTGCTTTTAATTATAAACACATTGTTGATGGATAATATAGCCATGCTGTGAGAACCTCAGCTGAAGCTTTTGCACTTGCTTCAGTGATTCTGGATTTAGGTATTAATCCTGGTGAATATTGCATAACTGTGAACAAACCACAAGCATTTTAGGTACTTTAGGCAAATGACTTGACACTCCATCACATACCTCAAAAAGCAATATTGGAATATCTCAAAAAAATAACAAACCACTAATGCTTAGTCTCGTGGAATTGTTAATGAGTAATGTTATTAAATCTATTTAAAAAATCCACTAGTATAATAGTAAACTCAGAGATGGTGGGGTTTTATGCTATATAATAAGTTTATATTCTGTAAGAAATTCAAATTTACACCTGTACTGAAAGACAGACACATTTTAGTTTTGCATCCAGCAGATACCCGTAAGAAGCGATATTATAGGACTCCAGTACAGGGCCTCTGTGGCACCTCACTACCTCTTAGCAACTAAAAACGTGACTATGGTTCATTTCAATCTTAATCTAATAAACAGTTTGTTAGCCTGTCAACTTTAACATTTTTTTCTCTTAGTACTGCATAGTAATGAGTATTACTTATCAAACACACCATTCTCACTTACTGTCTATAAGCCAAGAACTGTGACGCTGATTTCCTACTTATGTACTACACTCCACCTATCACACCACTTTCTTGTGTATTAAACCCATAAATGTATTGTTCCGTCAACTTAATTGTATTTACTTTATTTCCTGGTGTTTCTAGGTACTTTGTCCTTTGGAAAAATCATTCTAGTGCACACCTTTTATGGCAGAAATCGATAGTAGATACAACCAAAAAAAACATACTAAAATAAAATATCTTTATTAAAAATCTAACATCTTCCATCTTCCAAATTATCTAATGATTTTTAATGATTAAAAATAAAATGTACTGTTTGTCAGGCCTATTTTGCACTTTACTGGCTGTAAATTCTCTGGCACACTAAAAACATCAGCTATTATGACACCGAGGCTCATTTCTTTTATATGTAATTTATGTATCTGTAAAATAAGTTGAGACAGAAACTTCTGAATAGGAGTGAATATCTGTTAGTTGGCATGTCTGTAACAGTACCCAGAACATCTGTTACAAAAAAAAAAAAATCTTTTCTTCTTAGTGGTACAAAAAAAAAAAAACATGTGAGTTCTGATGGGGTCAGAGCTGGTCTAATGCGGCTCTGTTTGAACTGTCATTTTGGTATGAATGGTAACCCACATTTTGCAGTTGACTTTGCATTAACCCTGCTGACATCTGACCGCAGCGCATTTATTGACTCTATTGACTGGTGAGGTGTTCGTTTAGCACGTGAACTCCTGCCACAAACCTCAATTTTCCCGCCATTCACTGCAATCACCATGGCAACAAACGCAGTCATCTACTCACGATGGATACGTGTCCGGTGTCTCTAGTGTGAGGCGAAATTTCTCTTCTGGAGAAAACATGCTAATCATTGCTCATTGTTCCAACCTAAGCATAGAGTGTGGGCAAAGCCTCGATTTTAATTACAGTGCTCTGGAATCACAGAGAGGAGATAATGGCGCCTCGTGCTAAAGACATTCAGACCTGTGGCTAATAGAGTTTAGATTTACCTCCTCTCAGTCCAATTGAGCCCTATTGTAAGTAGTTAATTACAAAAATCTCCAGCATACAAATATGATTGAAAAGGTGTGTAGGGGGTGTGTGTGTATGTGTGTAGGTGGACTGAAGAATTCATACCGTACAGGATCTCTAATGCATTCACGCACACGCATTATTGTACTAACAGCCCATTTTGACTCACGCTCATTTTTTTTCATTTAATATTGGCTTCATTGCTCTATAATAAAATACTTTACTGCATATTGTGGAGGTGGATTAATTGCTGTCAAAAAGACCAAATGTCGGTAAAATGAAAAATTTTCTTATATTGTATAATAGAGATTTAGTAAATGGTGTTCTTCTCAAGCTTAATTTATGCACCTCAGTATCTCCTTCCTAAAAAAACAGTGTACACACAAAAGTTTTTATGAAACCTATATACTGCTGCAGGTGATCTTTATAGCTTATCATATAGCTATAATATTAGTTCACTTGCCCAGGCTCTATTTAATGCTGGATCAAATTTGGATAGCTGCATAGTCTGCTACTTTGCCATAAAAACGATAGATATTCTCTTTCTGTAGTCCTATCAGCGAAATAATTTGTTGATAATTTCCAACTCAAATGAAAAAACTACAGTACCACTTTTTTATAGTGTAAATATACGTAATTTTTTTCAAAACTTTTTCAGAGGTTGTGTCAAATATGGCTGTTTAATTCAAATCTAAAATCATTTTTTAAAATGAATTTTTTGGTATAAAAAAACTTTCAGGAACATCTAGTGCCACTGAGGAGGTTTTATGAGTATAGACCCTGATTATAAGCCCGAATAACTACTTTACTGTGTGAGTGTATGTGTGTGTGTGTGTGTGTGTGTACAGAAAGATGAAGTCATTATTTTAAGTGTTGTGTCACAGCTGGGCTAGACACGATCACCACCTCTGCAGGCCCCTCAAGTTCTCCTTTTTCTTTCTGTCACTTGTTTCTTTTTCTGTAACTTAAACCTGATTCATCGAAAAAAGTGTTCTATTTAACTTTGTGCTCTTCTGCCCTTCAATCAGTCTCTTGTCCTCTCTTCCACCTGCACACTAACACACAATGATCCAGCCCACACACACATACATACATGACACCTTTCACTTTTTTAATGTCCCTGCCTACAGTGCTGGAATACACTCACATATCTATACACACTTCACCTTCGCTGCTCGCTCTCCCTCTCTCTGAGATGAAGCCTGAGTGCATTGCAGCAGCCTCTTGCTATCCCTTCATATTTCACATTTCATCTCATGCCTCTGTTCGCCCACTCGTCCTCCTACTCACATTTTCTCTTTTGTCTTTCACTTTTACTCTTTCTTTCGCTCGAGTGACAACCCAGAGCTCTACGCAGACCAATTACTTCTCTGCAGTCCCGCTGAGGGTGTAAAGTATAGGTACTTTTCTGCTGTCAACCCTCTGCCGAAACTTTGTTGCAGAATAGTGTAAAGCTGCGAGAGACAAATGTGTGTATCTGCATGAATGCATGTTTTTTTACAAGGTCCTCCTAGGATTTTGAAGTGATTAAACTAACTCTGTGTGTCCTCACCAAAGACAGGACCTGTGGAATGCTTAGCTTTTCCCTTGGAAACAATACAGCATCTGTAATAGGGTTGAGAGCAGTAATATCTGACAGCAGAGTGTAGGTATGAAGATGGCTTTGTGCAATTGGCCAGCAGTGGCAGCAGCTGTCTGCAGAGCAGAGCTATTCTTCACTCGGAGAAGGAGGGAGCGGTGGGGGGGACAGGGCACACAACCGTAAAAACACCAACCTGATCAAACAGCAGTGAACTCGAGCTACCTCACAAAGCCAGAGATGTGGATGTTGGTGTGTCTATGGGGTCCACAAACAACAAATGAATTATTCTAAATTCAATTACAAATGAAATTTTAATGTTATACTTCTTTAATGAGTAGGTTGCCATCACCTTTACTGTATGTGTGTGTGCATGCTCGAGTGTTTGCCTGCTCTGCATGAGTGTTGGCTCTCCCCGTGTTCTCGGAGGCCGAGGGGGAGCTGCAAGCAGATGGCACTGGCAGACTGTTACTCTTAGCGAGAAAAAAGAGAAAAAAACAGAGGAACAACAGAAAAGACTGAGAAAATACAGTAAAGAATAGACAAAGGGTTTCAGTAAAAAAAAATAATTATAATTTACCACTCACAGCAGATTAGAAACAGGCCACATATGTATATCACTATGTTCATTCATACTGAACACACCATTCTGTCACTAAAAAGTTAAGCATATGGCAAAAGCAAAAGAGTAAGCATATGGATTTTTTTGTTGATATAAACTTAACACAAATGCTTACGTTTTTAAATAGGTTGCATTCAAATGATAAAATGCTTTAATTAACAAATATATTAAGGAGAAAAAAGCGTTAAAAATGTGCTGGCATTCGTTCAACAGTCATAACCCTGCACCAGGATGGGCTATGTTTGGCAGCCAGAGCGTAGCCCAGCAAACAAAGAGAAGCTAAAAAGCAACAATGGGGGAATAAAGAATGAAAAAAGGAAAAGGGTGACATCATTTTGGTAAGTGGGAAAAGGAACACCAGCTCTTGGTGTGTTTTAATGTGTGTTTATTCAAGCATGGGCTCATATAAAAGGGTCAAGGTGTTCTTTCAAATGCAGACAGCATCCACCCGATGGACCGACCTGGCATCAAGTAACTTTTCAGTCACCTACCGAAAGAATGATAAGGCGATGACACGGTGTGTGGGTTTGTATGTCTAGGAGGGAGTGTTCAACGTTAATACACATCCTTATAAAGATGATGCTATTGACACACTTTTTCAACTCACACACACACGCCACACAGAGCTCATACTATAAATTAAGTTCTGAGTGAGAGCAAAGGAGGAGGAGAGAAAGGATGCTCAAAGCAGGTGCCAAATATTGAGGGAGAAGAGAACAAGAGAGTCAGACGGAGCGTGAGGATGGAGCAGAGCTCTCACTGAACATTCAGCCAGAGACGGTTTTAGATAGTCAGTGTTTGGTGAGTAACTCTTTTTACAATTGTATTCATTAATTGTGGAACTATCAAGATTTTCACTTCTAAAAAACATTTTAGGGTTTTTTTTTTAATTTTTTAAAATA
Organism: Bagarius yarrelli; assembly: GCA_005784505.1. NCBI lineage: Eukaryota > Metazoa > Chordata > Actinopteri > Siluriformes > Sisoridae > Bagarius > Bagarius yarrelli. The sequence continues at coordinate 2,673,555 of VCAZ01000010.1, read as the reverse complement.
ATTTTTCATTTTACCCTTACTAGAAATATTTACTCTACCATATAATAAATGTATGTATAACCTTTTTCCTCTTTTTAAATATAGTTAAAGCTGTAGATACATCTGTTTGGAAATGCCATGCCCGCAATTACAAATTACACACTGCTATCAAATAACATAACCATGGCATTAAATCTTTCAGGTGTATTTAATATTTAAGTCTTTCAGGTGTTTTTAAAGTTCAAATTTTTTCTATGTAAGCCATAGTTACTATCAAAACAATTAAATCACAGAACCCGAAGACATAATAAAAAGGACATAACAACACACATAATGGCACTGTAAAACAATTTAAAACAGTCAAGCATACTTAAAAAATCCCTCATAAAGTCTCATCTTAGGATTCAATAATTATTTGAGTCTCGCATAAGACGACTGGGTGCTGTAATGTTTTAAAATAATTCAATTGTGTTTGGTTTCTTTTAGGTTTTTAACAGTCTGTGTTTAGGCTCGTGTGTCTCCATGATGCTGCACTCTGCTGTTCTTGTAGCACTGCTCCTGCTGGGACCACTGCAACCCAGCCACAGCCGAAGCCTTCACACCCCCGAAAGGGCAGTGCAGGTAAGCAAACTCACACATCGAATCTAACATTAGAGTATATTGAGAATTAACATGCTTCCAAAATTAAAGATGGTCCTTTTAAAAGACTAAAGCCGCTGCTTAATAGTCTGCTAGTTTAAATATGACAAAAAGCTGTTTCACTCTGTTTTCTACTAAAGGTCATCGAGCAGTTCCTTGAGCGTTATAATGACCTTTTGAGCCTAGATGACTTGGATAATCTCACCAGTGACCAATCAGAAGAGCCCATACAGGTCTTTAATTCAGGCATAAAAGTTGCTGAAAATCCCAAATGGATTGACGTACCTGTGCAGAATGAAAATTCCTGGGTCCGTCTCCTGAAGGGAGCTCTGGCTAATCAGAAGCGAGCTTTGTCAGACCGTTCTCGGAGAGGTTGGAATCGGGGTTGTTTTGGCTTAAAGCTAGACCGAATCGGATCTATGAGCGGGCTCGGCTGCTAAAGACAGACAAAGGGACAGATCACTTTGAGATTGCTTTTAAATGTCAACTTGATGTTCCTTATAGTGACATTCTACAGTCAGTTTCTCTGCTCTATATGATAATGTTTTCACAGGTGATCTGTTGTCATACTGTGTTGTACATTTTTTTATGATGAAGTGCCGTAACATGTTGTGATGTGATGGAAAAGGAGTAGAAAATATGTTTGATGCACTTTTGTTTATGTTGTTAGATAATACACACAAACTGTATTAGACTTTATGCCATACTAATATATAATTATATAAAAACATATGTTATATAGTAAACTATGTGTGAACTGTATCTTATACTGCTTTGACGCATATGCATGAGCAAAACTAACACAGTTCAACATTTGTGTATATTTGGCATGAATAAAACTATCAAATGTGTTAAGTACATTGTTCTTTATGTCAATGTTTTAGCACCAATGGACAGATTAAGTGTCTTTGCTATGTCTGTGCCCACACTGTAGTAAAAAAATGTCATCAGTTTTCTTTTATTCTACTCTGCCTTAATCGATGTGTGAAAATTTGTGCACATGTATTTAATCACTTTAAACTCTGCCTTACATTTATTCTACTAATAAACTTCCATCTGAAAATCTGTGAATGCTTCCACTCTATACAAACTGTGAGGGAAAGATTGGAATATTTTCGGTTTTCAAGCCTTCAGTTCCTAAAGACTGGAATTTAGACCGCATCATTCCATAACAAGCTTTTCAATCCATATTAATTGCATCAGTGATGTATTTCATGGTGCACATATTTTTGGTGCTGATATACAGACCAGCTCTGTGTTTCTCATTGGATGCCACATGAGAAGGATTTTTTTTATCTCTTGCCAGTAATTTTTCTCACTCTGCATATTTGTGTAAGCACAAAGATTATGGATATATTCATTTCTGTTAAATCCTTTACATTTAGCACTAAATGTCACTCAGGCTCAGTCAGGTCGCCTCTCCTCACCCCAGGCATGCCTGCTTTTTATGATACGTTTGCCAGACTCAAGTGAGATAATGTAAAAAAAAAACCCCTAAAAACTGCTTATTAAACTATATATTTGTACATAAAAATATAAACATATAAACGAATCAAAATACATTTTAATGTCTATTTTTTCTTTATCTACAGTACATTTATTATTACCTTAAATGTCACAATTACTTCATGGAATGACAAGTTAAAATTGAATCATTAAGGATGTAAAATAGATGATTAAAACACTCCTGTTAAAAGCAGAACCTAGAATGAGGACTGAATACTAAAATGTGCAACCAGCCTGTTTTATAATGCTGTTTTTTGTATTGCGCATAATTCTATACTGCAGATGTCTGATAGTTAAATGTCTCTATTAGGACAAAAATTATAGTCAATAACTTCAGTTACATAAGAGGGACACAATCTGTCATATAATTTACTCTTTGGGGCCCCCTTGTGGCCACAGGGGCCCTAAGCAGCTGCTTAGTTCGCTTATGCCTTGGACTGCCTCAGATTAGTGATCAATGTACAATAAAAATATTTTATTCTAGTGCTTGATAATGCCTCAAAACCAGAAATGTGCCTGCGTAAAAGTTTTTTTAAAATTTCTTGCTCCTGTTCTGTACATTATGGTTTACATTCAAATTAATTAAATGCTTTAATTGAAGCACATGCATTTTTATTACAATCGTTTTTAAAGAGTAACTGCATTATCATAAAAAATCTTAACCAAACTATATTCTTTTACAATTTCTGTATTTGTTTACTTCATGTAGTGTATTTGTTCACTCCATCAAGTTATTTTACATTAATAGAATCTTTAATGCAGCTTCTGTTACCATTAGGTGGCACAGTTTCGAAGCTGCTCTTGTCTGGTCTGCTCTTGGTGCACTTTAACCATGGCAAGACACTGAACTCTGAGCTGTTCACATATTATAGATAACAAACACAAGGCTTCAGAACGAACAGTTAATCTGTAACACACTTAAATACACAGGCTATACTGAAGGGATAAATAAAACTGACATATTTTATATATATATCTTGAATACTATAATCAAGACTGACGATACATATATAATATATATATATATATACTATATATATATATATATATATATATATATATATATATATATATATATATATATATATACTATATATATATATATATATATATATATACTATATATATATATATATATATATATCTACATATATATATATATATATCTATATATATATATATATATATATATATATATATATATATATATATCGTAAATATATATCTATATAATATGTCAGTCTTGATTATAGTATTCAAGAAAAATAACTAATGGTAGTTAATATATAATAAAATTATAAATGGCAACTTGCTTGTAAAGTAAAAATTGGGTAAACCCTGGTTATCTTGACTGACATATGCTGTAAGAGAACTAAATTTATTGCATCTCTGATCTCACTCATCTCATTTGCTTTAGTTGTCAGTGAGCAAGGTGCCTGGTCCCAAACACTCCACTGGAGAAGATAACTGCATATATAAAGGGTGTGGGGTCGGCCTTCGGGTATTTGATTATTTTTAGCCTGACTTTGGATCCTCTCCAGCATATTCTGCATAGAGGAGGGAAGGGGAGAAACAGAACACATGAAATGCACATTAACATAAACAGAAAAAAACTCATACCAAAAAACAATAAGCTGCATAGGCTTAATATTTTGCATAAGGGTACATCTCTATGAATTGTGTAGGTGTTATTTATGTACATATAATCTTTTATAATTATTTTATAAAAGTCCTGGAGCTATAATGCCAAAATAAATCCATGTCACAAGTGCAAACTGAGAGGATAGTTGATTTAAAAGCGAATGTGTGTTTCTCCTTTTTAGATAATTAATATTAAAACTGGCTGTGTAAAATATGATAGTCAATAGATGTAGTGGTATGCTGCTGAAACTCTAGTCAACTCAGTGCTTTACCAATACATGAACATTTCGAGCATATATATATAGTTGTGCACATTTTTATTTTGACCAATCCTTGCAACTCTGGAATAATGTTTTTTGCTGAGGCATTTTATGTATACAGAGCTGCCTTAGTAAGATAGCTAATCTACAGAGTGCAATAGCAGATGCTGGTTACATTTTTAATATTCATTTTTGTTCATTTCACACAGTTCATTAAGAAGATTTATTAAGACAGAGAGTAACCTTATTGTATTTTTCATGTTTATTTTCATTGAAATGTGTCATAAAACAGTATCCTGATGTTTTTGTCCAGGGTTTGTTTTTAATGTTGCTAATAAATGCTCCTGAATTTAATTCTCTATGTAAACTTGCATATGCTTCACTGGATGAGTTTATCTAGACCTTACTATCTAGTCTCTTATTTACCACATCATGCATGCTGAGTGTGACCTTTTCTTGATCTGTGACCTTACATCATTGAATGAAGCCAAACGGCAGAGGGTTTACAGTGGATGCCCTGTCAGCACAAATATGTACAGTAAGCACAACAACATTATGTGACACATCATAACTCCTGTGAAACAAATAAAGTTAACAATCTTCATAGATTTTTAAAAATTCTTATACACAAGCTGGGTAAATACATGTATGTGCTCTGACTGGAGGCTCACCAGGGCACATCTCTCATAGACGAAAGTATGAGCCTTCATGTAAAATCCCAGAGTCGTGACCAGGGATGGATACATTGCAAGTGAAGGAGAGTTGCCTGATTAAAAGTGAAGGGTCATGGTCTTTCTGGTAAATGTCACCCACTCTGGAAGAGAGTGATTTGATCCCTTGCTCCAGCTCTCTTTCAGTGTCTGTCTAAAGCTTGTGAGAAGGTCAAAGTTAGACAAGCAAACTCACTTCACATTGCTCTTGCTGAGGGCTGAACTGATGTGACCAGTCCGAGTTGTGTCCTTTTTTAGATTCTTTAGATATTATTATATATTTTATATATTTTAAAAAACACAAACAAAAACACGATAACTAAGGAAATGATTTTGGGAAAGAATAAAAGGTATTTTAAACCACTTGTTTATCATCAGCTGGATGTTATACAAACACCAATAAATATATTTTAGCATGCTGGACTATAATTAAATAGACCTACATCATTCTAATCTAACTTGGTCTACATTAATCACATTAATTATAATTATTCAACACGTATGGAATTTTCCATTTGCATAAAAATTGCTGAGGATCTGAACATTCTCCCTAAACACACCATATACAAAAAAGTAGTATTTATTTATTAGTACAAAAATTTTACCTAGTATTCAAATAGATAAAGCACCTGTCAGTGCTGCACTGAGGGAGATAATGAACTCCTTATTCTTAGGGTCAAAGTATAACTCGATCATTGTATTTCTGTAGCCTACTTTAACACTGACTTCAGCATACAGCTAACCCATTGCATTATGGGATTTGTTTTTTAGCAAGGACTTAATTAAAATGATGCGCGTTAGTGTCGCGTTATTAAACTTTTTGACTTATTGTTTACGGTGTATATAGTGGTGGAGTATTCGGACATACTCCTCTCTTTGTTATCTAGATTTCTGGTCCACTACGTGACCTTGACATTATTAATGGGCGGGGCGATTAGAGCGGTAAAGTCAGTGGGCGGGGCTACTTTCAGCACGCCAGAAATAAAAGCTGGCAGGTTGCGCGTGTCCTCCTCACTCACACCAGTGCAGAGACAGACAGAGGCCTCTCACAGACGGTAACTGATTAGCCCACCTGTTTAGTACTAAGCCGTAAATGCTTTTAAGCTTAACCGCACACATTTTAACTCGTTTTTAAATTTGTTTGTTTGCTTTACAAGATTGAGATCCTTTAGCCATCTTGTAGTAATCATTTTTCGCACAATCGTCTATTAGTTACCTTTATAAGATTAAGGTCCTTTTTTTTTCCTTGAAGGTTTTTTTCTGCCACCTATTGCTTTTAAATGAAACTAACCTGCTCGCTTTACACTTTTTTTTCATTGTGCATCTGTAATATATGCCTTTTTAACCCTATAAACTTGTTTTAGAACTCCAATAGAAATGCTCCTGTTACTGTAGCGAGCATAACTTCAGCTGAATTCCCAATAAGTTCTTCATAAAGTCAACTTGTACTTTGTACACCTGAGATCCTGGTATCGTGATAAACTGGTGTATGACAGTCTTCCGGTCTTTATTCAATTTGTCCATTTCTTTCAGAGGACAAGACCAAAGCAGACAACATGGTTAAAGTTGGCATCAACGGGTAAGACTCTGTCCTGCAGTTTGCCTGTACTTCATCAGAAAACAAAACGTTTTAAATGTCTCCTTTCTTGTGCATTTGGGTTGAGGGAACGCTCCTATGGTGTAGTAGACAACTGCAAGTGTAATTCTTTTTTTAGTTTATTTTAGTCTGTCTTGTTAATTGTTGGAAGAAATGCTCTGGCAACCTTGCAAGTCTAAAGAGCAACTGAAGTGCCTTATCATGAACATTGCCCGATTGAATTAGCCCTGTAGTACTGCACAAACTTTGTATTTCCGAAATGCTCTTTCAATCCCATAAGCTGACCTATTGGACCTGTTTTGATAGCCTTCAGTGGCATGAGGGAACCGATTGTTAGCTTTTTTTTTTTTTTTTTTTTTAAGCAATGTTTGCCGTGTACCCTATGTCGTCAGTGTGACGTCAGGTAACGGCAAAGCTTATCACAACCCCTTTTAAAGACAGGCGGTTTACCTTTGAAATCTCCCTGTACCCACCCCGATAAGATGTGCCCATGTTGAACGTGTAGCTTTACTCGACAGGCATATGACAGGATTGTTGGTGGGAGCAGCTGTGCTGCTCTGAATGTGGTACATATGAAGTATGATGATGAAATGTGAGCCTTCTACATGGCTTAAAGGTCACTGCTGCATTCTCCTGCTACAAAGTCTGGCCAACAGGGCAGCTGAATATTTTCGGATGTCCTTTGGGTGCTTAAGTGCTATAAACCTGTATTAAACAAGCTTGAGCATAGTGACTCCTTCTAATTTACTTTTTGTTTCCTACTTGTATGACATTTGTCTAATGCATTCTAGTGTTAAACTGTAACCTGCTGGGTAGAAAGGTTCCCTCCCCCTTCTGCTATAGAACAGGACTTTAATCTTTGGTCTGAAGAACATCAGTGGTTGCCAAATTCTTGAATTTCATTTGCAACCTACTTGTTGGCCCTGACTCTGTGATATAAATGGCTGAGAGCCTAAAAGAGGCTTATTCGTTTATGCAAAGGCTGTCAAAGTTTGCATTGACTGTCAATGGATGCTTTTATTGTACCTGGAGCTGGATGTGCTTGCATTCCATGCTGCAATTGAAAGGCACGAGTGCTCTTCTCATAAGAAATAAATATTAACCCTAGGTGTATTGCTTTGTCTGTTGGGGACAGCAATATGCTGTATATGGGGTCTAACACTAGTGTGATTGCCTGGCTGCTTTATGAGAAGATTATGGAATGTTTCTGCCACCTAGTGGTTTGTAGAATGTTTGCTGTAGTTGGTGTGATTTGTTGGTTAAGTTATGAAGTACTTGCACTAACTGGTTGCAGTGCATTTTTAAACTGTGTAGAGTGTAAATCTTTAAAAAGAGTAATTAGTATATTGAATTTCTTAAGACTGGGCTTGGCCATTTTAAACGTTTAAGGTGAACCTTGAAGGTTTTCCTGTAGTCTAATTGTCTATGCTTTTCTGCTGCACATTAACTTCTGTCAGACTGCAGAACATGGATTTGGCATCTTGCTAAAGAAAACATGGCTATGTCGTTGTACAAGTAGAAAACCCTTGGTATGCTTATTTGATTTCAGATTTGGCCGTATTGGGCGTTTGGTGACCCGTGCTGCCTTCCACTCCAAGAAAGTTGAGATTGTGGCCATCAATGACCCCTTTATTGATCTGGATTACATGGTAGGTTTGCATTCTGTTGGACGTTACAAAGATACATCAGGAATACGAACCAAGGACTACAGATGCATGATTATTGGTCTGTTTTTATTTGGACAGGTGTACATGTTCCAGTATGACTCCACCCATGGAAGGTTCAAGGGAGAGGTTAAGGCTGAGGGTGGAAAGCTGATTGTTGATGGGCACTCCATCACAGTTTTCAGCGAGTAAGTTGACCTACAAGTGGTGTGAATTTTACAATTTTGTTACTTTTTTTTGACTTGTCTACTTTGCACCTCATCTGTTTAGGAGAGATCCAACTAACATCAAATGGGGTGCTGCTGGTGCTGAGTATGTTGTGGAATCCACTGGTGTCTTCACCACCATTGAGAAAGCCTCTGTAAGTAATTGTGTATTTCAAGTTGGAGTATGTACTTAAATACCTGACTTGGATAATTCTCGTCCTGTGGTTGATTGACATACTTGCATTTGTCCTAAGGCTCACTTGAAAGGAGGTGCCAAAAGGGTGATCATCTCTGCTCCCAGTGCTGATGCCCCAATGTTTGTCATGGGTGTTAACCATGAGAAATATGACAACTCCCTTAAAGTAGTCAGGTAACGATGCAGCTACTGCCAGTAGGGGGAATGTTGTAATCTGAAATGATTCTTTCCCCATTTTAGTAAATGGAAAGACTCTGTACTCAAGTAGGTCACTTAAAATGCTGCAACTCTGACCCCTCCCCACTCCACAGCAATGCTTCTTGCACTACCAACTGCCTGGCTCCTCTGGCTAAAGTCATCCATGATAACTTTGTCATCATTGAGGGACTAATGGTAAGTTAAGGTCTTCATTATTTCATTATTATCTTCATATAACCCTTACAATTTTTTTGCTTTTTGCCTGGTTTTAAATGAGCATTTCCTCCTCTTAGAGCACTGTCCATGCAATCACTGCCACCCAAAAGACTGTTGATGGTCCTTCTGGGAAACTGTGGAGAGATGGCCGTGGTGCCAGCCAGAATATCATCCCAGCCTCTACTGGAGCTGCCAAGGCTGTAGGAAAAGTCATTCCTGAGCTCAACGGGTTGGTTTAACCAAATTACCAATGGCATAGTTTGGTCATTAATTTTATTTAGATATTTTCTTAAATTGTAGCTTGTGTATTCAAATAATTTAACTGTTGCCGTTCTGTGTAGTGCTAGTTGGCTTAATGTTTACTCTACTTTACTCTTGTTTTTAATCTTTCAGCAAGCTGACTGGCATGGCTTTTCGTGTCCCAACTCCCAACGTGTCAGTGGTTGACTTAACTGTCCGTTTGGAGAAACCTGTAAGTACATTTTTCTCTTCTCCCCTAACTACTTTTTAGCCATTCTTGCCATCCTTTTTTTTTTTTTTTTTTTTTTTTTACACACAAAGTTTACATAAATGAATCCCCATTTTTTTTTTCTGCAGGCCAAATATGATGACATTAAAAAGGTGGTTAAGGCTGCGGCTGATGGCCCCATGAAGGGTATTTTGGGTTACACCGAACACCAGGTTGGTGCACCATAACATGTCTTATGGGTTTAAGTCTACCTGATGTCACAGACTTTACTGATCAGCACTACATTTAACAGTGTAAAAGTTTTTAAAAGCTGATTTAATGACTCTGTGCCATTAAACAGGAATTATGGTAGTTGCAAATGACTGCTTGTTTTAAAGCAATTCATTCACCATGTGCACACTGAATTCTTTTGTTGGCCTTATTGGGCATGTACATGCTTGGCCTGCCTTGTAACATTTTCTTCACTCAGTGGGTCAGCATACCAAGCATGTTTGTATTAGCATTGGCTGTGTCGGTAAGTATTAAAAGATGATTAAAGTTTTCAGAGAAGCCAAAGTTAATGTGATAATTCTACAGTAGTTAAACTTTTAAGTGGCTCAAAGTTGTCAAGACAAATGTGTTATTACAACTTTTGGGTTTTTATTTTATAGGGACGGTGTGCTTTCTTGATTTCATAAACCCTCTTCTCGCTCACTCGCTTGCAGGTGGTGTCCACAGATTTTAATGGAGATTCTCACTCCTCTATCTTTGATGCTGGTGCTGGAATTGCCCTGAATGATCACTTTGTTAAGCTGGTGACATGGTATGTAGTGCTGTATGCTTGGTTAAAGATGAATTATTTTTTTCATGTCATAAATTATTATATTGTCTTCCAGGTATGACAATGAGTTTGGCTACAGTAACCGTGTCTGTGATCTGATGGCCTTCATGGCTACCAAGGAGTAAAAGCCACCTGGTTAGAAACTGCTTGATGTGCCATGCTTTAACATGTAGACCAATTTTTTTTTTATATATGGAAAAGCCCTGTTCTGTTTGTGTGAGGTTCAAAATAAATATTCACATGACATTAGTCTGCTGAAACCTGTAATAAAAGTCCTCTGTGAGAGAACTGTTGACTCTTGTGGTGTTTTTAAATAGAAATTCACTATTTGAATTAAAATGATGCTTCAGTGGTAGACGTTTTATTAAATGGATTTTAGTTAAGTTGGTGGTGTGAAACAATACACTAAAGCTGTGCTATGGTGGTGCTTAAGCTGAGCTTTTAACCCAAAATTCAGTTTAAGTGGAAGTGCTTTTATTTTCCACATTACCCAACTTGCCTATTGAATACCTGTAGAATGTCTTGGTGACTCGACTTACTCTGCAATCACTTGACAAATGTAACTGTTTCAGGGAGTTTGGCATTAGTGGTAAAGTTTCAAACACTTAACCTTTTTATATACAAATACTTTTTACTGGAATTTACACAAGAAAGGCACTTGGTCTTGTGGTCAAATCAAAATGACCAGAGCAAGAGTGGCTTTTGTAAAACATCTTGTTTAAACTGAATTCTGGGACAGTTTGAACCTTTAAATTTGATGCCTTTTAAACATGCACCAAATGCTCTGCTGAAATACACAAGGCCTGATATGAGCCATACATATTGCTCTAAACTTTTTATGCAGTTTACTGTTCAGTTTTAATAGTCTCTTCTGAAACATGCAAGCTGCCCTTGCACTTATGCACCCCCATACCCTCAGCGATGCTGGTTTTTGAACTGAACCCTGATAAAACCCTGGAGGGGCTTCCTCTTTAGACCAGAGGACACGGTTTCTAATTTTCAGAAGAATGCCAAATAAAAGCCTAGACATCTGCCCATAGAACACCTTTTCCATTTTGAATCCGTCTTGACCCACAGGACACAACTGCGCTTCTGGACCATGTTCATATGACTTCTTTTTTTTGTATGTTGGAGCTTTAGTTGGCATCTGCAGATGGCACATCTGATTGTATTTACCAACAGTGATTTTCTGGAAGTATTTCTGGGCCTACTTAACTCTTGTGATGCAGTCATCTGAAGACCATGGACATCCAACAAAGGTTTTTGGTCTTGTCCCCTACACAGATTTTTACAGTTTCTCTAATTCGTTTGTCCGTCATGCACTGTAGGAAAGTTTTGCAAACTTTGCAATTTGACATTAAGGAACGTTTTTAACATATTCCATATTGTATTTTTATGCACTCTCTACCCATCTTTACTTCTGAGAGACTGCCTCTCTGACATTTCTTTCCTAGCTAATCATGCTACAGACCGCCAAACCTTTTCTGAAATTTGGATTGCACAATATAATCAAAACATCTTACTGTTCTACTTTACTTTCGTATCTACAACTTTGAGGTATAGATAAATCAGTGACTTGCTGATTTGAATTATTAAACCACTGCTGAATAAAATAAATTTTCTGCTTAGCTATAGCATAGACAAGGCAGTAGCTGTGTTGGTAGTATATGCTATGAATGCATTATACCAACATTGCTGTAAAAGTGCAGTATTGTTACAGTAGTAAAGATTTACAGCTACAATTACCAAATAATTACTTCATTTTAGTCTTTTTTTATGCCTGGACGACTTTATTTGGTCACGCAAATAAAATGCTCTAAATTTTAATTTAAAAATTAAGTAAAAAACACAGCGGAAACGATAAGATAAATAAATATATTATTGTTACATTTGGATCAATGTTTTTTTTGTTTGTTTTTTTTGTAGAAAGCATCTACCCATACGTCATGCAGCACCCCTTAAAAATAAGTAAATAAAGGCGTGTTCAATCCAAAGCTACGTCATTCTCTGGGTTACCGTATTTACGCATTTTACAAGGATTTCTGTATAAACAGTTATCTAAAATTAAATTTTAAATTTAGTAAGACAATCATTTTCTGAATTATAATTAATAAATATGTTTTAAATAGATTTATGTTTTAAAACCACTGTATAGTGTAAGCTTGATAGCTAATTGACTAAGAAAAACTATAAAAAATATTGGTGCTCATTTATGTGTATTACGGTAACCCCGGTCTCTAAATACACTGCATTAGCGCTCACAAGATTTTTAACACTAGGTACGGAGCCGTAGGACGTACAGACATATCGTGTTTCCTATTATTTGTTGCAGATCCATTCTTGTTTTTTATTTATCTACCTAATTACATTGTAAATTTAATTAGTAGGGCGTTGCGGCTCTAATCTTGATTTTAGTCGTTATTTTTATCACAGTGCCTGTTCATTTGTCGTCTTCCATTCAACAAGCGCTTATTTCTTATATCATGTTCTAACGATTCACCTGTGCGTTTGGTGATATTAGTAGTTTATTAAGTGTAGTTATTCGAAGTTTTTAGTCGACACGCTGCAGCTTTTGCCCTATTAGGTCCTAAACAGCCGCTGTTCATGCCAGATCTGCAGCGCTTCAGTTTTCCATATAGTATGAACCCGTTGGTGGGCCAGATCTTGCCTTCTGCTCATCCGCATCCGCAGAGCTCAGAAATGCTTAGCCATCCGGATTCCCCCTCATCCATGTTTCCTGAGGCTTTTCTGACGGCTTCACACGCCTCTATTCTCCACCCTGCTGAACAGCCCGGCCTGATTGCGGATGGCGTACCCCAAAGCGGATTAGTCTATCTGCCCGTCGGCCCTTCTCTGCACCGGGCCGTGCCGCCTCCCCCAGCTGCCATGGCCTTACGCAATGACCTGGGCTCCAACATCAGCGTTCTCAAGACCCTTAATCTGCGTTTCCGCTGCTTTTTGGCTAAAGTGCATGAGCTGGAGAGGCGGAACAAAATTCTGGAAAAGCAGCTGCAGCAGGTGCTGGAAAGCAACGAGTTGGCCTGCGCCGAGAGCAAAGAAACCGGGGTACAGACCGGTTTTGTCGGGCCCATTCCCCTGCAAACTCAGCACACCAACAATTTCGCTAAGAGACCGACTTCTTTATTCACACCCTCTCTTACGACCGTGCTTAAACTCGAGCCTAATGACAAGAGTCGGGCTGCAGGTTATGATTCAAGCTCCAAGTCGTCTGTCAGCTCATGCGTTCCTAGCAGTGCCGCAGCCGCGAACACCAACAACTCCAACAACGCACCTAATCTAAATACTGCTGCTGCAGCCAGAACCAACCCGAATCCGCCTAACCGCTTTCTGCCTGGCACTATCTGGTCGTATAGTCCCAGCAGGAAGTGGCCCGCAAACTCGGAACCGCGGGCGGTCACCAGCCCTGGAGTGTCATGGGTACATCCAGACGGAGTCGGTGTACAAATCGACACCATCACCCCAGAAATCAGAGCCCTGTACAACGTGCTGGCCAAAGTAAAACGGGAGAGAGACGAATACAAGCGCAGGTGAAAGTCATTGTCAAGTTTATTGGTTGATAATGTGCGCTGTGTGTGTTTATGTGAATGCAAAGCAATAACACTTGAGTTTGTCTTGTCCGCTGAAGAAACAGTATGTTTATAAGTCATGCTTATTATTTGCCCCTCCCGAGTCAATAAACACTGCAGAGTCCGGGGCAACACCGAGCTCAGTGACTAGCTGTCCTGGCCTGCAGGTCAGAAAACACTAAGTTGTCCAGATAGATAAGTGGACCATTTAGTAACTGTAATAGGACTAAGGTTTATTCCTTGACCAGTACTGGTAGATTGAGGCTGAGACGGGCGCTGTCCATACTCTTGGTGCTGAGGAAAAAACTGATCTGTCTAAACTTTCCAGATTTCCATTTTCCCTGTTTAAATCACAAACGCTCAGCACAGGAATAGTGAAACGGTGTAAACCAGTGTGAACAAATTTACCACTTGTGTGATGTTGAAGTTTAATCTGTGGAGGGAGCTTGTTGTGACTTGTTAGTCTCTGTGAAAACAGCCTTGCATAAATCATTCTTCTGGTGCTACATGACAAGTTGTCACGGCATAGCTGTCAGGGTTGGGTTTTTGGTTTTTTTTTGGATACTTGCATCTGTTAGCACTGAAATCATTGCAATGAAATGATCATGAAAAGTTATTTCCCCTGGCATCTAGATGAGTACATGAAAAACAGTGCATAGCATAAAATTTCACTCAATCAAATACTTTAGATAAGTGATTTAAAAATATTTTGATGAGTCATATCATTAAGGTCGATTTAACAATCATAAGCTATTCTTGTCGACTTACTGCAGGTCAGCTGTCAGTGTTGCAAAGCAGATCATACTTACAATGCCCAGAAACATACTTGCAATATAACATATTGTTTTCCTGTTGTAAGCCATACTAGGAGATTTTCCCTAGGCAAAACATAATGTAGAAGAAATGTAGATAAGAGGGTTATCATTCAAACCTAATATGTGAGAAGAAATTAACTTGTGGTTTAAAGCAGCTGCCGCTACCTTTTATTTTTATGGCATTATGTCATGTTGCCGCAGGAAAACGTGCTTCCTGGCATTTCCGATTTGCTTTGGCAAGTGCTTTTTTTCTGCACTCATACAATAGCCATTATATTTTAAATGTAAAAAAGTCAATCAGCTCACCATCTGTCCCCTGACTCATGATTTATGGAACATAAAGACATCCAAATGTCTTGTATATTTATTTATGCTTCCTTGGACATACCTGCATCTCTGTTTTAGCATAACTGCTCAATATGCCTTTATTACAGGGTTAATAATTGACTATACATAAATTAGTCGATCTTTTCCCTTTCCTGTCATCCTGCCCATGTTTTAGTGCTCCATATTGCATCTGCATTGCAGTTCACACACCGACACTAATAAAGTGCACATGTTCCCCTTTCCTTTCTCTCTTCCTCGCTTTTCTTTGCATTTAATCTTACACACAGACATACACTTTCTTTTTCATCAGCATTCTCCGAATAATTGTATGTTGGCACTTTATAATTGCTTTTGATGTTAGTCTATCCTTGCAGTTCACAGCGGACGCTTTAATAAGCTGAGGAAAAACTGCAGTGTGCTGCATTTTAAGAGCCCTTACGTAAGGGAATGTCAGAGAGAAAGAGAGAGAGAGAGAGAGAGAGATAGAAAGCTGTTCTACTCCACTGCACATTAGTACTGTGAATTTTTTCCAGATGGTATAATCAATTAGTAAAAGTGTGTAAGCAACCTCGCAAGTCATCACACACTGTACGGTCAATACAGTTGACATTGTTAGCCTAATTCTGCACAAAACTTGCACCATCAGAGAAGCTTTGTTCCAGACACCAGTTGGCACACTGATTTTTGTGTTTGTTATAATTATTGGACTTGCTAAGGTTCAGTTGTGTGTGATTTTCTTTTTAAGATGGGAGGAGGAATACACCATGAGAGTGGAACTTCAACAGAAGGTCACAGATTTACAAGAGGTGAGAACAGCTGATATCTGTATTAGTGTTTTATTTTTGTCCTCTCTGTCTGTCCCTCTGTTCCTAACACTTGTATTCATTTTTTCCTGCTATTGTGTTTCTAAACTAAAACTAGTCTGACAAAAAAATTACGGTGGCCTCTTCTTCTTCTTCTTCTTCTATTTTCATTTCCTCTTTTTTTTCTCCCCCTATTGTGTATGATTTTTTAACATTTTAAGAAAAAACATAAAGCAGGTTATATGTACGATGATCAAAAAACTTGCTTGGATCTGTGCAGATATTTATGCACACTTGACAAAGTGTATGCAAAACACACAGCATTAAAATCACATAGCATTAAACAGTGGGTATTAATATGTACATTCACTATTTAAATTGCATGCAAAACATACTATTTTCATGTATTTATTGCTTTTGCTAATAAATAATGGCACTGGCGCTTACAACAATAGAAGGTTAATTAATACTATGAAAATTAAAAAATTGGACATTATCTTATGTAACTTAATGTTTAAGTTTATTTATTGGAAAAAAATGGCCCAACAAACCCAAAAGCAGTGTTGGGCATGTTACTTTAAAAAATAATTAGTTACTAGTTACTTCTCAAGATTAGTAACTAATTTACATCATTATCATCAGTTATACTGTATGCTGTGTCCCACCCCATACACAGGGGAAGTTCTATGGCTGGCAGTGCCTACGTAAATAAAAACTGTGAGTTCAGTTAAAGTAACGCCGTATTTTATTGTCAGTAACAGTAATGGCGTTGTAATGGAGGAAACAGTCATTTGTTTAATTATTATTACTGAAAAAAACACCAACTGCCCGAAAGCCCCATGAGGCAAAGCATTGTTTTTTCTGATGGCTTGCCCAGTGGTTTGCATGTTCTGGATCTTGTCAAAGATATTGTTGTATTGTGTTTGTTGTAGTCTGACAACCTTTTGACAACCCATTAGACATACAGAACATGTTGAAGCCAGAAATATGAAATTAGAAATTATTTGTAAATTAGTTCAAAATTATTTATTTAATAGGCTGTGTCCTGAAAGATAAAGTTAACCATTCAGCTTATTTTAGGTATTAAATGTTTAAGGCTTATTTTGTCTTATAAGACCTAGACCATTATATTTGGATTCTATACATAACTTAACCCTTGGACTAAATCACACAAATTGTACTTCGAGAATTACTTCTTAAAAAACTTTTGAAAGCTGAACTAATTTGCCACTTTATTCAGTTGGTTAAACCCTTAGTTCCATAATTTAGAGTGGCTTCTCTTTATCTCTCTTACTTTTACTCTTTCTTTTGGTATTCTCTGCCAAGTGTATTACTCAGTGTCCGGTTTTCTCTGTTGTAGCCCTAGAGGTTGATCTGTTTTATCCTGTTTAAGCTGCTGATAAATATACTAGGCATGCAAGGTTGTTACCTTTTCATAGCTCCATCCTACTTATAAAGTCAAAATCCCTGCCTGAAAGATCTGATTTGTGTACTACTTTAGTACTAACAGCTAAACAATTCTGAATTTTTAACCTGTACAGTAAAGGGGTGTGTTTGTATTTGTGTGTGTGTGTGTGTGTGTGTGTGTAGGACCTGCAGGAGAGTGAGGTGTGTCAGGATGAGTTGTCTCTTAGGGTGGAGCAGTTGAAGGCAGAGCTTGTTCTCTTCAAGGGTCTAATGAGCAATGTGAGTGTAATTTACACACATGCACCCACTTGCTTAGCTATTCATATGGTTTTCTTTTTCATAGAGCAGTTGGTATTTTTACAGACATCTGTTTGCTGTGGGCTGAACATCCACAATCTTTCCCTTCATTCAATTTTTTATTAAAACTACATACTATGCCTTGTGTGGTTTTACAGCAATAAAAAGCAGAGCTTTTTATCATCTATAGATAGACCTAATCTTCAGCTCGTAAATGTAACTAGAAGCCTTACAAACAATTTACATTTTTGGTATTACAAAATAGTGTTACGAGCGTAAATAAAATAAGTAGTTTTAATGCTTTCCAGAAGGAACATTTAACTGCAACATTATATGTTTTATAATTAAATATGCCACGTATGTCCTCTTATTCCACACAGAACCGGAGTGAATTAGACAGTAAGATCCAAGAAAAGGCCATGAAAGTTGATATGGACATCTGCAGACGTATCGATATCACAGCACGTCTCTGTGACCTGGCACAACAAAGGAACTGTGAGGACCCCATCAAGAGCTTTCAGGTCTGAACACAATCATGCTAACTAGCACAGCCTTTCTGTCTGTCTTGTCAAATGCATTTTACTTGCTCATTTATGATAAATATACTGGTATATTATATAATATAAAAAACAAGAATTAAGCTAAATCATTTGCGAAGATTTTTAACTCCTCAATGTTGAATTACAATGTTAAAATTAAGTGAAAAAACAATCATAGAGGGTTTTGCGGTGTTCAAAATCCACCAATGACATTTAATTCCGTGTTCAAAAGTATTTATCGTACAGCTGTCATCAATGATATTAGTTTGAGTAACCCTAATACTTTAGCTAAAAATAAAATAGTTATAAAAGAATTTTCAGAAATTTAGATGTAAATTAGTTATATATACAAATACCAGGTGATGTAACAGAAAACCTGTGGGTGTTTTCTGAGTAACTGAGGATGAAAAGAAGTTTCACCTTCCAGAGGTGTGTAAACTCTAGATGCATTGCATTGTGTCTTTTCTGACCTGGCGGTGCTTTTTCCGCTCTTGCGGCAAAGCCGGAATGCTTTTCTGCTGATGCTTCTGTTTTGAAGGTGAATTATGGGCCTACCATAGAGCAGATCAATGGCATTACCATTTTCATCCTGTGCTTGTCCTCTAGTTTTCTTCTAATGCTTAAAACCTATTTGGGTTTTATATATTTTTTGGGATTGTACATATTTTAGGTTGCCAGTCCACAGTCTTCCATTAGCTGCCGTCCACGAAAACAGACAATCCAGCCTGCTTATAACAGCGAGACTGACGAACAGACCAGCACCTCAGAAAGTGACGGAGGTGGAGTAAAAGAGGAGAATGTAGGCAACACCTCAGCTACTCAGATCAATGAAGAGATGCAGAGGATGTTGTATCAGTTGTAAGTTTCTGTATTATGTTCACAATGTTCTAGTGGTAAAAAAGCAGTGTATTATGTAACTTTACACCATCCTAAGGGAAAAAGGCTGGACAGTATATAAATATATATATATATATGGTGATTTACTGCACTAAAACACCACAGAGGCTAAGTAGCTAGTTCATTAAACAGATGTAGCAAAACTAAAGTACTCTATGGACACCTGACCATCACATATGCATTTTTAAATATAGATGTTGAATTGTAGTGAGACATGTGTGTCCTGGCAGTGTTGTGTAGAGTTCAGAAGCTTTATAGTTGTGGGGACAAAACTAGCCCTGAATTTGCTGGTTCTGCTGCGGATGGTCCTGTATCTTCTCTGAAGGAGGTTATACAGTTTGTAACTTGGGTGGGAGGAGACTTTTATGATTTTGTGTGTTCTGCACAGACATCTAATGTGGTGAAAAGACCCAATTTCAGGTAGTTGTGTACCAATTATGTGACCCATAATAATATAAAAACATCATTGATCTTGTGGACCTAAAAAATGACACAATTTGAGGTAGCAGATCAAACTATCTATGTTGTGTGTGTGTGTATGTGTATGTTTTAGGCGTGAATGTGAGTTCGATGATGACTGTGACTCTTTGGCATGGGAGGAGACTGAGGAGACCTTACTGCTTTGGGAGGATTTTCCAGGATGCACTTTGACCACAGACCCCAGCCATTGTGAGGTAGGACTGGTGATATGTTTCTTTTTACCAGTAAAAAGGAAACAAAGCATAAATTATTGTATTTCCTTTAAAACTTTGTACTAAAAGAAAAACAAGTATATATATAGCTCACTTTGACTTTATATTTCCAAGTGACTGTGACTAGCATATATACCTCCACCGGCACGTACACACATACACAAGCACACTAGAAGGTCGATGAGCACATTGTTGCCACTCTTGGTGTTTTATTTATAGCAAGGAAATCTGACAGCATTCTGATTGCCTGCGTTTTACATCAGTTTCAAATTGATCTTTATCTTCTGCTGATTGCTTATTGGCCACGTTCCTGAACAGGGATTATATGTCTCTGACATGTATCATCTCTCTGTGTCTTTCTTTTTCTGTCTTTTAGCAGGAGGAGTGCCTTGAAAAAGTGATTAAAGATACAGAGTGCCTGTTTAAGTCCAGGGAGAAAGAGTATCAGGAGACCATTGACCAGATTGAGGTAAGAAACAGAAAGAGGACCAGAATCTACATTCTGTTTCTCAAGCTTAATTTAGTCCTTTCAACATAAGGCTGGCACTTTTATTTTTTCCATTTTGTCATTTAGTTGGAGCTGGCCACTGCAAAGTCTGACATGAACAGACACTTGCATGAGTACATGGAAATGTGCAGTATGAAAAGAGGACTTGACGTTCAAATGGAAACCTGCAGGAGACTCATTACCCAAACTGGAGAGAGGTATTCACATGCACGCACAAGTAGTCACATTTTTTCCCCCTGTTACTCATTACAGGAAATAGCCGTAAAGTAAGATTTAGGAACCAGTTACTAGTTAAAATTGGATTGCAACCCACTGTAAATGTAAAAAAATAAATAAGGCATGTCTTGTTTGCCAGACCGAACTATAGGAACTATAATCTTGCTATAACTCTAGAAATCATCTTCTAAAATGGCTTCCTGGTCTGGATTCAGGGGTTTACTGCCACCTACTGCCAACTTATGCATGTTCCAACAGCACAAAATCATTCAGTAGTTATTCAAGCAAGTCTTTTCTTTTCACTAAACATGGCCAGGGAGAACATAATTAAAAACTGGATGATATTTCAATGATTACCCAATCACATTTATTCTCCACAGACAAAAACACTTTAGTATATAGTCAGTGCTGGAAGGTAACTAATTACAAATATTTTTGTTATATTACATTGAATGTACTTTTACTTGAACATGCAGACCACTTTTATAAGAAAATTTAGACTGGGGTTTTACCATAAGTACCAAAGCTAAATTAAATAGACAAATAGAATTTTGAATATTATTGAAGACAAGTACAGTAATTGGTAATAAAATTTAAAAAATAGTGCATTTTCTTTTCCAACTGGTCACATTCAATTTATACAAAACTGAGGATGTTCAGAAAGATTTTTTTGACAATTTGTAGATGTTTATTAGCTGTTGAAGTCTAACAAGTGAAAGTCAAATCAGTTTGGAATCTGCCCGCTATGAGAGGTCCTGTAGCTCTCTGTAGTCCTTCATTGAGATGAACTTTACATCTTCT
This sequence comes from Bagarius yarrelli, assembly GCA_005784505.1. Lineage (NCBI taxonomy): Eukaryota > Metazoa > Chordata > Actinopteri > Siluriformes > Sisoridae > Bagarius > Bagarius yarrelli. The sequence goes on along the minus strand of VCAZ01000010.1, from coordinate 2,652,565 downwards.
TGTGGCTGAATGGTTTAAAATCACATTTTACAACTAAAACACTTTTTAACACAGTCATTTGAGTATTATTTAAACAAAACACTTATTTACTCTTACTCGAGTCATTTCTTTTTCCAGTACTTCTATTAGTACTATTGAGTAGCAACATTTTAATTTTAGTAGGAATGTTCAGTACTCTTTCCACCACTGATTGTAGTTCGAAAGCTCATTGTGTCACTGTAGCATTTGTTGTTTAGAATCTGGCAGTAAACATAAAAGTGCCAGATTCGGTCCTCTGAGACAATTTGGAACAACATATACTTAATATATATGATTTCTGAGTGAAAAAACTGATGGGTGACACTAGTCACTCAGTAAAAATACAATTTCCCTGTTTTGTTGCTACTGCAAGAAATACATTTGACTATGTTACCCAATGTATTTTCTGTGATCTGTTTCTACTAAATTCTACATTTACAAACTGTTGAGGAGGAACAGCAAACGTTTAACTATTTTAAAGAATTTAAATATGTTGAAATTTCCAATAAAATGTATTTTTTATATATCCACTGAATAAAATAAATATGTACTGTATGTAATATTAATACATTTACATTATAATAGGAATACACTTTTTACAATACAGTTTTAAGGACATAGGATTAATGTTAAAACAGTGGTATTTATAAAGTAAATAAACACATTTCTCATTTACATTTTAAAGATTTCATTAAGATTTATTTATAGTTTATTTATTTATTTATTTATTTATATTTAATGCCAAATACCACAATGCTCAGGTAAAATGACACGTTTTTTTCTAATCTGAATAAAGTAAAACTATCCCATTTTTGTAAATGTTTTTGTTTGTGATTTATTAATCTGTAAAAGGCCTTTCAAAGCTGTTCAAACAAGAAACATTTTAATTAATTCATTGATATATTAATTAAAATGTGCTAAAATGTAAGTTTAGTTTGATTTTTTCTCTAAAAGATAAAACTTCAATTAAGGTTAGATACACTTTCAATATGCTTGACTGTTAACTTTTCTTTTTCCTCTTCCATTTTCTTGCTACATTCAGTCAACCCCCGTGTCCTGGACCAGGCGGTGGCATAGAAGCAAATGGGATAGGAACAGACAAGACTGTAGATGGAGAAAGATAATAATGAGCAAAAAGTACAAAAGATTGAAAGCTGCTTTTATTTCACTTTTAAACCCAAGCCATATAAATCCCACAGGTTCTGGTGCAACACTGATGAACTTGTGCTTTTCCCATTAAATAATCTATTTAGATTCTTACATCACTAATTATCAAACTAAAAAAGGGCCGAATAAAATCAATATTACCTCATCAGAATGACATGAATTTAGAATTTCCAAAAAGTTTCAATCATCACTGGCAGACATTTGCCAGACATATAAGTGTAAAATATTTCAAGTTATATTTTTGCCGGTATATGACATGTATATATTGCAGCAGTATCTGTGAGTTCACATTTGTAAAATACTTCATACAGTTTGACATACTAGGAAATGTACACAAATCATCCTGCTTGCATTCATACCATCATAACTCTCTTTGTGCACTGTGTTTGTAAAAAAGGTTTGCAGATGTAACCAGTAAAGTTCAGAGTTCGTCAGCATTGTTCACTCATCCTCCATTTTTGAAAAGCTGTAAAAACAAACCTGGGGTCAAGCATTAATGACAGGAAATCAGTTTTACAGTGATGTTTTAAATCTGCATAGTAGAGTATCTATTCTCCAAAGGCATCACCCCAATTTATTTCATCTTTTCACAATACGAGTAAAGCTGGTCCATCAATAAAGGAATTTCAACACCAGCGAATTGACGCATACCTCATCCGTCTACATGTTATTTAAGGAAAAAAATGACTAAAACTTTCAGACTAAATGCTAAGCCCCAACTGCTTGGTTAAACAACCTGATTTCAGTACAGTGCTAATATGAACACTGTACTAAAATATACTCAGAATAGCAGGTCTTATGCAGTTTTAAAGATGGCTACATATTTCCAGATAAAGCTATTTTAATGTATATATGACTCATAATGCCTAAATTAACATATGGCTAAAGGAAATTAACTTACATGATGTCTGGGGGTGTATGCATGTATTGTCTTGAAGTCTCCTGCACTTAAATGGAATTAATCTGCATTAGAATTTGTTGAAATGAATTCGGCAGAATTGATTCGATTTGTTTCAACTGAAACATTAAAACCAGGATAGTTATAGTAAAGATATATTAGCAGTTATCAAAGATGCTCAGGAATAGTACGCTGTTGGACTGCAGGATGACAATTGTATATAGATGAATTTAAAAAAAATTATGAAATAATCATCCTAGAGATAAAACATTCACTGTTGTGGTCCATAATATATTTAAGATAAAATGTGCCAAATGTGAAGTAAGCATCAGGCAAAAAGCTCCCAGCCGAACAGAAAGGACCCAATGCTTCCATATATGGTGCTGATTCCAGTCTTGTAAATATTTGCTTTAAAGAGCAAAAATCTGTAATATCTGTAAGCTATGTAAGTATCGTGCAATAAGAAAAATACAAATGGCTCTCAATGCAATCTAAGTGTAAACGCAGTAGGTTTAAACCATATTCAGATTTACTTTGTCTTCAAAACTTTTCTGTCCTTCTACCTGGTTTGCTTTCCTTGCCTGTTAAGTCTCGCACATTTACTTCCCCCACTTTTCTGTCCTTTCAAAAGATGTTTTTGAGTACAGGTTTCAGACGTCTTTGTATGACTTTTCAGAAAAATACTTTGCAATCTTTTGATTGTTAATACTTTAATGCTCAAACATAGACAAGTATGACTTTCATGTTTGCAAAGTCCCTCATTTTTTGTTGTTGTTTCAAATTATGTTTCTCTTTGTACGTATGAGTGTGAGAAAGAGAGCGCTGTATTGTTGTGTGAATACATTTTACTAGGAACTTACTTGTTGTTTACTGTAATCAGAAAGACATTAGGTAGTTTTAAGATTCACAGTGTCTGTAGTTCAAATTGCTGTCTAAAATGTTCAGATGTCTGACACAGAAATAGATGTAGAAGTACACACACGATTTAAACCAGCTTTAGAAGTATCAGGTACCTTTCAGAAACAAGAAGTAATTTTCTTAGGGTGTGTTCATTAAAGTTTAAACATGTAATAAAAAAACAAAGGCATAGGAAAAAAAAATAAGAATGCTAATTCCAAATGTTGCTATGATTGCTGTGATGTTGTAACCAGGAGATCAGTAAGAATATTTAGTATAATACTGATGACAATTAATGCAAGTCCACTTCACCTGTCAAAAGATTTGCATCTTATTTTAATGCAGACATATTTGGGTGTAATGTCAAGAATGCTAAGAAAAATTCAGATTTAGTGGTATAACAGATATAAAAGTAAGTTATAAATGATGAAGTTTAAAAACAGGGAATAAAGCGGTGTTATATACCAATCTTATACCACACAGCATGTAAATCACACAACAGGGTTTTGCCTATAATAAATCTTTTGACAGGGTGGACAGTGTCAATAACGTATCTATTTCATTGACAAACATGAGTTGCCTGCTTTAATGAGTGCCGAAAGACTGGAGCTTTATAAAGACTTGAAAAATAAAAGATCAGAGTGGAGAAACTTCATGTCATCGTTTTATTCATTTTGCCTTGTCTCTTTCTTACACATGCACAATAAGGTACAACCTGGAAAAAAACTGTGTGTGTGTTTTTGAATACAGATGAGCTAAATCTGACCTTTTCTATCTTAAAATATTTGATGTTGAAGTGGAAATACAGCACAGAAATGGAGAGAGTGTGTAATGTTTAAGTAAATCATGTACAAATGAACCATTCACAAGTGATACAGATGTTTACACAAAGGGATGTTTTCAATAAAAAAATGTGCAAGCTCTAGGTTGATAAAGTAGAGACATAATATTTCTTACTCTGTATAATATACAATACTATATATAATATATATATATATATATATATATATATATATATATATATATATATATATATATATATCACATTCCACCTCTTCTCCTCTACTGCACAATCACTGGATATTACTTCTAACATTTAAGGCACTAAATGATCTTGCGCTTTCATCTCTGTCTGATCTACTGTACCCCTTCTCTCCTGCCCGGTCCCTCAGATCATCTGAGCTTGGTCACTTGACTGTTCCTCGCTATCGGATGCCTTTTGTAGGGGTACCTACCACTACCACTTTCACTTCAAAATATACCATCTGTGTCCACCTTTAAAACCCAGTTAAAACATATTTGTGTAACATGTATTTTGGATAATGTGGCTTCCTTGGTCTTATATGCACTGTCTGTGATTTTATGTACTATGCAAAGCGAACTTTAGCAATGGAAAGGCACTATATAAATTAAACTAATTTGTCTTTTTCTACACACATAAGTGTGTATCTTGATTATTTGTGTCTCTGCTGTGCTCTGCTATAAGAAAACAAGACAAAGAGGAGGAGAATGACAGGAAGACACTAGAAGAGGAAATGAGCACTGAGGGTAAGCACTCACAATTAGACAAGAGTAAAAGAATGAAATATTTGTAGAAGGACAGGACAGCGCAGAGGGGAAAGGTACTGTACCTATTCTTTTATTATTCTATTATTTGCCTCATTATTGGTCTTACCTCATGTCAGGTGTGCCTTTTTGTCCTTTTATCCAATACTGTTATATGTGATGCTGTTATTGTGTCAGGAGCCATTGGGAAAAAGTTTAGCTGTTAGTTTTAACAGTTTTCTGTCTATTTGTTTTAAAAACCAAAAGTGTCAATAATTTCATTAAGTGATTTAATGTTTCTTTAATATGTGTTTATTATGTGCTAGTATAAGAATTTTAAGAGAACAAAAATTAATAATAATCTTATACAGTTGGCTAAATGATGGTATTTTATTTTGTTCTCATGTTTAAGATCAATTTTATATTTACTCTGTGATTGTAGATGACAGTAAAGGTGCTACATGTTATCATATTTACTCTAACGAGTGGTCTGTCCTACAGTCATCCTCTGGTAATTTTTTTTCCTTATTTTATTTTTATACTAAACAGTAGACTGGCTTAAATGGTGCTGAGGAAAGGGCTAGTTCAGTGGTTGAGGTGTTGGACTACTGACTGGAAGGTTGTGAGTTCAATTCCCAGCACCACCTAGCTGCTGCTGTTGGGCCCCTGAGCAAGGCCCTCAACTCTAAACTGCTTAATTGGATAAAAAGATAAATATAAGTCGCTCTGGATTAGGGTATCTTCCAAATGCCTGAAACGTAAATGTTAAATATTCTAAATACTAAAAAAAAGCCATTTCTATTTCTAAGTGTTTGTTGTTTATATCTCTAAAAAAAGGTGTAGAATGTGTAACAATTTCAGGTTGCCTTTAAAAATGTGTCATTATTTGCTGTGATTATGCTGCCACTTTGATAATTGGGCTGCCATTGCAATTTTGACACTGTATGTGTCTGTAAGTGTTAAGTATTAAAAGAAATCAATAAAACACATTAAATCTTCAGTTGATATACTGTCTCTTCAAAGTATATGCAAGTGATTATGCATAACTTTAATACAGCACTCTAAATTTCTGTGCTGCTTACACTGAACAGGAAGTTGAAACCCGACATGGCAGGGCAGCAGACTCTTGCACGGAGTGTTCTGCAGGTGAGAGAGCAACACCTAAGTGTACATAATGCTTTTGTCTTACACTAATTGTCCAACTCACTTTGCATGAAAATGCTTGTAACACGCATGCTTAACATTTTCGGTCCATTGTTTATACACAGCAGGTTTCACATACCAGGTGTTTTGTGGTTCTAAGTGTTCAGTAGATGCATACCTTGCCCCCCCCAATCTTCTCCTCTGATGAGAAATAGTATGGCCTAGGGTTCATGGTACATCATAAAAACCACTTCCTTCTCCGCTCGGGTTTATTTTCTGTGCGCTTAACGTCCTGTTTTGCTGTTCATGTCTCTCTTTTGTCAGCACAAACCTGTCTACAACACACAAACACTCATACTTACTCCCACGTTCACCACACACACTTTGACAACATATTTTCTGCGTTTAATTTGCGAATGTATTAATTTTCTATTGAATGTATTACTTCTCTATTACATGCATATAAACATACAATGACAGCTGATCATGTGAAAGGTTATTACAACTTCTTTGAGATTTAAACGGATGTCTTATATGGCATGTGTAGCAGTGGCAGTAAGCTTGCAAACCACTTCCAGTAACCTCTTTACATGTTCTTGTCTCTTCTGCTTGGTTTTGTCTCTTTCTAATGCAGGAACGTACCGTAGGACCTGTGACACTTGTTCACCCTGTCCTGATAACACCTTTACCAACAAGACCAACAAAGAGTACAGCTGTCATCCATGTTTCATGGACTGCAGATCAGGTACTGTTGTTGATGTATGTGTTGAAAAACAGTATGATGTTTAAAAAAAACTATGTTCAGTTAGAATGCTTTGTGCGTAAGATGATAAGCTTGATAGCTTAATAGATGAAAAGACTAATATTTATCTCTCTTTATCTTTCTTTCTTTCCTCCCCCACTTCTATCCATCCATCCACCTGTTTGTTTGTGTGAATGTGTTAGAGTTACATTTACAGGTGGTAAGTCCATGCAGCAAAACAGCTGATGTGGTTTGTGCATGTATGAGAGAGTATGTTTGCGACAGAATGGATAAGTACACAGGACAGTGCAAGAGGTGTAAGCTGCAGCCACCTGTTCACATCATCCCTCAACCACCTGCACAGAGCTTCTTTTACACCCTCACACAAGCTACCTCATATACCTCAGAGCAGACCACTGCACATCCATCCACACAGATGCTCCTTTCCACAGCTGTTCCATCTAAAGACATGCCACAGGGTCAGAACTAGTTTTATTATAATTATAATTAAGACACATCTGGGGTTTTTCACAATCTCACAATTCTGTCGCTTCTGTTTTTATTCCAGGAAATTTGTTGGAGTTTATTATTCTGGTTTTAGTTTTGTTAATTGTATTCAGCTTCATTATATTTTGTTTCTACAAAAGAAGAAAAATTGATTGCTTAAAGAAACGTAAGTTCACATACTTTTATTAACAATTTAAACGGTTGCTCCAGTTGTTGATTGTTTTATCATCCTCATCATCACTGTCATTATCATTAAATTATAATCATAATTTTGACTGAATCAATAAATGTCTTTTAATGTGCCAGGTTTAAAGAAATGCTCAGTTCGAAATCAAAAGGTATGTCATATTTGTCATTTTTAATTAATATGTTGTTCATTTGTGTTCATTTGTCGTTCGTTAATGCATTATTTAATGGGTGCAGGTGGACTGTAATACCGTATCATCTGAAATAAACAAGCCCCATGGCCAGGAGACACATACACGGACACCTAGCACTAATGAGACAGATTGCCCCAGTCTTCAGCCAGGCAGCAGAGAGTCACCCCTACCAGCTTCTGGAAATTTAGGTATTATAAACATTTATAACTCAGACAAGTGACGCAGAAAAAAAAAAATCATGTTTAATTTGTAACACATTTTTTTATCCTTATATGTAACTCTACAGTGTAGCTCATATACAAAGTTTTAGCCATAGATAAAAATACAACTTTAAATAATAATTTTCTGATATTCATGTGATAAATGTAAGAAAATGTGATTTTGGTCATTGCTGTGTTGGCTGTGTTTTGGGGTTATTGTCTTTCTGCATGAAGAATTTGATTGTATGCATTTTTATCTAAAGGTGTTTCTGTATGTCTATTCCAGCTATGAGAGCTTGAAACCACACTATGTCTGACTGAAGATGCTTTATGTCTTTAATCAGGAGTGAATCCTTTTTTTCTTCAGAATGTTGCCTTTTTATAAAGGGAGTTTTTTTATTTGGTAGCGAGTTGCCTCAGTTCCAGAACTGGATTTTTAATCTTTCAATTTAATTTTTCAATTCTTATTGCTGATCAGTGGTTTGCTTTTCGCGGTATGGCCTTTACAGTATGTTTTACCTTTGCCGGTTCTTGGTGATGTCCCAGACTTGTTTTGGGTTTTTTTACTCACATTCTTTTCAATATCTCTCATCAACCACTGTTGGTTTTTTTGATTCAAACTGTTTGACGCCTTGTTGTTTACCCAAGTTCCATTTTTTTGTGCAATAACTCTGTTTAATTTTGTTCTTTTGTTCTTTGCAGTCTTTGTAGTTGTTTAAACCTTTTAGAACAAATGCAATTTTAACAGATAAAACACAAAGTTCAACTTAAAAATAGAGCTTCTTAGCTATTACTTTAAATGTTTAAGCAGTCAGTATAACAGGGCACACATCGACACCACATAACACTCGTTTCAGCTATTTTGACCACTTTCATACATAGATATTAATAGAAAAAAAGCCTAATATCTGAATATATTGTCTTATATTCATCTTTTTTTATCTAAAACAATAATGTGTTCATTGTATGCCAAAAACAAGAAAACTGGCATTACCATGTAAATTATGTTGTCAAGATACTGTACAAAATTATTTTATTGAATTTAATAAAGACGGCATGTCACATATAAGCTGAAATAAACATTTAGTTGTTAATGAATGGTGTTTATTTTAGTGTTAAACACAAAGTAAACATTTTCAGGGACAAGCCACATGTTTCAGTAAATACTAATCAATCATATAGTGTACATAAAACAATTTAATTTCATGTTTAATAAGGAAAAATTAGACAAAAATACAAAACCAGTTTAATGGGTAATTTTGGATGTTTTAAAAAAACTATATCATTTTTAATAGCCGAGTCTTTTAAACCTTATCGACAATCTGTCTGTTTTAGGTCCGCTCCACATATATGGTGCAGGTACAGTGTTTGTCAGTTTACTAAACCAGTTTGGACTAAATGGAGGAGACAAAGATGAAGAGGCTCTGCGACAGCAGCCTTTAAACGATAATGAAATACATGGGCCTTCCTCTCCTACAATCCCTCTGTCCACAGAGGAAGGTAACAGAGACATCAGTTATATCTCTTTCCCCTTTCAGGAGCAAGGGAAAGAGTGCCACATGTCAAAAGAAGAAGGATTGTGATGGATATAAAGCTTAGACCTTTTTGTTTACTGTGCAGTTATTGTTTATGGTGTCTTACAACGTTGGTCCTGGGCTTTGATTTGTCTGAACGGATTATACCGACTTTAACCTGGAGTTTTGTCCTGGATCGAAAAGAAAGCTGTGTGTTGGACTGTGTAAGCATGCTTTCATTCGTGAGCATGTGTGGTGGTCATTAATGAAGATGAATGAAAACCTCCATTATGTAGGTCAGGTATAAAAATGTCTGAATGAAATGCATTTAAACTTATGGTTTGACTTCAGTTTAATAAATATACTGTATGTAGATATAGTGACCGCATTTAAATAATTAGCATGTACATAATGTTTTAACTTAAGTTATTATAAATCTTTCCTTATTTGTAAATCTGTATAACTGAAAAAAGACTGCTATAAATTAAACTTTTTTGCCCTTTTATTTTTTGTCATGAAATTTGAGGGTTTTACCTAAAATGTATAGGAAATGTAATATCTGTCTCACCTATGCTGTATAAGCACCTGAGCCCACTGCTCAAAAATAGAAACTGTGAAAACCTCAGACAACAGACATAGTATAGAATTAACTTTTAATTTCCTTCATATTTTATTAAGAAATAAGTATCACAAAAAAAGACCTACACATTACCATATACAACATTAACATTTTAAAACCTACTATTTAGATTTGTACTATGTGTGCTTTTTAACAAAGCGAACAAAAACACATACAAAAATGTTACTATAAAATATGGATAATGTAATATCCAACGCAATTTATTACAGTTCAACAATTACAGGTTGGTTTTACTGTACACTTTCTTTTTTTTATGAAGGATGACATTCTAAAAAATGAATTGACAACAATGATTTAGATCTTAGCAAAGTACTGAACACATTTATATCAATGATCTAAAGTGATTTTATTACTATAGACTATTTAATAAGCTGTATTTCAGTTACGTTTCAGTCTGAAATGTGACATATTCTGTGCTTTTTGCTTCTATGGGATTTATTTAAAATTGTAACTTAAAAAAAAAATTTAATACGCTACTTGTGTCTTTTTTCAGTAGCTCTTTAAATTGACCTAAGTTTGTTAGATTGTTAACAATAAGTCCTAATGCTAAACATTTGTATTATGTATTATGTATATTTATGTTGTGTGCAGTGTCCTCACGTTTAGTTTAACTATGCTGTCAATACGGGTGGGCCAGATTGTTCTGATGATTCTCACTTCTCTCTGGCCAAAATTCTGTCATGACTGTACAAAATTTAAATAAATTGGCCAATTTTTTGTACTTAATATATCCTTTAACTACTTGGGAATTATAGCAGCACCTAGAGGTGATTTTATGCAAAAGCACTTAAGGTTCCATGGGTCCTGGTGTTTCATTCACGTGCAACTTGTGGTCTGAAAACATCTAACCATTGCCAAGATATGCCATCACTTTCTGTTTGGGAATTTAACAAATCAATTTGCATAAACTTAAAGAAAAAGGCTGAATTAAGCCCCAAAAACTTTGAAAGAAACATTTTTTTTCAGTAGGCTGAAATACATCTCTATATGAAAGTGGTTTATTATCACTATTCAAGAGGAAAAAGGAAGAAGAAAGTTCTCCCTATATTTTTGGCCACATTTTGCCTTTCAAGATAGCCGACTCCTATCAAATTATCCATAAATCTAAATAAAGTAACTATTTATACCAACAATAATAATTGTTGTATATTTGTATAATTATAAAAATGCTAAATTTAAAATCGCTTTCCAAAATTGGAAAATAAATTCAGAAATTGTCACCTCCGTAAATATGTTAAAAACATCCACTTAGCACAAACAACAAATTGTACCCTCAATTGTAGTCCAGTCTATCGCAGGGCACCATAAATACAAGTTGCCCCTACAAATAAAACAAACACCGTGCCAACTTTCTTTTTAAAATGTGATGAATTAGACTGATTGCTCATAGAGTATAAAGTTGTTCAATTGTGCGATATAATGGACTTTCCTTTCTTTCTTAGTATTTCATTAGTCAGGATGACTGTGTCTCTTGCTTCTTCTTACATAAGCCTATTTTTAAGCTTTTGTCACAGAACATAGTCAAGCCACACTCGTATGTGCCTTTTCTTATCTCGCCGTCGCTGCTTTTTTATGACTCTCTCAAACCTCCTCTTGCCACACTTTATGTTCACACACCTCCTGGACTGGCATTGGCACGTCCTCATCCTCTGTGCACTGACTGGAATCGGTGGAGGTTTTTTTAGCTCGCCCAAAACAACCTAGAAAGTATTTAAGCAGATGCTAAAGTATTGCAGACAGACAAAGCGACACTTCTTTTAGCTTATTGGTTGAAAGCTATTTTTGCCAATATTATGCAATAAATCAAGCGAATTGAAGATAAATATTACTGACCAGCTGAAGCCAACATGATCCAGCCACATGCAGATGTGGTTCTGCTGATAAGAATGAAACAGATAAGCAGAATGCACACACAACACAGACTCAGAGTGATCCACACAGTGTCTATGAGAGATCAAACAACAGTGAGTGGAAAAAAAGGAGAGAAAGAGAGAAAGAATAAGTCAACATTGTAAACTTCTATTTGTGTATGTGTATATACAGGTAAATGGAGACAGTATATGTAATGTGCATGATAATGACCTCAACTCGTGTTTTTAAAGGTGAGTAAAAAAAGCAACAGCACATGAATATGTTTCTTGTAAGTAATACTCACTTTGGGAGATGGTTGGTGCTTGCGTCATTGTTGGTGTTGATGTTGTTGTTGTTGGTGGTGGTGGTGGTGGTGGTGCTGCTGTTGGGATTTTTTCACAATCTGTACAGGGATTTCTGTTACACTTGTATCCACTCTTACAGCCACACACTGCGTCCGAGCTATTGAAGCAATTTACCTTATACACCATGTCTAAAAGCAAAATATAAAATAGAGATGGATACACTATTTATCGAAATGTCTCAAAAAATGTCTCATAAAATAAACTACAAACCCAAAGACTTAAAAGGTCTAAAACTTTACTTTAGCCCAAGGTTATAACTAGCAGAAACACAGAGCTCAGGTTCATGTTTTTCTCTGTTTTTCTTAAAAGGATTTAATTTGTAGGTTATTCCTAGAGTCGGCTGTATAGGCTGTAAATATAATACACAATTGACATTATTGCTTGTATTATTTTCTTTAATAGTATATTTTTGGTACGGGTTAGGCTGTTTTTTTATGTTAGCTTAAACCGTTGATTTGTTAGAGGTAAAAAAGCTTTATGCCTCTATGACTCAATGTTTTCAGTTTGAGCCTAAGCCCACCAGTTACTATCAGAAAAAAACCCACCAAACTGAATTAGGGGAAATCCCTCTCATTTTGTTCCTGTAATTTCAGCATTAAAATGTAGCATTTCAAACTTTTTATATGATTAAGTTGATATTTCAGAGAAATGGCAAGACTTTTGCTCTATCGCAGACACCAATATGATGTTGACCAATTTTTCTCCTGTAATTACTTCATTCTGGTTAAAATTTGAGAAAATTCGAAGCTCATTCTAGGAACACTGGGCATAAGGATGAAATATACCCTAAATCGAATGGCAGTGCATTACAGGGTATGTCAAGAAACATACATATTCATGCATGCCAAAAAAAACCTTTTTTTTTTAGAGGCTTACGTTCTTTGGTGCACTGGGAGCATCTTTTGCATTCCATTTCCGTGCTGTATTCATCCATGTAGAAGTCAGGACTACATTGGTTACACACTGTCTCAGAATCTTTAGTACATCTAATGGCCATGCGTTCACCTACATACAGAAAAAGGTTATGCCATTAGAAGATTGTAACAGTTCATCTAAGACAGCCACAGGTTCAGATTTTGAAAGTGTGGCATATTATTAATGATGTGTCAATCAAGGTATGTATCAGTAAGTATAGCAGTTACAGTTACCAGCCTAAGTCACCATTTTCAAGAACATTATGTGTCATCAACAACAGACTTTTATGATTCAAAATGACTTATTACTCATTGAAGGTAACATTTTCTCTGCAAATTTTTATATGTTGTTTATTTACCTTTTACATTAATGGTTACTAGTAATTAGCTTATGCATTATCATTAAAAAAATGTCATTTATTTGCAATAAGTATAAACAGGAAGCATCAACATTACAGCCAAGAAAGATTATTTAAAATATTATTATATCTGATCACCCTCATCACTGATAGATTATTTACACTGTGTATAGCTTGACTTTTACACTGACAAACAGCACTTAAGAGCTTATTTAAAGAATTGGTTTTATTACCAAATGTAGATTACATAAAAAAAAAAGATCTGTATACTAGTAAGTAAACTGTATAGAATTTAAAAAAGCTGTCTAAAACATTTTATGTGTGAACTCTAATGCTGTTTTACCTGGTGCACATTTCTTGCAGCATCCTCTGGAATCTTTTTTATATTCATATTCAAAGTCACACTCCCGCTCCCGTGGATGGACATGACAAAGGAAGTGTGTCAAAAGAAGGAAACCACACCACAAGATCATTGTCTGGTTAAATAATGATAATAATAATAATAATAAAGAAATAAAGAAATCACAGGTATGGATGCATGGATAAAAAAATGACTGCCTTGTACATAAAACAAAAATGAGAATGTTACCTACATTAATTTATTTATGTCTATGTAAAAGTTTGTTTAAAAATAGTGATAGTGAATTGATTCACAAAGAACAAAGTAGCTTGAACTTAAGAGGCTGGTAATATATTGCCAAAACTATTTTATGAGAAAAGTTAGATACTTAGAAACTGAAGATGCCTAATGCATTAAAACACAACTGATAAAACTGTTTTCATCTTAACTTATATTTATAAATACTATTTGCTCATTTTAACGTGTTTATTGAATTAAAGTACAATATCATGACAAAAATATATTATAATAATAAAGCTCCTTCTAGCAGCTCTGTAAAAAAGTGCAGTACCTTACCATGAGAGAGTAAGCGATGAGATGAGTAGGACCCCAAGCTTGTGAACATGAAGTTTTGAGAAGCTTGTGTCATAAATTATGGTTTGAGTCATACAAAAAAAACCCCATCTTGAGACCACCAAAGTAAATTCTGCATTTAACTTGATTTCCTCCTTCACTGTTTCCACTGTTTTATTTTATTTTTTTTAACAGTTTTAGCTTTGATTCCAAAACAATCACCCACCACAATATTTTTGTTGATAAATATTGCGAGAGGGGCACTTAGAATTTTTTTTGAAAAAGGGCAGAAGCTCAAGCTGCTAAAACATGCTACAGCCCCCACTTACGTGCCCGGTCCCTTAAGATCAGACCTGTGGCAGCCTGACAGACACAAACATGCATGATCTTCGGTTCTTTTCTCTCTGTAGACTAATAACAGAGAATTGTATCAGGCATTTGGAGGTTTCATTTTTTTTGTCGACTACAGGCCACAAAGTGAGAAAAGACCCCACAGACGTTAAGATTATGGTCTCTGTTACAAATTAGATCATATCTGTACCAAAGCTAGACTGAATCAGCTTTCTTCTTTTTTCTCACTCGTTTTCGTTCTTTCTCTACAGACACACATCCAAGCGCTCTGACATAAGTATCTCTTACAAACCTTTACTTAACTTTAATTAGAACATTTTGAATTACTTGCAGAACAAAAACAATAACAAAATTAAATAACAATAATATAAACAGAATTTAGGGAGGTGTCTTCACAGGAACAGAAACTCATATTTGCCTAGCCATGTTTTGTTGTAATAAATTAGATAAAGTTTTTCGCCCATGTTGACCAGTTTAGATAGTAACATGTAATTTACCTTTACCGTTTTTACAACTTTACATCACAGCGTAACTAAATAGAAGAGCTTTGAAAGAGAGTTTGGATGCTGACTAATAGGGTTTAAACTTCATTTGGAAGAATAATATTAGTGCTTGTTTTGGCAGAACATGCACAAAAATTGTTATAATACAAAAGATTAATATTAACACTTCCTTGTTTATAGCTGTGCATAAAAAAACTAACAATAATGAGAAATCAAAATGTTTTCAGTTTCAATAATCATTTTTATCAATAGAGGAATTTATCATAACTAATGCAGTAAATGTATATTTTGTGTGGTGAAAAGAAACACAAGAACTAAGGAAAGACACAGAAAATTTACATTTACATTTACCTTGATGACATATGGCATACACCCTTATTCAAAGTGATTTGGTTTTTTTTTAAAATTAGACACATTAATGCTGCTTTACTTAGACACAAATTAAAACTACAATTAGTCTAAACTTTGTTAGAAAGTTATAGAGCAAGCAAAACATAACGCACCTTACCTCAACAACGGACTCAGCTGTTTGGGCAGCTACAGGAGGTTCATTTCACTAGATGACAGGACAAAGTCTTAATGCATACATTTCTTGTACAGGTTATAGAACTGGTAAAGCAGTACTCTAGGACTGACTAAAGAATTACACAGTGCAGCACATCGACATTAACTAAACTCAGGATTAAACTGGGGAAGCTAAAAAATTTGTAACCAAACAAAAGGTGACATCATTAACATTTTTGACATTTGGCAGGCTCTCTTATACAAAGCGACTTACAAATGTAGATTATTTATACAACCGAGCAACTGGGGGTTGAGGGCCTTAATCTAACCACATTAAAACAGACACACATACATACAAATACACACATACATTTATGCACGTACAATATATACAAATTCACCCCATCATTAATGCTTGAGTTTTCTATAGCAAGGAACAGTCTGTGCTTCACTCCAAATTAGACCTAGCTTTTTTTCCAAACAACCTATTACACAACACAGGAAGAGGAAGTGGAACAAATTGTGTCAGGATGTGCTTTTTTTTTGTCCAGGAAGCTGTTTCATCAAAGCTTTCATGAGTTCATATACACATGACAAACAGCTAATATTTGACCAAACCATGTCTAATTATTTAAATATATATAAATATTTAATATCATGAAATCTTACAAATAATCTACGATATCTAGTGTTACAAAATGTAACCCAAACATAGAAACAAACATATCTGCATAGTTCTTAAAGCTGATTTGTTGAAAGCAGAAAGAACGGGCAAACAAAGACCTGGGGCAAATTTATAAGTGGCACATTTCAGCCCCAAGACAATGCCCCATGTTGTTCAGGAATGTTTTAAGAAACATGACAAAAGTTCAAGGTTTTGACTTGGCCTCCAAATTTTCCAGATCTTAATTCAACTGACATCTTAGGGATGCCGGATCCATAGGGGGTCTACCTTATTTAACTTAGGCAAAATTTAGGCATTGTGGGCACTCTTGTAATAGTCTGTAGCTACACAGGCCTTTTACATAGCAAGCTGTCACATGTTCTAAAATCTTTGTATCATAACCAGAATTAACCTCATTTTTTAGCAATTTGCAATACAGTAGATCTTCTGTGGTCATATTTGTCCCACACACATTAAGGAGCTTAGGATGCCAATGCCCATGTCACTGGTTCACTGGCTGTAGACAACCTTTGTTATGTACCAACTAATGAGCAACTGATACTGATTTTTGGAACTGTTTTGTGACTCTAATACAACAAAACTGATTTATAATAATAATAATAATAATAATAATAATAATAATAAATTACTGGAACAAATATTGGTAAAATAAACATTTTCTAAGGGTATCAAACTCAGTTTAAAAACAAAAAAAGCTATGCAGAGTTTAGTTTCAACCTTATTTCACACCACAAAACACGGATTTTCTAAACTCTGCAGAGTGGTGGGACTCCAGGAACTGAGTTTGAAATGTGTGCTCTGGTTCCTTGCATAGCAGGGATCTGATGAACTAAATCTCTGATCCATTTGTCTAGTCATCATATGTCTGCTTCCAAAATATTTAATTGTTCCCTTGATGCCTGATATGTCCCACAGATTTCACTCACTTATATTTTACAATGCAACATTATTTGCCTGTCACATTTAGTATGATTTCTGTTTTTTGTTGTTGTTGTTTTTTCCTGAATATGTTCTTTAGGTTAATTTTTCCTTAAAAATGTGTGTGTGCATTTTTATCAAGTAGAAAATTCCCAAACTGAGATTTTATACAATTAGAACACAATTCCCACATTCCATACAACTGTAAAGCTTCAACGCAAATGCAATGGCTTGGTTTCTTTGCTCTCATTGGTTAAGAGTGAAAGCAGAAGGTCGTACACGTGACACGACGCGTCGCAGTGGCTCGTTAAAGCCTGCCTCCTTTTTTTTTTTTACGAAAAAAGAGATGGACTAACTTGAGTTTACCTCGTAGTGGTTTTTTTATTTTTACTTTTTTTTAATTAACACTTACTATTTTCTAAGACTAATGACCCCAGTCGAGTTTTTTTGTGTGTGTGTGGAATCCGGTTGAAAGAAGGCTTCTGTGTTTTTTTGTAAGTTCGAATTAGCCACAGACACGGAAACTTTTAGATCAGTATCGATTCCTGTGGGCGGCGGCGGAGTGATATAGAAAGTAAAAAAAGTGAAAAACAGACGAGTTTTAATAGTGTTTTTGGTTTTGTTCTAACGTTAAAAACATCTGTGGACCAAAAAAAAAATACTAGCGGCTTTACGACAGTTGCGTTGATGTAGATTTACTGTAATCCGTTTCCTCTCACGACCTTTCAAAAGAAAAACGGAAGTTGTGAGTTTTATCAGATGTCTTTAACGCCATTTACATGTGCAAATAAATGTGTAAATTCAAATCGAATAATATGATATGATATTTTTATTATTTCCCCCCCTTTTCCTTTTTTTCGTCTGTTTGGAGTTGTTATGGTGTGAAACTAAGTACCAAATGCCAACATGCCGAGCAGGCACCGCCCAGAGAAATGGAAAAGGATTTCTCTGCCATGCATCTTGTTTCTGCTGGTAAGAAGAGCATTAGCAGTTATTCAAATAAATAAATCTTGTGTCATTTACTTTGGCATATTGTGTTGCCTAGTTCTATAACACCAAAGTACACAATCTGCCCCCTTTTTTGAACACCAGGCTGTTTTAAAGCAATGTGATGCCACAGAAGGGCAGAACAACATGAGCGAAACAGTGTTATGTCAGGAAAACGAGTACCTACATACTGGGTTCTGCTGTAATAAGTGTTCACCAGGTAACCCTAGATCCCACTGTCTCTAAATCTCGGTCTATTCTCTTCTGGTTAATGCTGTAATATAAGAGAAACGTCACATTACGTAGAATTTATTCATGATAATACCTGTGATGGATTCAGAAAATTTTACTGTGGTGTAAAACCAATGTATATGACTGTTTCACACGCTCTGTTTCTTTGCCTACAGGATATAAATTAAAAGAGAAGTGCTCAGGAGTAGGCCAAAGGTCAAAGTGCATGAAATGCAGTAATGGAACATATCAAGACAACATAAACCATTACCCCAACTGCTTTTCGTGCCGTGAACCGTGCAATTCAGCTTGTAATGACTTATTTTTCATATGTTTATTGATTTGTTTGTTTTGCTGTACTTTATTAAGTAACTATATTTTTTTCCATTTTACTCTATTTCAACAGCAAAAGAAATCGAGATAGAAAAATGTGGAATTACGCAAAACAGAGTATGTGGCTGTCAGACAGGATACTTCAAAAACGTATTAAACGCAATTACTATGTCATGTGAACCCTGTCGAAAGTGTGGAGTTGGTGAAAGGCAGAGCAGGCCATGTAAGACTTTTGGTCTTTTCTCTATCTGTCTGTCTGTTTGTCTACCTATTTTAAATATCTGTTTGTCTATCTATCTGTCTGTCCGTCTATCTATCTATCTATCTATCTATCTATCTATCTATCTATCTATCTATCTATTTGCTTTATATTATAACTATTCAAAATTATGTTTCAGGTGAAGGGGAAAAGAACTCTGTATGTGAGTGTAAATATAACCATTACCGTGTGGCAAAAGGAATCTGTGCACAATGTACAAAGTAAGTGTTATTATATAACTGCCAGGCATTTAATCATGGTGTAATACAGTAATACTCACGGGCGTATTGTTCAAAAGAATTATCTAAATATTGTAGACACACAAGTTCATTTTGGATTGGATCAGCAGCAGGGTTTATTTTCAGGCAATAAAAATCAATCAGTAAAGTCAGTGATTATTAAGGTAAAACAAAAAAATCCCATGTAACTCTTTTTTTTTTATGTTCTTAAGAACAATATAGTCTTTCCAACCCAGCCGTGCAAAGACACTGTACATTTATTTTTTTTTTTTTTTTTTTTTTTAAAGTTACATTTTACAGCGTGTGACACTAAATTTAAAAAAAAAAGAAAAAAAAGAGCAAGTTTTATCAATTAAAGGTAGTAAATGGTGTGTGTTGTCATTTACTCAACTGGCTGCATCATCTTTCATTAGAATGTGTGTATGAATAATCGCATAAATGACGGTAATGAAACAGTGAATAACCTTTATTATTTTAGTCCTAAAATGAAATGAGTTACAAAACTTGTTTGTTTTTTTGTAAATTAAAGCATCTTTATACATCAGTATTGTGTTGTTTTCTCCAGATTTTGTACAACACATCATGACATACTGCTATAAACCAGGTTGATAATATAATAAAGTATGGATTTTTAAGTAAAGTAAAAATATTTGGTGCTCTTTTTCCAGCTGCAGTTCTGTGTGTAGGGATCTTTGCCCACATAATGTCATGACTACGAGCCCAACACCAGGTCTGATATCAAACAGTTGTCTTGTGTAAAATTTTTATTTTACCTAATGTGTTACAAATGTAAAAATCCATTGAAAGAATTTCATTAGTGAGTAGTGTGTCTCACTGGCAGGCATGACTCAGAAACTTAAAGACAATTCAGATTTCAGAAAGACAAAAAATTATTAATCGGGGAACTTCCCTAGTAAAGTGTAAGCTGTGACAAAACGTGCCTAATGTTGTACATGCTGAGTCATTAGTTAATTTCATGATGAAGCTGTAGCTGACTAAGCTTACTTGTGTTTGACTATTGCAGCATTTATTTTTAAATTAAACTTATTCAGAACTTAAATGTCACTAATATGCACCTCATTTGTCTTTCAGGTCCTGAATTACCGCCGCTAATAATACTGTGCATTCTTGTGGCAGTTGGATTAGTTTGCAATTTTTTTATTTGTTTTGGATTTAAACAATACAAGAAAAGGACTTCAACTGCGTACAGTCAATCAAGTGGGTCATGTGACCTAGAGAAGCAAATGGAGAAGGTAGAGAATTGTAAATGCGAGTTAATGTTACCTATCGTGATTTTGGTGTGTATAAACTGTTTTTTTTCTCTTGCCCACAGAAGGAAACACACACAGAATTACTAGGCAAAGAGAATGAAAGAGTTCAGGTAGCCTGTTCACTAGACTCTGTGCTACCTGACTGTGTTCCCAAAGAGATCAAAAGTATGTGTGTGTTATGGGTTATTACCTGCCTGCATAATAATTAACAATAGGTGAATGTCCATTATTTCTTTGCTGTGGTTTGTTACACTCACCTTGTCCTTATTTCTCTCTTTTGTAGCTCATGATTTCATTTACTTTGTGCTGGACATTGTCCCAGTCAGCCGCTTCAAGGAACTAGCACGCCGTCTAAACATCTCTGAGCAGTACATCGATAGGGCAGAAAGAGATAATCGGGCATTTGCTGATGCCCAGTACCAGATGCTGTTGTTTTGGGTTGTAAATGGCACTGGAGGAGGGAAAAGTGTCCTGCCACGCGAACTGCTCCAGGAATGTGTAAACACACTGAAAGGCATGAATTTGACTGCTTGTGCAGAAAGCATAGAGGAGGCATATGCCTGAACTCTTACATGTGACACATGCACAAAAGCACATTACAACCTTGTAATTAAATCAAGTGTTTAAATTTAATTTCTATAATTTTAAACTATTACAGCAGTGGTGCATCGCTAGATTATCTTTTAAGAAGCATTATAGTTGTACAGCAGAATTGTGATGGTGTGCAAATGTATTAATGCTGTAAGCATACGATGAGCTGTTTAGATTAGCAAAACTTTGCCTATTTTTTTATCTTTTATATCGTTTTTGTATCTTCACACCTCTGCATGAAATACACTAGATTTATATGGGCATTGAATTTGTTTAATATTTTTTTATCATTATGTTTTAGGGTTCTAGCATTTGAAAGGTTTTCTACTAACCTCTTCTTAATGGAAATGCCTCTTGTTTTACACTGTCCTTTAATTTGTAAGATTTTTATAAGAGGTCAAATCGACTTTTAAGTGTCCGGTGGAAAGTCATGTTTTGTCACAGATGCTTTAATGTAGGGGAAAGTGGTGGCTCATGGTTAAGGTGTTGAACTGCCAACCCGAAGATTGTGGGTTCAATGCTTAGCTTCACCAAGCCACCACTGCTGGGCCCCTGAGCAAGGCCCTTAACCTCTCAATTGCTCAGTTAAATGTAAGTCGCTCTGGATAAGGATGTCTGCCAAATGCTGTAAATGTAGTTGTTGTAACATTGTTTATTTCCTTGCCATGGAGCTTAGAAGAATGCAAAAAAGAAAGAAAACCAAGTAACCAGAATGTTTTTTACATGCTCTAAGCAATCATGTTTTTGTTATACTTGCATTATTTAAAAAGGGCTATACATGGCACCACAGTGTCACAACAATTTTGCTGCACATCTCAGCACAGCTTTATAAATAGCAGCCCTGGACTAGAGACAGAGTTAAGGGCCTTCATCAAGGACTTAATAATGCCAGGTTTTCTTCTAGCTATTCAGCTTCTAAAGCACAGTTAAATCTTAGCAATATACCTAAAGAATTTTGTATTAAACTTGTATTACTTAGGCATTATTTAAAATGTCATTCTTCGAAGAGCTTTTGGCAGAGGTTGAATTGGCAATTATGTGAATTATTTTTTTATGTGATTTTCTAAAATGTAATTTTGCATAAATTTAATAATTGTGATTATCAACAACCTTTTACTAAACACAAAATAGCAGGTATTTTAGGGTTTGCCATGGCTCAGACACTTCATCTATTTGTCTTTAGTATCTGCATTATCCTGGCCAGAGTCACAACTGATCAGGAACAGAAGAAAAATCACATATTAAACTCTAATCAGCTGCTGAGCAATATGCTGAGTAAAATACTTTATCTTTTCAGTTTATTTTTATGTGAGGATTTTGTATTCAAACTACAAAATAAAAGCAACCGAACAAACTGCCTTTTTTTGTGTTTTTGTCATCATGAAGAGAACATTAACCGTAACTACATCATTAAATCAGCAGGGATAATTAAGTTTAAACTTGGCTGTTTTTCCAGGACCTGCATGACTTTGGGATCAGGAGGAAGCTAAATTATGCATGCCTATTTCCCAGATACTGACTAAGGGAAAGCTTGTATTCTTCGGTATTTACTGTCCTGTCCTTAATATGAAGGCTAGTCTTTGCCTGGAGCACTTTTTTGTCCGTGATTTAAAAAAACATTTTTCTAATTAAATGTTCAGAAAATGGAGTCTTTGTAGAGTTTTTCCTCTTCATATCCAAGTTTTTGGCTGGAATGTTGTTTGCATTCCACATCATTAGTCTTTTTATGGTTTTTGACTTCCTTCTTTACTATTCTGTCATCGTGAATCAGAATGAAAAGTGTGGTCTAAATAAAAGTGAACATTCACCGCTTCCACACACAGAACATCCTTTATCAAACTGTATTTACTTTATTTTTTATTTATTTAGCCAACGTTGGGGCAGCAACACAATGCAGGTGTCGGAACTCAGAGCCCGTCTCCGAGCAGACACATTCGCAAGGGTGCCTCGTGTTGAGTCAATTACCACTATGTTTTAACTTAAACTATCAAAGAAAATAATAAACTTTTTAAACAAATAAAGATTCTTGAGTCCCAGGTGAGAAGAGCAAAAAACTCCAATTTATTGCAGTCATCAAGCATTCAAATGATCCACAGAAGGCAATCTGTTCAGCAACAAATGGCATAAGCAAAGTAAAGATCTCTGTGACAAAGTTCAATACCAAGGCAAATGCAAAAATCTACTGTCAATCCTGCCCTTTTATACCTGCCGAATTTCAGCCCCCCCCTTTTGTTTTTAACTAACAAAATTCCCATTATTTTTCAACCTTTTTTGAGTGTAAATGTAGGTTATTTTTTCCCTTATCCCAAAATTACACTACCTTTGAAGGTGCAGTTTCCTCATTAAAAATGATTTACCATTAAAACTAAATATCTTTGTAAGATATGTATCCCTAAAAATGATTTACCATTACACCTAATTATTTTTATAAGATATCCATCCTTAAAACTGATTTACCATCAAAACCAATTATTTTGTAAGATATTCATCCTTAAAAATGATTTACCATTAGAACCGAAGACTGACCTCTTGTTTGAAAAAAAAACAACAGTTCTTATATAAACCCGTTCACCTCCTGCTCACTTACACAAATCGAGGCCTTGTTTTTCAATTTGTGGACTTTCTGCAATATCTTCTACACAGCAATGCGTAAGTTCTATTTTTCTTACTCCTCTTTTTTTATGAGTGCTGCTATATGTATGTATATATTTTAGTGCTCAAGTTAAAACAAAATCACCTATTTAGATTATTCTTCTTAATAATTCAGGTTACTTTGACACACAGCTACTACTTATCTATTTTTCTGTGAGTTTATTATATTGAAAGAATCATGACCAGTGGTACTCACTTAAATTTCCTTTCTTATCTCTAGCCCGCTTAACTACTGAACGTAGAGAGTACATCAGACGAATGTGGCGTTCTCAACTAGCCTGTCTAAGTGGGGAAATCAGTGTTTTTCTGGATCGTCTCTTCCATCTACATACACTCAACGAAACTTCGCCTGTGCGTGTAATTTTCTCTCCTCGAACCTGTGATGTAGGAACCCAAACTGACTGTGTGATCCCTCCGGATCTCACTAACAGTGCTGGGCCCTCCAATCCGGTCAAACGGGTTCGTTGGGCCTCACCTCCACCACCAGTCTCCCCAAGGCCATCACCGTTGTTTTTCTCTGACGATTCATCATCCAGTCTGATTCCTCCCTCTCCTCCTATCTGCCACACGGCCGACGAGGTTGATGTTATTTCACTTAATTAGCGTATGGGGCTTTCCAATAAACCTGTTCCACTCTGTACCACTGTGTCTGTGTTTTTCTGATTTTGTATTACAACTAGACTACTTTATTTGTGCACACACACTTCTATGATTAGTTATATTTTGGTAAAACTTTTTTGATAGCACACCATCCTGTTCTTTTTCCTTTTTCTCCTTCTCCTACATCATATTTAGCTCACTCTTATTTCTTCTTTTTAGTGCTACTCCTAATATGTATATTTTATAATTAGCTATTTATTAGTCATTATCATACTCGGTCTTTCACCTGCACAATTTTTAAGTATTTTTCAACACAGGTACTGATGAAGGACTGAAGAGGATGTCAAATATCAAAATAGGGAAAAATGTAATGTTAGTCACTTTGACTGCGGGATGGTTCTTAGGCAGGCTGGTTTAAGTATATCGGACAATATACTGTCCAGAGGGTTAGGGTTATAAATAATGTAAAAATGCCACCTGAGCTGATTTCCGAGACTGCTTCGTATAAAACTCCCAGCAGATCAGCAGTTTCTGAAGAGCTCAAACCTTTTAGTCTGTCACCTAATAGGATATATCTCTTGACCTGTTTCTTAATGTTGTAGTTGTTACTCTTCAATTGGAAGGTGAATGCATTAGTTAATAATAAACATACCTTTCTCAAAAGAGGACATGTTCCTTTAAATCTGCTTCCTGTTTCCCGTTGGTTTCCCTCTTTAAGGTAGGGAAAACTCTACCTTGCTTTCTTGCTTCTGTTACTTTTGGCTTCCTCAATTGGGGATCTACATTTACACATAATTGTCTGCTTTGTTACAATGTTCATACAATTAAAACTTAATATTAAGTTGTTGTTTTATAATAATATTATGATGTTTTATAATGATTTAAACAGCAGGTAAGACCTGAATAGAAGCACAGAAAATTCTTTGGTGAACACACCTTAACTCTAATAAGGACAGCCACATAAAAAAATCCTGCTTCTCTTGCTAAACCAGTTACTTGTGAAAGAGTTTCTGAAGAGTGACAGGTGAACAAAAACAGGGGATGGATAAGAGGTGTGGAGGTTTATTCTGATTTGAACTGAAGATGGCTACCTGAGAATGTCTGCTGAAACGACTGCTAGGTAATTTAGTGTTAAAATCTAAAGTGAAGGATTTTAAACATTGTATGTTTGTGTTTTTTATTTTAAGGGTTAAAACAGTGTGGCGACTTGTTATTTTCTTTATATCCATGTTATTGTATTGTAACTCGAATAGATTATAACTTCAAGCAATGTCCAATAATGTAAATAATTTAAAATAGATCCTTTTTTTGGCTAAAAAAATGTACTTATTTATTGATCTTTAGTGGAGCCGGTGTTTTGGTAGGTAGTGATGTCAGTCGTTAATGGGTTGATGTTTCTCATCTGTTTACACATGTGTATGTAATAGAATAGAATAGAAACTAATAGAGTAGAAATGAATAGAATAAAAAACGAATAGAACAGAAACGAATAGAATACAGTAGAATACAATTAAATACAATAGAGTAGATTAGTCTTTATTGTCATTACACAAGGGAAGTGTGTGTGTGTGTGTGTGTGTGTGTGTGTGTTTACTTATTGTTTGCAGCCCGAATGGCCCAAGGAAAGGAACTGTTTGTTAGTCTGGTTGTGTGAGACTTTATTTTTTTCACATTTACCTCCATGAACTTTTGCAAACTTTTGCAATTTTTCTCTTTTGAATATTGCAATATTTATATTTAAATTATAACCACTAACCATATAAGCAAAGAGTGGATTACCCAATTTTGGAATCGAGGGTATGTGTTATGTCTCCATTGTCTATATCCGCTTATTCCTAATCAGTTTCATGGGAATCTGTTGGAGTCTATCCCAGCTGTCATTGGGCAAAAAACAGGGGTGACAGATTACAGAGCCACTTACAGACAAACAATCACACACACTCACTCCTATGGGCAGTTTAGACCAATTAGCCTATCATACATGTTGGAGAAAAGCAGAGTGCGCAGAGTAAACTACGTTGGATGTATCATTTTGTTACCCACTTTGGATTTAGGTTCAAATCTTTAGTTTAATATTTGCTTTAATATGTTTAGTGGTAGTTTCCAGTGGTGTTGTTTCCAGTGTTTCTCAAATTTCAGTGTCACTTGCTATTTGTTCCTCTTTATAGGTTCATTACAGCGTATGATCTATGACTTGATTGTAACTGTATTTCTGTTTCTCTCTCTCTTTCTTTCACTTTCTCTCTCTCTCTCTCTTTCTTTCTCTAATCTTTTCCCCACAGCATCATGAGCAACAGTAATTCCACGCCACCCTGATAAATATTAGGTAAATAGAGGGATGAAGAAACTGAAGGAGACAGAAAAAGATAAAGAAAGTGATGCTGTGGATGGAGTTGGGAGACAAATTGCAGATGCACTGGTCAGCCACCAGAAGGCAGCAGACAAACATAAATTCCACTCAGTGGGTTATCAGGTATGGTTCTATTACGGAAGCTTATATAAGTTTTTTTGCCTTAGAACTCTCCCTATTGAAAAATCTAGTCTAGTCAGGCCAGGTTCTAGTTGCCAAGCAAGTAGTAGTTCATCTTTGGCAGCTAGTAAATTCTGGGAAGCAATATGAAAATAACATACTATTTTACTCAGTAGAAACGTGTCAGGAGTGATGTGTGACAGGAGAATATCAGCTAGAATTAAGGGGAAGGTGTACAAGACAGTGGTAAGACCAGCTATGGTGCATGGTTTAGAGACAGTGGCGCTAGGGAAGAGACAGGTGGCAGAGCAGGAAGTAGCAGAGCTGAAGATGTTTTCTTTGGGAGTGACGAGTTTGGACAAGATTAGGAACGAGTTCATCAGGGGAACAGCTCATGTTAGATGTTTTGGGGAGAAAGTCAGGAAAGCACAGATTGAGCTGGTTTGGACATGTACAGAGGAGGAATAGTGAATATATTAGTAGAAGAATGTTAGAAATGAAGCTACCAGGCAGAAGAGAAAGAGGAAGACCAAAGAGGAGGTATTTGGATGCGATATACGAGGACATGAAGTTAGTGGGTGTGAGTAAAGAGGATGTAGAGAATAGGGGTAGGTGGAGACAGATGATTCACTGTGGCAATCCTTAAAAGGGAACAGCCGGAAGGAGAAGAGGAAACTTTGAATGTCTAGTCCATTAATTGACAATTATTATTATTTTTTAAATCGGTTTATATTAATATGTTGCTTGGGTGAACTACACCTTAGAGCAGGGGTGGGCAATCTCTGTCCTGGAAGGCCGGTATCCTGCAGAGTTTAGCTCCAACTTGCCTCACACTTACCTGTAATGTTTCAGGTAATACCTAGCAAGATCCTGAGTAGCTGGTTCAGGTGTGTTTGATTAGGGTTGGAGCTAAGATTGGCCACCCCTGCGTTATCGCGAACTAGCAGCTTTTCTGGAAAATTAAAGCAACAGCGCCATCTGTTGGTTCCGCCCCCTTCAGTCTTTCACTGTCTGTAAATTTGTACTGCATTTGTAAAATTCCTTACTATTTTATATTTTGGTAGAATCACAGAGCATGCTTACATTAATTAATCAGATTTACGCATAAGTAAAAATTCACTGGACTGGACTGGTGGCTCGTGCACAGTATTTTTTAATTTTTTTTTTCGACAGGCCCTAAATGTTTTTGGAATAATCTTTGGATGATGTTCTTTTATAAATCGTTTTAGCATAAACTCTATATAGTATTTATAGGATGGATTCCATATAATAACAGTTAAATTGTTATATTTGCAGAAAAAAAAGCAGAAATTGCGTTCAGTTGCTACACTTGGTAAAGAATCTCCAAAATCTAGAGGACAGATTCAGGATCTGTTCATTGAACGCTGTGATAAGACTCCCATGCATGAGGTACAGTCTTCTTTTTAAAGCAAATAAACAATTTCTGTTTCAAATAAAATATTTTAGATTACAGAGCTTCTGTTCCTGACACATAAGCACAGAACCTCACACACCAGTGACAATACAAATTAGTTAACTAGCAATTTTAGCATGTTATACCTGAAACCTTCTATAATGCAAAATCTATGTATAAATATACAATGCAAGAATTCTGGCTTGTTATACCCTTGTTATATCTACTTTCTGTTTATTTCTGTCAGGAGCAAAGCAGTACTGGTAGAGGCCTGTCACCGGCAGAGATGCTAAAGACTCTACAGTCATTTGCTGTGCCTGATAACCTCAACTGGTGGTCCATAGAAGGGGATAAAGCTGAAATCCTAGAGAAAAACTGGACGGATATGGTGCTCTCCCACCAGGTCAGTGATCTACACAATTCTAAAAAAAAATTTAAAGTGTTGATAAAAAAAAAATGTGAAGTAGAGTCAGAAAAGGAAAGAAAAATAGAAAAGAAAAGAAGACATAAAAAAAGAAAAAAAGAAAAGAATAAAAAGAAAAGAAGTGAAGCATTTGTGAAATGAAGCATGGTGGAGGGAGAAACACAGACAGTTTAGGCTTGAATAAAAAAAATTGGCTGAGTGAGCTGAAATAAGAGAATGGCAAATGAAACCAAACGGCAAGATCTAAAATCTTCGAATTTTAATTCAATCATTCTCCTCAACAGTCGATGCCAAAGACCCAGAGACACCAGCAGGAGGCGATATGGGAACTCCTGTACACTGAGTTTATGTATATCAACAAACTCACCATTATCACTGATGTAAGATGCTGGCAAACTCTTTTCTCATAATTGGAATTATTTCATAGTGTAGCACTGTTACATCTTTTATATTAAAATATTTCTACAGTATGATCTTACACATCTCGAGTGTACATTTAATTTAGTGGGTAACTGAATTACATCCCCGGTATTATTTAGTGTATTATAAATCAGCCATCGTATCATTTCACAGTTTGTTCTTGCTGCACTGGAGCATCTTCATCAACAAGGATTTCTCTACGAGGTTTGTATTTTAAGCTATGTGTCTTTCCCCATAATCAACCTAATGTCAGTAGACTGAAAAAGTAAATGTTTATCTTTATTACTTTTTGTTAATTACTATTTATTGAATTTTTATTATTTTTTTGTTCGTTTTAACGAAACTTTGAATTTTTGTTGAGTTGCACTATGGAAACGTAAGTAATAAATGTTTCGGCTGACGAGCTGGAAAAAACTGCATTTATCTAAGTGTGGTTTTGTGTAGGTGTTTAAAAAGAGCTCAGTGTAAGCATATGGCCTTCGCTTAATTATATCCTTCCTCGTGTCTTTTAGGTTACCTCTGCTCATCTCTTCTCTAATATATCTGCCATTCTTGATGCACATATACACTTCTGGCTCGAAGTGTTCTACCCTATGTTGCAGAATGTCAGATTGACTGGTCAGCCTTTTGACCCTTTAAAGCTTGAGCCAGGATGTTTACAGGTATTTAACATGCACTAAATCCGAGTTTACACCATTAATAACTGAATCATTTGGATAACATTCTTCTCATGCTGTTCTTACATTATTCCTATAGTTTGCAGACCGTTTCTCTGCATATTTCGATTATTGTTGGGAGGAGGAGAGAAATGTGGACTTCACACGCAGACAGCTGGAAGTATACCCACATTTTAGCATTTTTGTTAAGGTACTACAGACACATACAGTGCTTTAAAAATGGCAAATTTTATTTTAACCTGACTATTGCATATCAGATACAAATATTTTGAAACTGGACAAGCGATCATAGTTACACTATTTCGATGTTTTAAAAAACGAATATACCGAGGTCACTGCTTGTACATGTCACAGTGGATTACATCACACGATAAAACATCCTGTAAATATATTTGTATAATTGTAATATAACGTATATTATAAATATTTTACATCTTTTAAAAAGTAACACATTAATGTATAGTTTATAAAAATGCTGACTTTTTTTTCAAACATACAGGAAACAAAATATGCATTTTTTTTTCTTTTGCAGTGGGTAGAGTCTCATCCTCTATGTGGGCGAATGCGGCTAAACGACATGCAAGCAAAACCTCACCAAAGGATTACAAAGTACCCTCTGCTATTAAAGGCTATTCAGAAGGCAACACAAGACCCGTCTACACAGCAAACACTTAACCGCATGGTGAGATATCTGAATGGAAAACTCCAACATTCCAATTTAACTACAATAACGGCACATTTGAGCATGAACTTACACAGTAGTAGTTAAGCAATAAAAAACAAATACGGCAAAGGTGCACTAACTAATTAACAATAATGAATAAAAATGTAAATTGAATCATCTTTTCTTTCTTTATATTCTGGTTATAATACATTTAAATTATCCTATTTATTGAGTTGTAACTGGTTAGTAATAAAACCGATTTACAACTGTTGAGGTAATTGAAAAATAATTTGTGTGATCCAAATAATTATGTTTTTTTCATATCATAGCGTGACTGAAAGTTACAGTCTGTAATATGACTTGCTATTATAAAGAAAAACAATCAATATAAACATTAAAATATACGATACAGTTCATAAATATTCAGTATGTTTGAGTAGAAGTGTCTATATGCATGCTTTCTTTGCCTCCTTTAGATAAACAGTGTCAGCCAGTTTCTGGACAGCATTAATGAATACTTGAATTTTAAGGATGATGAGTTGGCACTATTTGTCCTGTCTCAAAAGATTGAAGGATATGAATTACAGGGGATGAGTGAAGAAATAGAAAAGGTAAGTGGCTTATTAGTGAACATCATTAATATTTGCTTAAAAGTTTTTTTTCTGAAAGTTTTTTGGTGTTTCAGCACATGCAGTTCTGCCGCTTTGATTTAACTACCCCTATACGGGGCACGGAACCCCATGTCATACGCAAACTTCTAATGGGAGAGAATCTAAAGATTCGAGGAAGGAAGGACAGTAAGGTAAGAAATGTAGTGAAGTTTGTAATATGGAAATGCTTGTGACAGAAAGAAGTTAAAATAATAGCGCAGTGGTTAAGGTGTTGACCTGCTAATTGGAAGACCGAGGTTCGATTCCCAGCACCACCAAGCTGCCACTGTTGAGCCCCTGAACAAGGCACTTGACACTGAATTGCTCAGTTGTATAAAAGAGATAAATGTAAGTCACTTTGAATAAGAGTGTCTGCCAAATGCTGTAAATAAGTGGGAGTGTTATAAATCAATGATTAAAACAAATCAAGACAATTAAAACATTATCGATTGTAATTTCTGGTTTGTAAAAACTGTTTACATTTCTACACTGTAAGATTTTCTATTGTAGCAGATTCAATGTCAGGCAACATCCAATTTGGACATATTGCATAACAATCAAAGGCATATTATATTCCATAACATTTTATTGCAGTTTACTTTTAAGCTTTACTTTTAGCATCTATTTTTATGTTGTCATACTTATGTTGTAGCTTGAGGTGGTGGTGCTGCTGTTCACTGATGTGTTACTGCTGACCAAAACTCAAAAAAAATCTGATAAGCAGAAGGTTGTGCGCCCCCCACTGTCCCTGGAGAGAATACTCTGCGCAGAACTCAAGGATGGCTGTGAGTTTTATAACCTGTCATATTGTTTTCTGCTATTTTTAAGCTGCACATTAATGTAGTATTGGTGTTAATAAAATTTAGGCTTTGGACTTTCTTCTTTCAGTTTTTAATCCCAATCAATTAAAGATGAAATATCTAAGACAGAGATTAAATAAAATGGTATGGCTTTATTTTAAGTATTACATCAGACTTTATTTATAAATCTTTATTGGTCACTAATAAAGTAGCTCATGTTCTAATTTCAAGTTTCTAATTGAAAAGAAATAAATGGAAACATGTTCTCGACATTTTTATTGATGTCCCTTATTCCTAAAACAAGATCTTTTCATGTCATAAGCTCTTGACATGTAAGAAAAGTAGGCCAGTATTTGCTGCATCCACTAAACTAAAATGAGGCCACCAAAGCCAGAATAACAATCGTGCTGCTCTGACATTTAAAACTTATTAAAAAACAAATATGCAAAATACATTGACATTTACACACAATCTTCCGGTTTGCAAGCCAAGACCTTAAACCCTGAGCCACCATCTACCCCTAGTATAACTGCCTTTAAAATTTGACAGAAATCATGTTACACTAATTAAAACATACAAGTTATACAAGCCTCCGGTTGTGCAAAAGTGTAGCTACTTTGCTATTTTGTAATAAGAGTGTCTAATCCAGTGGTGTACCGTGGGGTTATAGTCAGGGCTTTCAGTAAGCAACTTTAATTCACATACACACATCTTACATATCTCTGTTACGGTAACTCATAGCTTATAGTAACTTGCCACTCATAGCGCTCATAGATGCAATCTTTAAAATAGCCACAAAAACTTTTCTGGCCTTTGTTGGTGAATCCAGTTTGGGTGTAGGAATTTCTTTCAATTATTTCCCTTGGTTTGCAAAAGCTAGTATCAGTAGATCAGCAGCAATATCTGTCATTTTTTTTTACTTTTTACTTTGAAAGTTCCTGACAAACACTGGGCACATTGCTAGACCCAGAGGGCAGGATTTGATTGCCTTTCAACAAAAGCGCTGTCCCAAACCTTTTCAATGCAGGATATTCCAGTTCAACCTTACAAAATAATAAAAATCATAGACGCTTTTGTAGACATAATACTCAAAAAAGTGATAACTAAATAATCCAGAAAATAATTTTTCACACATAGCCCACCACTTGTATAATCTGGGCTCAGACATTTGTTAACATTTAAACATTTTTTTATTTTTAGTATGTCATATTTAAAAAAAAATTAGTTTGGCATTAGTTAGGGCGTTAAAAAGGACAAATTATTAGCATTACAGGTCTAATAATGACTGATTTTTATTTTTTGCCATCATTTAAACCAGCTGTATAGAAAGGGTAACATGGAACTCACAGAATATTAGCAGCCACCAAGAACCACAGACAACACATTTACACCCATGCTGATATTTTTATGCGTTATCCTACAACTGTTTGGTTTTATTTATATCAGTTCTATAAAATCAGTCGTCAGTAGTAATAGTAGTAGTAGTAATACACATGCAGTATATTCGCTGCAACTTTAATGTTTTTCACATTATTTACACCTGGTATGTACCAACTGTCCTGTTTTTTCTGCATATAAATATAAACACTGCATATCCATTGCTACTCTTGTCTCTGTCTTTTAGACTCTTTTGTCTTGATGGAGGTAAGTGATCTTGGCTGCCCTGTCAGTGTGTACAATGTTTCTACTCCCAGCCAAGAAAGCTGTGCAGCATGGATCACTACAATCCATCAAGCTCAGGTACAGCATGCACAATCCAATCCTCAGTACTTGAAACATTTGCTACGTGCTTATAAATTATCTTATAATTTCCATTTTATGTAGTTAGTGATGATAAATTTTTATCTAATTTTAAATAATTATCTAATATCTAATTATTAAGTCTTTGTAACCAAAAAAACATTTTGACTTACAGGAAGCTTTGCGATCCTTACGGAAAATGGAGACATTTGAAGCTGAGGAGCCATGTGATCAGATTCTAGAGGACTCGGATCAGTTTCCTCCTCTCAGTATACTGAACATCAACGACACAGGGAAGCCGTCAAAGTTTCAAAGAAATTTTGCTTCACTTAGGTTTACAGCTATACAGTTAGAAAAAGAAAAGGAGAATTTGCATAACCAAAATGTATATTCAGATTTTCTGAGCACACCAATGCAAAATGGAGACACCAAATTTAATAATGAACACAACATAACACAAGAAACTAAAAAGAGTGAAAGAGGTACAAACGGACATTGCGAAAACAGTCATATTTTGAATAATCCAACAATTGAAAGACGTGTAACCTGGAACCACAAAGTGCAATCACAAAAATATTCCAGTGACTTTTTACAACAAGACTTCTTAGAGACCAACGAGTCCACTGGTCCACATCATTTGTTAGTCGGTGGATTAAGGGAAAACAAATTGTCAACCAGTGGCCAGTTTTTATTAGCAGATAAATTGGAACCTACTGAGTCTAAAAATGATGTCACACAGCAGCAGTCACAGAAACCAGATCTGCGGCAGGACTCTTGGTCCCACCAGTCGAGCGATGAAAATGAGTCTCTTTCAGAGTCATCGACATTCACAAGAATATTAAATTCACCAAGGTTACGGAGGAAGCGCCCCATGAATTCTCAGCCGTCTGCTGCGCCCCAAAGACCTGGCGAAATTTCAGCTGATGCACTCTTATCCAACTTTGTCTCGGATTCTAATGTGGATCATAGTGTTCGCAGACCCTCCAATACATCTATTAAAAGCCAGGACCACCTAGTGCTTAAGATGTCCTCTGTAAAGCAGAACAGAGGTGTGTTCTGGAATGTTCCTTATGAGAGGCCTTCAGAGTCTGAGTCTGAACTACCGAAAGAGACACATAATCAAAACTTTCTTAAAATACCCAAAATAAAAAACCAGAGGAGTGAATCCATGCATGAGCTACAGTCCTCTCCTCTGCAGGGTCTTCTAAATCGGGCCAAGGAGCGGGACAGGGAGCGTGGCATAGCCAAAAGAGAAGGGAGGCATAATAAAAAGACTTCTCTGCAAAACTCCAACAGTGACTGTACCACTATTACTATATCATCACCCAGTGAAGCAGAGAAAGACACAGCCACAGGTTTGAGAACAAGATGGTTTGACTCTCATACAGGGACAGAAACCAGCCTGGTCATCAGTGAGAATGACAGGAAAAACAGGTACATTTTCTTACATTTACATTTACGACATTTGGCAGACGCCCCCCTTATCCAGAGCGACTTACATTTATTTCATTTATACAACTGAGCAATTAGGGGTTTAGGGCCTCGCTTAGGGGTTTCAAATTGGTGGTGTGGGGAAACAAACCCTGATCTTCCAATTAGCAGCTTAAAATCTTAACCACTGTACTAGTGCACTTTCCTAACATTTTATTATCTGTTTTCTTAATTACTGAATTCACTGATTTCAGGTGGAATTATTTTCTCTGGTCATTTCCTGTGCTTTCACTGCTGTTCTAACTTTATGTGTCTATTTTTCCAGTCAAAAAAAACCACTGGAATAATTACTAAAATATGAAATTCTAGTTTGGTGGATTTGTTTGTTCCATAAGAAAGAAATGACTGTAAAACAGGAGTTTTAGGGTGCTAAAAGAAGAAAGAAGTTTCATTCTGTGTTTTAGGTTTGCGTTTTGATCTTACTGTGCTCTTCTGCCTACATAGAATTAGCTTTAGTCTGACTCAGGTTAATCGACTCTGCTCTTAATTACATACATCACTATGCATGTGGCTGAAACTCCTTTATTTCCAATTAAATAAATATTATTATATTGTTAAAGCTAGCAGGTAATAATAAAAACAGTTCAGATAAAAAGGTTAATTATTTAATATTTAGTTAAATAACTACTACACTACTTTTTATTATATAGCCGATACTTTACTATCAAACCCATATTGCTGCAACTGTTGCCACAAATCTGGAGCACATAATATTTTTATCAATATCTTTCTTTGCTGAAGAATTATAATTTTCCCTTTAGTGTAAACTTGTTCCATTATGGCAATGTCACTTGAATAGTGTGCACAGAACCCCACTGAACACCTCTGGGATGAATTTGAACACAAATTGCACACTAGGCCTTCTGACCGGAAATCAGTTCTCAGTCTGTTTTTTTCTGAAAGAATAGACATAAATCCCTCCAACCATCGCAGAGTGTTGGAGGTTTTTATTGCAGCAAATGGAGGGTTAAACAAATGCATTTGGGTGTGATAGTCCATTATCAATAATATAAAACATTATAATGTTCATGAATGTCTTTAACTATATATATTTTAATTTTTAATATTTTAAGTCTGTAGGCATTTCATTAAAATACACCATTGAAAATAGAATAAATGTCTAACATATCTATATTTTTTGCAAGCATGTAATTAACAATAAGTACATTGAAACAATTTTGCACAATAATATATAGCCATATTTTATTTGTGTTTTTAATGTAATTTAATGACTGCTACTAATCCGGAAAAGCTTAACTATTTCTGTTATTCCTGTATATTTCCCATTAGACCGGTCACGCCACTGAGTGCAAAGGTGGACTGGCCAGGTTGGTGCTTTGATGATGAAGATGCACTGGAGTTTACAGGTCTTGATAATGAAACATCAGACTGGTTTTGAACAGACTTTAACTATGGCTGAGCTCCAGACAAAAACACCAAGGCACAGCGATGCAGATTACAGTGAGGTGTAAATCTAGAAACATTTTGTTCTTTTATATAGGCAAGAAAAGAAGCTGCTGCTAGCTGGAATCTGTTGTCTGCACCACAGCAAAAAATAAGCTGTAGCTACTCCACGTGCAGAAAGTAGTAAAGCTCACTGCAGGACATAATGTATATAAGTATGTGTAAAGTTACAGCACCTGTAGAAAGTTTGTAAATCCTTCACATTCGTATGTATTTCTGCATTTGTTTGACCTAAAATGTGATGCTAATTAAATTTATTTATAAAACATTATAGTTTTATTTATGCTTCCAAATTATACAATATAAATATAAATAGTTTAACCTTTATGAATATGGGTTCATTTATAGTCTGGAGTTCAAAAAATTTTTTCAAAAAACTTTACTGTAGGTAGAATATTTTGCAATATTTTGCAAAATGAGCAATTTAATGTCTAGAGTTTATTTTATTTAGTGAGGTTTTATGTTGGAACCAGTAAAGCCATGGTAACAAAAATAAATAAGATGGTATTAACATTTTTAATTCTGCTTAGAATCTTACTTTTTTCAATGCTCAGGTTAAACTTCAATGCTTTTCTGATAAATTCATCCTAAACAAATACATACTAAAATGATATAGTTAAACAATGTTCAGTATATTAAACATTGTATTTTAGGTTAAATGATTTTACTTTAATTGCCATATTCGAGTGCACAGCTCAGTCTTGCCATCACTTAAACATAGACATTCGGCTCCAGGTTGTTTCAGTAATATGGGTATATGGCATCCTTTACTGCAGCGATTATCTTAAAACAATTTTATGTTGTTATAGTGTCATATATATATATATAATTAATATATATATCTGTGGAAAAAGATATAGCCGTTGGTTTCTTGTTTTGACTGTGATGTGAATTTTTCCTTATAACATGCCCCACCCACTCATTTTCCTCCACCCATTTTAGTTTTAACTCTGTTTGATTTGATTCTGTTTGCTTGGCCAGTTTTTACTCATTTGTCTAGACATATTTGTTTTATTTGATTTCTTGCCCCTATTCTTTAAATCGAGTCTACAGTTTCTCTCTAATTATTGTATTATATTCGAAAAGGTTTTTCTTGACGCAGGATACAACACCACACCAAGTTTTAAGCTTTTTTATAGGTAAATGCAGCTATAATAATCTTTGCACTCGTTTTTTTTTAGAAGGCGCATCTTAAAATAATATGATCAATGTATGTAAATGCGTAAAAACTGTGTAGATCATGCGTCTATAGTCATTTTGTTGTTTGAATAAAACAAAAAAATCAGTGAAATAGAATTTGCAGTTGCACTTTATCTGCACTTTATTATCTCAATTTAATGGAAAAAGTATTACTTGCATTTTTTTTAAGAATTTGTTGGAGATTTTTCAGACGCTACAACAACAACATAAAATGGATTGTAGAAGTAAACAAGAAAACAATATATATATATATATACAATATATATATATATATATATATATATATATATATATATACGATAAGAATTATATAATACAATGAGTATATTATAAAACAGATTTATTATAAAACAGTCTTTACTTGTTATATACAGTATCATACTTTAGTATTTTACATACATTAAAGATTAGCAATAAAACATTCTTAGTATTATGACAAAGAAATTTGTAAAAGAAAAAATTATATTATTAATTATGCTACAATCTTTTACAAGTCTTTTGTTCTCTCTCTCTCTCTCTCTCACACACACTATAAATCAAAAAGTATAAAGCACAAAGTTGATTTGCTAAAAAGTTAAACTGGATTTACACAAGCCCTGATTTTAGATTTTCCCCGCATGCCTCCTTTTACATTTTCTCTCTCTCGTTGAGCCGTTGTTTAAATTCTCGCTCATTAGCGGCGAGGTGGACGATCGTCTCCATGGCTGGATACTGAAAGATCATTTTCCTCTGCACACAGAAAGAAAGAGTGAGATTTTAGCGCAATCTTGCATGTATATTTTTACTGTCAAAATTTGAAATACATTAAATGTTCAAATTTACCCTGCGATGGTTTTTGTACAGCTGAACCATAATAAGCACCAACAAGAGGAAAAGAAAGCACAGTCCTATAATCAAGGCCACTTTGTTTGTACTTGTAGATTGTTTCTGTCCCTCCAAACTACCTGCATTGCACACAAATACAGCAGTTTTAGTCACTCTCCTGATCAAGAAAAACTAGTCAATGTGTAAAAGGGGATCCAAACTTTTTATCAAAGTTTTTTCTAAAACCAAAACAATATCTGTTCTTGTCTTAAAACCAATTTGATTAACTTTGTTTGATCCACTAAAATGTTGACTGCTATATATTAATTTTATCTCAAAATTGGTTTATATTCTGCATTAGAATGCATCCAAAGTGTATTAAAATCTGCATCTGAAGCGTTACTTACCCATCATTTGCAGGTGGTAACTTGCATTTCCCAGAAGCTGCTGTTTGTTGTAGAAACGACACACCCATTCTCCTAAATGCTTCTCCCTTGGGATGCTAAGCACTTTTGATGTTGTTTTTTGGACAGAGGTGAATGTCTGAGTATTGTTTACATTGTATTTCACCAAGACCCACTCATAAGTGGTGACGTGGCTGGCGCTGCTAATGTGACAGGTCAGGGTTGTCTTGCCGTTTCTCGATGATCTCAGAACTGCAAAGACCAAATGACCTCTTAGTTATACATCAATTCTTAAACTAAATTTAAAAGAATGTTTTCATTAAAATGAAAAACATCATAAACTACTTAGAGTTCAACGCTTACCTTGAGCGGTGACCAGTTGAATGTTCCTCTCTACCTTCACATGCTTGCCGTTGCCTCCCTGCACCTTTCCTGAACACATGTAGGTGCCTTCA
Source organism: Bagarius yarrelli (assembly GCA_005784505.1). Lineage (NCBI taxonomy): Eukaryota > Metazoa > Chordata > Actinopteri > Siluriformes > Sisoridae > Bagarius > Bagarius yarrelli. The sequence goes on along the minus strand of VCAZ01000010.1, from coordinate 2,613,311 downwards.
TCTCCATCTTGCACGCTTTCTATGTATGCTGTTCTGTCCACTGGCATGGAGGACGACTGCGAAACCCCAGGATTGGATGAAATGTTGAAAGACAAAGGAAGCACAGCTGGCTGTTTAGATGATTTGGACACTCTGTTCCAGGAAGAACTGTTGAAGATCAAGCTGCTGGAAAAGATGCATGGCAGGTTGACAGAGGAGCCCAACTGTGCATACACTACCTCCCAGTTATCTTTAGGGACCAGGATTCCTGAAAGGGCGAAAAGACAAAATCCCAAACTTTAAGTTAAAAATTGAAATGCTTTTAAACACTATGGTTCACACTGTTTATTCTAATATTTTTATTTACAATTCAGTAAATACTTTTATTTGTTCTGTAACAGCAAACTAATTATAAAATTATAATCATCATATTGCTTTTATACTAAGTAGGAGTATGAGCACTTGCACAACTATATTTGCACAACTATTGAGAAAATAAAATTCGCACCTTTGACTTGCACCAACATGGATGCTTTTGCTTCTGTTTGTTTGTTTTTAATCAGACAACTCCAAGTTCCCGCATTCTTTTGTGACACTTTATCAACAGCGTAAGTACTGCTATGGCTGATAACTGGCGATCCATTCAGTTCCCACTTCAGTAACGTATTCGCTGGCTGTGGAGTGACAGTACAGTTTACCGACAGCCAATTTCCCTCCAATACCTCAGCTGGACTAAAGGACACTGTAGAGAAACATACCAAGAAACAAGACCTTCTTATTATTCCGAGGTAATCACCTAATCTCCATTTTATATAAAACCCGTGGCGTTTATCACAAATATCACAAATAATTTGTAATAAATTTATTGAAATGAACATAATCAAAAAGCTTTTTTCTTACAAGATCTATTGTACATTTTTGAAAAATAACACCGAGATGCTAAGACTGATTGTGTATATTTATTTCATCACTTGTTGACTGATCAAAATAAGCGTTATCATTGTTACCTAACAGCTGGAGATATATTACCTTTAATGACACGGAGCATGACTTGCTTAAAGTGTCCTTCCACCTCACACTGATACAGTCCTGCATCCTCCTCTCTTGTTGCTTTAATATGAAGACTGAAATCTGAATTTCCAAAATTTGGATGGGGACAGTAAGCTTGAGGTGCCTGTCCCACTGGCCGAAACTCAAGCCCGCTTCTGTCTCTGCGCCACACCGTACTCTCTTTGCTGAAAGAGCAAAAGCAAGTAAGTTTTTTTTGTTCGCATGACTTGTTTAGGAACATGATCTAGTATCCTGTTGCTAGTGTACCTTTAGCAAAGAACTGAGTAATTACACACAGGGTAGATTATACAGAGAGATACAAGAATAGACATTTTTACCCTTCGATAATTCTTTTCCAGATGACAGCAGTGGAGTGTTTAGTCGAGGAAGCGATAACACAAGGCAGCACTGCAACTGAGCCACTGGCCACAAACACCTCAGAGGTTCCCACAACACTGGTATCTGACAGATACAACAAAATAAAATAACTATTACCAACAAAAGAGCTCACGGTTGAAAATTTCTGCTACAGCATCTATTATTTGAATAAATTTATTCAGTGAAAAGTTCTTCACAAAAGCACTAATTCATATTTATGTATTTTTTACAACTCTCACAATTACATAATAATAAAATAACATTTATGCTTATTAAAAAAAATTGTCCGTTATTTTTATTTTAAAAAATAGAAGAACTCACATGAGATAGCCAGAAATGTTGCTAAAAGAAGCACTTTTACGTCTATATAAGCTTGTGCCATTTTTCTCTTTAAGCTGTATGGTTTTTTTCTTGGTTTTTGCTGCTGATGTTCCACTACTCTTTGATGTGCTTGCTCTTTCTCTGACTGAATATCTGCTCTGTGCTTGAGTATGTATATTACTGAGTGGGTGTGGGTGGGTGTTGCACTGAAGGTGATTCCTCTGTCTATGTCACGACTTCAAGACATTTGTTCAAATATGGTCCGAGTGACGCACAATGGAAAGTGGATGTGTGTGTGTGAGAGAAAGAAAAAAAAAACAAAGAGAGAGAGAAAAACAAAGGCAATTCTACTTACCCACGGATTCTCCCAGGTTTTCTTCTCTCGCCTTTTATTTCTGAAAGTATGTCATGACCGACTTAAGAAGAAGCCGAAAAATAAAGCTGGTGGTAAACAAAAAAAAAAAGGATCTATATTTTGTGGTATGTGTATTTAGGCCATTTGACTGACAGATTTGTCAATTAAAAAAAAATTTTCTCGATGAGATGTAACTAAGTGGCCGTTGGTGGTTGTTGGACTGCTGATTGGGGGGGGGTCATGAGTTTGATAATTAACATCACCAAGCTGCCAATATTGGACCCTTGAACAAAGCATATAACTGTTCAGCTGTACAATTGAAATAGCTTTGGATAAAGGTGTCTGTTAATGGCTCTAAATATAGATGGTAAAGCCAGCAATACAGCACATGCATAAAACAAACAAACATCAGGCCTGCAATTCTGATGTTTTAATCAGATATTTAATTTTAAGCAATCGTCTTGTCCTCTATATAGTAGCAGTGCAAAGTGTACAGTTTGTGTGCAGATTTATTGTGCAAAGTCTGATTGACTTTAGCATCAGATCTGCAGTCAGCAGCACTTCCTGGAAGGCCAAGCATGTTGCTGAGTGAAACAAACTGGGATGGAGAAATGTGGCGTATGGGGGCAGTAGTTGTTTTGATGAGAGTTATGATGATCTGGATGACTCAATCCCCCCTCTCACCTCTCTATCTCTCTCTCTCTTTTACTTGTTTGTTTTTCTAGTTTCTTCTCCCATCATTGTGAATGATACCCTAACCCTGTTGCATATGCAGAATAGTTTTCCACTTGGTGCTGCTTACAAAGACACAGATACTGTAATAATTATTCCTAAAAAAACCCCTATGCTACACTAAATTAGATTAGGCTAATTTGACCTTAATTTATACATGATGTGTTTTCCAGATCTTTTATTTAGTGGTATAGCAAATATGATTACATTACATTACAACAATAATGCTAGTGCTGTGACACTAGGTGTTAATCATAGCAGATAATCCACTGGTTATTTAAAGCAAATTAAGGTAAATTGTTCAGAGTGGATATATTGGACTTTTTGATAATTAATTATTTGTTAATAATAATATTAAATGTCACAGATTCTAGTTAGCATTAAAACAAACACAAAGTATGATTGGGTTTTTTTTGTTTTTTTTAAAAGGCTGTTCATATATAAAGATCTACTGTTAATAATTCAACTTTTAATTTTAATTGTTCAGCAAAACAAGCTTTGTCTCAAATTAAACAATTTAAATGTATGTTTATCCTTACAGTACAAACCAGAGGAAACAATATTAAAGATTAGATGTTATACATTAACTAATAGATAATAAATCGATTTTACTATAAAAACATTCACTATGTATTTCATCAATAAAATTCTTCTCTATATCAATAACAGTGAATGCTTTCGACACTTAGCTAAAACTCCAGCAAAACAATGATCCGAAAATATACAGTCAAGTCTGAAATTATTCATACTGGCAAATTCTGACTTAAAAATACTTTTAGTTTTTTTTTGACCGGAAATGACACAGGCTTTTGCCAAAAGTACAAGAGGCATCATTTTGGAAAAAAAATATTTCTCAGCTTTTATTTACATTTGAACAAAAAGTGGCATGTCCAAAATTATTCATACCCTTTGCAAACTGTCACAGTCTATAGGAAAATCCAAATTTCTATACCATTCCAAATAGTCCAAGCTGTTCTAAAGCATCCTAATTACCCTGATTCATTGGGAATAATTTCAGGCTTGACTGTACACATTTAATTAGCTGTAGTAAAAGTTTTACTCCACCACTTTTCTTTAAAACAAGATAAAACAGACAAGAAAAGTGGTATATTGTGTATGAAACACGAGTAGCTAGACGAGAGCGATGTGCAAATGTGGGCAGTTGTTATGATGGGGTCTTTCCTTCCTGCCTGGGATGCAGAAGCAGAATATTTAAGTAGACAGAAAGAAATGAAGACCCCCAGATGGAAATAGAACATAACATAAATTTATGTAAAACAAGCTGGAAAATATTAACACTAGAAAAATAAAGCGGTAAAGTAACTTGATTCATTGCACAGCCCACTTAAAACCTGCCACCCTCAACACCCACTTCCGTGTCCTTTTTTTTTTTTTTTTGCATAATCTTCCTTTCCCTTATTTTTCAGACTGCTTTGAACGTTATATTGTGTACTGTATATTCCTTGTGTACTGTATATTCTGAGTGTTAACATTAACATAATAATAGCTCTGTAAACATTAAGAATAATACTAATAAAAATACACAAAGGGTTAAACGGTCAGTGTAATCAATAGTGACTGTTATAAAAGCTGTGAAAATTTAAGACAAAAAGCACTGCGCTGTGTGTTTCCACCCTCTGTGTTCTGTGAGAAGCGATAAAAGTAAACTTGGACAACCACACACACCCACAGACAACACATTCTTGATGAGCATAATGCTCTTTATTCTTTTATGCTTGAGGCTCAGCTTCCTGTTGCGTGTCCCCATTCTAAACAACAAAACACAACCACCATTTGTATTTGTAGCCTGTAGCTTGTGCTGGAATATTAGTAATACTGTGTGTCGGAAAAGGAGAAATTACCACCTTTGAGCATCTTGTCATTTTAATAGTTTTATACTTACATTAAATGTTAAATATTTTTTTGCAAGGAGCCTTTAGAAATATCTTTCCTAAATATCAAACCCCAGTTCCAATGAAGTTGGGACGGTGTGTAAAACGTAAATGAAAACAGAAAACAATGACCTGCAAATTCTTGTCAAATATTCAATTGAAAACACTACAAAGACATGATATTTAATGCTTAGACTGTTAAACTTTATTCTGTCTTTTAAATATACACAAATTTTACATTTGATGCCCGCAACATGTTCTAAAAGCGCTGGGAAAAGTCTGGGCTCTGCAATGTCGTATTTTGTGCTTCATACCTTGTGTCACACCTTTTCAATGGGTGACGGGTCTACCCTTCATACAGGCAGTTAAGCACCAGCATTCTTTTACTATGAAGCCACGCTGTTGTAACACATGCAGAATATGACAATATTGTCTTGCTGAAATAAGCAGGGACGTAGCTGAAAAAGAGGCCAATGGATGGCAGTATATTTTGATCCATGGGCACTAACACAGATGCTGGCTTTCAAACTTTTTATTACTGCTAACAATAAAGGTGAAGGACTGTTACTGTGAAACTGAATCTGTTGCTCAGAATGTAATTTGCTGTGATGGACAGATAAAATAACCCAAAAAATAATTGTCCATTAACCTGAATGTAGGCAATCTTCAAAAAAATGAGTCAAGCATGTCCTCTGCATGTGCTGCAAATAATCAATCAAGAAGTAAGGGCATTAGATTAACGGCATTCGGATAAGGGCGTCTGCCAAATGCCGTAAATGTAAATGTTAATAAAAGAAAATTCTTTTATTCAACTTGTTACTCTAGAAAAAGCCTTCATATACATAGCCTTCATATACAGCAGTGTGTCCCTGTCAGAAAAGGATTCCAAGCAACAAGTAGAACATATCGAGAACTCCTCAGCATTTTTCAAACTGTATGCATAGAGATGAACTCGATATGTTTAAATACTTATCAGCAGACTATTTATAAAGGTCTGTTCAGAAGAGAAATGAGTCAAAAGATGCAACCAGTATTAGACCAGCAGATAAGAATGGTGTGTATACTGTAAGTGTGCGTGTGCTAAATGCTGACATAAAACTTTCCGGGTTGCTCAGCAGATTTATGAAATACACTTACCAAAAATGACCTCATTATTCAAATTCATTTACAAAATGCATCAATAAACAAGTAAAGCTGAGGCCTGGATGTGCTTAGTGACAGGTCTTTTTTTTCAATCTCAAGCACAATTTTGATTAGCATGTAAAAACAATTCGAAAATATTTATAAACGTGCATAGCAGTAAATGAGACAAAAACAAAAAACAAAAAAAACAAATCTGGCTTTATTCCACAACCTGACAGCATTACACTCTGGAAAACACTAAGCAAACCACAGCCCAAACACCAAAGAGTCTCTTCCTGAAAATATGTCTTACAGAAGAGCACCTACACACAGCAGACACTCATCACATCATAGATTACGCTCGTCATCATCAAAGCCAATTTAGTTTCAAAGATGTTGCAAAACTATCTTTGTTACCTACGTAAAACGCTGGCACAATAATGCAGAAGGAAGTTTTGTTTTGATGGACTGAAAATGCTGGTTTTCACCTTCAGTCCTTATAATACAAAAAAAAAAGGTATTAAAGTGGTTAACTTGTTCTTTGCAACCTACACATTATTTAGCAATTTGCAACATGCTTACTAAAGAAATTACATCTTAAAGCAATCTTGCCATAATAAGAACAGCAAATATCTGAGGTTACAATCGACCTACTCAAAACTTAATCTTAAAATCTTCAGATGATTAAAAACATACCGTTTAGTTGTGTTTTTAGAAAAGACATCATGCATGTAGTTTGTTAACATTGGAGATAACGCAAGCAACTTACAAAAGACTAAATGGTATATCTGTGTAGGAGTTTAAGCATTAGCAGGAGACCATGCTGTACGCATCTGAAAACCTGCACACTAGAAGCTTAATCATTATTCCAGTTCTTATATGCGATTTTGTTTCAGCATAGCCATGCAAATACATAGGGTAAGAATAATTTGATATAGTACCAAGTGGAAAGAAAACTCCATACAACTTCACTGTTAGATGCAAAGATTAATATATAATAAATAAAAGATATGTAATGCATAAAGTACAATCCTGTAGGGTTATAAAGAAACACCAGCCTGATGTGTTTTGGAAAGTGACCCTCCATCCAACCTGTAAACATTCTAAATTTCCAACCCCAAAATGAAAACAGCTTAAATCAAAAGCCAACAGCTGCTTCTTGCTTAGAAAGGTTTCCACTGATGGTAGTTTAGCAGCTTGTTAAACTGATATTGAAACTTAGAAGTACGGTTACTCTATGACAAGAACATTAAAAAAAATATCTATAAATACCAGCTACGTCTTTACATTTTCCATTAAATGTGGTGATGCATGATTTAAGAGCTGCATGATTCAACTTCTTGCAGGAAATAATTCGAATTTCTGCAGAAGTAAAATTCAGCAAAATGCAGTTTACATCTAAACAAAGTGCAAAAAGACAAACGGTTTAATTGACCTATAAAACCAACACAATCATAAGCAGGCAAATAAAGCATGTAAACAGAATTAAAATGAACAAGAACCAACTTTTCTCCAGTATACCTGGCCACATGACTATCAAAATGTGAAGTGTATAAATAAACAATCTCATGAAATAGTTTAAAACAAAGACAAACCAATTGTATACTGCTTAAAATAAAATGCCATAGAAGCCGCTGGGGTGGAAAATCTTTATTTGTATAATGAGAAATACAAAACAAAGACAGCTTTAGTTTTTGTAGCCACGGCTGGCTCTGCGACCACGAGCACGCTCAAACTTCCTGCCTTTGGAGCGAATGTAGGGCCTGCGGGAAGAGCAATCAATTAGGAATCTTTCATCATATACTATGTTAACTAAAGGTTGTTTTAGAAAAATATTTAATTTGTAAAATTTGTCTAAGTGATGGTCAGATAGTCTAAACCAGGCATGTACTTACTTGGTGTGGCTGTGGGGAGTTCCAGGGGCTTTTCCAAAGTGTCTATACACCTCTCGGGCCTTGCGGGGTCCTTCAGAAACAACAAAAACAATTTAAAGAATACTCTAAGTGGAGACATTACAAACATTCTTAATGGCTCTCTCATATACAAAATATCTGATTAGAGCAGGAAACTTATCACATTAACTATGCCTTCATATCAGACAATGTGAGTTTCATGTCTAAGTAAATGCAGTTTATTAGATGCTTCACTTGGTATGATCACATAAATCATGTAAAATTCAGGTGTGCGCCCGCTATGTATTTTTTCTTACCTGACAGCAGCACAGTGCCCTGTCCTTTGGGAGCAGCTAAAGCTAGCTGATCAAAGGTCATGACTTGGCCACCAGCCTTCAGAATCCTCCTGCGAGCGCCTGCTGTCACCTTAAGTGCACACACCTGAACAGGAGACAAGCATTAGCACTTCAGCATCAGGTATGCCAATCCAATGACTAATAACTGAAAAAATAAAAACCAGTTTAAAAAAAAAACAAAAAAAAAAACGAATAAAGGAAGCAAATAATATAAAGTCATGAACAGTCACAAGATCCTTCCCTAATCAAAGTGTTTTAAGGTCCACAACTTTTAATAAAGTTTTTTTAACCAACATTCAAAATCTAGCATTTACACTCACCTTAAGTTTGGGGATGTTCTGAATCCTGACATCATCAGTGATGGTTCCTACAACAACTGCTGTCTTGTTTTCACGGCCCTGAAGCTTCATTTTACGGATCTGAAAACAGAGCATAGACAAATTTCAATTTCAATAAGGAAGAAAAAAAAAAAAATAAATAAATTATATATATAAATAAAGCAAAACATGAGCCTTTAAAGGCTTGAATAATAATTTACAAAAAGCCATCCAATGAATCCATACTGTACACAGATGTGATACTGAAACAAGAGAGATTTGGTGTGAACCTTGGTAGTGAGACAAAAGTGAGCAATGATTAGTTTTGATACCTATACTATGGGCTATCTTTTCTTTACTACAGAACTTCTGGAACTATAGTTGTTACGTCTACACCAGCTTCCAAAATTACTGGACAATTGGGTGCAAAGAAGCACCTTACAATTTTATAGATTTAACAGCCAGAAGTAAAACCAGGCACTCAGGTTTCTTTTATGAAATCACTTAAATGTTTTCTGGTAAACAGTTTGTAGGAAATATGCTACACTAATATGCTATGATGCTTCTAACTTTTACACTAACAAAATGAATCACATTAATTTGTACATCACAACTGAGAAATCAAGCTTTACATAACTAGACAGCCACTACAGGAGTTTAACAAAAGACAGCCATGATTTCTCCCATATTCTAAGAGAAGCCCAGTTAATGTCAGGCACATAAGCAACATCAGAGCTTCTGGGCTTTACTATCAATTTCTAATGTGTTAATATTCTTTCTACCCAAATTTTGCAGCACCAACAAGATTTTAGCATTATTTTGCAGAAAGTCAGAGCAGTTACTGACCAGGCGAGACAGAGACAGAGGAGGACGGTTGGTCTTGCTCATGAAGAGTCTTTTTAGAATGACCTTGTTGAAGGGAGCATCTGATCGACGAGCCAGGAACCTGTACAACTGTTATGTAGAGAGGGGGAAAAAACCCAAAAACAATTAAAAGTGGAAGTGAACATGTCACCTGTGAGACAACAGGTGATCCTCTACGGTCAGGTAGTCTTACAGTCTAGCTAATTCTAATTTAACTAAACACCATCATATGTTTTGGTTACAGGCAACCAGAGCTGTAGAAGAAAACGTAATCAGAGGTGGAACAACTATCCAAAATCTGTATCAATTTTACTTATGGCAATAATTACTTAAGTAAAAATAAAAAAATAACCTTAATAGTTAATACTTAAATCTACAGGTAGTTACTTGCTTCTAGTCTGACTGACAAGCAGCAAATACCCTGAATTTCAAACTACTTAGTGTTTTTACATCCCTCTCCTCCAAAAGACTTCATTTTACTTTAAACACTTACTTTAAACAGGTTAAAAGTAAAATCTCAATCTCAGTGACGAGCAAAAAGTGCATGCATTATTTAGGTAGAAATAAAATAAAATCCAATCCTTTTTTGATTTTGTATGCATTGGTATTTTGCACGTTTGGAGAACAATTTTAAAGTATTTTAAAGTATTATAACCCTCAGGACTTTGGTAAAGCAGTACCTTTTCCTATTATTGTATACCTGACTGTTAAATTAAAAAAAAAAAAAAAATGTACATGAGTAGGCTTTGTACATCACTCTGGACAAGCACATCTGCTAAATGCTGTAAATGTTTGTTTGCAGGCAAACAAGCAGCGTTTTTTTACCGGGACTAAATAATGCAAGGTCATTTTTAGTATTAGTATTTAAGTTTAGACTGTACTACACAGCAGCAAAATGAACTAATTCCTTACCTTGACCAGGAGTCTCAGGTAGATATCCTGACTCTTGGGCTCCTTCCTGTGAACCTTACGGTCCTTGTTGTGTCTGATGTCAACTCCCTGCAAAAAAACAGCATAACACCATTTTAAACACTGATCATTTCTGACAGCTGACATTCACAAAAAAAAGTAACGTTACTTTGTGGTCTCTGTTTAAAAAAAAAAAATACAAATCTGAAGAGAAAAATACTAATTTCAACACTGTACCGCTAGCTACTTCAGATACAGGACTATTTACACATAACGGGGAGAACAAGTATAATAAGTAATAAAATATTATATACTTTTTAATTATATTAAAATAATAGATATACCGCATGGCCTTGTAATACAGTACCCTTACACACTCGGTTATGGTGTGCTGCTCACCCCGGTGTTAGCTAGCTAGCGACCGGCTATTACACAAGTGTGTTCGTTTATTTCAACCAAGCAGTGCTTAAAATGTATACTTAGTATTTTAGCCATTTTTAACACAATGAAACATTAGAGCTGGATTAATGTGATACAAAAACGACCACAATACAATCAATACACACGCTTTTATGTAGCTACTAAAGTAGGCCGCTTGACTATATTTTCCAGTAGTATACAATTTATTATTGCTAACAAACAAAAAAAAAATGACAAAAAGTCTTCCGTGCAACTCCACTGAATTCAATTAACTCCATTTTCGTGTAACCGGACAACTGAGACATGAGGATGAATTCAGATTTAAAATGAACACGTCCCAAAATAGCTAAAGCTGCTACCTACCATCTTGGACTCAGAGGGAAAAGGGAAAAGGAAGTAGCGTAGTCTCGCGATAAAGTGTTCAGCGAGAACACGCTGGGAACTGGAACAACACGTGACCACAACTTATTTTGCTGATTGGTCAGCTGTGGCACTACGTGTGTGTGTGTTTGTTGCAGGGACATTAATAATAGAAATAGGTTTGCAATGTCGTTTGAAAGGACACTGCAGCCCAAACAGAATAATTCCAGATGATTGTTTTATGATTAACCATTGCAGTTTTTTTTTTACATAGTATTTATCCCTACATACACCCAAGAGAAATTATATCGCGAGTAACTATACTAATAGAAAGTCTGTTCGTATCTTGGCTAAAAGTGCACTAAAAATAAAGTGTTAACTGAGTAGATAATAAATACTGAGTAGAAATAGTTAAATGACTTATTGGGTGACACAATTTCCAATTTCATTTACCTTAAATACGCCGTTTTGCCTAAAAACAAATGAATTAAAATACATTTAATGTAAAAAAAGATTGAAAAATTGCCAATAAATGCATATGTATGTTTTTAACAGTAGTTTAATAGAAAAGTCATGAAATGATTATAATCAAGTAAGATAAGTTAAGATATGGGTATTTCCACCATTTCCCTGAGCATTACAGTATAATACTTACGGAATACAACAATCCTTTACCTACTATATAATAAGGGCAAAAAAAAAATGTTTATCAGTGTGGCAGTAATCCTAAGGATTTATGCTGTGTTTATTAACCGTTCATTGTTAACACCTTTATCCTCTCTTCCAAATACAAACATTTCATTATTTATTTTTATTTTATTTTATATGCTTATTTAATACATTTTCATTCCTTCACATTGTACAAATCCATATTTACATTTTTGGCACTTGACAGGTGTTCTTATCCAAAGCAACTTACATTTATCATCTTTTTATAAATAAACTGAGTCGTTAAGGGCCAGAAATTAACCTAGAATCTTCTGATCAGAAGACCAACACCATTCCCACCATGCTACCCTTTCCTAACTATAATCAATAACTTCTACTTTAGATTAATGGCTCTTCTTTAGTCTTTTATTCATTCGTTTTTACTGCATTTGAATATTTTTTAAACGTATCCGGTAATTTATTGCTTAGCAAATCATTTAACCTTCTAATACTATAAAGATCACCGTCTATACGTCTGTAACTGTTCGCACATTAGAATCGTAACATCATTTCACATCATGCAACTACATGTAACATGTAGCCCTATTACACATCACATTTTATTACACCTTAATTCTGTTTATTCTTTTTTTTAAACCATGTTCTTAAATGTAATGTATTTATATGCACAGTCTTAGGTGAGTACATTTCTATTTCACTCCAGGTTGTATACTGTTTAATAACTGACGAAATCACCAGCGAAAACTCGACGTGAATCAAAGCGATATGACGCAATAAACACGCCTTCCGCATAGTCACGTGACAGTGGCATTTCTTTGAAGTTCAGCGACGACGCATATTCTAACCAGCAGCTCTCGAATCTGGTGTCACTTACCGACACCCTTTTCCACTTACAAAGTAATCAAAACAGCTTAAGACTGTAGTGGTTGAAACATACTTAATGAACATGAATATTCCAATGTTAAAGCAGTGTTTTTGCTAGACTGAAGAGATGCAGACTGACAGAAGATTAAAAAAAAACCCAGCATATATTTTTATTTCATTTGACATAAATAATAAATGCTATTTAGGGCAAATGGAGTGAGATTGTTTTTTCTGCTGTCGAAAATGGCACAAGAACACAGTCCAGCCTAGAGAGATTCCTCCAACAAAAACTGTGCGTGCTATCGGTGGAACCAGAGCAAAATTTACAGCCTGTAATAAAGAAAACAGCAGAACATGTGCAGATTTAGTTGGACTTAATTTTTAAATGAATGGATAGAATAAAGAATGAACATGATTCTACCTGCATTATGGACCAGTAGATAACCCCAGTCTGCCAAAACAAAATTAAAGATTGTATTTAAAGTCTCTAATAACAGAAGATCACATCTCAGTATTTCTCTTATAGCACAGCAATTTGTCAACAATGAACTATATTTTTATTTAGCTTGATGAATAGATGCAACTTATGCTACTGAGAAAATACACCACTTTGGTGTAAATAAAATTATGATCTGGGTTGATTTAGAAAACTTCATTTTAAAAATCACTAAGTCTTTTACCAGTATTATTCATCTTAAATTAAGCAGATGTTATATTGTATGTTAAATATTTCATTTGTTGTTGTGTGATTCAGAGTAGAATAATTCTACCTTGTAGGAAGTCCAGAATTTATTTTTCCAGTCTTCTAAGGGATCATCTCGCCTTTCTAAGGCACTCAAACCTTTGAAAAATGTAAAAGATTTTATACTGAAATATTCATTTACCTATTTTTTTGGAAATACCAAAAAGCAGATTAAACACTTGTGGGTGTAAAGTATCTAAATAAAAAAAAAAAGTATTCTGTACATCGTTTTAAAAATAAGGCAGTGTTCTTGGCGTTTGTACTGTTTTGTATCACCTCATTACTCACCTATGTAAAAAGCACTTATCGTCACAGGAGCAGCAAATAACTGATCCAGAAGAACCTTTACAAATATTTTTTTGGACCCTCCCCCTGGAAATGTCTTCTCTAATGCACGTAACCAGTGATAGTTGAAGTTGGAATGAAAACACAGCCCCACCAGTGCTACACGAAAAGTCTGGCTCCAGTCAATACTGTGCACTGGAACACTTGTCATCATTACTGACGAATCCTTTTTTTCTGCTGAAAGAGTGCTCCATTGATAGTCTTTAAGGTGAGCCACAGTTTCTTCCTCTTGGGATGTGACTGATGCCTCCTGTTCAAAAGATTTCCCATTGACCTGAGTGCTTTGACCATGTGCACCTTCCAGCAGGCTTTGCTGAATCAAGTCTGCAGTGGCAAACAGGGTTGTATAGCCTACCACATTGCTAATGTATGGATAGGATCTGAACACTGCCCATAATTTATTCATGCTGCCTGCTGGAATGGGAGAAAAGAGAAGGAACCCTTTTTAATAAAAACCTTTTACAATTTGGAAAAATTTTACTTTTAAGCAATTGGTATAATTATGCAATATAGTTATGCAATATATTTGTAAAGAAAACAAAAAGGCAAACACTCACCGTACAGTTGTGAGTGCTTGATGTGGATTGTTATGTATATTCTATCTAACTGATTAGATTGGATCCAGAAGACAACATGGACAGGGTTCAGTCCAACTCTGGACCAATGAAAGCAGTGGGTCAAAGTTCTATGTTTATCAATGAAAGTGTGATGATGATACGCCTACTACACAAAACAATGGAAAATAACATGTTGGAAAAAGACTGTAATAAAATCAGTGAAAAGTAAGACAGATCAATGCAACTCAATGTGTTACAGAAATAAAGAATTTTATTATTTTAGTTTTAGTTTTCTAATTGTATGTAATTGTAGTCATTTACTCTAAAAACCCCATTATTAGAAAATAATTAGCTACTCTGCACAACATACAAAAAGAATGAAGTGTAACATTGTTACACTTACTAAACAGAGGTAAAGTAACAAACGTTACATTTCTGTCTCACCACTTGGGATCAGTTATCTTGCTCATATTTCCAAATCAGCACACATTCAAACTTTAAGAACAAAATAAACTTTGAGAACACACTCTCCATCGTTCAGGATTCAGACTCAATCTTCAGGATTCTTCATCGTACGCAATTGTTTAAAGTAGTTGATATTGAGAATAGTGTTCCTTCTGTAAGCACTAAAAGCCTTCTTGTACAGCAGCTGCAGTGTGTGTGTACTAAAAATAGGACTCCACCCGTCTTACTGCTAATGTATTACTTCAAGTGCTCAAAGAGTGAACAAATACCAGTAATAATATGTATATGTATATATAGATATATATCATGTATAAAATGCTAATAATTTATTTGGGTTAACAGTTTAGAATAAAGTAACGGCGCAGGTAACTAAAAAAGAAATTCAGTGCTTATAATTAAAGAAAATGTTAGATCCATGTTAGATCACTGCGGTTGTTTTATGTTGTATATAGTTCTTGCAGGGTGACATATTGGTGAGGGGTTAACGTAGTTTATACTAGTTAGTGCATGCTGACTTACAAGGTAACACTTGAGTAATTAGTAAAGGGTTGACATGTTTTTATAAGTAATAGAGTATGTTATTTAACATGTTTCATATCTGACACATAGTGTTTTATATCTGACACATACTGTATTACATTATCTCACACCTACGTTTTGACAGTCAGATACACAACACTGAGGACAAAAAGTTTGTTTGTCCACAGGTTTATTGGTCTTGGGTATAAAGTGAAACTACAAATAATCAAATAAAACACATAAAATAATAATGTCCAAACACTAACAAAATTACTGTTACAACATTCAGTGATACCTGGAAACATCCCTTCCATATGCAAATACACAACGTGGCCGACGCAGCAGCTTAATGTTACTTTAAACACAACAGTTTACTATAATATACAAATATAATTTCAATCAATAAATACTTACAAGCGACGCTGTTGCAAAGTTAAAGATTAAAGAGATACACGGCGATTAAAGAGAGCCATAATTATCGCTGCCCGCATGAAGCGCATTCTGAATCACGTGAACACCTGAAATTGAGGTTTAAAGCAACGCTAGATTTGCCACTAGATGGGGCTGTTAACCATTAATAAAGTGAAAAAGAGAATTACTGCCATTAATGAATTGTACTTAATAAACAATTAACTTTCTTATCAAATTCTACACTAAACATAAAATCTGTCCAAATTGACCTTGTTCCATCACATATACACCTCTGTGAGACACCAGTGATATTCTACCAGACATTGTAACCTGGAGGATGTGGTTTTGTGCTTAACACAATATAAATGTAGTCAAATCATTAAGAGGTTTGTGACTGCGAAGCAGATGTCAATGTTGTACTGAAATGCTTTAATAAAGACTTCACAGGCGTTGTCAATAAACAGGCAGCGTTCGGCACACAAAAGACAATCAGACGTGAGACTGACATTGATGTCCAGTCGTTTACAGAACTCGGACCACAAGTGCTCCCGTATGGCAGCCAGCACAATCTGTGGATCAAGAATGGATTTAAGGCATGAATCTTGCTTCACCATTCTTTGTTCCAGAGTGATAGGTCACTGTGAACTGAAAACGTGTGAAGAACAAAGCCCAACAGCTTGCCTGAAGTTGAGGCGTTTGGCACACTTTAAATACTCCAAACTTTTGTGATCTGTGATCACCAGAAACGGGTGGGTGCTTCCCTCCCTCAGCCAAACCTTCCACTTTGGAGTGGTCCGTGAGAACCCCTTGTGTGCTGATGTGGTATTCTAGAGTGTTACTTTATACGTGCTGGATATGTTTAGAGTGGGAGGTGAATAGATCAGGATATCATGAAGAATATGAGGCTCTTCCTGAGCACCAGCCAGGGGTGACCGGACACTCAAACACTGCTACACACTGATAAAGGACAACTACAAGCCACAATCTTGTCCTTTGTTTTGAGGTTCACAAATGATGCCATTACACACCTCATACATAATATACTCGGCCACCTGGACAGAGAGAGGCGAATTATGTTCAACTGCTTTTTGTTGATTAAAGCTTAGCATTTATCACCATCATCCCATCCACACTCAACAGAGAGCTGGGTGACCTAGGATTTAGCCCATCCATCTGCCACTGAATTGCAGACTTCCTGACTGGCAGACCACAGACAGTTAAAATAAATAATCACGTCTCCCCATTCATCACCCTCAGCATTGGGGCTCCCCAGGGATGCGTCAATGCTGTCCCTAAACGCTGTATTAATCTTTTAAATTATTTTTAAAAATAAAATTTAAATATTTAAATTGTTTGAATGTTTTATTTACTTACTTTATTCAAAGTATCAAGTTGAAACCTAATAAATGAAAAATTGTGGCGCTTCCTAAACAGCAGCTTCATTAGAAAAAGTCGAATTTTGTAGCATTGACTGTTTTTGACTGTAATTGTCATTCCTAACATCACTAACAAATGCCATGGTAGTGGTAAGAAAGCATGCAAAACACAATCAATTACCCGTAACCTATTCATATATCACCCAGTCGATTCTTACATGGAATTTTTTCATAGATACTTAAAATTAACAATCCTGCTGTGCATCCATGTCGAAATGCGAGACCAATTTGTCTGTAGCAACAAGAAGAGCTCTCTGACAGGGGAATGTGTTAATAAGGCCCGGAAATTAAATTGATCAATTAAAGCCTTGTTCAGTTCTTAACTGGTGAGCTTCTGTTTGCTAACACTTAACAAGCGGCCTTTGGTCCTTTTCACAAAGCCTACAGAAGATACACGACCAAAGCAGTTGACTCTTAGATAATTGCCCTGCTTTTCTTTCTTGACCTGTCTATAGTAACTTCCTACCTTCTTTGTTAGCCATGCCATGCTATTAAATTGAAAGCCTTTTTTCAAGTCTTTTCTTCAGAATCCTTAATGCCACTGCACCTCACACTTCTCTATCGCTTGCTCTCTCACCTCCCTTCCTCCCTCCCTCACTGTGTATGGGTGTACTTATATATATGCCTATGTAGGTAAGAGCATCGCTTCTCATTTCAGTCATTTTTTCAGTGTGACTGGACAAAATGCTTAGGACAGGTGAGTAGAGAGATTTGGGTTAACTAATATTGATAACTATAATCTTTAGTATTTAAATGGCATTTTTGTTTGGTAAAAATGGTATATTATGTTTAAAAAAATGGAGCTACAGCTGGCTTAATTGTTTGAGGTATAAAGCTATTGCTATGTAACTGCTGTGTTCCTGCCGATGGCAACGGCAGTTTAGAGCTTGAATTTACACTATTGCTTGCAACAAATCTAAGCTTTTTATAGTTATTATATATAAATCTAATTATAATATGGTAATAATGATAATTTACTGTAATCTGGAGACTACAAAAAGGAAACTAATCAAAATAGTGTTTAAACAGATTTGCAAATGGTGTATTTGAGAATTATCTACACACTTTTGTAGCTTGTTTTATTAGTTTACTAAAATATACTGGTTTGAGATATCTTCACCTCTTCTCCAAGACATGCGTCCATCCAGTGCCATATCCTTTGACTCAGGGTTGGATCGAGGAGTCCCATGGGGTCGCGATCTTATTACATTTATGACATCAGCAGCTGGATACATGATGCGGACTTTGCAAAAGCCTCGGAAAAACAAGCCGTCTAAACGACAGGTCAACCACCGCAGGTTTCTACACAACATGATTCAGAGGTATATCAGACAAACTAATAGAAGGAAAAAGAGACATTTGTGTGTTGTGTGTGTTTTTTAAAAATTAACATTTGCTTATTAAAATTGCCACAGAAAATTTACAGAAATTGAGGCAGCCAATCATCAGCTGGCATCAGCTCTTTTTTCAGTGGACACAGAGTCACAATCAGAAGAACATTCGAGTCACAAATATCAAGAATCAGAGAAAAAACTGAAAAAAGGTACATTTTATATAATTACAGTTAATATCATATTAACTGGTCAGGATATGTCTTTATATATATATTTTTAATTTTTGGTTCCACTACTGTTTCAGGTGAAGCTGAAACCAAACAATTGGATGAGGACAACAGTACAGGAACTTTAGATGGTCTTAATAAAAGTTCATTGGTAAAAAGCCCTTTAAATAACCTGGAAAATAGAGAGATCTACCAACTAAGGAAAGACAAGGCAGATGATAATAGCGGCGAGAACTCATCAGAAGAAATCACTGACTTCACCTGTGAAACACCAGAATTCCACTGGACCTCTGTTGAGTTGAGTGACTTAACACCAATTACTAACATTATTCTAGATGATACTGTATGTACCTCACTTGAAGGTATAGAAAAAACAACAGCTAATTCACATGTACAGGTTTCTAATTTAGCTGATAGTGAAGAAGAACAACAACAATATTCGGGGCTGACATTGTTTAATCTATCACCTATGTCACCGGTGTCTCCTTTGTCTTTAAATTCATGTGATTTTGAAGTACAAATACAACCTGACGTTGACGACACTACCCAAATTCAACACATTGCAGAGAGCCTACAGATGGATTCGTTGGAAAATCTTGAATTAATAGACACAGATGAGTATTTACAACACATTGACCAAAAAGACCTGGCTGCAGTTTGGGACATTTACAATGAAGAGGACTCAAACTGTTTTCAAGATAGTTTTCCATTCCTTAACGCTTCACATACAGACTTTGTTATGGATAGGAAAAACATTTTGGTTGATGAAGATATTTGTGAAAAACTGCATCAGATTACCACAGTGCTCGATAATCCTGTTAAGGACATCAACGAAGAAAACCAATGGATGAGTAACTTTACTTACAGTCCAGAACACTGTGATTTTGTTGGATACCACAATCAAGCCAAACGAACCAGCGCAACAGTGGACTGCTACCTAAATCAGCCTGAAATAAGTACAGCAGTTCAGAACTTCAGGGATGTCTGGGAGCAAGAACCTGAACATAACCAATCTAAAAACTGGGAACAAAACCTTAGCTACTACAATCATGCACCAAGCAAGCTGAAAGAGCGCTATCACACACCTAGTGATGAAAAAAAGAAAATAACTGAGTCAGGGTCTATTCCAAATGTAAACTCAGTCGTTTCTAACCACGTGAGCCCTCTCTCTATGTCAACAGCACGCTGCTATGGCTTTCACACTCCACTACACGCTAATAGCAACTGCTTGAGAGACTCGTGTTGTTTTTCAAACCAGAAAGGTAATCAGAGCATTCCGAGCTTTGAGGGTGTGGCTCAGTCTTTTCCTGCTCCTTATCAAAACTCACATCCTTATTCGGTTTCAACTCCACCATTAAATGATGACTGGTTATTTAGTAACATAGGATCAGAGGCGGACTTTATGATTATGGAAGATGACATGGACACACCTTCTACTGAAGGACCAATAAAAAAATCAAATGCCCCTATTATTAAGTACTCTGTATGAAAAGCATTGTAGGAATTATACAAACTCAAAGATCTAGTGTAACGATGTGTTTCAAAGGTATACTGTTGTAAATATATTTTCAATGCACTTTTATGTCAAGTCTCCGGAGTTTTATATGACGAATGAACACCAGTCTTTAAAGATTTATTTTTGCTCGGTTGGTGTTTTAAAGATATTTGAAAGTGCTGTCTAACATGTCGGTCCAAAATCGTAGGTGTTTAAGTCTATAGGGTTATAACTTATGCCATAAAGTATATAGATGGGGATAATGTTATCCTAAAAAAATCCAGTTTGAACAGGACAGAAATGTTAGGAGGAAGTGGTGGCTCATGGTTAAGGTGTTGGCCTACCAACCCAAAGATTCTGGGTTTGATTCCCAGCTTCACCAAGCCATGACTAGTGGGCTTTAACCCCCAATTTAACTCCAATCAGTTGTATAAAAGAGATAAATGTAAGTTGCTCTGGATAAGGGCATCTATGCAAAACTGATAACCTGAAATTTCCCTACAGCATTGATTGTTTCTTTATATGCATCTATTTCATCCTTTATACTCATATCTATAGTGTAAATATGTGCATTAAGCTCCCAAACAACCATCATGCTCGCATGCTTTATAAATATTGTGTACCAGATTTATGTTGTTATAATGACCTCCACTCATCTATGAGCGCTTTTCACTTAATTTTGGAACACAGCTGTGTTTTTGTGCTCATTCAGCTACAAGAACAATAGTGAGGCAGTATTGTTGGATAAGAGGCCTGGAGTGTGGCCAGTGTTACTGTACATCCAAAAAAAACTGTTTAGTGGGGATGTAGTTAGTGCTTTTTGCAGGCCACTAACCCATGGCAGATCTTAGCTTTACGTAACTCACATGACACACAAGGTCATTGTGATACTGGAACAGATTTGGGCTCCTAAATTAACTCTGTAGTCAATTGTGATGTTACATAATATAAAGACATCTCAAACCAATATGTGCTTCCAACTCTGCGGCAAGTAAAGCAAATGCTGATATATGAGCGTGATAGAGGAGTTTTTCAAAGGTGGAGGACTTTTAGTCATATAGCTGAGCTGGTCATATAAATGAGCACTGGAATTTTGTATAATGAAGATCTCTGATTGTCTTTATAAAATCTTGTTTAAGATGTGGGGATTGAGCAAAACACCAAATAAAAGATGTTGAAACTGGAAAATGTATAATTAAAGATATGTTTTTAAAGGGTAAAGAATATGTGACTATTTGTTAGTGGATTTATTCATGTATCAAAATTAAATAAAACAAAACAAAAGAGCAAATAAGATTCAAAAGATCCACAGATGCACAAATAAAAGATGTTTATTTGCCATAAATAAATTTAAATGATTTCTGCTTGTCCTTTTATTCACTATTTGACGCTCTTCGGTGATGAAGCAGGCTTAATGTTTTTTATTTTGCCTAACAAACATACCAACCCAATTGACCCGTTTCTGAAGTTTTATAATGTGACGGTATCATATACCTGGTGCAGAAGAGACTTAATACCTGTGGGATAACTGCTCCAAATGTAAAACCATTAATGCTAAAATGACATGCTTTACATTGAAAAAGCTCAAAGCAAATCTAAATCAATTAGGACAAAAAGACATGGCTGAGTTATGATAACATTTATTATGAGGGTAGATTTATAAGTCAAAATGTTCCATAATACTGATGAGAATATATCGTAAACAGTGTCGGCTGAACACGATTTCCAGTGTGGGTCCTGAACAATACAGAGTGGCGGTAAACTTTTTGTACCTGTGGTTTACCAGCCTTTACAGCACCAATGCATCTAAATTACTGTTATTGCACAAAGAAACAGTTTTAGCAAAACAACACAAAGCGGGCAGCCAAAGATGCCAACAATACTAAAACGACATTCTTGATATTTCACAACATATGCCTAATAAATTAAAATTACAAGAATTAGAAGAATGCAGTGGATTGTTTGGTCCTAAAACAAACATTTTTTGTGTACGAATATAAATGTCATTTGAATACATTTAACATTTTAGTCCGGTAAAACTGTACTAGTGTCATACCATATTTATACTTATAAGCTGACATTAGAAAAAGGAACAAGGGTGTCTTTAATGTAACTTGGAAAATAAAACAGAGCAGCTTTTCTATCTGAGGTGAACATAAAAGTCACCATACTAATGCAAAGTAGCTGTTTCAGCCCAGCAGACCTCTCAAAGTGAAGACTTTTAGCAGAGGTGTAAAGCGTCTTCTGTGGGGTTTAATGCACTGCATTGTTAAAGTTACAAACTGCAATGTGACATTAAATCACAGAAATAAATCAGAAATTCACCCATGTGAGAGAGACTCATAGATAACACTTTTCACCAAAACAATAATTTTAGCAAACAGAAACATGTTTTTTTTTTTTAATTAGCTTTCGTGAAATATTTTATCTTCGGTTCAAAAAATCAGAGAAAGAATTAGGTCCTGGTGTTGAAACTGTCGTCGAGTCTCACTTCACTTTAAAGTATATGTACATTCTGCCTATTTATCTGTAACTACTCAGGTTCATATCCCTGTAATGGACACCTGACCATCACAACCATATGGGATTTTAAGCATTCTATTTCAGATTTATTTTTGCTGCTAAAATAACTCACACTCGTCTGAAAAGACTTTCGAAAAATAAGACATGGCTGTAGGATTTGTGATCTTTTAGATACAAGATACATTAGTGAGATCAGGCACTAAT
This sequence comes from Bagarius yarrelli, assembly GCA_005784505.1. Taxonomy (NCBI): domain Eukaryota; kingdom Metazoa; phylum Chordata; class Actinopteri; order Siluriformes; family Sisoridae; genus Bagarius; species Bagarius yarrelli. The sequence continues at coordinate 2,590,573 of VCAZ01000010.1, read as the reverse complement.
GTTGCGTGAGGAGGTCTGGGATGCAGTCGGTGTCCCAGTTCATCCCAATAGTGTTCAGTGGGTTTGTGCAGAACATCCGAGTTCTTCCACTTCAACTGTAACACACCATGTCTTCATAGAGCTCAGGGACTTTGTCATGCTGGAACAGTGTTATGACCTCTAAGTATATGTTCACACTGAGGCTTAGTGCTCATATCCAATTATTGTGTAGTTGTTCACATTGTTGTTTTAAATGTGGCCAATATCAAATTTTCAAAATAAACTGATCATCATCTTAAACTGACCCGCATATGCAAAAGAACAAATTCACTGTTTCACACAACATCCTGTCATACAGAAATACAGCAGAGAGGACCCCCAAGGCAGCATTTATGCTACTTCAGTATAGAGGTGTGTGTGTGGATGCAGCTAGAGCCAAAAACAGCAGGACCTGGACCTAAACACCTTTAGTCAAATCCATTAGACATCAACTCTTTGTAAAAAAATTACAATAAAAATAAATTAATAAATTTACAAAATCAACTGTCTGTAGTTATGTGCCAGACTGATAATGCATGGCAATTGAAAATAACGTTAAATTTGCAAGAAATCCTGTTCACACTGCAAAAACATTTGACCTGTGCCGGATTTAATACCACTTATGGAAGTGGCACAAATTGGAATGGAAAGGATCAGATTGCATTCGGTTTGTTCTGCCTTGAGAAAGTCATAAGTCATGAGCGGGCAAAGAAAATCGGATATGGCCACATTTGTCTGCATTGTGAATGTAGCCTAACTATCAGTAAGAGGAAACCTTAACACTACAGCACACAAAGACATTCCACAGAATTGTGTGGAAGATTAGACATGTACAACATCATGAATGTGATGGACCACAAACTTTCGCCATTTAGTGATCATTTGCTATTTTTTTAATCTGCAGTTATGAAACCTTATTTTGCTTCCACATTAGATTGTGTTGTTGTTTAAAAATGCATGTGATTGTACACAGTGTTTTCCCTCAGAATTTTTGCCTACATATAAATGTTATACTGCAAAGTATAAGCAACACGTCACATTTTAAAATAGAAATAAATAACTTGAATCACCTGAACAGACAGACTAAAACTATAAGGGAACAGGGTTTGAGAAGGACTTTAAAAATCAGTCACCTGCTAATAGTCTACAAAACACATCAAGTCACTTCAGAACTGATCATCTAAAAAAAAAGCAAGGTCAGGATACGCAAAAACAGGATGTAACACAAAACATAAAAAAGCCTCACTACCAAAAAGTGCTGAATATTACCTATGATGATGATGTAACATTATTTCATATTCTGCGGTTGGAAAACAGTTCCTACAATTAATCTTAACGTTTTCCTTTTACAACATTTTTAACTTTTCCAGTGTTAACTGAGCCAATGATAATTATTTTTGTATTACTGTATCTACTGCTAATACTTATGATTTTGTGGATTTATGAATGTGATCGTCATTACATTTACATTTATGGCATGTCTTCAAATGGTTTATTTTTGTTCTACATGAGGCGGTTATTTGGATTGTAATCATTTTAGTGTTCCTGCGTTTATACCAAAAAAGTTAGCATGCCTGGCTCATATTCGTAAATATTTCACAGTAAATCATTTTCTCTCCTTCACTTTCTTGCTGATAAAAAAGTCTGACTCATAAGGGAAGAATAATCCTTACAGATTCACATTTCATTAGACAAAAATGCACATTTTTCTATTATAACATTTCAAAGTTGATACCAAATAATATCAAAGATAAATACTGTTTTGTTTAAAAATTGAACTCCCAATTACTTGAATCAGTTTCTGCTAAAAGTGAGAGAGAGAAAGTCTAAAAGTTATTCTTGCAGTTTAATCGTTCATGCATGCACAGCCGATGAAAGTTTGTCTTATTATGGTTCCGCATTTGAAGAAGGTCTGGTTGCATGTTTTCTTTTTGATTGCCATCATTAACGTGTAGATTGCCCCTAAATGCATGGCTTATGGCTGCTTAAAAAAAGCACAGAGTTTGTGCAACTATCTCTCCATTTTACAATAAACTCATCTCTGCTTCTGGATCTTGAGTGCATGAGAAATTGTGTTGCCACATCAAGCCTGATTTGCACTGCGCTGATATGTGGCTTCTCTGATATACTTCAATGGTATTTTTTCAATTGTTACGGAAAGTAGCTGAATTTAAACTTATTCCTTGTCAGCATATACAAATGATTTTAATAATACTATTATTATTTCCTCTGTAAACGCTCATCTGCGCTTTTTAACATAATTTCAGGCTTTGCTGCAGAGGCAAAGTCAATACAGTGTGCGCTGTATCCGTTTACAGATTCGCCTGCTCCATTTATCGTTCACTTGCCCATCATTCCTCCCTCTTCTCCCTAACATCTGTGAGGCTGTACGGGGGTGGTGGGCCAAGGGCACTATCAGAGGGCACAGGGGTTCCTGGAAGGCCACTAGAGGGTGTTGGGGAGGCGGGAGGCTCTTCAGAGTCAGAGTTCTCCTGAGAGAGGTCATCCACTAGAGCTCTTCGACCGCCACGTACAGACAGTGGAAGCGGAGCACGTCTGCAAGAGGTGAAAAAAGACATAACTGAGAGAATGATACAATTTCAGACGAACAATATTGATTTCATATGTTGTGAAATCTTTACAGCCTAAATAGAATAAAAGAGCCAATAAAAAACGGAGCAAAGGAGCCAGAAAGGAAAAGATACTTTTGTTTGTGATTACTACAGGAAACCAGAAATTACAAGGACTGGAGTTGTCCAGTTAAGTCACACTATGAGTTCAAATGAGCCTCATCAAAGATTTATTTTAGTGATGCGACAAGTGAACTGGACCGATACCTTAATGAACTACACGTTAATGTTTAAGTAAAAATAATCATCTTAATAGTAATACTAATAGAAAGACAATTAAAGATCAAGAAATTAAAAACTAACTGCAACCCAGGTGAGTAAAAATAACATCTGAAATGAAGAAAGTGTGCACGAAACACAATCAGTGTTGTAAGCACTAGTGATTTTTACTCATAAGACATTGAAAAAAGCACACAAGACCCACACATACACACACACACACACAATAAAAAACCTACTTGGTTCCTTTGGGTTGTTCTATGCTGCTGAGTGGGTGTAGGAGTCAAATACACGCATACACAAAAAAACACATACATGCAAATATGTTAGAGATGAGCAAACAGGTACATCATGCAAATACCAAAACATAAATAATACAGCACTGACACAGTGTGCAGGATCATCACACTCGCTTACGTTGACGTTTCTTTCTGCAGCACAGAGCGGCTGTTTTATGGTGTTACCTGAGCTGGGAGCGCAGGGTGTTGAGTTCTCGTGTCATGGTCTGCATGCTGTCTCCCATTTCCTCCAGTTCTCGCTGCAGTTTTCTACGCTGGGCATTTGTACGTGAATTTTCTTCCTCCACCTCTTCCAGCTGCCTCTTCAGCTGCCTCAGACGGCCCATTGACTTCTCCAGCTGCAGACAGACATGATACAAACTGCAATGCGTGCTTACATCTTAAATGTTTACAATCTAATATTAACTTCACTACACAGTTTGCAGACTGACAAACATGGGTTTTGGGGGGTTTAGTGGTTAAAGAACTACATATTCAATTCGATTTGATTCGATTTAATTGAAATCAATACAATTTTATTTGTGTAGTGCATTCGATATCGTTCCAATGCAGCTTCTCGGAAAACTAATATGTACATTAGAGCTACACAATATTGAAGAAAGATGCGATTTAAGATAGCATTCTAAATAATATAATAAATATATGTATTATAATTTATTGCAAACCATTGCAATATGTATATTTGTGATATCTTTAAAATTTCGATATATTGTGCAGCCCAGATGTAATATTAAGACAAGCATGGTCCCTGTGTGAGCTTGTAAAGTATGTTAAATCCACTGTACAGGGTTCAAGTGTTAAAAGTGAACTCTAGACTACCTGCTCTCTGTATTGGTCTGCGTGCCTCCGCTCGTCCTCGACCTGCATAACCACTTCCTTCAGCTTCTTCTCTGTTTTCCTCACCAGCTTGTTGGCCATCGCACGCTCCCTGACAAAGAGAAAAAGGTCTGTAGGCCACCTCACTGTTACACATTGTCACAATTAACCTCCTTTGTTTATGATTCTTGTAAATAATTAAAAAAACACTTCATGAATCTTCAGCATCACAAAACCTGATGCATGTGAGCCTGTATTTCTGTATTTGTATATATTTTTTTAATTACCTGTAAAAATAAAATCATAAGCAAATTTTTGGTGGCTTTGATTTACCCACAACAGGTATTTGTTATTGTTAGCAATGTTCCATGTAAATGTTCTTATTAAAAGTGGCTCATTCAATACACACTGTCTTTCCTGTTCCAGCTGTTCCTCCATATTTTCAATTTTGGACTCCAGAGCAGCAACACTGAGGCGGTGTTTGTCCCTCACGGCTCCTTCCATCTCTGACAATCTGGTCTTTAATTCCTTGTTCTGTCGTTCAAGACTCTCTCTTGCCCCTTCACTCTTCTGCACCAGTGCCCTCTCTCCTGTCAGCTGCACTGTCAGTGTCTCTACCTGACACAGGGAGAAGCAGATGAAGAAACACAAAGAGATGCATGTTTAAAAACTGGACAATGTTTAATTTTTAATGACCACAATCTTGGGATTTTTACTGTGCATCTTTTGTACTACTGTACTACTTTTTTAAATTATTGACTGGTGACATCTTTATGGCATTGTTGATATGTTTTTAGATGGGTTAATTTTCATTTTTTTTGTTGTATTTTTAGCTCAGTATCAAGCTCAGTAGAGGTTAAAATGACGATATTAGGAAAAATTTGAGATATTTAGCTTTTCTGCTATATGTATTGCAATATTAAAGAAATTACCCTATGATTTGAATAATCATTATTTTAAAATAATTGGGGTTATTTTGTAAGAATGCACTTCCATTAAATATAATATACAAATAAAACACAAATTATGAACATAGATAAATACAATAAAACGAAGATGCAACAGAAAAACTATGCTTTATTTTTTTTGAAGAGTACAGGTAAAGGAATCGAATAATTAATTGTGTATCCCTAGTTAAAATTGTAACAGAATTTATTTAAATAATATATTTTTATATTATAAAGCTATAATTGCCAATTATGCTCGAACATTTTCATGCTCAATACTACTGTTTATTATAATTTATAATGGCTTAAATTTGGTATTCCTTTAAGTAAGCAGAATTTCATGAAGTATACCTGCAGGGTGGTCTTCCTGTGCCTCTCGGCAATGAGCTCAGCATTGCTCTGCTCCTCCTCCAAATCTTCCTCCAGCTGGCTGATTCTCATTTCCAGACGCCTTTTTTCATCACATAGAGCCGTCCTGGGAAAAAGCAAGAATAATAAAACAATATTACACACAAAAAGATAATAGCACACATGAATACAAACTTTACAGTCGTGACAAGGTCATGGAAAGTCATGACTTACTTTCCACTAGTGGTGTTGAGAATCTCCTCAGACAACTCGTCTCGCTCTTGCTGAGCCTGTCTCCTCAACCTCTCAGACACGGCTAGCTCCTAAGAGACACAGAGCACACCAGGTTTACAGGACTTTGGCTTTATTTTTAAAAATTCCAAGAACATACAAACATTTAAGATGTGTAATGAACCTCAGTCAGCTGCAGCAACTCTGCCTCTAGAGTCTGTAGGCGCTTCTCGCTGTCTTTTGATTGGACAATAATTTCATCCCGAGATAGCTTGGTCTCATCCAACTCTCGTAACACCTCTTTCATTTGAGCCTAAGCACACAAACATAACACATTATGACAACCTGCTATTTTTAATTAAAAACTTTCGGACAGATTTATCTGTTTAATGTGATCTGGGAGACGTTTCTCTAACAGGCACATACCTGGAGTCGTTTCATCTGCCTGAGAGCCTCCTCTCTTCCCCGACTGGCGGCCTCCACTTGAGCCTCTGCTTCTTGGAGCTCTGCCTCCATCTGCTTCTTGATGGACAGCGCTTGAGCTCTCTGACTCTTTTCTTCTTCTAGCAGAGTTTCTAATTCACGCACCTACAGTGAGAAAGAGTGAATGACAGACAGTTATCAGTAAATAATCACTATTGCATAGAAGACTTATGCATACGTTGGATCCACCATTAACATTTCTGCTAAAAGTATAACATGATTAAACTGTGTAAAAGTTCAAAGGTGTCAGGGTATAATAATTTAGAAATAAAAAAATTCAGCACAAGAAACAGCAACAGAAAAAAAAACAATAGTATGTGTATGCTGGATGTACAATAAAACATACATAACTGGAATCAACAAAGGGCCAACATCAAGAGGAAAATAAAAACAGCACACATGAATGCATACATCTGCTTGCTCATGCTCAAATTTATTTCAGAATTCTTTCCTGTTTAGATTAGGTGATGAAGTTCTGATGATTAACCATTGTCTACCAGTTATACAAGATGACACAATCAGCTTAAAACAAACATAAACACAATCTAGTTATGTCATTATAAACGTAAGACATTTGGCAAATGCCCTTATTCAGTGCTAATTACATTTATTTTATTTTAACTGAGCAATTAGGGGTTAAAGGCCTTGCTCAGGGCCTAGTAGTCGTAGCTAGCAGTCCAAAACATTAACCACTGAGCCACCACCTCCCCCCCACTGCATTACAACAGTAACTCTTTTACAGCAGGACACCTGTTTGTTAAGGGCCCGTCTCTTCTCCTCTCCTTTTTCTTCCTTGGCACTGATCTCGCGTTCGAACTGGGCGCGGAGCGCCTGCAATGTGACCTCCAGCCGAAGACGCGAGTTCTCTGCCTCAGACAGCTCCTCCTCTAGCTCCTGGGTCTGTTCTCTCAATGATTGTGCCTCCACCTCTAGAGCATGCCGAGAACGCTCCAGTTCATGCACCTAAAATAGATGGGTGGAAGACAATACCAACAGTAAATAGTAATAATTCTAAAGCAGCAGATTTAAAATTTTTGATTTATCTTAATATTTTAATTTATCTTATAAGTTTTATAAGGTGTGCCATTTTTAACCAAACTTTGATGTTAATACTATTTAATACGAGCATTACAAGTGAGTATAAGCCTTACGTTTTTGCCCACATCATCCTGAGCATTGACGAGCTGCTCCATGTCGAGTCGAAGCTGCTTATTAGTTCTTTCAAGCTCATCGCGTTGCTCTGATGCTTCCTGTAAAGCTCGTGACAGAGCTAAGAAGCGAGTCTCTTTCTCACGGCTCTCAGCTTCTGCTCGGTCTCGCTCTTCAGCCAGTCGTGCACTCACTGCCTTCTCCTCTGCCAGGCACTACAGCAATCGAAGGTTTATTTTATATTTAAATTGATTTAATTAATAACAGCAGCATGTTTGTAAAGTAGCTTTCCATCAGCTCATCCATTAATCAATCAATTCAGATCTTACCTGATCAAACTTCTTCTGTCTCTTCTCCAGGGCAGTGCAGTTTTGTCTCTCTCTCTGCAAAGCAATGGTCATGTCTTCTATTTCCTCTCTCAGGCGCTCCTTCTGGCGCTCCACTCGCTCCCTCTCCTCTTCTTTGGCTTTCTCCCTTTGCATGGCACTCTCTAGGTCCCTCTGTAGTTTTCTCCTGCTCTCCTCTCCTGCTTCCACTGCTGCATTTACTTCTTCTGACTGCCTCTTCAGCTCGGCTAGCTGAGCACGAGAAGAGAGGAAATTTTAAAAAAGCAGGTATATGCAACAAATAAAAATCAGCAGATAAAGTGAGCAGTTACGTAATAAAGGTGTAGGTAATCATGCACCTGTTGCAGTGATGGAAATTAACTAATTACAAATACTTTTGTTGAGTATTACTTGAGTTTTTTTTTTACTTTCTCGATTATAATTAAATATTGGTACTTTTACGTAAATTATTTAAAAATAAATAATTCAACGTTTTTACCTTTTTTTCACAAATAGTACAAAATACAAAAGTAAATTTATTTAAAAGATTCTTGAGCCTGTTTTTATTTAAATAAGGCCAATAAACATTTGGATATTAAACATATTTTTATCGATTTAGCAGAACAAAATTTAGCAGGTGAGAAAACACTTACATGAGGAACTTTAGCCTATGATTTTACCAAAAATACAGCAGCAAAAACAACTGAATATTATACATTTTAAACATTATTAAATGGCAAGCACAATAAATGGTAATAAAATAAGAAAAACTGTTTACTGACTTTGTTTATGAGAATTTTGACAATATTGTATATATTTATGATCTGTTCAAGTATAAGATAAGACCTGAAAGACAAATGTATTCAGAATCTGCCAATTATGAGAGGTAATACTTTGCAACTTGCATCATACTCTTACTTGAGTCATGTTATTTTTAAATATTTCTACTTGTGCTCATTTATTTTTTACTTAGCAATCCTTTTACATAAATAGAAATGTTTAGTACTCTTTCCAACACTGACCTGTTGGATGTACGTTTGGATCTGACGCGCAAGTTCTCTGGTTTTTCCTTCCTCTTCTTCCACCCTCTCTGTTAGAACTGCCTTTTCATCCTCCAGAGCTCGCACACGGGATCCAAGTGCCAGCTTCTGACGTGTCTCATCTTGCAGCAGCTCCTGCAAAACACAAATGTGCATGCTTATTTTGCACAGTCCAGTTGCAATAACATCATAGTTTCCAAAGAGCAATTAAAAAAAAGACTTTACGGACAGATTAAGGCAGACAATGGCAATATTACCATGTGCACTCATAACTTACCTGAGCATCATGTAGCTGACTCTCCAGACTGCTGACCTCTTTGCTTAAGCGATGTGATTTAGAGTCAGATGTAGACAGAGAGCTGGACAGAGAGTCTATCTCTAGCTGAAATAAACCAGATGAAAAGATGTACATGTTTAGCTTAAAAATATGTTTATTCTATTATTATTTTATTTAATATGTTAAATACTAGCCTAAATAACATTTTACGTAATTAAACGGATGTAGTTAAGAAATCTAAACACTGAAACTAATGCATAACATTACACATAAAAACCCATTTTAATTTAGTGCTTATAACTTCATCACTTGTCCAAATTGTCCCCTCTATACCTGAAGTTTGTGAAGCCTGTCCTCCCTCTCTTCCCTCTCTCTGTCAGCCTGAGCCAGGCGAGCTGTAAGCTCCTGCAGCTGCCCCTCAGCTCTTTTTCTTGCCCTTTCGCTTTCCATCTTGCCGCCTTGCAAGGTCTTTAGCTCGACTGTCAGGTTCCCGCGCTCCTCCTCTAGTACAGCCTTTGCCTTTTCCAGGGACTGACGTGACTGATGACACACAGAACAGTTACGGTATGTCTCTTGAACATAATAATAATATGTGCATAAAGGTAAATCAGATTAATAATACTTACCCGCTTGACATTGTCCAACTGCTCCTGTAGGGTATCGATAGCCGCACTGTGTTTGACCCGCATCTCTGAGAGCTGGACTTCATGCCGCCGTGTATCCTCTTCAACTAGCCTCTGAAGTTCCCCCAACTCAGCCTCGCGCCGAGACCTACACACACAAAACAAGTACATAAATACATTTCATGTGGTTCTATTATCTATATTTTTCATAAGGTGGCTGCTGTTTTTAAGATCCAAAATTAATGCAGCTTTGCTCACATGTAACAGGGAAGTGGTATATTTAAAGTCTATTAGTGTAAACTTGTTTTAAGGATAATTAAATGAATGTAAATTAATGTTATCTAGATGCATCTCTTTTTTTGAAACCAGCACCATTTCCACAAATTTAAAACGCTCTGCATGGTGCATTTGGTGTTTTTATTAAGACTCTAAAAAAAAAAAAACAGTCCTTTTTACGATGGTTCATTTATGCAAAAGAGACACAATTATAAAGTATTCAGAAATTTAAAATAAATTAAAAACAGGCTGTCTGCATGCTTGAAATCTTTTCTAAATGATACTTTTTGAATGTCTACCTTTACAAATATAAGTAAACTACTGCTTTGGGCTACTATTAGTATTATCAGTTTTTGCTACAGAAAAAAATACAACAAAATAAAATATCGATTACTATGTCACCAACACACACTTCCCTAACACACACCCCACCTAAGCTCTTGCTGGGCAGCAGTGGTGTCCAACGTGTCCTCCAGCTCTGTCCTCAGTGCCTCCAACTCCTCGCTAAGATCCCGCCTCTGCTTTTCGGCCCTCTCTCTCATTCCGCGTTCGTTATCGACCTCCTCCTTTAGTTCAGACACTTGAGACGTGGCCTCTCTTAGAGCCCGCTGTGCTTCTGCACGTCGAGCACTCTCCTCCTCCAATCTAATGCACAGACAATTACATGAACAAAATGATTAGTGGATGACTAGCCCAGCAGAGTTTGTGTAAGCTGTGTGTATGAATGTGTATGATGTAGGTACCGTGTCTGTAGTGTAGTTATCTCTTTCTCTCTGTTGGCAAGGCTGCCCCTTAGATCTGTTACAATCAGACCCATTTCAGACAGCTGCTCCTGGGCTTCAGCAGCCTCGCCCTCCATGCGCCTCTTCCATTTCTCCTGCTCGAGACGGCCCTGTTCTTCCCTCTTCAGACGCTCTGAGAAAGAAGGTGTGTAAGTAGGCGAAAAATGTGCTAAAATGTGTGCGTGTCAAATGAACAATAAAAAACAAAGACTGTTACCTTCCAGGTCAGCGATAACCGCGTCCTGCTTGTTTTTAAGCTTGTTGAGACTCTTCACTTTCTCCTCCTCCTCAGTCAGCTGGTCAGCTACCTCATTCAGCCTTTCCTCCAACTGCTTTTTCTCCTAAGAGAGAAAGAATAGGCATATTATAAAATCTATACATAGAATAGACATATAGAATTAAATCTATACATCACATAAAAAACAGGATAAATATAACAAGAACTTAAAAAGCATCATTCGGAATGTATTTTAATAAGGGATTTAGTTATGAAGGCATCTTAGTCTAAAAGAGTTCAGATAAAGCCTAATTTATTGTCCCGTCTGTCTATATTTATACATCGTTTGAGCTTGGTGGTGTAGGGTTTGTCTGTTTAATTTTTCTAGGGTTAGAAATTATAATACAATACACAAATAAGTTACAAACTGTAAAACAGAAAATACAATTAAATTCTAATATTCTGATTCAGGCAAATATGGCTAGAGAGTAATGAAATTTTCTCTATTTAACAACACTAATTTCGCCTTTAATAAAAAAGTTAATTAATTTGTTCAGAAATTGTCTAGATATAGAACAACAAATATAACCATAAAAAACAGATATATTGCATATCAGATATAAGACCTTGTTCAGTCGATCTCTCTGCTCTCCTGCAGTCATGATCTCGTTCTCTAGACTTTTCACTTTGGTTTCCAGAGTAACTTTCTCCAGAAGCAGTCGTTGCCTGGCCCCTTCTTCCTCCTCCAACTGCTCTTCTAAATCCTGGGAGAAAGCATTGATTTAGGCTCACATTCTAAACATTGCATTCTTCAAACTGATAGAAAACAGCAGTTCACACACCTGTACATGTTGCTGCATTCTTTTTTTCTCATTGGCTAGCTGTGCACCTCTTTCTTCCTCTTCCTCCAATCGGCCCTCAAGTTCCCCCAGTACCTCCTCCAGCTCCTGCTTACGACTAGCTAATCGTGCTCTCATCTCCTCAGCCTCGGCAAATAACTCTGCCTCTGCCTGAAGCTGGTCTGTGAGGACTGACTTCTCTTCCAACAACTTGGATGGTTGAATGGATGGACAAAAAACAGCAAAAAGAAATTTTAAAAAAATATAAACTGTTTATTTAACCAGGGCCATCAGGAATCAACTAGATGACCATGGTCAGTATGTAAACCTAACAAAGTATTTAATACATAGTCAATAGCCATGAGTTTCTCATTTCCAAAATATTTTGGGAAATACATGTGTACACTGAAATTCCTGCAGCAAACAGCAGGAGCTGCTTATGTACCAGAATACAAACAACACACAGAGCCTTGAAGGTTAAAATGATAAATAAGCAGGGGTCAGTAGCAGCGTATTATATTTACTTTGTTTCATTTACTAAAAGTAGGTTTACCTGGCTGTACTTTTACTTTCACTCAAGTTAATTTCTAAACATGGAAATTTACTTTCATTTTGCTACATCTGATGCAGTTCCGCTGTTACTATTAAATGTTAATTTTAAATACGTAGTTTAAATAATAGGTTTTCATTATGTGAAGGGATGGTAAGTTTTGCGACAGGTTGCAGCCGTATGAAAGTATGTATGTGAAACCTGCTCATTTTTTGAAGCAGGCTCACAATCAATTTTTTCACTCCAAGGACTGAGGGTCAGTGTTGCCAGATTGTTTTGGAGATCTGCAGCCCAACTACAGCGTAAAACCTGCCTAATAAAAAAATACCAGTTTAAAATGCATAGTGTTTGAACGGGAAAGTTAGTATTTCATATAGATTCAGGATTATCCCTTTAATTGATCAGATCCAAAGTAACTAGTAACTTACTACTTTAGTAGTCTTATCATTAATGTATTACTTTTACTTGGGTAACTTTAAAACATTAATACTTTTACCCTTACCAAGTCATTATTTTTAAAAGTAGATTTACTTGTACTCAACTTTTAACTTTAACTTTCCCCAAGTCTGTACCTTTATTTTAAAGACTGTTCTAATTTATCCTAATTTAAGCTTTAGTTGTCATCACTGCAGCAACTGGGCCCCAGAGGAGTAAAACAGACAGTGATGGGTGGTGTACCTGTTGGTGTTTCCTTTCTAGTTCTACATAGTCATGCTCCACTTTGTTCAGGTTATCTTTGGCTTTCTGAAGCTGTGCCTCTCGAGCCTGAATTTCCTCATCCTGTCGAGTCACCTGCAGCAGTGGCTTCACCTGTACAGAAGTAAAAATCTGTAACTAAGCCTTAACAATGGCTTAAACGAAGCATTTTATCATAATAATTGCGCCACAAAATTAAATATTATTTCTTTCTGACTCTGCAATAAAAATACAGTATGACACAGTGATCACAAAACACTGGAGTGGTGTAGCTGTGCTGTCTATTACCTTGGTAAAGAGCCTCCACCACTGCCAGTTGCGTAGCTTCAGGTAGGCAGCACAGTTTCTCTGCATCACGCGCAGTGCACTTAGCTGCTGTTGCTTTTTCTGGAAAGCTCTAACAGAAAAATAAAGCTTTTTAAGAATAAAAACTCTCATTAATATTTTTTCATGATGCGATAATGTAAATGATTTATTTCTTTTTTGGCCAAAAATTCATAAAACCAACAAACCTACGAACATACCTTCTAGCAAGGTATCCCCGTGCTGCACTTTGGAATCGAATGATAGTGTCAGTGATTTTCAGATCTCGCTCCTCTTCCAGATGTGCCAGCACTCCGGCTCGGAAAAATACTTTGCTTTGCCCTACCCGGAACAAATTCCCATCCAGCTCCAGAGCCTTGATCTAAACAAGGTAACACAACACTTTCTGTCTTAATAAATGATGTAACAGAAATATCTAAAATACTGTAGACATTACCCATAGAAAAACTATTTCTATATTTTGAGCAAATCTACAGTAAATGTTTAAATACTAGCACTCACCATTAGCTCAGAGGCCTGTTTTCCATCCATAAAGGTACGAGGTATAGCATTTGGAGTCAGAATCTCATACCTGACAGGACAGCAATAAAGTCAACACAGCATGTAATAAATAAATGTCTCCTAAGTATTATACTTTTTTTTTATTTGCTCAGTCTTATAACACTTATATAATCTACATTTTTGTGTTGGAGAGAGAAAGAGGGCATAGGAAGCCCTTCTGAGGAGGAGAACATATGTGGCTAAGCCAATGCTTGGACAGTCAAGCAGAGAAACACACACAGACCTTTGTCTAAACTCCTGGAAGGGGATTCGGTTAGGGAATCCTTGTCTGCAGATTCTGATACCCTCCAGCACTCCATTACATCTAAGCTGATCCAGGACCAGATGAGGGGACAGTTTCCCCGCCTAAAAAAGGGAGGATGTAAAATTAACACTTAACAGCTATAACATTTAAGAAATAAACCATAAGAAGGGCATGGCTATAAGAAAATTATTCACAACAGCATTGCTTGATGTGCACCAATTTAAAGCAGAATCACTATATCACATTATTACAAAAAAATTCTTAAATGTTTTATTATTCATTGTTAATTTTTATAACTATATGTTGTTCCTCAGCAGTCATTTTTTGTATGCCGCTTATTACGTTACTAAAAGACTGGAAAAAGCCTTACTTTGGGCTAAAAGCTAAAAAACCTTTAAAACTATGTTGCATTGGGTTTTCTTGTTATATACAGTGCTGGAACTATAGAAAATTGTATAAAAATGTAGATTGTCTGGATTATTTTTATTAGTGCAATGTCTACACTAAAAAGTTTGGGCCAGCACCGCAGAGGTTAAAAGTTGATTTGTAACAGGTATTAGCGACAGAATCATCAGCCAATCAAACTCTAATGTTTAGTGACAGCCCGCCCTCCTGATCTAGTTGTGTGCCCAATGTGTCAAGGGTATGAAATAAAACTCAGCCACAGTTACTGCTGGGCCCCTGAGCAAGACCCTTAACAAAAATGAAACAGGCTGTTGTATACGTAATAAGGGAAAAATAATCAGATTATCACATATTTGTAAAGTTTAAAAATAAGATGATAAAATATCATTGTATGAATTGTCCATATCCATAATGAATCATCTTGGATTATTTAGTAGCACATCTTATGAAGGTCTCTCTCACCCTTTTCTCATGGTTTGGAATGATGCAGGAGAAAGTTGGGATTGGTGTTGCGCAGTGTGGCCATCAGTTTGGTTAGAGACTCTTTGTAAAGTTGTCCAACAGTCCGGAACATTCCCTTCTTTGTTTTCAGTCCAGCTGCTCCAAACGTCACTGGCCCACTGTTGTCTGACAGACCTCCAGGTGCTACCTGGTCCAATCCCACAATCCTCTCCACTAAGCAGAACAAACAATAGGTTGATTTTTTTTAGCATTATCAGCAAAAGCTATAGCAACATGCATGAACTAAATCAGTACTGCACAGCAACATTTGGCTAGAGCTTTATAATTTTGGCTGACAATTCTACAATACAAGTACACTACAAAGTCAAGCTTTTGTGAATGTTTTAAGATCTTAGTAAATTACAACAGTCATGAAACAACAGCATGAAAGACACCACACTAAGAGATACTAGATAAAATCACACACTAAAACAGTGTCTCCAAAACAAAACTAGTGTGCATACTATAGAAACTAGAGTTGTGTATTTGCAAGGGCCTCATAATACAATCCATATCATGATACATGGGTCATACATTATCATATACTGCAGTACAATATATATGGCAATACTAAAAAAAAGTAAAACAGATAAAAATACATCAGATACAAAGGCAAATGCACCCTTATTTTTCCACCATGTTTGCTTCTGAGACAAATGGTGTATATGTCAGCAATATAGACACGGTGTATTTTAATTTAACATTAACGTAAATGTAGATCAGTTTAAAACATAATTAAAATATTTAGCGAAACTAGAGGTTAGAATATCAATACACTATCATTAAAAAATCAGGATAATTAGTTGTATTGATATTGTTTTACACAGCCCTAACAGAAAAAGTACACGATAGCTACTAAGCACAAAGTACAGCATGCATACAAACACCATGGGCACACACACAGACAAAAATAAAAATGGAAAAATTAAATAAATACATGAAAAAGGGAAAAAATTAAAGGGACGACACACCTAAATAGACAGCGTGCACACAGTACAGTCGTGAAATAAGTAAGACAGAATTCAAATGTTTACAGAGACAAGTGGGAGGATAAACCTACTGCCGTCAGAGCCATTGGTCTGCAGAGAAGCATAAGAATCAAAAAAGTAGACACGGGGAAGGGTCTGAATATCTGAGGGAGAAAACAAGACAAAGGGAAAATAAAAGAGAGGGACAAAGTAGGACAGTACAGGAGGTGAAGGAGTGACAGTGTGAGAGATAGAGAGAGAGAGAGAGAGAGAAAGAGAGAAAGAGGAAAGAGACGGGGTGAGAATAATTATATATGAATGAGTTAAAAAATCATATTAGTTTATTAGTTAGCAAAATCATCCAGTGCAGATTTCATTTATTTTTACAACATTACTTTTACTGTGTTTTTCACACACACATCTCCTCACCCTCTCTCCAGAGCTCTGATATGAAGTGGTCAGATGATTGGTGTAGAAGAGACGCTACATTATCATTTAACGGATCCATGTTCTTCACTAACCACTCATCAGCCTTGTAGTTCACCTGAATAAGGAAAACAGACAGATAACTAGACAGACAGAAACAAAAGCTGACACTTGTGTCTTGTATCTTTGCTTAGGACAAAGGGGAAAGTGGTTGAGAAAGGAGTATGATCAGACCTTGCCAGCATAGTGGATTATAGAAAAATCTGCCTCTTCCCGGAGCTGCCGTGGTCTGAAGAACTTGGGATGTGAGCCCTGCTCAGCTGACAGTTTATCCACAAATGACCGATCGGTTGCCCGTGGAAACCAACATTCTTCATCCAGCAGTGCTAGCACACCAGGTGGGTGGGCCTGTGGAAGCAAACAAGCAACACCAAAGAGCAGGAATAAGCACATACATATATAAACTGGTGATTTAAATTACAGTAGGCACCACTGACAGAGCTTTGTTTTCATAGAAAAACCTTTAACCAACCAAAATCAATAATGCAACTACATTCATTACATCTATGCTTTTTTAAACTACTAACGGATCAGCCTAAAACACAAATTTCCTTAGATAAATAAAGACTGTGTGAACATTAAGGTCATGTAAACTCTAAGAACACACGAATGAAGTTAAACTTGATCCGTAAAGTCACACACAGACACTGACCGGTCTCTCAATAAGATCAATGCAGGGCTGCAGGTCGAGCCCAAAGTCGATAAAGTTCCACTCTATGCCTTCACGCTGGTACTCCTCTTGCTCCAGCACAAACATGGTGTGGTTAAAAAGCTGCTGCAACTTTTCATTGGTGTAGTTTATGCACAACTGCTCAAACGAGTTTAGCTGGAGGGAAAAAATACATGGGACAAAAAAGAGAGAATAAGTAAACAGAGGAGCTGTCTTTTACTGTTTGGTGTCTTTAAGTATAAGATACCTGAAAGATCTCAAATCCAGCGATGTCCAGGATGCCGATAAAAGAGGCCCCTTGTCTCTGTCTGCGGTCCAGAGCTCGGTTAATGCGGTGCACTAGCCACCGGAACAGTCGCTCGTAGGTTGCCTTTGCCAAGGCCTCCACTGCAAAGTCTGCCTAAAGCAACAACAGAAAATAAAAGTAAATTTAGCACATTAAATTATGGCAACCACCAACAAGCATACACTATCACTCTCACACACCTGTTCCTTGGTCTGGGCCTTTTGCACATACTCGCGGCTGACTTTTATTCGGGGGGTGAGGATTGCTCGACTGAACTCCAGCACACTGATGCCCAGCAGATGGCACAGTTTCTGTGCAGCTGTATCATCAGGCATAGATGCCTGGTCTGAGTTCTTCTCCTTCTGAAAGGTGATGTTTCCAAACTGTAGCGTGGCTGAGATCACCTTCAGTATGGCTGAACGGCAAAACAGGAAGTAGATAGTAGAAACAAATGTGATTTTTTTTTTTATTTTAAAGAAAAAAATCCACAATAGGAACTGTATCTAAAGATAAGCTACAGTTATCAACCAAAGCTAAACGCACACACACACACACACTTTATTTATTTTTCTTACATGTGCATTCCTCTTGTGTAAAGCCCATGATGTTCATAGAGTCCATAGTCTGAGTGAAGTTCTCAGAGTCACTCTGACCTGGAACAGGAACTGAACCTCCACATAGGAAGCGGTACTGATCTGCACTGCCCAGAAGCAGCTCGGCTAGAAAGATAGTATATTTATTCATTAAAAAAATACAGCAAAAATAGCTGTACTAAAGGTGTGTAACAATTTGGTTGTGTTTGTACTTCTCATGGCCTCAGAGGCTCCGCAGAGTAGCTGGTAGAAAACATGGAAGGTTCTTTCATCTTTAGCCTGCCGAATAGCTCGAGACTTCTCCAAGAGGTCTGACACAAACAAACACTGGTTAAGGGAACAAACTTGGTGCAGCAAAATACAACACAAACTTTAATATGCAATGATAAGTTAATATTTTCTATTAATTACAATCATCAAAGGATACAAGTCTCGATGTTGGCGCCAACTATGTATCCAGCCACGTCAAAATTAATACGAATAAATTTTCCCTAAAATGACAGCAAAAAAAAATTTTAAACTAGTTTTTACTTGATACAGCACTTAATATATTTACAAATGTGGATAAAAGTCTTACAAATCTAGAAGAATTGTCATTTTTGACAGTTTTGGCATTGCCAAAAGCCTCTAGGATAGGGTTGGCCTGCAGAAGCTGTCTCTCTAGCTCCCCCTAGAGAAAACAGAGAGAAACATGTCTATAACCTGGAAAAAAAGACGGTATCTGTACCTCAGCACTGTTTGACACTGCAAAGCTCCAGCAACTACAAGATCCAGTATAAACATAAACAAGCAAGAGGGAGCAGGCAGCCAATGCTAAGCACTACATACATTTTAGTCATCTACTTACAGTCAGCTATTATATCAACTATTTAAACTACTAATAAAAGTGCCTTAAAAAGGTGGACAGCCTCAGTCTTTGATAATCTGCCCAATTAATAAATAAATAAACCCTTAGGCATGAAATAATTCTTGAGACTGAGGCTGGGCACTGCTACTACATAGCTTTGCTAAGTCTATGGAGCTCCTGTCAGGAGAACAGCAATGCAGCACACAGTCAAACCATTGCCATCTCCAAGCTCAGAGGCTATACTCACATAATGCACACTCTGTTAGAGCACAGCAATAAAGGAAGGGATGTAGTTCAGCAGAAACACAGGGAAAAAATATGACAGAAATTATGTTAAAATAACTGCAAACACAAGAACGGGTTTAAAAAAATATAAGCACATGAAACAAACAGACTCATTTCAAAAGTGCACAGTGGGGTTACTATAACGGCCCTGTTTATATACTGCAGCTTAGATTTACAATATTTAAATAACTACCAAAACTTCTGAACAGCAACCTTTCTGACCCAGTAAATCATGCAGCGAGTGTGTAGATGTCAAACTCAAGGCTCATGGGCTAAATCCAGACCACTGCCCCATTCCTATGTAGTAAAATGACATAACAATACCAGTGAAGAATATTAAAGCACACTAACAGCATTTTACTTTACCACAGCTTAGTCTTATTCAAAGTCTTTATGATTCTGGTTCATCAGCTTCACATGCATAAAGCACTCATGCCTATATTTTCACCCTTAAAGTTCTTAGTGTAGCTACAAATAGAAAACAAACTAAGAAGCAGAACATTATTAGAGTTGTTAAGACACAAAATAACCTTTGTACATAGCGCAGGTTTGTACTTACAACAGCAACAGCACAAAAATATGCAACAGTGTGAGCACAGTTTACTGTCAACATGCCAAAAACTAATATACACTCATTGGCCAGTTTATTAGGTTCAATTGCTTTGTAACATAAAATTGCTAATCATATAGCAACTCAATGCATTTAGGCATCTAGATGTCATCAGAATGGGAAAGAAAGGGGATTTAGGTGACTTTAAACATGAAATGTTTGTTGGTGCCAGACGGGCTGGTCTGTGTATTTTAAAAACTGCTGATCTACTGGGATTTTGTGTGGAATTACTTGTTGATGTCAGAGGTCAGAGGAGAATGGCCAGACTGGTTAGAGATGATAGCAAAGCAACAGTGACTCAAATAACCACTCGTTTGCAGACTCACTTATATTGGACAATAGAAGAAAACATTGCCTGGCTGGTTGTAGGCTGGTGGTGGTGTAATGGTGTGGGGGATATTGTCTTGGCAAACTTTGGGCCTCTTAGTACCAATTGAGCTTTGTTTAAACACCACAGCCTAGCTGAGTATTGCTGCTGACCATGTCCATCCCTTTATGACTACAGTTTACCCATCTTCTGATGGCTACTTCCAGCAGAAAAATGCACCATGTCACAAAGCTCAAATCATCTCAGACTGGTTTCTTGAACTTGATAATGAATTCACTTTACTCCAATACTCCAATCACAGTTACCCAATCTCAATCCAATGGGGCACCTTTGGGATGTGGTGAAACGGGAGATGCGCATCATGGATGCAGCAAATGCGTGATGATGTCATGTCAATGTGGATCAAAATCTCTGTGGAATGTTTCCAACACAAAGTACTGAGGCAGTTCTGAAGGCAAAAGGTGTAACCAATAAAGTGGCCAGTGAGTGTACATTTTGAATGACATAATATGGTTTAATTACCCTAAGAAGAATCATACATACTTTGGGAAGAATTGCGCATACTGGCCTATACAGCATATAGGTACAAATTTTGTACCAGTTATTTCCTTAAAACCTTTTACATTTTGAATTAAGAGTACAGGCTACAATCAAAACAACGATGTCTGATATTATTTAGAAAGAGCCAGTGTGGGTGCAGGTTTTTGATGAGCTCTTACTTGAACTGAATAAAATCACCAGCTCCAAGCAGGACAGGCTTGGACATCCAGGTACAAACATTTCAGTCATGTGGTAGAACTTAGGACTGAACTACAGGGAAAACACTCAAATATGTATGTGCTAATACATTTATGCCTTAGTTCAAGAAGGCTGACAAGCAATTTGGTTGTAAAATATTATGTGCAAAATGATTTTTTTCATTTCTTGAAGTTAAATGTGTCTGTAATGCTTGAAACCTTTGCCTGATTATGCGAACACCTCTTGCGTTGAGTTTGACACACACGAGCATGTGTAACTCTGATGTTGTGCACACTGGATAAAGATAGTCTTATGAGTAATATAGGTGTGTTATTTCTAAAATCATTACGCACTTACCCTGTTCACAGTACTGCTGCGGCCCAGAGAACGCGTACCATCCATCTTAACCACAGAGGAGAAGAGTCGAGAAGAGAGAACAAAAAAAGCAAGAGTGGGAGTGAAACAAAAGGCATATGATAAAGGAGCAAGATAAAGAAGAGAAAAAAAGGCATTATGAAGATGCCTTTCATTGCTACAGCAAGCAGAACATGAAACAAAGTAAAAGTAGCAGTAAAACCCACATGCTGTCACTTGATACTCACCTGCAGTGTGCTGTCCTTACTGCGGCCAAGAGTGCCACTTTTGTGAGATGACGCCACGTGTGCCAGGTACTGAATCACCTTCTTAGTATTCTCAGTTTTCCCCGCTCCAGACTCTCCTCTGGAACACACACATGCACACAAAAATACACATGTAAAATGACCACAGAAACATTCCAATAAACACACGCAGTCTACGCCTAATAAAGACTGCAATAAAACGGCAGCAGAGCTAAAGACTTCAAAATAAACACTGGCAAGAGATAAATAGTCTTCATAGAAACTGTCTTTAGTTAGACACTTCTACTGACAACGCAAACAGTGCAGCATAATTAGCAGCACGCAACCAAAAGGAGGAACGAGAATGCTTTGGGATATTAGGCAAAGATCATGTGTATAGACAGCTACTGTAAATGCAGCTGCACTAAAAAACTAAACTTGCCTATTAAAAGAGTTCCTATCATGCCTTATCTTCAAATCTCACAGAACCGCTGTTGTTCTGAATGCTTGTAAAGTTTGGGGGTTAATCTGACTGTAATTATAATGATTATAACGAGAGCAACTGCAGGATCTCGTACTCACGTGCAAAGAATAGACTGATCTTCTCTGTCTGTTAAACAAGCGGGAAGAAAAACAAAGAGAGAATGCATTTTACTGTGAGGAAACATCTGTCATAACACATACACACACAAAACACACACAGAGCGCTGTTCTAATAAATGGTTTCTTCAAATAGAAACGGTTTGGATTTACATGTAAAAGCAGAGGAAAAACCTCCCACTAAAACATCAAGGAAGTTAGAAAGTTTTAAATGCATTTTAAAGCCTGCATTTACATTAGTGTTGGTAAAATAATATCCCACTATATTGGTGAAGGATATATTCTTTAACAAGGTGATCGGTTATGTTGCTAGTGTAATGTACGTTGAGCTGGGTCACGCTGCATGTGGTACCTTGTAACATGCTTCGGTACGCTGCCTCTGATATGGCATAGATGTGTGGAGGCATCTCGTGACGTTTTTTCCCACGATACATCTCTACAATGGATTCTGTGTAGATAGGCAGATTCTTGTAGGGGTTTATGACCACACAAAAAAGGCCTGAGTATGTCTACAGACAGAGAGAGAGAGAGAGAGAGAGAGAGAGAGAGATATTTAAAAAGTTCACGAACAACATGATGAAACTTTTCTAGCAACATTACACCAAATTTCGGTGTGTATGCACCTTAGTTTGTGTGTTTAAGTGGGTGTTTTGTATGTGAAACATAATCCGTAACTCAAACTCCAAGGCGTCAAAAACCCTGGCATGTGTGTTATGTATGTAACAGAATCTTGCAGGAAGATCAGTCACATGTTGAGCTGAATGACAAAGTAAATAATTATAAATAATAAAAGAGCAAATATCAAACACAACCAAATGAAGACTACATCATTTCTGGTAAATTTTACCCTCAATAACTAAAAATTGTACTTTATTTCCAATATAAAATATTTGTTAAGTAAAGTAAACTGTCTTTGACCAAATAGAAGTAAGCACAAACATGTTAAATTGTGATGATGTGTGTTGACATGCACAAGTCACATAATTATTAACTAAAAACTGTTAGAAATCATTAATCATTCACCCAATTACTACCCATT
Organism: Bagarius yarrelli; assembly: GCA_005784505.1. Classification (NCBI taxonomy): domain Eukaryota; kingdom Metazoa; phylum Chordata; class Actinopteri; order Siluriformes; family Sisoridae; genus Bagarius; species Bagarius yarrelli. Next base: position 2,567,723 of record VCAZ01000010.1, on the reverse strand, counting down.
TAAATCCTAGCAATGTTACAGCCAAGACTTGGAGGTAGGTGTAATATTACTTTCCCCGTCAATCAGAGTACCATGAGTCAATCATGGGATTCTGTGAGCACATGCATGCAGAAGAGGGCAGATAACTCTTTCAACTTGTGACACAGAAGCTTAAAAGATTTCACTTGAATCATAGTGTGAAAGAGTCCACTGAGTTTGGACAAATTTACACGGTTATAGTATAAGTGTTTAACTCTAGTCAGGTTCACCTTGGATATGGACTCTAGGTAGTAATGGGAAGATAGGATCATTTTACTGACTTTGAATGTCTTTTAGCAATATAAACTTAATTTTGAGTAATTTCAATCATTTTAGCAGAATAAAATTAACAAAAGGCCAAATAATAGGAAACAGAAATGATTCATTCACTTCTTAGCAGGGTCTTTAAGCAATGTAAACTGTTAGTCCCCACCTCCCATTTCTGTTTTCGGCACAGGTGGCATAGCTTGAGTTTATGGGGCTGACTCCCAAATCCCCTGATTCCCAAGTCATGTTAAAGATTCGTTCAAAATGAACTAAAAGTTTATGTATGAATGGTCACAAATTCTAGAAATTTGGGCATAAGGCAGAAATAAAGCCTCAGTACCACACACACACTTTTGCACTTAGGGGCAGTTTAAATTGCCAATCCAAAGTAAGAGGAAAGTAAAAAACCCAGAGGGGCATGCGGAGAACATGTAAAACAACATACAGACAGTAAACTGAGCTCAGAATGGAAGCAGGAGCCCTGGGAGGTGATAATGCCACTGACTTGTCACTATCCTGATGCCCACTGCAATCATTGCATATTCTTTAAGAGATATTTTTTGTAAGGTGGCAATAATTTTTGAGGTTAGTGTGCGAGAAATGCATAAGGAAATAAAAAAAAAAAATGGAAAGAGATACGCCTTATTAAATATTTATATAAAAACACACGCTTACATAGATCAGTCCAGAATAATAGCGCTCTCTTAGGTTATGCAGGACAGAGGCCTCGTTAAGACAGGTGAGGTCAGCCATGTCCTCCACTTTACTGAAACGAGGAGGGTTCATCCGCTGTAGCTCCTCCCGTAGTAACGTCAATCTCCGGCCACTATCTGTAAGCTCCACCTCCACCTCATCGCCTCGCTCCTCACGCACACTTGCAGACTACAAATAGAAAAACATCGTTGTTTGCCTTTGTCACCCGTTTGTTACAATCTGCTTCATCTCACACACACACACACACACACACACACACACACACTACATCAACACTCAATAATTTGATGATGGTGATGACTGCCTGAATGGAACACTAATGCCGGATGTGTGTGGGCCTTTTTGATGTGATGATGACAGTTTTTTTTTAGTTTGTCATCCGGTCATGTGCTGTCTGTTTCAACAAACAGTGCGTGGCCCTGTCTCACACACATACACGAACACAAGGCAACAGTGCATACATTCATGTTGATAGAGACAGGGAGCCTATGGAGGAGTGTGTTTGGGAGTGAGAAGGAATGATAGAGAATTGTGAGAGAGTGTGTGAGAGGAGCAAAGAAAGACGAGAGAGTGTTTAGTGTGAGGCTATGTGATATGGACAGGAACAGTATATTGTGATTAGATTACTTTACAGTCTGTCTGCAATTCACTGTACAAAATGTAAAACCATATTAAAAAACATGAAGGTTTGAGAAATTTTGTTTGATTTAGTTGATAAGTTAAAAATAATTATAAAATATAGATTTATAAGTATAGATATTAAACTATAAAATCTCTAACTAATTATAAATATAGATTTGAAATTTGCCTACTGAAAGATTTTGTGATAATACTATGAAGGTATTGATGATATAAATATGAAATGCACTAATTCAGTGTCGTATTCAGCACATCTACACTGGCACATTCATACAGGCGACATATTAAAGCCTCTATCATGCGACTGTTTAGCATTCAGTCTGTCTGTCTGAGAATATTGCACTATTCATAGATAACTGTATCAGAGCTGTGGCATGCTGCTAAAGAGCGCTTACTGAGGAGCACAGAGGAGGTTACAAGAGTACAACATTCCATCAGAGAATATTCAGGAAGAACACAGTGAATTTAGCAGCATATTTTAATACTGTTTTATACACACACACACACACCCTTGTGTAAGATTTTATGTTCATGGCCATTTCTATAACATGAAATTCCAGTCCTAAAACAAAGCATTCTGGGTTTGCATCTTGGGTTGTGTTGTACATAAGGCTGTCACAATTATTAAATAACTATATGATCACAATTATTTGACATAATCGCGGATGTTGTATCCAACCACAGTTATTGAGCATTTATTTATACTAGCAGAAAGTAGGGGCTGTAGTAACTCCGACATCCTACTTCCAACCAAAGTATGTGGGTGGAGTAAAGGGGTGTGATGGTGCAGATTATTTGAAAGTCGGAGTGTTGTGGTTTTCTGATGCACCGAGCGGGCTCCACTAACGCTCCATCACGAGCTCAACTCATGTTAACGCCCCATAATGTAACTGTATAGACCATGACAGAATTTGTATGCTGGTAAACACCACTGACAGAATAAAATATAGACTTTTTTAAATAATATCCATCTATTTATCTATAATAAAATATTTACGCGTTAAAGGCGAACATAGAGCAAGAAGTAACTGAGGAGAGAGCACAGAGTGAGCGAAGAGGCGGGACATAAAAATCTGGAGAGGTGCTGAAGTGTAGCGGTTATAAAATGCTTTAAGCGGAAATTCTTGCCCCTCCACTCACTCACTCTGCCTCCAGCATCTTGCACTGCACGCATATTTCGAAAAGATACCCTTAAGATTATTGATGATTTATTGAATACATAACTTGTATACTAAATGTGTACTAACGGTGTGCCGCAATTAATTGATAAAGCCCCAAAAACAATAAATCGTCATCATCGCAATTATTTATTTCACAATTAATCGTCACCCAAACTTTATAATCGTGACATCACTACATTTTGTCTCACCTCAAACCCGTGTTTCTCAGAGGGAACCCACACAAGCCTTTTGGCTGCCCAATCAGCTTGGCTGGAGGCAGAGAATACAGAGGTGGGTGAGTTTGGCCCCGCCTCCATGGAGAGAAAACGTGTGACATCATTAGCACTGTTTGCTGCTGATTTAGCCATGGCTATGTCCCTGTGAAAGAGAGAGAGAGAGAGAGAGAGAGAGAGAGAGAGAGACATAGATAGATAGAGAGAGAGAAGATTGGCAGTTAGGAAATATATGTGAAACAGTATTGTAAAAGGAACAACAAGCAGTGCTTTTTCCATCTCTTTATATTCACCCAACATCCCATTAAGTATACAGTCACAGTAAATTCCTAATTTATGAATTCACTTATTCTCATGACAATGAAATGCATGCATAGATGGATGGATGAATGGATGGATGGATGGATGAGCAATAAACTTTATGCAGTAGTATTTGTTTCCAACGTGTTAGCAGGAGTTTCTTGGGATGGCAGTCCCTGTAGCAAGCTAACTAGCAAATGCTACACTTAAGGCTTTGTAATTGTTGGACTACAGTGGGGTATTTTCCCTATCTTACAGCAGTAATCAAGGCACTGTATACAAAGAAAACTCCTTTCAGATGTGCAAGTCAACGGTCTTAACCAATACCCCTGTTCTCCACTAAGTATATATTCCTTTACTTCTACTCAGATATGACATCTGTTTTGATTCACATGTGAGTGTAAGTGTTTGATCAGCAAAGGAACATATTGCCGGTGGTATCATACAAGCAGTTCAGTGAAGGATTCACAGACTGACAGAAATGAATGTAAAAAGGAAAAAGAAAGAATGACAGAGAGAGAGAGAGAGAGAGAGATAGGAAATAGCAGTATATATGTGATGTGCATTATGCTGATACATTGCTTAGGTGAGAAAAATGTTTGTTTGGATGTGTGTGTTAAATATTCACTGTGCGTGTGCATGTATGTGTGTACGTGTAAGAGTGTAAAGGGAACACTCGAAAGAGTATGACTGATGGTGATGTAAAATGACAAGGCAGATGAGGCAGCAAGAAGCAGAGGAGTCTTTACAAAGAGCTGCACGCTGCAAAGTAGGTCGCCTCCTGTTTCATATACAGTACACGCTTAAGTCCACACGTCTACTTGTGCTGAGTGGTATGACCAAAAATGTATATTACAGTATTTTTCAACATTAGATGAGTTTCGTTGTGTATGACTGTCTATATTTTATATTAACCATTTTCTACTGAGTGAAATGCTGCATTAGATCGACTTAGAATGTCCTATGTTACTGTCATGGTGAGTGAATACTGTAGAAAAACTCCACACTTGTATTAATACAGGTTTGCGAAACCCCAAAAAATCCTGCTGTTTACAGAGAAAAAGAACTCCTGATTCTGATAAAGTGAGGAAATCGAAATGCCGTCAAAATACAGAATTTGTATTGTGCAAATTTTTCGAAAAACTTAATAAAAAAAAATCGTAACCCAACTGCCAACTAACTACACAATGTAAACAATCCCCTTCCTCTAAAACTAAAGTTGACTTCTTTAACAACTGAACTGCATGCAAAGGCAACATGGGTACCAAACAAGTAAAAAGTGGGCAATGTGTATTAATAGTAATAACATATAGTTGATTATTTTCTTTGCATAATACAGAAAGTATTTAAATTAATGCTTATGCATCTGACTGTACACTAGGCCTTAAAAAATTATATAATCATAACCTAGGGATGTAATTCCTTTACATTTTAACATTATTCCTTAACAAATAAGCAGAATATAAAATCTAATGTAAATAATCAGAAAATGATTGCGGTGATGGGAAAACTGTCATTACTAGGGGTGTAGCGATTTTTTTTGGTATGATTTTTTGCGAAGAAAAAATGTCTTAATATGTATCGTGGAGTTATGGAGATTTTTTACGGCGAAGTCTGTTTTATTCTTTTGGTTAAGCATCTAACCTAACATCTAGGGTTTTTATGCCAAAAGACAGAAGAACATTTTCTGTTTGCACCTTTTAAGAAATTGTCTCTTGGGTTTCAGCTTTCTTAATTCAAAAACCTTGTTAAACTTCAGTTTTCTTTTCCAGTGACAGGCCAATTAATTGTTAATTTACCTACAGAAGGTTTAGTATAAACCCTGATTTCATTAAAATTTTTAAAGTTGTATTTACAAACAAAAAGTTACTGAAAATTGTTAATATTTTGGAAATCTTTTATTTGTACATTTTTATTTTTGCTTAAAATATTGTGATACATATCATTTTGCGAACATAATATCGTGCTTCAAATCGAATTTTGAGCAGAGTGTACTGTTAAACCTCAGTCATTACTCTAATGGCCTCAGTTGATGCTTGAGTTGTAAGATAGTTCTCTGATTGTGCTTTAGTGTTGCGAGAATGTTGCTATCCAGATGCAGGCTTTTGCATGTCTGCTACAGAGAACACACACGAAAAGATTTGCAGTTAAACTTTTGCGTTCGTTTTCATTTCAGTTCTGAAACTGCCTCAGCCAACAATCTGATAACGGCGGCGAGTTTTACACAGTCAGAGGAAGAATAACAAGAATCTTTACAGACTGATTTGTTTGGCCACCTGAGGCTGGACGTCTGATGAATATGGCACTAGCTGAAACACCTCAGGAGTTTCGAAGTTGTCCTCTAATTGGTTGAAGTAAACGAATGTGTCACATCGTTTAACAGTCCGCCTGGAAACAAGCTGAAGCCACCTAATAGAAGAAATAAGCTGTTGTATTTAAATCAGTGGCAATGATTAATTTCTAACATTTTTAAAACTTTTATGCATTTCCAAGCCCCTAAACATGACGCAGCACAAAACGCCATTGGTTGTTTTACCTGTCAGTCATATGTCCTCTTAGGCAGACCTTAGCCATTCAAAGCCGCCAAGGTTTCCAGACCCCTGCCATCAGTCTGAAGGTCTGGCGACACAAGCCTAACTTTGTTCTCTATAAGCACTGCAGTTCTTATTTTTTACCACTAGAGGCAATAATAAAATATACTGCAGAGATTTAGTTAGCATCAAGTATGCTAAGACAAACAAATCCATAAAAAAAAGTTGTCAAAAACAATGTAAAAGACTTGTTACTGTTAAATGATAAATAGGTAACTAGCTGTTAAATGGAAGTTAAAATGTTTTGACTTGTAAAGGAGGACTACAAAATGATATATAATATATAATATTTCCACATGTTTGTAAATGCATACATATAATTTTTTTTCGATTTAGTCCCCTTTCTCTGTTATTTAAACCACCACTCTTTTGGAAAGGATTTCTTTTAGATTTTAGAGCAGTGCTGTGGGGATTTCTCATTCAGCAACAAGAGCATTAGTGAGGTCAGGCACGGATGTTTGGTAAGGAGGCCTGGGGTGCAGTCTGTGTTCCAGATCACAGTCAGTGTTTAGTAGTCTTGAGGTCAGAGCTATGCGCAGATCACTTGTGTTTTTAACCACAACTCTGGCACACCAAGAATTCCACTTAGTACACAGGGGCATTGCCATGCTGGAACATATACATATACATGCCACTTATTTTCAGTAAGGGAAAATGAAAAGCAACGCAATTGTGTTACCAAGTGGAAACAGCACCTACATTCTATAAGGACAATAATATTAGGGCATCCTATTCCTGATTTATTCTCACTCTTACTCCAATAATAACTTCCACACTTCTGGAAAAACCTTTTAACTAGATTTTGGGGTATTTCCTTGGAGATTTTTCCTGAATAATAAGCCCTGTTAAGCAAGACGCTCGTTGTAGTGAAGGTGTAGTAGGTCATTAGTACCCAAAAGGCCAGTTTATAGAGGAGGTGATGAAGATGCTGCTAAGCCTTCCTCATCAGTGTTAAAGTGGGAGAACCATACAGGTGATATGAACACCCAGGTATCTGAAACTGGTGGCTGGTATTTCCTTTCCTGCATCACACTGAAGTGCAGAAGGAGGTTGCTCTCCTTACCCCGTGTTTTTACACCAGACTTTTTATCTCTTCCATGTTGGGTTCTTGTTGTAATCAGAGATCAGGCTTACCACAACAGTTTTGTCAACCAACTTGGCAATGGTGGTGAAGTTAAAATTAACCACACAGTCATTAGCAGTGTTAGCATGTTACTTTTAAAAATAATTAGTTCTTGTTACTGGTTATTTCTTACAGTTACTAAATGGGTTACATCATTATGAAAGTAACTAATTACCAGGGAAAGTAACTATCGTCTTCCCGTTTGAAAACTGTTCAAATATGTCAAATAACCACCCCTTAACATTATTAGGACACCTGATCATCACATCCAAATGTGTATTTCAAACATTCTATTCCAGATTTATTCTTACTATTATTTTAATAATAACTTTCACACTTTTGGAGAAGTCCTCGCACTAAAGTTTGGGGTATTCCTTTGGAGAGTTTTTCTATTCAGCATTAGTGAGGTCACACTCTCATGCCAGGTAAAGAGGTCTGGGTTCAGTCAGCATTTCAGTTGGTCCAAACGCAGTTCATTAGTGCTCTGTACAGGACACTCGAGTTCTTCTACACCAACCATAACACGTCCTAACATGTCCTCATCAAGCTAAGAGGCTTTGTGCACAGGGACATTGTCATGCTGGAACAGTGTTGAGGACACATCATGTCCTTATCCAGTTCAGAGAGTTTGTCCACAGGGACATTGTCATGCTGGAACAGTGTTGAGGACACATCGTGTCCTTATCAGTTTCAGCAGGGTTTGTGCACAGGGACATTGTCATGCATGCGGAACAGTGTTGAGGACACATCATGTTTACAGTCAGTTGTCAGGACATTGTCATCTGGACAGTGTCCTTATCAGAGGGTTTGTGCACAGGGACATTGTATGCTGGAACAGTGTTGAGGACACATCATGTCCTTATCCAGTTCAGAGGCTTTGTGCACAGGGACATTGTCATGCTGGAACAGTGTTGAGGACACATCATGTCCTTATCCAGTTCAGAGGGTTTGTCCACAGGGACATTGTCATGCTGGAACAGTGTTGAGGACACATTGTGTCCTTATTCAGTTTAGAGGCTTTGCTTACAGGGACACTGTTATGCTGGAACAGTGTTGAGGACACATCATGTCCTTATCCAGTTCAGAGGGTTTGTGCACAGGGACATTGTCATGCTGGAACAGTGTTGAGGACACATCATGTCCTTATCCAGTTCAGAGGGTTTGTCCACAGGGACATTGTCATGCTGGAACAGTGTTGAGGACACATACTGTCCTTATCCAGTTCAGAGGCTTTGCTTACAGGGACATTGTCATGCTGGAACAGTGTTGAGGACACATACTGTCCTTATCCAGTTCAGAGGCTTTGTACACAGGCACATTTTCATGCTGGAACAGTGTTGGGGCCTCTTAGTTGCCATAGAAAGAAATCTTAATAACTGCTGACATAAACAAAGATAAAAAAGATCAGAGAACATTGTGTGCTTCCAAATTTGTGGCAACTATTTGAGAAAGACACATTTATGCATCCACATAATGTTGGTCGCATAGTGAATAAAAGGAAAGGCCAGAAAAAGGTTATACATAAGACCTTAGTGACAAGGAACTGTAGAGATTAGCACATTTTGCCCTGAAAGTGTCCTGGGGGAATTGGTGCAGTACATATTGGACATCTATCACTGTTACACTGTTATCGGTCGGTGAGACAGATGATAAAGGTGCAATGAATCAGGCACTCATACATAATTGCTGTTTATTTAATTCCAAACTATCAGCACATCTGGAGGCTATTTTACCTTTGTGACTTTATTGCTCTATTAATCATTAATTAATCTGTATCTATTCTTGATTGTTCGCTTTAATTCACTTTATATAAGTATATACAGAGAAATATCTAATGTCCATACGTCCTCCAGCTGATTAAAAAATAAAGCAGTACCATGACGAATGTCAGTTTATCTCAGGCCACGATTCGTCTCCGTGGCAACACTGTCTAAGCCCACCAACGCAGACCACACACACACACACACACACACGAAGTTTAAGCAGAGGTCAGTGCAGAATCTGAAAGAAAGGGGTGAAAAGATGGAGAAGTTGAGGTGGGTGGGACGCCTCACAGAGGAGGATTAATATCGCAGTGTTATAACCGCCTATAACAGCGTGTGAGCGCTTATTACCCGGGTGGAATAACTCTCTCCCTATTCATTCACTATTCACCTTAAAACACACGCCGATTTGCTCAACATTCACTAGCTTTTACATTATAAACCATAACCCTTACATCACAATAGCCTGCGTCTCCACAGAGGAACCACACCTCGAGCGCTGGTCTGTGTGTGATGAATAACTGAACACACACACACACACACACACACACTGTTAATACTATCAGTGTAAAACACTATCCCCTATACCCTAGGAAATAAGCCTAACGTTACAGAAAAATATGTTTTGTACCAACCGTTAAACAGTCGTGATGCTCATTATCCAACAGCTAATTTAGACACTGGACCCCACAGACGCCCATATAATATAGTGCATTTATTCAGTTTATAAACCATACCAAATAAACACAAAAAATAGAGTTTCATTTATAAAAAGGTGTAAATATTAGGACTTCTTTCAAACCCCAGAGCGCAGCGGCGTGCTAACGGTCGCCTCTCTGCAGCTTCGCTAGATACACTGCCGCATTTGGACAAACCGAACAGCGTTAGCAAGCGGCTAAAGCGCTGAAATCAGATACAGCCCAGCCAGAAAAAGAAGAAAGCGCACTGCTCACCTCCGAGCTTCCAAGTCCGAACGACGAATATTAAGCCAAGAGTCAAGTAAAAGGTTTATTTTAATAACTCTTTAGCTTCTATGGAGGAATACTGCAAATGCGGCTTTTCCCATTACAGCAGTGTCAGGTGGAAAGCCGCACACTCATTCACACTGAGAATAAAAAGGAGACAAGAAGTGAGGGCAAGCCGGAGACATCAAAGTAGCCCAAACACATCCTCTTCTTGTCCAATCGTTTTTAGGCCCGGCGAAGAATGTCCCGCCTTTTCAAAAATAACAACCAATTACAAATCAAGCTAGCTCTTAAGACCCGCCCACTGAATAGGACCAGTCCAGCCACGCCTATTCCCTTATACACTTAAAAAATTCTAACGCATACTATCGCACTTAATAGTATGCGAGACAGCACGGAGCCGTTACCCAATGCAAGATAGCTGTGGGAAATGGACAGATGAACCATCCAATTAGAGCTGCGAATCTTGAGCGGATGGGATGGCACATAGATTAGAAGGCCAATAAGAGGTGAGAAGCAGGTGTCTGTGCGCCTAAGAGTCGTCTTGGATAATAACGGTGCCGTGGTGTGTGTTCAGGAAACGTTACGTGAAAGTGTGCATTTCTTTATTCAGCAACAATGCGGAGAAATTTCTGATCTGCACCTTTGTGTGACAGCAGGTTGAAATATCTTTTTAATGTTTCACAAATAACAATACATCTAACTAGTAATCAATTTTACAGAAAGATAGGCACAATTTATTCTACTACTAACAAATATACTATTACTACTACTACTATTAAAGTAATAATAATAATAATAATAATAATAATGTTATTACTATAAATCATAACTCATTTATTTTTGTTCTTTTTCTTCACCACCACCATCATCATCAAAATAATTTTTATATATGTTTGATCAAATAGCATTCATTCATTCATTCATTCATTCATCTTCTATACTCGCTTATTCTCTAATTCGGGTCACAGGGATCTGCTGGAGTCTATCCCAGTTGTCTCTGAAAGGGCGAAAGGCAGGAGGAGTACACCTTGCACAGGTCGCCAGTCCACCACACACATTCACACTCACTCCTATGGGCGATTTAGAATCACCAATCAACTTAACATACATTTTGAACTGTTTGAGGAAACCAGAGTACCTGGAGTAAGCGCACACAAGCACGGGGAGAACATGCAAACTCCATACAGAAAAGCCCCTGCCTGAGAATTGAACCTGGGACTTTCTTGCTGTGAGGCAACAGTGCTGACCGATAAGCCAAATTTTACATATTTCGTCTACAGCATTCCTGGAATTTAAGTACAATTCCTGTTACAGTCTTCAGTTAAATACATCGGCTAATTATATACTCTGCTATTAAAACATCCTGTGTAAAGCTGCAATTTAAGAAAACAAAGGTTTACTTGGAAATTGTTTAAATCTATTTACAGAGACAATAATAAGACAAGAGATCTATCTCAAAGATCAACATGCCTGCTTAATGTTTCTGTTTGTTGATGTTTTTAGAAAGAAACTTTTAGCAAAAATAACAAGAATAACACTTGACAGTTATAATTCATATCCTATTTTATTTGCATTACATATTGCTTTTGTAGAATTGTACGCTACAAGGTTTTTCTTGTGGTAACATGTCAGTAGTACATTTGGACTAATGCATAGAAATAGAGACTTGAAAGCAAAATAAAAAAAATAATAAAACGTGTTGGGTGCACATGTGAGAGGCATCTGATCTAAACATTTGTATATAAAAATAAAATATTAGACTTTTTGTCTCTCACACACAGACACACACAGACACAAACACACACACACACACACCCCTACACATGCAAAAAACAGGCATGCCCATATAACAGCAAACACCAAAATACAATAAACATTTATCTCACATTTCTAATTTAACAATATAGTTACATTTTCATTACTGTGCATATTGGAGCAAGTGACTGCACAGGGTAATAGAGGAATAAAATCTGTGTTACACTAAGTCAACTAAATAAAGTGTTCTCCACAGCCTTATGGTATATTGCAAACATATTGCACGCCGCAAAGGGCAAATTCTTCTGATCAAACATATCTTGAAAAAGTTTAGTTTGATTTCGCCTGCATCACCTCATCCACTCTGTCCATTGACTGATCTGTTTAGCAAAATTCTGGGCATTTTACTATAAAATTTTCTTTAATAAAAGGGATAAATAAAAAGGCAAAAAGGACAGTAACAGATAGGAACACCACAGCAACATAAGTATACAAACATTAGCCAAGGGAAAAATAAAACTGTGGCCATAGCAACTATTTAGAGTTGCCTTGGAGAACCCAAACTACAGAAAGTCTAAAAAGTAACAAAGCAGGGAAGCAGTTTAGTAGATGATTATCTACTGCACACTGACAAACTTCTCCAATTAGTGATTTTGTTATTTTTACACTCATAAAATTGCTTCTATCAGCTAAATGTGAGAAAGATTTAGTGCTGTGGTGTTTTTCACATCTGTTCATTGCATTTAAATTAGTTTAATTTATCCAAATAGTGAAAACATATTATTATTAAACTAAAACAACAAAGTTTGACACAGGGCAAGGGCTCCATCACTCCTACCCACCCCTCACTCCCACTGTTTTGCCTCTGGTGTTAATAAATCTTCTTTTAAAACAAAATAAAAGCCTGCTAGAAGTGAATGGCTGAATAAACATGAAATAAACCTCTTCTCACACAACTTTCAATGTTATTGTTTTCAGTACAATTTATTCTATTAAACTGTCTTTGATGTGTCCTGTCTAACACCGTCCAGTGCACTGTATTGTACACTGATGTGTGTTTTTTTAAAGAAACTTAGATTCTCATCCTACTTTATGTCACACAAACATCCTGGCAACACAATCGGTCCTGTATTTTCAAAAGCAGGCTTTTATAGGATTTTATTCAGAGTTGCACTTGTTACATCCATAAGGGATTACTGCTGTGTAGCTATCACTACTGAAACCCAGCAACTAGTGGCATTGTCTTTAAAAGACAACCAAGTTTAAATCAGTCAAGTGGGCCAATGCTACAACCCTCCTTATCAGAGTCGGTCCAAGACATAAGCAAACTAAGTGGCTGCTTAGGGCCCCCATGGCCACCAGGAGGCTCACATGAGTACATGAAATGTCAGATAATTTTGATACGTCAATGGACAATGTCCACAATACAGAAATGCAAAAAACCCCCAGCAATATTATGTTAACGGATGCAGAATGCAGAGATAAAAAAAAATAAGAAAATTGGGAAAGAGAAAAAAAGCAAGACTGAACTAGGCTATACAGTCTTTTGGTTATTTTTATGTTAATGTTTGAGAAAATGTAAAGAATGTTTAAGAAACAATAAGGGTTTGCTGTTACAATTAAAAATGTGGAAGGGTAACTACATTGGTATAATGTAAGTAACACTGCTACAACAAATAAAATTGCTAATGGATTTGCTACATTTATAGTGTGTAAATTATCAAGGATTGACAATAAGTAGTCGTACTGGTGGCACTTAGGAGCCCCTAAAGGTTTGGGCTGACCCTGCTTCTCATCCTATAATAGCCATTGGAATCCCTCCTAATAAGCCTCTATTTGCCCTGTTCCCAAACGGCTTTAATTCTTTCATTCTCTTATTGTTTGTTTTTTTTTCTTCATGGAGTCTTCATTTTTCTTCCTTTGTTAATTAGACTAATTAGTTAAAAGCAAAAAATAAGGTTGTTAATTTCATCCCTGACTTCCCCCTCTATTCTGTTCTGCTCTTATAATGTAGACTCCATTTGTTCAGTCATGAGTTGATATTTATATTCAATTTGTTGATATTTTCTTTTTGTTGCTTGCTATCACAGAAAAATGGCACCAGCTACACTACCTCCTTTCCTCCATTCTCTGCCCCTTCTGATTATGACTCTTTTCCTCTTTCTTTCTCTCATCAGACTTTCTGTACCACTGTACCATCTTCTCCCCTGTTTCCATGAAGCCTTTTTCCACTACTGCCTTTAACTGCTTTTGTATGCTCTATTTACTCTCACTGCGACCCTAATTCTCCACTATGCCCAGGACCCTTTGACCTCTGTGCTGAGAGTGAGGGTAAGTTTGTGGATGCTCAGTACATGTGCCACACCTAGAACCGAGAAGAATAGGTGAAGGAGAAGAGAAAGGGGAAGGAGGGATTCTGTCAGGGGAGGAAAGCTGCAAAGCAACTTCATTCTCATAGCAGAAAGAGGAACGGGAGCCGAAGATGTGCTTCTTCTCAGCTAGGTCTTTAGCGCTGAAGGATGGTGTGTCAGGAACCTCATAGGTCCTGTTGAAGTATGAGAAATCCACCTGGAAAGGAGTCAAAGGTCATTAATGTTTTGCAGCCCTCAGAAATACATTGTTACCTTTACATAATGGAACCATCACCATAGTGTTAACTGGTGAGTATCCCATTTACAGAAAGGACATATTCCTTGTCCCTTATTCTTTACGATGTTCCCAGAATGCATATTTTTTTTCTTTACCTGGTATACAGATTTCCTAGCAAATAGCACCGGTTCAAAGTGGTGACCCCAGAGAATCTCAGGTGCAATGTAAGAAGAGCGGCACTGCGTGGTCATTGCAGTGGCTTCAACCATGCCCTCTAGAATGACTACCACCTCCAAATTTTCATTGGACTCCAGCATTTTCCGGTCCATCTCAAAAAAAGGACTCTCCTCGTTGATCTCGTGGACAATGGTCACCGGAGACACTAAAAAGATCCGGTCAGTTCCTGTGTCAAATCCCACATTAATGTCCTTGTGGTCCAAAGGTAAAAACTCTCCCTCTGGGGTCACCCTTGGCTACAGGAAAAGAAAAGGAATTTTACTCTGTATGTAATTTATAGTCTGATATCATTTAGAGTCATATTTTTGTTTAAATCCAGAACAAAAAAAGAACATAACACAAAGCAAAAGAATAATCAGGATGTAATAACAAAATCTTGATATTTAATACAACGTTACTAAAAAATTTAGAGACATTTTGTGGACATACATTTCACTTCCCCAACCTTTTAAACTTGAATTACAAAGTACTAAACTTAATAAGTAAATTGAATTTTCATTCAGGTTCCTAAAAAGGGACAGCTGACCATCACATCTATCTATATGTTTCAGTTCATCCCAAAGACGTGGTGTTGCGGTCAGGACTTTGTGCAGAACACTCGAGTTCTTCCATGCCAACTATGTCGAAACATTGTCTTCATAGAGCTCAGTGGCTTAGTGCTCGTTCTAAAACAGTGTTTGCGCTTACAGCATACATCTTACAGATACATCCTGTTCTAAATTTAAGACAGTTTGAAAAAAAGACACAGTTATGGGCATGCTGTTAAGGTGTCCAATAAACCTTAGACCATATATTTTACAAAACTGTGAAAAGTTTCTAATTCAGAGTAGGTTACTTTGATCTGGAAATATCATCACTCTCTGAAACGTACCATGCATCTCTGTGTCTCACCTTCAGCAGCTGTGCTCGGACATGTGCCTCCACCAGGTGGCTTTTGCGTAGGTTTGCCACTCGCCACATCATGCAGAGTTTCCCGTCCCTCATAGCTATCACAGCCACATCCGAGAACACCAGGGTCTCATTGCGCTTCTTGGGCTTGGCAATCTTGGCCATGACAGCTCCGATGATGAACGCGTCGATGATGCAGCCCACAATGCACTGCACAACAACAGCAAACACGGCTAGGGGGCAGGCTTCAGTCACACTCCGGGAGCCATACCCTATAGATGTCTGTGTTTCCAAAGAAAATAGGAAGGCTGCCATAAAGCTGTTCACTTCCTGAAAACAGTGGTCAGACTCCAGAGGCTCCTCAGGCTCCTCCAGCATTGTTGAATAATCCACTATTTGCTTTGGTAAAGCCGCAGAAGATGATGAGTTATCTAAGCTGGATAAGGCTGGGATAATAGAGGATGAAGGTGAGGAACTTAAGTCCCCATGTCCGGCTGCAATAAGCCAGAAAATCAATCCAAAGAAAAGCCAGGAGAGTAGGAAAGACAAACTAAAGACCACCAGCATCCAACGCCAGCGAATATCTACACAGGTGGTAAAAAGGTCTGAAAGGTACCGCTGGCTCTTCTTGTTCATGTTAATAAAAGTGACATTGCAGCAGCCATCTTTCCCTACGAATCGGCTGCGAGGTCGTAAGTGAGGTTGAGCAGTAAGAGGAGTCGACAAGGAAGGGGAGACAGAAATGGTTCTTTCGACTCGCTCCCAGCCCCCTTCTTTTCTAGCCACACCCTCAAGCATAAAGCCACAGCCTCTGTCTCTTCCTCTCCACCTTCCTCTATTTTTGTCATGCTCATTATCATCTTTCTCATTTCTTTCAGAGAACCTCTGTGGACCTCCATTGGTTTGGCTACACAGGTTGCCATTGCAAGTTGGAGAAGAGAGGTCTCCAGAACAGACTCCAGTGACATCATCACTTTGAGCCAGCTTCAGGAGTTCTTCCTCATTAAGAGGGGTTTCTACCACAGCGCTAAAACGACGCTTGACACGTGCAGCTCCCATTAGTGATGGTGTGTGTGTGGTTTTTCAGGTAACATGTATGTGCACATAAACAGACAAATGGTTGCATCAAACGGGATGCGTATAAAAATTCCAGTTTCAACTATTGATACAAGAAAATCTTAGGATAATCAAAATCTAATTTTGTGTTGTTTTACCAAGAAAGAAACAGATCCAAGTCAGTTTTTAGCTGAAATAATAACAACATGACCTGAAGTGCATCATTAACAACTTCTCCAGTATTGTAGTTTGTTGGTTTCATTTCCATATTTAAAGTTACATTTCACTGAAAATCAAAATAAATCTGTATTATCCATCCATTTATTGTCTATACCTGTTTATTCCTAATCAGAGTCACAGGAATCTGCTGGATTCTATCCCAGCTGTCATTGGCTGGAAGGCAGGGGTACAGGACAGATCGCCAGTAGGTCTGTATTGCTGAACAATTATTTCCACAGCAACTTCACTGGATTTCAATGTGAGGCTTTGGGACTGGATGTCATTGCATAAGTATTGTATGTGAGTGAAAAAAGCAATAGAAATCACAACTGGGAAGAATAGATTAGAAAATACTTATAGCAAAAAAAACAGCATGCTTAAACAAACTCATAATCATAAAATCACTGTATTATGCAGATAGTCGATATTTCAGCTTTAGGTCTTTTATGCTTACAGGAAAATAATCGTGTAGTATAACCGAATTAATCACTGGGTGATTCCAGCTGACAGGTGCGGGCCATATGGATCAGAGCAAGCAAACAAAATACACATCATCAGAAAAATACATATCACATAACACACAGACCCACCAAAATAAGTCAAATCATACAGTAAACCCGTCCAAAAGTCATCTTTTGTGTAGTGTCTGGTTTCAGTGCTCGGAGTGGCAGAAAAGGTCATTCAAGAAAATAAAAGTTATATAAAAAGTCCTTATTCAAACTCCGAGAATAACAAGCTGCGGCCAAAAAAATATATATATATATATATATATATATATATATATATATATATATATATACCATCAAACACAGGTAAGCCTCAGGAGAACACTCTCTAATGTCTGATATGGGCTTGGTAAAACGAGGTCAGAGATACTAAAAAGAGTAAGATTAGATCAAATGGAACATGCAGGAAGTAATCAATATCTGGGCAGATTTTTCTAAAAAGAAAAAAACTATTTTAAAACCATCTGCTTTTAGCTGTGCTAAGAATATTTTGGTTGAGTTAAAAAGAAGTAAATGTGATTTGACAAGTCATACATTTAATATTTTTTCTTAACCAGGTTTTGATGTGTGGTTAGGTTTGCTCGCAGAGGAGAGCTCTTATAAGGTTAGTTCTACTCAAGAAGCCATTTGGCCTCAAGAAGCCATTTGGCTGAAAGTATGAAAAAAGGAAACTAAGAAAACAAATAACTTAAACTAATTAAATTCTCCTGTCATGGATCTTACAAATGTACTTCCTGTTTATGTCAGCTGTTTCTGTCCATATAGTTTGAAGGGCAGTAGTCTAGTTTCTTTTCACCCTGACCTAGAAAGAAACAAACAGTTAAAAACAAAAATGAAAGCAAAAAAACATTGATAGGTTTAATCTAATAATCTTTTAAAGAAAGATAAATGTGAATAATTACCCATGTTGATGTGTGATTATTGTGAATCCACCGTGTTAAAGGTTAATACGAATCGATGCCATGGCTCTCTATTGCAGGCGTTGATCATTTGGTCATCGGCAACTGAGAAATGTATATTACCAAGAACGGTCAACTAGATAATACACTGATTATATGCTAAGTAAAATGAGTTAATGAGCAGATTTAGCAGTAACATGCTTATAGATCAATCCAATTTAATTCATTTGTAGATGTCATTGTCTCCAAGCATTCAATCTAAAATGACAAAGCATAACAATGAAATTAATACTTATTCCAAATAAATATTGGCATAAGGAAACACTTCCTGAGACATTATAAGGAAGGAACCTTGAATGAAACAAGACCTAAAAGGACCCTATCATCATTTGGGTGACACCGAAGGGTCTGGGTAAATAATTTAGTTTCTACCTGTATATGACATTGCGTAAACAGGATGCCGGCATGATCAAAACTGAAACAGAAGCATGTTCCAAATTTCTATTTGCTGTTCTATAAATTCCCATTTTTCCTCATTTTGTCTAATTACTGAGCTTCACAGAATGCGATTACATTGAACTAGGATTGAAATTGAGCTCAATTAATAATGTAAAAAGATCCAGAAGTGACCAGCTTAAAAGAATAAGGTCTCACTTCGTGAGTAGTTGTGTTCGGAAACTATCATCTTAGTGTTTGACCCTTCCAAACATTATGCACAAATAACCCAGGGCTTAATTTGTCTGTTTGTAGATGCTCTGTCTATTCTTTTCTGCTAAACTCATTGATTTTCCTCTTTCTCACACACACACACACACACACACAACATCCCATTGATGCAGAATTATTTGAGAACACAATTACACAGCATGACAATAGCACTGTAGCAGGAAAAAACTAACTAACCAACCAACCAATCAACTGATAGATAGATAAATAGATAGATGGATGGATAGATAGATAGATAGATAGATAATCAACTAGATAGTAGATAGATAGATAGATAGATAGATAGATATAGATGGAGATAGATAGATAGATAGATAGATAGATAGATAGATAGATAGATAGATAGATAGATAGATAGATAGATAGATGGAGATAGATAGATAGATAGATAGATAGATAGATGGATAGATAGATAGATAGATAGATAGATAGATAACACTCAAGATGAAAGGCCAACTTTATTAGTACTTTGCACATAGTAATGCCATATATTTGATAAGATTAATAATCTCCTACTCCTATCCCATACCCAAATTTAACAACTGTCTACATAACTAAAAATAAATTATCTATTTGAATTTTGTTAAGGTAGTAGTTTATAGTCAGTTCAGAGTGAGAATTTGGGACCCTAATCTTCTGTCGTATCTCTCACTGGGATGTTTCCCTTATTTGATCATGTTTAGTTATTATATAGGCAGGTTAAGCTCTGAATATCATTTCAGTGTCACTCAATAAGCCCCGGATAAGATAAGCTCTTCATCTTCATTTTTTCATTTTGTTTGACCTTAACAAAATCCAAAGCTGTTGAGAATCAGAACACCTGAAAGCTTTTTTTATTATACTGTTATACCATATGTTCATAAATGATATTACAGTGTTTCGTTGGTAGTGTAGAGTGCGATAGTTATTACGGTTAGTGCGGCAACAAGAAAAAAGAAAAGTGACAAATAAAGTAAAATTCTTCAAATTATATTATCAACTATCTTTAGTGTGCTAGAAATGATTTTTTTTTGTTTACTGGTAGACTTTAACAATAGGACACTGCATGAAACTGCATGGCTGCTGAAATGTTTTAGACAGTTTTATTAATGTATATTACTATTACGGTAATTCAGATTAGCTGGTCACACAGTTACAGCATATACTGAGCTAGAAACTTCTTTTGTAAGCTAGAAATTCCCTGTTAATTACATGTATATTAAGCTTCCATCAGCAGTACAAAAGCAACCCAGATACAGACATGCCAGTCAATAGCACCATTATTCTCCCAGTACCACCCATGTGCTTGTATGTCAATATATTCACATAAGCGTTTGCTCACCCTTTCATTCACTTGCTCTGACTTTTTCTCTCCTAATGTTAGTCTATGTATGTCAGTCAGTAAGAGTGCATTCATTACTATTAAGTTTTTTTTTTCTGTTTACCATTGAACAAACAGTTTATATTACAACGGTTTACCCTTTATACTTAAACTCAGCTTTTAAATCACAGGGACACACTAAAAAACACAGCTATTCCGCTTGTGGGGGAAACGAATGGAAACGGGTTTAAGCACAATTACTGTTTAATTCGTGTCATAATTTATGCAAAAGACATTTAAGTAACTGTGGCTCTGAGAACACTTGATAAGAGGCAGTGCATTATATAGACATTGGATGCATTGGAACATCTAATAGTTTTTTTTTTCAAACACCCTATGTCAGATTTTGTGTCACAATTCCTCATAAAATAACCTCCACCCTCCTGAAAATGCTTTCCACTAGATGTAAAGCATGGCAGAAATTAGCTCATTCAGCTACAGTAGTAATAATGAGTTTAGGTACTGATGTAGGGTCAGGGTTTTATTTCACTGTCTTCTCTGCCTGCTATATGATTGGAATAACAATACAATCTTCTTGACTTGACTTATTCAGTGGGGTTAGTTTTTTGGACTGGGCAGTACAATAGAGTTTTTCCACACCAACCATAACAGGGCATGTCTTCATGGAGCCCAGGGGCTTTGTGCACAGGGGCATTGTTATGTTGTAACTGTGTTACAGAAATTTTGATGCTACAGCATATAGAGACATCTCAGACAGCTGTGTGTTTCTAACTTTCTGTTGACAGTTCACACACTCATGCGGTTGTACTTATAAAGTGTCCACAAACTACTGACTATATGACAGAATCGAAATAGTTACTGCTTCTAATAGTAATAGTACTAAAATAGTATATTGCTTCTAATCTCTAATTCAGTTTGTCAGTGTCACCATATCATAAGAAAACAATCCCAAACAGTCTTTTAGTCTTTTTAGTCTTCAATCAACCAATTATAATCATCAGCGTGTGCCAACCAAACCTGCCTCAATCCATTTTTTAATCTTTTCCTTTATTGTCCATGAAAAAACTGAAAAACTTTAACTAAGTAAATACTAAAAAAAAGCTTATTGGTGGGGACTTATCAATTATCGATAGCGATTCATCGATTCTGAAACAATTTACTGACACTGACAATTTCTGTATTGACAGTTTATCACAACATGAAATTTTTATAAACTATATTAAAATGATTTATGATAGTCCAGGGACAACATTAGTGGATTTAGACTGTATTGATTATAATGAAATATAATAATAAACGTGGCAGTGAATCATAAACAATGACTAATAAACAATAGATCTGGAATAGTGAACCTGTAGATCACGCAACAGAGCAACATTCTTACTATAAAACAGAACGTATGTTTATTTAATCAAATCACAACCTTTTGAAATTTAACAATCACAAGTTATGTTTTTTAAAAGTATAAATTCTAAAAAAAATCTAAAAATTGACTTTTTATCTTGTTATTTAAAACAATTATTCGTCACAAAGGCTAGAGAAATGCTCACACATTAGATAAACTGCACATACATGTTGTAAACAATTGTTCATTTTAGCATGTAATTTATTACATAAGTATTTTATGTTTTTTTTTAAATAAATATATGTAAAATATTACACTTTGGTTTACAAGGAGCAAAAACTTCAAATATAGATTGAGGCGGGTTCGGTTGGCACACACTGATGACATCAGATAGGTTTGATTGGTTGATTGAAATGTTGATCCAGGATTTTAAAAAAGGATGTTAATCCAGGATCACATCCTACTTAATCACAAGGTTACTTTGATCTCACTATCACCAGAAACATAAATTGCCCAGACTTGATATCCTGCCATTCACTTTTGCTAAAGTTATTTTTAAAAGTCATCATTTTAGACGTCAATCCTATGCCGGGTCATCATTTAGGACAGTACGGTTCTCTGGATAGACAAATTACAAATGAAATAATGGGAAAACCTATAACAAGCTTTGGAGGGAAAAATACTGTAGTCGTAAGCTGTTACACAATCAGTTCAAATGAGGTCTGTCATAAATACATCCAAAGCAAAAAAAAGAGAAAGTAGTGGCTATATGATTTCTGTATGTTTATTACATGCTAATCTCAAGATCATAATTTGATTGTTTTCAGTATGGTTGCATATATTTGTGAGTGCATGTGCTGCATTATAGAGCATGCTATAAAAATAAAGCTAAACTGACGTGTGAAGGCATACTTAGGCATAAGTGATCCAAGCAAGTGACTGAAAATAAAGCGTCACATGTCTGCTAAAGTGTTGAGAAGATAAAATACTGCTTGATAGCTATAAATATCCAAAGATAAACTTATAATTACATTAGCCATTAAAGAGCCACAGGAACCCACCTTTCACACGTGCTGTTCATGGGACAATATTTTTAGATAAAAACTGGAAACTGTAATTAAAAAATAACTCAGGTGAATATTTAACTAAATTGATAAATTCCTAAATGCATATAGATGCAAATAGATAAAATTACTGATCCATTTCAGGGTCATAAATTCTTTCAAATTAGAAGTTATTTATAAAATTTATTTTATTTCAATTAGTTCGGTTATCTTTAAAAAAGAAAATTGAAAAGAAATGTATTAATTTTACTTGATACTTGTAATAATTACATAATCATCAAAATATAAATCTAGGATTGCTGTCAGCGGTGTATGGGGGGGGCACATTGGGCTTGTAATTATAACTTATTTGATCAAACAGTTACATATTAAAATTAACGGGTCACACACAAAAAAAATACAATTAGGTCAATCAGCTGTTATCGCACATTTGTGATTTAACAATAATTTGACTATATATAGTGCAAAGTTTTAGTTTAGCCCTACATTATTTCAGATCTGATTATTAAGCACAACCCGGGAAAGAAAAAGGAAGTTAATCTAAACAAAGTGGTGATAGTAAAAATGATTGACTGAGAATTCATGTAAATCTTTACAGTTTAGACATCAGCTATAACAGTTTTTATTTTTAAAGATTTACAATATTTCTTATGTTAATGTGTGAGTTCATAGTGGTCAATGTTCATCCATTTTGTTTTGATGTATTAAATGATCCACACAACAATATGTAATGTTTAAACTGTTTATATTAGCCTTAAATCCTAAATTTAAAAAAAAAGAAAATGAAATCAATATTCACTATGTTCTGAGTGAAAATAAAAACATTTTAAACTACATGGCATGTATAGGCAACTTGCTCCAATAACATGCAGTACAATAGTATCAGAATTGATAAATGACCTCACTGCATAGTGCAGTCAATATTTTAACCTCTAAGCCTCTAAGACAGTTGCATTTTAATAAATATTACTAAATAAATGATGCATGAATTATCACTCACCGTTGTCCTGTTAAGAAAATAGTATTCAGCCCCGTGTTTATCCAGTAATGAAAGATACCAGTGTGAAGCTGCTTTTCTGTTTCATGTCTCTGTAAAGGCAACTATAAAGACTGACAGAGAGTAATCCGGCAGCCCCCCCCCCCCCCCCCATCTCTCTCACTCTGGCCTTTTTTTTTGCCCTTTTAATAAATACATTAACGAATAAAGTTTTTGTTTATTCGTTAATGTATTTATACTTAATGTATTTTTAATTCATGTTTAAAGATGCAGCAAGCAATCTCTGTTTTATTGTAGCATGGACTAATTTTGACAAATCGTTATAATAAATTTTTTATCTCAAGGTCATATTACAAGTCACATGCTTAAAACCAAACGGACATCTTTTATTATATTTTGTCCAATTTCTGTAGAATAAGCAGGAAATTGCAGGATACAGTTATATACTGCAGACACGTTGTAGATGCCAGTTAGCCTACAACACATAAAAAGCACTTAAAACACTTAAAGAGGAACTTTTCACCCAACTAGAACCAGCTAGATAATGCAAACATTGTACTCAGGACAAATGTGTTAATAACTAAGTAAATATCCACCTCCTTGTGGTTCTGATATAGAAATAAGCTTTAAAAAATAATGTCTTGGAGTCAAGTGATCTAAGGGAAGCAGTCAATTATTGAACTAACAGATAGAAGATAAGATATTAAATGAATTTTAAGAAGCATTTAAACAAAGCTACAGTGGTAAACAAGTACATACTAGTATGCAAATACTAGTATTGGTTAATTAGCTAATTTAACTCCATCTTTTGATAAACATACATGCAAACAAACAAATAAATATATGTGAATTTTTTTTGCAGGAATTGAGTCTTGGAAAATGTGTCTGAGGGAAAGAACAAGAGCGAGAGAGAGACAGAGAGCAAAGAGAGACAGAGAGAGAAAGAGACAGACAGACAAAAAAGAGAGAGAGAGAACGAGAGAGAGAGAGTCAGACAGGCAAAGACAGACAGACAGAGAGATAGAGAGAGTTTCTGAGAAATGTGTCTGAAAGAAAAAGCAAACGCGAGAGAGAGAGAAAGAGAGGAGAGAGAGACAGAAAGAGAAAGACGGACAGACACAAGAGAGAGAGAGAGAGAGAGAGAGAGAGAGAGGAGACAGACAGACAGACAGACAGAAAAAGAGAGAAAGAAAAGAGAGAGAGAAACAGACAGACAGGCAAAGAGAGACAGACAGAGAGAGTGAGAGAGAGGAACAGACAGACAGAGAGAGTGAGAAAGACACACAGACAGAAAAAGAGAGAAAGACAGACAGTGAGCGACAGTGGGAGAGAGAAAGAGAGAGAGAGAGAAAGCGAGAGAGAGAGAGAAACAGACAGACAGGAAAAGAGAGACAGACAGAGAGAAAGAGAACGAAAACAGACAGACAGAGAGAGTGAGAGAGAGAGAAAGAGAGAGAGAAAGAGATACAGATAGACAGACAGACTGACAGAAAAAGAGAGAAAGAGACAGACAGATAGTGAGCACTGAACACTGAACAGGTTTTTATAGCAGTGGATCTACGAATTGAAACCTGACTCTGTGTTTTGCTTGTATTGACATCAACCTATTTTCCTCCAATAATAAGCACAAATCAATACAGATCAATAGTAGCTGTACCATGAACTAAACACTAGAGGGCAGGAGCCTGTAAGCTGGGGAAATAAATTGTATATTAAAACTCAGTCACACAGTTAATAAAGTCCATTTAACCATTAAAAGAAATGTCAGTGTGTGTCAGAAACTTTTATCAGAAGAGTCAATCAAATTCAATCTTTTAAATCAATAGACTGATTGTAGGGTCAGTCTTTTAATGCTGAATTACTATAAACCGATTAGGAAACCAGAAAGGCTGGACATCCTGATGTTTGAATGAGGAATCTGGTAATAAAATATGAATTTTATTTATGCTCAGTACATCATCCAGCATTACACTAGGTAATGTTTACAAAACCTTCTGTGACATGCATTTTTGAGCACCACAAAAAAATTGAAATGAAACAAATGTACAAATCTTTGGACTTGGGGAGGAACCCAGAGTACCCAGAGGAAACCATTGACAGAGTGCACTTATATACATTTACATTTCTGGCACTTAGCA
This sequence comes from Bagarius yarrelli, assembly GCA_005784505.1. NCBI lineage: Eukaryota > Metazoa > Chordata > Actinopteri > Siluriformes > Sisoridae > Bagarius > Bagarius yarrelli. The sequence goes on along the minus strand of VCAZ01000010.1, from coordinate 2,542,207 downwards.
GACGCTCATTTATTTAATATAATTATTAAATAAGGTTGAGCGTTAAAGACCATGTGCAAGGGAGCAGCAGTGGCAGGAGTATGAACCCGCAATTTTCCGGTCAGGAGGTCACTTCCACAGAGGCAGAAATCGAACCGCTAATCCTTCTTACAATTAAAAATAAAAATAAATAAAACATTTTTTGCTGTTGCTGCTAATGATATTAACCACTTTATACCTGATAAGACATTCTTTCTACTGACAGTTGGCATTTAAGTGTTTTTGAATCCTTCTCGCTGACTTTACTGTGAAACCCAGAACAGGTTAACTCCAGAACAGAAAATTGGATTTGGCAGCTATAGAATGTCCCACACCAAAGCTCCCAGTTATGCAATGTGCCAGCGTTCATATTGGTTCCATCTGTAGCGAGTAAACCAGTTACAGACACACTGAACCTTACATTATTAAAAATCCTATTTTCAATGTCAACTGGAATTTCTCCGCACATAGGAGAATTGTGATCTTAGTTTTTTAGACACAAAATTGTGATTATCATCAAATATTTGGTTTTGATGTCATGAAATTGAACACGAATGAATGACACATGCAATAATTGTCAAAATTATTGGTTTCAAAATTATTCTAAGTACATAAATATTTGGTAGGATCATCTACAGACAAAATAACAGCACTGAAGTTCTTCCAGCAATGACCGAACTAGGTTAGCATCTAGTTTTTCCTGTGGAATCTGCTGAACACTTTATATTATTGTCAATTAGCATAAACGGGAATTCTTTTTGTGTTAAAATGTTTACATTCATCAGGGCACTGCTGGCTTTCAATAGCTTCATTTATTTTAAAAATATAACTCTGAAAATATATTGCCCCTATAGGCTAATTAAAAACACAAAAACGTAATTCTTTAACACCTGAGTGTTTACTTTTATAACTGCTAATAACCTCCTCTGTGGCCGGAGGTAGTAAAAGGTAAACACCTTCATACAATATTCTTATGTTTGTGGATGTGGCACTTAAATTCAGACTGTTAGCCATATGGCAAACACTGAACTAAAAATCATGTTATTTTTACATTTTACAATTTTGTGTTTTTAGGCTGAAATATTCTGGGACTTAGCAGAATCCATGATTACATCAATCTTCCTAAGAGTTCCTAGACAGTCAGCCGCAAAACAGCCCCAAGCCAAATTTTACAGAAGGAATCAACTACTGTTCATTGTATGAAACCTATTTGTGATGGAACATCTGACACATAATTGCAGTTTCGGTGATGTTTGGTGAAGTTCAGGTGCTGCATTTTTTACACTAATTTCTCTTTTTTTGCTGCTAATTTAAAACAACAATCCAATAAACTGCAATTCTATGCAAATCTTTTCAGTTCTTTTTTCTTCCACCATAATCCTCCACACTATGCAGTGTAATCATGGATTCGTGAATTCATTTCCATGTATTTAATCTCTAATTTACACCCCAGAAAATCTAGATATGGTCAAGAAAGTGGGTAGTCTTGGAAATACTTGAAAATTTGTATAATATTTGTTTATACAAATAGCGGTAAAGGTTTTTCTAAAATAGCCATATTTCATTATTTTTTAATGAAAAGGCAAAAAAAACCATTTAAACTAGTTTTGTCTGTCAATATTTAATTGAAATTCTTTATATGTCACACTTTACAGTAGCTCATATGAAAGTATGCACACTGCGCTTTGATCACTGGTATTTTTTAATTAGGATTCTCGGTTTTTTTTTGCTAGTCAGATAAATTTGATGGTTTCCCTAATCAATGCAATGGTTTCTGCCAATGTAAGATTTATTTCTCTATCTAGCGTTTACATCATATGAGAGGAAACGTTCATTCCTTACGACACATTCTACTGGGAATCAGTGTCTGGGTCGCTCACCTACTTCCTGGAGCAGATTAGACATGATTATTCGTGCATCCCGTAGGGGATGACAAGACATTTCCAGTCAGTTACTGTTTCTACGCCAGGGTAACGAGCCTGCAGCAGGTTATGCTATGAAGTTACGTAGATTAGTGTTTCAAAACAGATGGAACGATGAAACATTAAAATCTGTATTTCAGGAGGTGCATAACACTGTCTAAGAGCCAAGGTGACATATTGGGACAACTAGTTCATTTTATCAGTACATATACATTGCAGTGTAAATGGATAACTTGCCACGCAATAGCCCCTATCCCAAGAGACTGGCCGAATTTCATACCACCCGTACAATGTTTTTGGTATACTCCATCAGCCCACAAGGGGTCATGAATGACCAGAACAAGGTGAGCGCAGTACCTGAATGGCCTCGTTCTATTATAGTGAAGGAGCTACAGCAGTTTATGTGGTTCGCAAACCTTTACCGCCAGTTTATCAAGAACTACAGCCTGACTGCTGCACCACTAATGTCACGCCTCAAAGGTAAACCACAAGGTTGCCCTGGATTGGACGTTTACTACTTCCCCCCATTACACCAACCTGACCCCACATTACCTTTGTCACAGACCTCCCAGGAGTCACACAACGTTCCTCAAGATCATTGATCCCTTTTTGAAAGCCTGTCGACTCAACTTTTGCCACATGTTTCACACTTACCAGAAGACATAGTGTCATTGTGTCTGACAGGGGCCCACAATTTTCCTCACATGTATAGCATGACATTATTGTCAGCCTAACATCTGGCTGTCATCCTTAGTCTAATGGACAGACCAAACAGCTAAACCAAGAGCTTGAATGCTATTTAAGGTCCTACTGCAGCCAAGAAATGGATCAATTGAATAGAATAGAGTTTTTATAGTGGGCTGAATACTCTCAAAACTTGCTCACACACTTGTCCACTGGGATCTCTCCATTTTAATATGTGTTGGTCGCACCTGTAGTGGATGACTGAATGTGATGCAGCGCACAGGTCTGGGAGAGTGCCCATGTCAGGCTATAATAGGAGGCCAGAGAATCCCAGCGGTCCAGAAAAGGCACCCACACACAGCCTACCAGCTAGGACAGAAAGTATGGTTGTTCACAAAGGACCTACAATTATGTCTGAAAGCTAAAAAACATATAAATAATGGGACAAATAAACCCTGTTACATACCGACTAGCGCTGCCAGCTTAATACCAGATCGCATGGTCCTTTCATAATTCATTACTTAAGCCCTACCATCAATCATGCTCTGAACTGCTCCAGCCACAGCAAGCGTCACCTTAATTCTGGATTCTTGAAGGTGCGGGATTACAGTATTTGGTTAATTGTCAGGAATACGGCCCTGAGGAGAGATTCCCCGATATATACCCGTCCTCTCAATCAAGCTGGAATTCCACTGCGATCATCTTACTCCCCCCAAAAATGAAGGACCTCTTTACCACTTCGTGTTATTAGCTTGATAAGCTAACAGTTTATTTGCATACCGAGTGCTACTTTATGATATCTCTGCCTTCCCTGTTATTGACCCTTGCCTTAATTTGACTGTTTTTGATTATTGTGGTTTTGGTTTGATGTAAATAGCATTTGTCTCTGTGTACCGACCTTCTGTCTGCCTCTTGATTTTCGCTACTGCCTTATGTCTTGGATTGTGTGTGTTTTTCAACAAATCATCATCTGCAAATGGATCTTTCCATGTGATGGTTCATCTCTGTCAAAGACAATGATGATATTGAGCTAATATTATGAGATGCCTGGGCTTCTGAAATTATGATTCTGAAATAAAATCATGGTAAAATTCTGTGTAAGGGTATCAGAACAGATAAATAAAAATAATTCATTTGTCTATACTGACTAAAAAATGTCGGATAAGATTAGTTTCATTCAGCCAGGAGAACAGAACCCCAGTGCACTGGTATAAAGGGTTTTAAAAAGTAGATACACAGGTAAGATGTTGATACACAAGTAAAGGTGTGTTTATTTACTTTTTAGTCATATAATGTGTGTATTTATAAAGCATGCCAGTCCTTCTATTTTTGTTGCTAGCTATATTATTAGTCATTATCTTTTGGGCTGATGTGTGCAGCATGTGAGTACTATAGTATTTTTATCATTCATACTAATTACGGCTCCAGACAACAGATACAGGTCTGTTTATGACCTGCTGTCTGACGCAGGAGTCAATATTCATTAAGTCTTTTCTATACTGTGGTGGTTTAACTAATGACTCTGCTTCTACTCAAGCCCCAAAGTCACAGTCAAAACAGTTTTTGCAACCTATGTTTAAGAACAAGAAGATAAAATAATTAGAGAGAAGAATAATTCGAATAAAAAGATTTTAAATTTGTGTAAATAAGGAAATAAAATGAGAACATTCAGTCAAAAACTCTAGATATATTTGTCTAAAGATCTCATTTTCAACTTTATATTAAGGATATAATGATGATGATTTTAACATGCCTAGTGTTTACTACATGTCCAAATCCCAACATTCTTAGCTTAAAAATTTAATTTGGCTGACTTGTCATATAAAAGCTTTACAAAGGATAAAGAAAAACATGTCAATTGAATTTATATTACCTTAGCATCAAAATGAATTGAAATAAACATATGATCCAACTGCAAAATACTCCTCATCTAATTTAAAGGAACCCAAAGTATGTGTTGATAGATAGTGTGTGTTTGTGGTGTATAAAGGTTTTTAAGAAATTCTTATAATATAGTTTAAATGGATATCTAACCATAAATAAGTCTTGAAGAGAGAAGAGAGAGAGAGAGAGAGAGAGAGAGTGAAATGAACTTATTTGCCCAGAACTGAAGGGAATAGGACTTGAGTTCAGGAAATTAGCTCTGGGAGAAAGTGAGTACAGGCAGCAGTGCCAGGCATGGTGGATCAATAATTCATTCTATGCTCCATTAATCAGACAAGAAGGGAAACCATTTGTTATGTACAAAAATGTCCACCCATTTAATTAAACCTGTAGTTCTGATGTAGGCAAACAGGTGGGAAGTCTGTCAGAGGACGGTCAAACACTTTAAAAAATTAATTAACATAATGTAGGCAAAGCACAAGGGCATTTGCAAATTTAAAGACCCACGCTGATGTTTATACTTGCTGTGGGATGTAATTCTTTCAATAAGGTAATTATTCAGGTCACTTTTAAAACATGCAGCACTAAAAGACACACGGGCCCAGTTGGGGGTCTGAACAGTATGGAGTGTGTGTGTTCAGAAATTCTACCCCCTTTGATCTACACATGCAGAGACACCCAAAAGAGGCAGACCATGTTACACAACAAGAACACAAGCCACCATGGAATGATACCTGATGTGAACAATTAATCAGCTGTGTCTTTATGTCAAATGCACATAGTGATCATGTGATCCTTGCTGCTATTTTCAATATAACAGGAGTTAAAAACCTTTAAAAATGTAATGTTGATTCCTGATGCTGATATGTTATTTAGGAAATATGTGTATCAGGAAATTAGTATATTTAAAGCAGCTCATGCAAATAGATGTAAACTGACATCTTACATGTCAATTCTTAAAAATGACTCCTAATTATAATAAATTATGATTATAATAATCATTGCATATTGAAGCAAAATATTCACATTTTATTTTACTATCTCTCTCTCTCTCTCTCTCTCTCTCTCTCTCTCTATCCTTTGCCTATTTTGGCAGACCGGTGCCAGGTATTTGTTGAAATTCCACACACCCCGCAGGGAGAAATATGTTCCCTCCCTCTGCTCTCAGTCCTGGTGCCTGTCTATGTCCATCTTGTGTGTGCAAACACACAGCACATGCTTTAGACACCTTGAACACACAAACCTAGGTCAGAAGTGCCAAGTGAACACGCGATGGGTCCATTAGACTAAATGTTAATGCTGAAATTATATACATAATAATTACAAATTAACCCAAACATATAAGTAACCCAAACATATAAGTATTATTTATAAATAATAAACTTTAACGAAACATAATTTCATCAAAAACTGGTTACTTTGTAGTCTGGTTCTTATGGCATTAGCATATGACGTGATAAAAATCTAGACAGATTTTTTTGCCAGGAGGGAATAATAATTTTTCTTCCATTTTTTTGTAAGCCAGAGACTGAGAGCTAAGCTTCTGATGCCACACTAACATACACACACACACACACACACACACACACACACGCTTTTTATCCTCCATGGGATTAGATGTCTTTGAGGGCTGCCAATGTTAGTGTTGAGTGCTAGTGTGAAGTAGAAGTGTGTTGGGGATGTGTGTGTTGGCTCTAAACTATGCTGGATGTGCAGATATGTGTGTTGGCTATGAAATGCACGTAGTTCTACAGTGTGTGCGTGCGTGCATGTGAGTGTGTGTGTGTGTGTGTGTGTGTTGGCACAAGGACTGAATCTGAAGTTGGTGTCAGTAGCTCACAAGAAGACAAAGCTATAACTCTTTTTTTTCCCACTCCGGTCAGTGGTTTAGACACATGTTCCTTTCCACTGGACTGCCTTTATCCTATGAGTCATTCTCATTTTACAGGAAAAAGCATGTGTGGACCAAGTAGCTTATGATACTTTGATTATTATTAAATTACTATTTTATATGTAAGCTACAGTTATTATGCATAATTAATATAACACAACAATTTAGTAATTGCTAGGCATGTTTGTAGTGTAGCACGATAATTTTGTGTGTTTTTATGCAAAGGCTACAGTTGATTTTTACTTTGGGTTAAAAGCAATGACTGCTGTAAGTCTTAAATATATTAAATTTAAGCTTCATCTAAAGCTTCTATCAAATAATATGCGTTCTTAAACTTTATATCATACAGATCAACTCCTTGACTACAGGGATGATGATATCTTTTGCCACATTTTCTAAACATTTCTTTCCATTTAATGGTAATGTAGGCTATTCCCGTATAGCCTTAAGGGTGCAATACAATATTTCATATGGTTTGAAAGGTATTGAGCTGCGGTTTGGATGGTAGCAAATATCGAAATGTTATCCTGCATTTTTCAAGCATGATTAACCTATAATAAGGTCTGGAACTGGCTTCGAGTGAGCTAATGGCTTTTAAACGTGTTACTCCTTATACTGGGTTCATCATATAATTTAATTCTTAAGTAGGCATGCCGTTTCATATGTGTCATAAATATTTTTGGGTGCATAAAAGCAGGGGTGCTGCTATTAGAATGATTCTAAGGGCCTGTGCATTTTAAGGGCCCATGAGGGCTTTTTTATTAGTAGTAACAGTAATAGTAACACGCAGTAATGTAATAGTATGTTTGGTGTGGTAGGAGGCAAAACCTTATATTCTTTTATAGGTTCCCATAATTAATAGAGCTTTTTTTTTGCAACCAGTGTTGTAATATTGTCTCACAAATGTGTTTTACTGTCAAAATCACAGTAAGAAATTGTTATTAGTGTTGCTTCACTAAACTTTATATTGCTTAATTATTCAACTTATTTTTGCTGCATTTAAAAGGCGGAAATCAGCAAAAGTGCCAGGTTATTTGTAATTAATTAATTAATTTCCTTCGGTTCATTAGGCCCCGCCCCGTTTCCCTCTTGTCCCCGCCTCTTTGGCCGCAGTTTTTAACTGAGTCAGAGGAGGAGCGAGATGAGCCAGGTGTAAGTGCAGCTTTCATCAGCAGCTTGAAGTTCTCACTTAGAACTGTTCGTCCTGTCTTTAAAGAATTATATTTCGTTTCGCATAAATACGTGTGGAAACGATATTTTTGACTGATAACGGACACGTTTTTGAAATGGAAAGCCACTACGGAAATTTTGCGAAGTCTGTGTCGTGCTGCGGGTTTGGACCCGTGCACACTGAGTGAAACATGAGCATCTGAGCACTGGAGATGAAGGTAAACCAAGTTTACACTGACGTGTTTAATACATTACTTATGAAAGGGTTCAGTAATTGTGTCATAATTCTAAAAAAAAAAACCTGGTGGAATGTGATTACATGTTTGGCATCAGGGAGGCACATGCTAGTCTCCTTACGTCATTGAGTTAATTAAAGCCAGTATGACAGTTCTTAAACATTATTATTATTATTATTATTATTATTGTTGTTGTTGTTGTTGTGTGTATTTTGCTTCTGGAATTAGGTCATTTTCAGACCTTTTTTCAATAGTGTTAAAACTGTTTTACAAAATGAAACAAAGATTGAGCAAAAGACTTTTATTTATTTATTTATTTTATTTTAAGGTTTACAGTTGGCAGTGAGTTATCAGACACGGGATTTATGCTTACATCAGTGACTGAAATTAGAAAAGAAAAATAACTTTATCCAACCATGAAAGCTGTTTATTGTTAAAAGTAAAAATGCTCCTCGCTAAAATAATTAAAATTTTGTTTAATGTATTAGAAATGCTTACCTACAGTTATTTTGTAAAATGTAACCAAATAAAAAGTAATAAATATAGATTGCTTTTGTTAGATTTCTATTAGGAACAATTCAATTAATGAGTTTAACTCCACCCCTATAAATTAGAACTATAAAATGCGATCTTACTATTTTGTGTGTGTGTGTGTGTGTGTCCTCACAGTGATTTTTTTTTTCCACCGGTAGCCCTGTTCAAACCTTATGGAGACGCTTATAGAGAGTCCCAGAAATGACTCAGTTTAAATGCGTATTCCAGCCGGATTACATATTGCATATTAATTAATAAAAATGGCTTAATTAATGTAACTGCTGAAAAGTAATTAAAAATGGAAATACACGGCATTGGATTTACATTAGACAGTCAGGGTACTTAAAATAAATTAATACTCCGTTTCCGAATAAGGCGTAAATTTTCCCTTTCCTATGAGTTGAGTTCGAAAGTTGTAAATTGTAGTTCCTCTAATTTATTCTATTGGACTATTTCTCTTTAAACTAGGTCTGCTTTAATATTAGTGCCCCCTTAAAGCGGGTTAACTGTACCTGAGATACGCACTGATCCGTTCCGCAAAATACGCGCCTTTAAAATGTAATGAGAAACAAAAAACTAAAAATAATCAAAGCCGTGTTTACGGAGAAAACAAAGCATTTTTAACCTTTAAATATGTGGCAGCACAAACTGTAAACTCCTAAAAGCCTCTAATTGTTTTTTTTATCGCCGTAAAAACCGTGAATTATTTTATATTTAGTATACAAATGTTAAACATTTAAAAACCCTTACATTTTCTATGAAATTAGTTGTATGTAAATTCACACACCAGATTCTATTAAATGGTTTGTTTTTCCTATTTTTTCCTTTTCTTTTCAGTCCACCCCCATTTTCTTTAATAAAATACTAATTACCCCTTTTATTATTCTGACCCAATAACAAACTCAAAGCCGTTTCTTATTTCTGATTAATATTTCCTTATTGGGCTTAAATCAAGCTATTTATTCAAGATTCTTTTTTTCAAGCCAAATGGAAGAGTCAGACTCCGCTGCTCTCTTCTCTTCCCCAACTCCCTCTCACACCTTTTCTTTCCTTTCTAACCTGTCCACCCCTTCTTCCCTTCCCTCAGTTTATCCATCCCCGAGTGTAGCCTCAACAGCTCTTTTTTGTTTCTTTCTGTCACTCCTTTCTCTTTTGGGCATACTGGGAAACCTCTACACTCTGGGGCTTCTCATTCAGCGCCGCAGGGGCCCCAGAAGAAGACACATTATGACACCAAGCTGCTGTTTGCCTCCCGCATGCCTAACAGCCTTTTCTCCATCCCAGTCTCCTAATTCCTCCCCCACCTCGTCCTCCTTGTCTTCTTCTTCTTCCCTTCATTTGCAGGTTCTGAGTCTGGCTCTGGCAGATCTGCTTTACCTCTCCACAGCGCCCTTTATCGTTTATGACAGCTTGGCATCTGACTGGGCCTTTGGTGAACTCGGCTGCCGCCTCTTGCTCAGTTTGGACCTGCTCACTATGCACGCTAGCATCTTTACACTGACTGCAATGAGTCTGGACCGTTACCGTGCTGTGGCAGATCCACTTGCAGCTTCTTCTTCTCCCACCTCCGGCCTGCGGCGTGTGGTTCTGGCATGGAGCCTTGCTGTGGCACTCAGCCTCCCCATGATGATCACTCTGCACCTGGAGGATGGAGAAAACCAGGAGGGCAAACTATGTGTTCCAGCATGGGACGAGCAAAGCTCCAAAGCTTACCTCAGTGTATTATTCTGCACCAGTATTCTGGGGCCAGGTCTTGCCATCGGCGGTCTGTATGCAGCACTGGGGCGTCACTATTGGCTTTCCCAGACACAGTTGGCTTGGGCTGGTGGATGTAGTGCCAACCCACCCCGTGCTCCTAGACCCAAAGTTCTGCTTCTCACTTTGGGAATTGTGCTTACATTCTGGGCCTGTTTCCTTCCATTCTGGATCTGGCAGTTGCTACCACTCTATCGACCAGATGTTCTCCGTGTGGTACCGGTAGGCACACAGGTTACTGTTAACCGGATCCTAACAGGACTGACATACGGGAACTCATGTGTAAATCCATTTTTTTACACTTTACTGACCGGAAAGCGGCAGCGATCCAGCAGGCAGACAACAAGCACAACTGCTCCATTCTGCCAAAAAGGAAGCTCTGTTCACCATTGAAAGGACATTTGACCTCCATAAATAAGTGCACTTTTTACAACTTTTACCATACCCCTTGAATACATCAATCATTTATTCATTTATTGATATTCAGTAACCATAACCAATTTATTCTAATCAGGGTTGTGGTGAATCCACAGCCTAAACCCAGGAACACTAGACTCATAACAGGAATAACCTGGATAATCGCTAGTTCAGCCTTGTTCAGACATCATTTTAATATTATTAATAAACGTTGGTGCTTATTTTAGTTGCAACATTAATGCTGTTGTTAAATATAAAGTGTTAAGTAAATTCACAGTCTTTGGATTTTGGGATTTTTCTAGGGTTTCATAGAATAGATTAGAATGTACGCTGCACATTTTATTAAAAGAATATGTAGTATTCGGCTTTTAGGAGGCTCTCATGCTTTTTCATAGCAAAGCTTAACATGAAGCATTAGACTCTTAACTAGCTGACCGCTAATTATCACACACTGGTGGACAAACGGCTGCAAAACATCTGTCTGAGGAGATGCCAAAGACAAAACATTAAAGGGACAACTCAAGTTTTGACATGATTTATAACTTGCCCAAAGGAAGTTTTCACTGCAGGTGTGAAGCATTTGAAAACCAAATTGGTTTATTAGGTCCTCATAATAGGAGAGGCCATATATCTAAATTAAGCTCAAAGCTGAAGAACAATTCCCATTGGAATTTACTCTTTGAAGAGGATAAATATTAGTCCTGTCTATTCTTTTAGGATTTAGTACGTGTATTAACTTACATGAAGCGGTTTTCCTACTGCTGTGTTCTACCGGTCTACATGAATTAATCTGTTTCTGTTTGGTTTTCTCTGTCAGTGGATGAATCAGGTGTACTGGTTTACATTTTCTTTTAAACTTTAGTACATTAGCATACAGATTAAGCAGCATAGATACTGCTTACCTGTGAAAATATTGTTCTACTGATGTAACTTTACTAAATGCTTGGCTTTAATTTAAATATGTGGAAAAGTTCAGCCTGTTACATGGTATAATGAATTGGATTGTGTATCAGATATTCTTTGTGCTTTTGACAGGCTCAGACTTTGTTTGCCTTTTTTTTTGCATCTGCTTGTTTTCTGCATTGCTTTGCACAACGCATAGCCACCGACATACATTTGTGGCAATAATATAATATATATATATATATATATGTGTTAATAAATAAAAAGTACCCCTCTTATACTGAAGTCTGTGAAGTGATTTATAATGTGGAATAGAATAAAGATTTATTTATTACACTCAATACAATGAAGAAACACAATGAATACTTCAAAATAAGTTTGTCTTTATTGGGATAAGAAATTAGTGCATTTTTGTTGTTTAAAACAAAAAACAATTAAATAATATAATCTAAACTAAGTCGACATTTGTGTTTTTCTTGTGCGAGTTGTATAAAACGAGTTACAGCCTACAAAAAAAATATTGTGCTCGGTCTTAAATTTAATATAAGTTCTACGACTAAAAAAACAAATGTTATCTGGGATCAAGTTTTGCCGGACACTGTAAGTATAAATTTCTGCACTTCATCGATTTATGTATGCGTTTAATGTTTATGTGTGAGTAACATGTGGGTGAGAAAGCTTCTTGCCTGTAAATGTTTGAATGTCAGCATTGTGTCAAGCTGTATAAAAAACTTATACGCATAAACAGAGATTTCTAAAGCTGAGTATCTATCTATCTTCTGTCATTTTAAACAGTATTTGATACAATGAATACGAAGAAAGAACTTTTTTAGTTCCTCATGACAATATAGTAATTGTTAAATCACAAGTAGGCATTCCAAAATCAGTCTGTCCTTTCTTTTCTTTAGCATGTGTTTTCATTTACCTGGCAAAAACGTGCTAGCTAGCGTTCCTGAATCATTCTCCCTGAAGCCAGCATGGATTCTTCAATGCCAGCCCAGCTTTAGATCTCTAATACACATGGAGCTCAGCACATTTCTGTGAAACAACGTGGTCTCTCGCTTTATTACAACTTAAGATCCTTATGCTGCTCTTCAGCAGCTTTTATAAATCTGTAGTGCCTAAATCTGTTTCATTTTTGCCATTGCTGTGATTGTGAATATTATTTAGCCTTCAACCATTAGAACTTCAGCTAAACATTAAGAACGATTTATTTAAAAAAAATCAAATTTAATACCGTCTTTAGAAGGTTAACAATGACGTTACAATGAAGTTGTAAGGGCTATAATTTCTCTTTTTCTTCCCCTCGTTCTCTCTTCCTCTCCCTCCCAATGCTAGTCTAAAAGATTGAGTGTGTGATAAACTTTAAGCACATGTCTTTACCCACAGGGTCTAAAACAGAGGAAAATATTGTCCTGGGGAGGTTGATAAATCTATAAGCTGTCAGTTTATGTTGGTAGATACAAGACTTGGTACCGTATGACTCTCCAACAATAACCACCGCGAGTGTACTTGCACAGTTTTTTTTGTTTTGTAGGACATAGTGGCTTGTAGACCACAGAATTCAGGGTGATGTAAAGGGCACATATATTTTCATTTCTTTTGTGCTAACTATGCGTTTCAGAGATTGAATCCATCTCCTTTTCCTGAGTGTCTTTCCATTCACCACCCATCCTTTCCTCACTCCCTGACTGTTCCACACCTCCTGTCTCTGCTCTGTGTTTGTAGGTTAGGCAGGTGCCCCTCCTCTGGGCGGCTCATTCAGGAAAGGCCCCCGCTGGGCAGACGAGACTAGGCCGAAGCTTGGCCCAAGCCCCCGCTGAGACTGTATAAGAGGCTCCCTTCTCCTAGGCACACACATGCACACATACTGAAATTCTATTTCCCCATCTGTTTTCCCTCTTTCAATCTCGCTGTATATTTCCCTGTCCCTCTGTGTCATTCATGCTGGAAAATTAATTTTACATTTCTGTCTTTGTTTAAGACAAAATCAAAAGAGGATATATTAGTGCTGAGCAAGCTGTCTAATACTGTAATCCTTGTTCACAAAACCACTGTAGAAAATGTATTTATATTTTTGAAAAAAATCCTCATATCAACCTGTGAACAGACAGAAATCAGACAGCCAAGTGGCTCTTTGTGGATCTTGGGGCTCCATCAGTAAAAAAAACTGCCCTATGCTGCCACATCCCATGCCTTCACACTTCAGTGTCAGCCGCCATGATCAGACAACGACACTGACTACCCTCTTTGGAGGCCAGAGGTTACATAAATGGACATCAGCCCTTCTGTTCTCACCTGACTCCGACCAGAAGGACTGTGAAAATGCTGTGTCTACACAGCTCCCTTGTTTTTTGTTTAAAACTCAATCTGCGCTTTTCTTTTATCAGTTTGTGTGTGGCCTGTTTTACTTTATTCCTATCTAAACTTTTCCACTGTCTCCTGATTGGTTGAAGCAAGTCATAATAAAAAAGAGGACAGAAGACCCTCAGTAATTACTTTACACACATTTCGTTAATACCTAGAGAGAAAGTATACGTTTTAAAGCCACTAATTAAAGATGCATAAAGAAATGTTAGTTGTTCAACAAATGTATCTAAACTCTATTTGAGAACATGACTTTCAATGTCTGTGCTAGTGTCTGTGAATTATACAAGTGACCTCAGAACTGTTAGAAATAATGTCTGTAATGATGATGATGATGGCTGCACAGTACAACACAGTACAATATATACATAAACTTGGTCATAACAGTATTTTCACTTCCTGATTTCAAAACATCCCGAAAACATAGGACCTGGTGACATCTTCAGTATAAACCTGATTGAGCATTACCAGAAAAAACCAAACAGGGTCTGGTAATGTTCATGAATTTTAACTACAAGGAATCCTAAAAATAACATTAAATATAATAACATTAGAAATGGATTTTTTTTTCCCAAATAAACTTGTTTAAGAATTTAAGATACTCTCTCCAAAAATTACCCAAGCCAATTTTAAACAAACTTAAGCCTATGTACAATTCAAAGATATATTAATAATAGTACCTATTATATATTGTCAGGTTTGCGGCTGGGAGATAATAAAAAAAGTATTTGTGGTGTGCCCCCTAGTGCTAAAAAATACATAATACACTTCACTTTATACTACACTGCAGTTCACACATTTTCTTTTTGTTTCGTCAGTGCTGCTGTTGTCACGGTTCACAGTTACTCTCATTATTTCACATTTTATTGTTTAGTCACCAAATTCAGTCCTGGAGAGTTTAGCTCCAATCCTAATTAAACACACTCAAACTAGCTAGTCAAGGTGTTGCAAAGATATACTTAAAACTTAAAGGCAGGTGTGTTCAGGCAAGTTGGAGCTAAACTCTACAGGACACTAACCCTTCAGGACCGAGTATGATGACCCCTGACTTTTTTTGGCAATTTTTTTTTGCCCCAACCCACCACACCACGGCGCTGGCCTATAATATTATAATATTTACTCTATAACAGCCCTCAAAAATTATAACGATAAAGAAAAGTCAAACTTACATACAGTTGGCTCTTTCTCTTTTTTGTTGGACATGAACCTGTCGATGATGTCCTTGTAATCCATAGAAATGGTTCAAATTATCTATATGGCAAGAAGCGCAATTTCATATGGCTTAACAAATACATTATAGTAACATAGAATTTCATTAGATTGGTCTTCTTCTGTTCTCAAGCGAATGGAAAAATACATTGTCATATGTCTTTAGTCAGTAAAGAGACAATGTATTTTTTCATTCGCTTGAGAACAGAAGAAGACAAATCTACTGAAATTCTATGTTACTATAATGTATTTGTTTTTTTTTAACTATAGTAAGTATCTTAAAGTGTTTTAGCACTACTATGAAATAATAATAATGATGGATGGATGAATAGATGGGTGGATGGACACATCAGTGTTAAAACCTAAACCCTACATAAAGTAATAAAAATATCAAGTCAATACTAGCAGCCAGCAGATAAACATGTGGTTATAGTAAGAAACTATTTAAATTGCAGATAAACAATTGTAAGATTGCATATGGCTTTGCACAAAGCATGAGCAAACACATATTTTTAAGGCAGAGAATAACATGGAACCCAAATAGACTACGAAGGATTTATTCTATTTTCGAAGAGATCGCATAGGGCAAAGAATACATTTAAGTATTTCTCTGACGATGTCACTGTAGTTACAGCTTTAGAAGGTTGGAATAAGATGAGACGTGACTCTGGTCTGGTCCTGAACAATGCCCTTAATCCTGCAGTTCACATTTCATGAGAAATGTCTTTTGCCCTTGAGGGGGAGCATGAAAAAAGCCATCTGTTTTCTGGACCATACAGAGCACAGTCTCACAATTATTACAGTTCATTGTCATGATTGGATACTATCACCAATGACAGTAAACTGTATTACTTGTAAAACTGTGCAGTGGTAAATTATGTAGATTTTTGTTTAATTATTTGCTAGATAAATTAGTGGTAATAGTTTAATTACTAGTAGGGTTACTGGTTACTAGTTAAGGTTGCTCTTAGAAGCAGTATGTATTATAAAGTGTTTAGCAGATAATCTGTTACTGTAAATAGGAAGATCTGTACTGTATCTTTATGATTGTATTGTACAGTTTGTTCTGCTATAAAGGTGAAGATTAATACTGTTAATATTATCCAAGTAATGGTATATGGATATATATATTAACAAAATAATCTTTTAGAATCCCGGTGATGGCCTGGCGACCTGTCCAGTGTACCCCTCCTGCCTTTTGCCCTTTCAGAGACAACTGGGATAGGCTGCAGCAGATCCCCGTGACCCCAAATTAGGGAATAGGCGGGTATAAAAGATGAATAAATGAATGAATCTTTTAGAATGGCCGCATCTATTAATTTTTCCTGGGGCCCCAACTTTATCCTACACATAGACCGGAATAATAGCTGTTATAAAATAATGCTGCATATTCTGCAGAGGTAGAGGTAACCAATTTCCACTCGTGTCTAACATAAAGACTTAAAGTTAAGACTAAGCGTTTTTTTTTTAGATTTCTTAAAGCATTAGAAGCTTATCCCTATTAGTAACAATTCTTATTCCTTTTTACCAGTATTCACCAGCTGCCAGTGATTTCTACCAGCCTGACGCAGCTTATAACAGCAGCAGCTGGGACACAGACAGCCTCACAGACAGCTGAAATGTTCTGAAAGTCTTCTACAAATGACTGAAGCTTCTTGATCTGGTGTCGGTTTCATGGTCAGATTTTTAGCCTGCAGTTTTATTGTAGCTCATGATGGTGAAGTCACGATGGAGTCATTCTAAGTGCCAACATCACTGAAAAATCACTTGTATTCAAAACCGTTGTGTAGCATTAGGACTGACAGATTGACAGACAGACAGACAGCTAGATAGATAGGCAGTCAGACAGACAGACGTAAGAAACAAGTCAAACGAGTCAAATTATTGGACAGACCTTCTTCAGTGGATTGTTTTTTTTTTTTTTTACATCTACTGTATTCTAGATAAATAATGTCTTCTTGGTAAATATAAAGCGTCAATGCAAATACAGTACTTGATTATTAACATTAAAGAGATGAATGCATAATGCAAAAGAATAGATATGAGAACCACAGTTATGTAGCAAAATAGCTGAGATTAACAGAGTCATTGCATTTATAAAGTAGTGTTATTTTATGCGTAGCAATAGTGCAGTAAGCAGCATTAGAATTAGGGAATTCTTATCCTTTCTCCTGTTGCTAAGAATTAACATTGACATTGCCAGCTAATAATGTTCGGCAGAAAATTGCATAATCCCTATTGGTGTTTTACAGCTAATTTGCTTACAAACTGCTTACAAGCCTGCTAGTTAATGTGCTTGCAACTTGCAAAGGTCATGTCTGTAGATACAATTATAACAATACTGTCAGTAAATTCGTAGTTGCCAAAGTACTAGTGTGAGACAGAAAATGTCCCTGCCTCATGAAAATTCACTGTTAGTAAATAAGCCTCAAGATAATTTAACATAAGGGTCACTTAATAGATCAACAGGCCTTTCTTTCCAGTTTAATACTTTAATTCTTTCACACTCCTCTATCAATCATGTAAATTACCTAACAAGGAAATTATACAGTTAATACACTGCTTTAAATCATGAAGCATATAAGCTTGACAGAGAAAAAAAAATATCTGTAACCCAATTTTTTTCTGCATCTGCAAGCTAAGTTTAGTTGAGAGTCATTTTGGTGTCACTTGAATTAAACACTTGCATTAGTTTATAAACAGCCAGTCGCATTTCTTCAGTAAATTTGCATGCCGTTTATTCAGCCAACAGAAACATATATCAGAAATGCATTCGATTTCAGTTCTTTTTAGTCACAAATATTTAGCTCTTTTGATTAGGTTATAATCGAGTGTATAAGCAAATAAAGTGAGACATCTAAATTATGGAGACATCTAAAGGTGGACACTCTGGGCATGACTTCGGGTTCATGCGAAATGGTTAACGTTTTACAATAAGATTCCTTATAACATTTCAACATTTACTAATGAATTTTTAAAACTAAATTCATTTTAATTTTACTTTTTACTTGTCAATTTTTTGTGTTTTATAAAGTTTAGTACTATTTGTACACTCATTGTTTTCCTATCCAGTATCCACATTAAAAATCGGTTATCAGTAAGTATAGTCCAGCCTAGCTACTGGTATAGGTAAAATCCAATATCGGATGACCTCTAGTTGATGACATACCCGAGATTTCAACTGTCCCCTTTTCTTCCCGACGAATTCGCCTTTGAGGGAACTCACACTGCATCTAACGATTGATGCTATTGGGAACACTACCATGTGACTTATACTGATGCATCTTGGTCTCGTGTCCCAGCTGACAGACATCAGCATGTGAACAGCAAAGTCTTAACAACAGGAAAAATGATACAAAGGTAATGGGTTACAAAAATGTGAATATGTATATAATCTTGTTGATTATATACAGTTGTTGATGAAAGCCTGAGTTTTATGGTAAATATCATAATCTGAGTAGTTTTTTAACAACTCAATGTACTATCAATTGTTTATTACAGGTGCAGGACATTTACATTTGGACATGCATTTTGAATGAAACTGCTGCATTCTTGTGTCCCCATTTGTGAAACTTGTTATAAAGGGTTTTCCAAAAACATGTTTTTAACTGTAATTTGTTGGTTGCTAAAGCTCCTTAAAGGTGGGAAAATATCTGGCATGATTTATTTTAGTTTAATTTAAAAAGATGAATACAGACATTCATAACTGCAGAAGGCAATTAAATATGCACATATTTAATTCTACGTATTAATGTGTAATGTGTTAATATATCACATTTAATTAGCAGAGTTCCCAGGAGACAGCAATGGAACACAATGGATTGCAGCATATGGAGGCGAATGGGACGATTGATACATTTTTACGCCGTACCAATTGGAAAGGCTGTGCATGATTGTCATGCTTTTCCCTCAAGACTACAGCAGAAGAACAGAACTAAAGATAAGAACTACTGAGCATTGCGGAATAGAATTAAAACCATACATCTTCAGCCCATAGAATCAGCCTCTGGCTCTCTATAGACTGTACCAGCTTTAAGGATGTGAAAAAAAAAAGTCACTAAATCTTTCTCAGACTTAGCACCAAGGGCTAAGACTTAGCAGAGGGATTTAGTGATTTTCTCATTTAAACGTCTTTATGATAAATAATTTCATAGAAAACTACAATCTGTTATAATTATAAGCTTTTGTCAGTCTGGGTCTAATAATCTGTCTAAATTATTCATAATCTAATGTCAATAACATGTGATTGCAAAGCAAATTACAGTAAACAGACAATTCTGTGTCTCATTTAGGATGTGTTTTTGACCGTGATATTTTGGATCCACTGTAACCCTGTCCAAAACAACGCAGTTACTAAACTGCTTGTAGATTTTCTAAGTGCACAATCATGACGTATGACAGAAAATGATCAAAGTAAACTTAATGCTAAAATTAAAGACAAAATTAGGTACAGTGTAGAATAAACTTTAAATGTTAGGACATTTTAATGAAGTGTTTTGTAATTGATTTTTTTCTATGATAATTAGTATACACTGTCCATCCAAAAAAAAATTACAAACAATTCCGTTGGGCCGCCCTTGGCTTTGATTACAGCACGGCATTATTCGCTAAGGCATTATTTTGACACGCTTTTGCAATGTCACAACATTTATTCCCTTCCAGAGTCACATTTCTTTTGTTCCAGGATCTTGTACTGATCATACAATTCGAACTACTGAGCAAAGTCTTCTCCAGCACATCCCAAATATTCTCAATTGGGTTAAGTCTGGACTTTGGAAAGTGTGGAGGCCAGGCTATGTGTGAAAATGATGTCTCACGCTCCCTGAACCACTATTTCACAAATTGAGCCTGATGAAGCCTGGTATATGTACATCTTGGGATTGCAGCAACCCCAGATCATAGCACCTCCCCCACAGGCTTGTATAGTAGTCACTATGCATGGTGGGTGCATCACTTCATTCAGCTCATTTATTACACCCAATACACTGGAACAGGGTAAATCTGTACTCATCAGACCACATGTCCTTCTTCCTTCAGAGTCCAATCTTTGTGCCCCCTAGGAAATTAAAGCCTTTTTTTCCCGATTTGCCTCTTTAATAAGTGTTTTTTTAAGGCTACATAGCTATTTAGTCCCAATCTCTTGAGTTCTCCTGGCATTGTGCATGTGGAAATGCTTTTACTTTCACTGTTTAACATAGCCGTGAGTTCAACTGTTGTTTTTAAGATTTGACTTCAATAAACATCAAGTGATCCTCGATCTCCAACCACCTTTCTGTGGCAAAGATAATGCTTCCCCACTATCCCTCCAATTCTTAATACAGTTCTTAACGCAACTTTAACAGTTTCAGCAACTTTTTTTTTTTTTTTTTGCTTGATGTATGTGAATAATTCAACTCTTCTGAATCTTCATGACCAGGATGTGTCTTTTGACATGGTTGTTTAAGAAATGAGAAGCTACTCACTGCATCTGTTCTGGTTAAATAACTAGTTTCCAGATGAAACATAATCATCCATGCAATACTTATCCAATGAGAGGCTCTTACCTATTTGCTTATATCCAGGTAGTGACTTTTTTTTAAAACAGGCAGTGTATATACCACCTGTTGTGTTTTAAGAATATTGAACACCCCCACCACTTGCATGTGGGAAGCATACACATTTAGACTTCTGTGAAGTACTTGAGTTCCTGTCATGTACCCCGCAGGGCAGACTCAAAATAGAAGCGCCAAACTTCAATAGACGCTGTTTTTGATGAGCATTTTCCAGCCGAAACCTTTTGCTGATTGGCTTGCAAGTCTATCATGTCAGTTGGTTCAGATGACAAAAACATTTGCCGGCTTCTTCAGGGCTCAAGACTTCATCAGTAGCAGGCTATAATAAAGTTGTCACCCTGTCCAAGTAAATTTGCTCCCTCTTGGACAGAGAGTAATAGAAAAACAAGAGCTTGGAGTTTCTAACAAGGGTTTTCCTTTCTTGCTAAGAAAAACTGGTTTATCAGTACAATGTTTTTTTCAAGAGCAGAAGGTGAAAGATTCTTTGTGATGTTTGCCTCTAAAAGGCAGCCATGTCATTTTGAAGTAATGACATAGTAACCCTCTCTTTATAGCCCTATAAGATTTTTTAAGATTTATACTGGTGGTTAGCATCAGTATAATACTATATTTGGACAACTTGAGCAGGCGGTTCGGAACACATCCCCTCTCATATTACATCATTTGGATCCACACTGAGCTCGTGAACACCAAAGCAGCCCACACAGATCATGAGTATGGAGCTGGAGAAAATGCTAGTCACCTCAGTTAATGAGAATGTTTGTCACCTTTTCACCCTGATGTGTGGGAAATGTTATTATTACTGTTGCCCGATAGATTTAGCTGTGTTGACATGTGTGGTATCAGTGTTGTTTGGGACTAATGATGATAGTAATGCACATAAGTGTCTTACAACTACAGACATTCAAGCTGTGTCTGCAATTGACTTTAAACACCATGGCCTAAAAACCATATCTTAGCATTTCTGGCATATTGGCGTGACAGCATTCTTATATAGCAAGGAACCCTGATAGGAGTGGAACATCAGGATGAAATAACCAAAGATGCATCTAGCATTGCTTGGGGAAAAGATATTAAATGCAATCAGAGCATGTGGAAGGCACCATGTGTAACACTAGACACATCAATTGAATGGAGTTTTGGATAGAGGATGGTCCATCATGCTCAGATACTCATCTCACCTGTTGTAAGATACGCTGCTTAGGAAATATTGTCATGGTTAACTACACTAAGGTTAATAGTGTATTCTTTGAACTTTTGACACAAAATCACAAGACACAGGATTGCAGCTAAGACCTGGCCCTTATTCTGTTTTCAATAGTTCCCAGAACATCTGTGGGTATCTTCATGTGAACGTTGTTTACTTTACTGACTATATCATGTGCTATACCATCTATTTACTTTTACAGCATTTAGCAGACACTCTTATCCAGAGCAACTTACATTTATCTCTTTTACACAGCTGAGCAAATGGGGGTTAAAGCCCTTGCTCAGAGGCCCAGCAGTGGCAACTAGCAGTCCAATTAGCAGTCCAACACCTTAACCACTAAGCTACCTCTTAAGGCAGCTATGGCGGCACAACCAATAGCATTTTTCTCCAACTCCATTTTCTTTTTGACTACATTTTTAAAGAGACTGAGGGATCACCATTCACTATGATTGCTTAGGAGCCTGGCATAGAAACTTCCTTAGTGTTGGAGCTCTTTATGAGCTTGAAAGTTGAGTTAATGTTAATAGATGTTTTTTTCTTAGTAACATGTCTGTTTATTAGCAGTAATGGAAAGTTAAATGGTAATTAACTCAACTGTGTGGAGGGTATTATAAAAACCACATGATTTTTATGGTCAGTTGTCAGAGTAATGACAAAAACTAAATTATCTTAAACAAACTTTAAGATGTTAGTGTATATAAGTGGATGTTAGTGTATGTGGGTGAGAAAACTGTTCACATTCTACATTAACTTGTTTCAGCCTCAGTTTCTTTTATGTTTTGGCAGAGGATTTTATTCAATGCTTGATGTGAATTGTGAAAGTAGCAATGATTTTCAATGTGATGATTTATAAAGGCAAGACTATTATATTTATATAACTGCACGTTTGCTTTTAAATTGCCTTATTATACACCACCTGAATCAGTGAACCACTCTGTCTACCGTTCACCTTCTACCAAGCATTTATAAACAGCAACACTAGATGGCGACACATATCCATCTCTACTTTTAACACACTACCTTTAATTATTGCTAGTCCTAAAAAAAGAGGTACTCTTGTTTAATGGGGGGGGGGTCATCATTTTATTTTCTTTCTATAATGCTGATATGTTTTTATGCATCAAATTATTCAGCACTTTTTTTCATTCAAATAATTACTACAGGCTAGACAATATTTTATTTCTTAATAATTTTGGGGATAAGACTAGTGGTTTTGGGGATAAGACTAGTGGTAGAAGGATGTTAGAAATTAAGTTACCAGGCAAAAGGCAAAGAGGACGACCAAGGGGAGGTATTTGGATGCGATAAACGAGGACATGAAGTTAGTGGGTGTGAGTGAAGAGGATGTAGAGAATAAGGTTAGGTGGAGACAGATGATTCGCTGTGGTGACCCCTAAAAAGGGAACAGTTTTTTTAAAACTTAAAAACTAAATAGCAATATTTTAGAAAACTGTTAGTATTTATGAATTTGCCCTTGAATACCATTTCATAACTAGGGCAAGGCATATTTGATGCTCTGACGGTGCTGAATAACTTTACTGGATTTCTAACATCCTCAGCAGCACCGTCTTAAATACCAGGTGTAGTTTTATAGGTGGATTTAATATAATACTATTGAATGCCTTTTTAAATGGGCTTTTTTGTTTCCCCCTTATATTTCTTATATTTATTAGTAAAGGGGCTTTCTTTATATAAAAACTAAAATGAGCATGAATGTATCATCTCCATCTTCTTATTTCAACTGTAATGATCCAAAGGCTATTTTCCTGCACTCCATTTTGAGAGGGGCATTAAAACGAAGAACAGGAAAAAGAGAGGTTCTGAGCCATTAGGTAGAGGGAGGTGCTGTAGTTACATGGAACTAATTGAATGTCAACATGAGGCATGTCCAGGAGACTGAAGTGTCGTTTCAGCAATATCAGGGTGGCTTAGAAAGCGAGGTTAGCAAAACGAGGCTCTAGCTTGAGGCAGAAGTAATCAGAAGACTGTAATGAAGGTTGAGTTGGTTAAGTTCAGCAAGGTGGCTGTCATTACTGCTTGTAAAATAAAATAAGAGACTGTAAGGTTATTCATAGACAGATAGAGACGCGCAATTAATTAGAATTTGTGTGTGTGTTTGTGTGTGCGTGTGTGTGTTTGTGTGTCTTATTGCAGGATGTAGTATGGCGTTAAATTAGTATTTAAAATGAATCTATAGCATATGGGAGACAACAAAACATAAAAAGTGCTTCTGAGTGCTGGAGATGTGGCATTAGGAATAAACACACACTCAGTTAGTCTTGGTGCCATTGGCAACATAAAGAGGAACTTGTATAGACACCTTTCTTTTTACTTACTATATTCTTCTATGGCATAATTATTATTATTTTTTATTTTTTTTTTACAAAAAGTTTACACATCCCTGTCAAAATGGAAAATGCGAGATAAAATCTTTTCCACTATTAGTGCGAAATCACAATTTATAAAAACTTTTTAATGAAAAAAATATATATAAATAGTTGAATGTACATCCTTCTATAATAGGAGATGTGGCTGTAGCTATTATGAACCAATCCATTTAAGCTGATGTTTAATCGATACAAGGAGTAAGTATACAGATGTCATTTATAATATTATACTGATTAACCTTAAAAAACAATCATTTTTGTCTTTTTTTTACCATCTGTGTTTACATTTACAAATTATAATCAGTATCTCACAGGTTGAAAGACATTTATAAAAAGAGAAAGATGAAAGAATTTCCGAAACATTAGCTGTACCATGAAACACTGTAAAGGAACTTCATTAATAAAGAGAGAAATCGAGCACTTTATCAAAACAAAAACCCAGCTGGTAAAACAATCTACAGTAACCAGGCAGTGCAGGAAAATCTAATCCCAGTGAAGTGCTGGTTACTTTCTGCATCTGAAAACTGAAAACAATCTCTCATATTCTTTACACGTCTGGGATATGTACAAAGACTGGCTCAGCTTAATCACCTCCAGACCAGTAGACAAAATGTGATAAGATCTAATAAGACTAAAAGCAAGAAGGTATGTTTGATTAAAAAAAACAAAGCATTTCACTATGAGAACAACTACAATGAAGCATGGTGGTGAAGGCATCTTGTGTTATGGCTGCTTTTCTTCATCCAGAATTGAGGCTTGAATCAAAGTGGAGGGAATAATGTGGAGGGGGCAACCAATACAAGTCAATTCTAACCTTTTTTTTTTTAAGCAACACCTTCAGATACACCATTGAAAGCTAAAAATGACAATATAACCTTTTTCAGCATGGAATTAACCCATATAGACACAAACATCCAAAGAAAGAGGTTGAATGGCCACCCAGAGCTCAAATCCGAACCCAACAGAAAAAATCTGATCAGTCTAAGTGAGAATATATTGACATGCTTACTCGAAAAGCTACTTTGAAATAGTATTACAGTAGTTTAAGGCTCGAGGCATTTGGACCACTAGGGTTAATAAAACTTTCATTTTCATGTTAAGGGTTGGAAAAGTTCTGACATAATATGTCTGGGTTATTTTGGTCTGATATGATTTATCTCCATACATGCAAAGATACAAGATTAGACGAGCACTGATGCATTTAAACAGTCCTTCACTGATTAGAATACAGGCACAGATTCATAGGGTGACAGGTGCTGGTTAATGGCTTTCATTTTAGTGCTTGAATTTAAATTATTCCGGTTTGTAGGATATTAAAACTGATTTTATGACAAGTGAAGCGTCAACAATCTTTTAGAGGCAGATTATAATATATTCTTGTTGAAATGAGAATTTTATGTACTATGTAGCAATAATATATAAATTTCAGTTTTATTCGAATTGTTGTCACTTTTGTGACAGTCATTAATATAAGCTGGCAAGCCAAAGACTGCTGTTTTGGAAAGATTTCTAAATGAATGTTAGAAGAAATCTGACTAATTATAGTCTAAATAAAACTAGAACAGTAGAAGAAAAGCAACAACACAAGCTATATATTTTCTAAGCCTCATAACCACAGCATTAACACTCCGAGGGTGGACAGTTATAAATTAATAGAATTCTAAAATGATATTATACACAAACCAAATGCCTGTATTACACTCCAAAAAAACGTCAACTATTTTCAGTGGTATATACAGGATGCCTTACAGCATCAGCATCCGCCCCGTCCTGTGTGCACTGCAGTGTGCATTCAGCCGTTAAGAGCACATGATGGGAAAAAATCAGCATTCATTGCTTCAGATTGCTCTGTTATTTACACCCACCTCACTATTCACACCTTAATGAAAGCCGAGTAGAAAATAAATAAACACTGGCAGGCTTTAGGAGTTAAATCTCATCATGTGTGAAAGTTGTGTGTGTTGATCACTAAAACACCAAAGCAAAAATAGTTGAACTTAGTAACTCCTGACTGTTAGACAACAGTGCCTCTACTTGGATGCTGTTTTATCTCTCTACAGGTAACGCTATACTAATCGTAGGGTTTGAGTCTGCTCGAGAGGCTAATTATATTTTGTAGGCTAGAATAAGGTGGTGTTTTCTGTGTGTGTTCTGTGGCTATGCTTGTCTGTCTGATTAGGAATGGGATACTTTATTACAGCTAAGGACAGGTGCACAGTGTGCAAGCTGGGACAAGCAGACAGGGAACACGGCCAGAACAGAGTCGAATAAACAGTGTGTGCACTTGTGTATGCAATAGATAGGCAGAAGCAGGTGCGTGGTTGTGGGTCTTCCTGAAAGTGTTCAACGAGCTGAATGACACCAGGGCAAACTGGATCAAACCAATCCCAGACCCCAATTCCCAAGTCTAAATAAGGGGCTGTACCACATGCCAAAGATGCCTGCCATACTGGACATGTCAAGCATAGTATAACTTTCTACTGACCTCATACAAACTCCAGTATTAGCAGTGTGTGGGTGATTATAACTGTAGCTACATTCGGCATTTTAGAAAGTTAAAGAGAAAAAAAAAAGAAATTCTTTTCAGTTTTTTATTAAAAAAAACATATTTCATTCTAATAATCCAGTGCTTGCAAAACACTTTACTTACCCATAGAAATACTTCCTTTTTTTTTACTTTTAACAAAAAACAACCAGATTTCTTTACAGTATTGACTTTCAACTATGTTACAGACAAATATGGTATTGTGTAGAAATAATCTTGATAACAGAGTTTGACAGTAACTGAATTGACCATTTTTTAACTTTCTAGCCATGAATTCCACTTGCTAGCATAAATGCTAAGAGCACATGGCACTAATGAACGTTTTCACCTATGTTTTATTTTGGTAAGTCACTCGAATTGTCAGCTATATAACAGATATCTGATCATGTCCACCGACCAGGTAAAGTAGCCATTGTTACACTATGTTCAACAAATACCATTACAGAGTTCTATTTATTGTTACTCCAGATTTAAAAACAGTGACAGAAACAACAGTATTGTGTTAGTCTAGTCTTTGCTTGCATAGTCCGGATGTAACATTGTTAGCAAATTTGTATAATAAAATAAAATGTTATCCACACAATCATGTAGTCATTATGTCCATATTAGCCTATATATCGGACATTATCATTAGTTCATAAGGCTGTAAAGTAACAGTGCCTCTTTATTTTAATAACTGTTCCGACAAAGAGCATATTCTGTTTTTTACACCGAGGCTGTAGCTATTCATTTGGAGCAAAAAGTCTACTTAAATTAATTTATAGTTTCGGAACTTACTAAACACACTCGTGACCAGGTGTTCTGTTTTGCGTAACAGGTGCAATCACGACACTCAGCTCGCTTTGAGAATAGTGCCCAGAACTATAGATACTAATAACATTAGCCTACTCAATGGTCGAACTGTGCAATAATTACGTATATTACGGCCATAAACTAATTAATCTCACGATGAAACATTGAGTGTGGTTTGGTAGTCATCGTTTACAAGCATTACACTAAATTCCTGAAGAGAGACGGCATGCAAGCTATCGAACATTACCTTCTCTCTCAGCTAACTTACAGTTATAAATTGTAAAGCAGTAGTGCGCCTTTGAACAACCCGAATAACAGCCTTATAACAAATACAGGACAGTAAAAAAAAACAACGTACATATAAGACGTGCAAATTCAGTAGCAGAAAGGCTAACTCTGTTTCAGCTCACCATTAGACTTCCTTCCTTGGTTTCTGTGCTGAGTCTCTTATGGCGTTTTTTTTTAAGCATTGCCCAATAGATTGTTTTGTCTTATAGTTAGCTGTTGGCTAACTCCACCTAGGCTACCAGTAAAATATGTATTAAATGTCGTAAAGCAGGTCACATTCTTAGGCTGGTAGGGGATGAAAGACACTGTGTGCACCCAAGTAGGAAAATTACAGAGTGTGGGTTTTAGCCGTTAGGAGGCTGTTCAGGTTACAGCGGCAATAAAATTTGTCAGGTTAAGAGTTGTTCTAGCACTGGAATAATTTTATAGACAGTATTTTAGGGTCATAAAACTACATGGTGTTGCTTTAAAGGGAAAGTATGATACAGTAACAGAACTGACCCAATATTAAAGGACAAATTGTTGTAAGAGAAAAGTTGATATTTAAACAATTTAATGTAGAACTAGGAAAAAGACTTATGGCTGTTATAAATAAAAATGGTTGGGACTGGTTTGACCGCTGAGCAGCGTTTTTAAAGTTTTACATGTTTAGAAAAATGAATTCATGTGTTATCAGTTTATTCGTTTTGACAGATGACACAGAAACATGAAACAGCTCTATAAACTGCTGCTGCAGTTTTCTGCACACAATCATTTCTTTAATGATAGCAGCTGCTCAGTTTGGGGCTGAAACTATGTCCTTTCTTTCAGTTTATTGTCTGTTTACATACAAATTCTCAGTGGTTTGTGGCCTACTGAAATCTTGATTAGATGGCAGCCAGATATTTTGCATATGTGACCAAAAAGATACAGAATAAATCATAAATACCATAAATAGGACAATATGTTTGTGTGTTATACTGAAAATGTAATTGTGCTTATTTTTTCTGGGCTAACGGACAAATTAAATGGACATTCGGACAACTGGACTGGAGTTGCAGCTAGATTGAGTCAGCTCGTTCTCCTAGCTTGTTAAGGTTCTCCTGTGCATTATCAATACGGGTCAGTTTCTCCCTAAAGATCCTGTTATTTAAAAAAACGTTTTCTAAGACGAACCATGAGTTGTACATTGTTGTTTCTATATTAATATGTTACATTATCTTTAATTATTTTTTACCCATTGCAAAATATTCTGCAAATTTAGTCCTGTAGTTTTTGCAGTTCTTTTAAATATTTAGCTACTGTGTATGTGTGTGTATGTTTCTATTTTAGGGATACACACGCACTTCACACAAACACAATAAATAATTTACTTTGATTTTGGTGCAAGCCTGTAGATGTAGTAAATAAACTTTTGAAAGAACATTAACAAAAAAACAAACAAAATTATTTCTGTAAATATAACATTGCGATTGATACACTATTGATATTATTAATAGAAAATAATTACATTTTTATTAGTGTTAATAAATGAATACATCACTTATGAGCGGCAACAAGCCAGAAAATTGTAGTGCTTGCCGAATATCCTTAATTATTATTTCCAGATCTTTTTGACAAATAGTCAGTATATTAAATCTTAGAAGTGCTGCGTGAGAGGATATATGCATTTAGTTTGCAAACATCGACATTTTTATTCCAAATGTCAAATGTAATACTAATTATAGAACATTGCAGAACATTTTGTGCAGAACACGAATTGCTGCATATTACACGAGCATTTAAATGAATACCGAGCTCTGCAGTATGTAGTTATTTACACTGCTGGTGACATGTTAAGGTGTGGGTGTATCTGCCCATCTCAATTCACAAATAATCCTAATTCCTAACATAATTCTTAATTATTAAAATAAACAATCAGTCAATTATTTTTAAAAACGTGACCTTTTATCTAATCATTGGCCAAATTGCTATAAAAAAGGTTTGACTGCTTTAGATATTTGCTTTTCTGCATATTTTTTCTACGCATTACCTTCTTGATTATTTTATAAAATGTATTTGCAATTATTTGTATAGTTTAGAATTTAAAATTACATTTACAGCATTGGACAGACGCTCTTATCCAAAGCGACTTACATTCACCTCATTAACACAGCTGAGCAATTGGGGGTTAAGGGCCTTGCTCAGGGGCCCAGCAGTGGCATCTTCTTTATTTACTGTAAGAAAAAGCAATAAATTAAGCAATAAATTAACATTACGTTTCATTAAGTTAAAAAAAAAAAAGATACAGGCAAGTTTTAATACTTTAATCCATCCATATTTAGAGAGACAGAAATCCCTCTTTAGCCTCAGCAGACAACAGAAGGTCCTTTTCCCTGCTCGCTATCTTTCTGAATTCAGACATAATGCATTCTGATGCCTGCTGTCAGGCCACTGATGCCATGGGCTGCCATGAAGAGGAATTTTAAGCCAGGTCTTTCTCACAGCATGGGATCAGGTGCAGAGGACGACAGCCGACAGGGGCCTCATCAGTGAAGGAATAAATAAAGCAGTACCTGAGGTCAGGAGGGAAATGGATAAGCTTCTAACATTAGAATATAATAATGTGTGCCGGCCACTCGAGAATTTGAGTGCTACAATAATGAAAACAGGAAAAAAAAAGAGGGAACACACACACACACACACACACACACACACACACGTTTCTCTTATTAACCTTGTAGACGAATTTCATTAACATAACTATTCTAATTAATGTCTGTGCCGAGTCCCAGAAGGTCAAGGATGTCAGATGGTGGTACCAAGATCTAAAAACGCCCCAATACACACAATATACGCTAACCATTTATTAACAATGTGACAAACACCTACTGTCCAGTTTATTAGGAACACTTATACTCCTGTGCTTCCAAGTAGGTATTGGGGCAGTGGTGGCTCAAATGGTTAAGGTGCTGAGTTGCTGATCTGAAGACCAGAAACACCACTGTTGGGTCCTTGAGCAAGACCCTTAACCCTTACCAACTTACTAAGACGGGATATGCGAAAAACACTGCATTTTATTGGCTCTGTACACGTACCTTGCACAGTGACAATGAAGTTGAATATTATATTATTATTAATCAGCTAATCTGAAAAACTCATGCAGGTACCGATAAAACGTTTTTAACTTTCAGCTTGTGCTACTCTCACATAAGAGTATAATTGGGTAAATGCATGACTTAGGTGAACAATCATTTCTTATTAGGTGAATAGCTGTCAATTTATTAGGAACACCTGGACACCTACTATTTTATGCAATTATTTAATCAGTCAATTGTGTGGCAGTAGCAAAATGCATTAATTTCTGCTAATGGTGAAGAGATTTAAGTAATAATTACATGACTTGAACTGGAAATATTGTAATCAGTGTGATTTTAACTGTGGTGTAATTGTTAGGGGTCAAACGGGCTGGTAGCTCTAGAACTGCTGAGCTTCTGAAAATGTTATATGCAATAGTTTTTCTGGAGTCAGAACTAACAAAAACGTCTTGGTTGTAGGAAAGATCAGAGAAGAAAGGCCAGATTTCAGGTAAACAATGACAGGAAAAGACAAATTTAGATCATTTATTTGGCTCATCATAAGATTTTCTTGATGGTCACTATTTACCCGTTCCCATATTTCATATTTCAAGCACCATGTCACAAACCAGAAGTCTTCTCAAACTAGTTTTGTAAACACGACAATGTGTTTAGTTTTCCTCGGTCGTCTTCCCAGTCATCAGTCTAGACAAATTCTGCTAGAAAACCTTTGGCATATGTTGGAAAAATACGCAGGAGTTGTTAGGGAAAATACAATTTTATCGATCATGTCTTAGCTAAAGACAGTAAACACTTCTGGCAGATAGGAATTGTTTATAGCTTTGCTATACAAATTTGTTTTTAGTTTCATTATTATCCGTTTGTATTATCATTTCATTATTAAATCCACTTTAGTTTAAAAAACAGCTCTTCCTTCCTTCTTATTCATTCCAGAAACCAAATACCCTGATGACTAAGCAGTTTGCTGTTGCCTGTTAACTTGTTATTAGTCACTCCGCATCATATCAAGCCTGTCGGTAGCTCTGATGCGAGGTAATATAAAGTGATGTCTAATGAAGGATTAATGAGGACTGTTGGCAGATGTTGTGTTTTATTAATACTTCATTTAAATTACCAGACATCAGCTTAAAACAAATGCCTGATTTATCTCTTCATTGATGTAATTCTGCAATAACTTGGCTAGTTAATCTTAAATGTCCTTATTTATAATTATAGTTAAAGGGTTCAATCTTATTTGTAGGAACTTTTTGTACTTTTCCTGAATTTGTATGAAATGCTTTTTTTTTTTTTTTTTTTTTTTTACAACTTTCTGAGCTTGGGCAAGAACTCTAAGGATGAAAAAACAGTATTAAATAAAATCAATGACAACTATTTTTATCTTGCTGTCTAGTTTCGTTGTGTCTGTAGATTCTTGTTCTTGGCTTAGAAGAGTGGAACCTGGTGTGGTCTTCTTCTATTATGACCTTCCCCACCTCAGTGTTCAGTTTGTTCTGATGTTTTTCCGCTTACAGACAAAAGGGGTTTCAATAGGGCAGACAGGGCAGGCAGTTGCCAGGGGCCCCCTTTCCATTTAAACAATCAGAATTGTCATTATTAATATAAAATGAAACAATATATTTACAAATTATTCTGGGTGGGGCTACTTTTTTGTTGTTACACTGGATATAGAACCCCTAGCAAAAAGTATAGAATTACCACTCTTGGAAAATGTTAATTTAATTGTCTAAAATTAAGGAAAAACTCACAGACATGACAGAAAACTATTTTCATTTAGCTTGTGGTTTTAAGAAACGCTTAAACAAATAAAAAAGGGGAAAAAAAACTGTAGTTCTTTTTACAGAACAGTGATTAGAATTTTTTCTACACAATTATTAAACAACTGAATGAACATTTTTCAAGAGTGGTGATTCCATACTGTTTTCCAGGCGTTGTATTTGTTTTGTTTTTTGGGTTGTTTTTTTTTTTTAGCAAGATGTGTCAGCTATAATTTTTAGCACTTACACATGCTTACTTCTGGCAGCCAGAAGCATAAAAAAAGATAAAGAGGAAACGTGACAACAGTAAGTGATGGAGGTAAGATTGACTTAAGGATAGTTATATGACAAGCTTATTTGTGTGATGAATTAGTAATAACATTCCAATTACTACCAGGGTAACTAAGAAACAGGTTAGCTAGGATCGCACTTAGCTGCAGGATGTATTATGTGTTTAGCAGGGGACAATCGGTCACTGTAAATATGACAATTGTACTGCAACTTCAAAATTGTACTGTACAGTATTGCATCTTTCTCCATAAAGATGAAGCTTAATATTTTATCAAGGTATAAGCCATTTGTTAAAAAAATATTATAATGTGTTTTGACTACCTTTTCTATGCTGTAGAAATGTATATTAAAGCAACAAAGTTATATTAGTAAAACATCTCATCTATTCATTTTGCCTGGGGCTCCACTTCATCTTCATTTGCTTCTGCTTACAGAATCTGAATATTGTACGCAGTAGCCTATTGCACACAAATACCAGCAACCTTATTAAGGATTGCACTTAGCCAGTAAAACAAAATGTCCCTTTTATTGTCTGGGCAAAGAAACGGCATCATCAAGTACCACATGAACACACTAAAGTGCAGCTTTGCCTCCAAGCGGTATACTAAGTACAACCGGATGTTTTTCTTTTAAAAATAATATTCTGTGTAAACGCTATAGAATGATGTACTTGAATAAAAGCTTTCAGGAGTTTACACATTCAAAACTATGCAGACCAGCAAGTCTGGCACCAAAACACTGGTGGGAATTTTAATTAAACTGAAACGCTAACGTTTATTGTGCAAATGCCTCATAATTGGCTTCTTGAGTAACTTAATAAATGACAATGTGTCCCTAATAACATAGCCAGTGTGTTATAGAAAATATCTTAAACTTAATGCACGTTTCTTTTATCTCAGATGAACAGGGCCGAGAGATGTGATGAGAAGAGATGAGCACGCTGCACTTTCTATCCGTCAAGTACATTTTGCTTTAACGTACCAAATGAAAGCGTCGTTCTTCATCACAACTATTCTGGGATTTATAAGTAGCTACCATGCGTACAAGTTGTGACAGGCATGGAAATCATTTTATGCCTCTGACAGAAAGGCTGAATCATTTCTATTTTATAGACTGGTGGTTTATAAACCCAGATCAGATGATAACATCAGTCGTTTTACTTTTACTCGTACATTTTTCATGCATATTTAGGACACAAGCAGCACAGTAACACTAAACTAACCAATTACAGGAGCCTCCTGCGCATCTCATTAGCAAATTCATTTAACAGTGCGATTACCATTTACATTTCACCACAGCAACCAGTCTAATAAAATCAAGGCAATCCGCATCTACCATAAAACCTTCAAATTCTTCTCCAGCTTGATATTAAGGAGGTTTGATGTGACAAGGAAATTTAGCTGCAGTGCACGAGACCGAAGAGACATGTTCCAGAATATTCTAATGATTGTGTCTTTCTTTTCTGTAAAAGGCCATCTGTTCCAGGATTTTTAATGGTTTCGAAACCCTGGAGCTCTACGCTTATAAAATATACCAAAGTAACATATCGGACGAAAGTAGAAAAGTAAAAAACTAGCATATTAGCTATTAGGCACACTTTAATCTCAGATAAACCTTATACAATCATTATGCAAAGGCGAATTGTTTAGCGACACGGTTTCTCCCCTACATAACATTATAGATTAATAGTTAGATGCTCTACTATGTCAGCAAATAAAACAAAAACCCACCTGTTAAAATAACTAATTTCTATCAAATATAAGAAAATGATATTATTATCAATCATGGGACATGGTGGCACAGTGGGTGGCACAATTACCTTGCACCTCTGGGGAATAGAGATGAATTTGTGTAGTGTGTGTGGAGTTGCTGTGGTTTGAGGAGAACCTGATTTCTTTGGTTACTCTGGTTTCTTCCCCCAATTTAAAGACACACCTTGTAGACTGAGTAGCATCTCTAAATCATTCATTATGTATAAATGGATAGGTGCATGTGCAGTTGTCCACCTCCCATCAGGGTCCCCATCACTCCTTGTGCCCTAGGATCCATGGGATAAACTCCAGGCTTTAAACCTTTTTAAAGAAAGAGGTAACGGATATGGATGAATCAATCGATTAACAAACTCATGTTTACTTACTTGCTATACACAATAAACAGCATGGAAATATTTCCCCACAAGCACCGTAAAATCAATACAGTCTTAACTGGTTAAGTGTTTATTGCGATGGTAGCTCTTCCATTTTATGATGATATTTACAGCCACTTTAAGAGGAACACCTGCACCTCTGCTCATTCATGCAATTATTATAAATAAGCAGCTAATTACGTATCATCGGCACATAAAATCATGCTGTTACAGGTCAAGCACTCAGATAATAAAGCTTTTCATCAAACATTAAAATGAGGGAAAATATGATCTCGGTGACATTGACTGGTGCACGGCTCCTCAGGCTAGACAGACACTTTGAATATTTTAGAAACAGCTGAACTCTTTGGTTTTTTTTAGGCTTTAATGAATTTATTTGATCTTCTAATAGACAACTTCCAGCCAAAGCCTGTTTAGCTGACAGGAGTTAAATCCAGGGTAGACTAATGTTGTAGAAGGCTTAAGGTTGATGTCAGGTGCTTTCTGAGGTACTTTTCTAATCCTGTCAGTTTTAAAGAGTAATTAAGTTACCACAGCCCTATAGCTGCCTCAGCCGTTTCTGAAATATTCTATCCTGTATGATAGAATAACAGCTTAAATGACCAGTGCGACAGGTGTTCTTAATTTATTGGCTAATATGTGTCTCTATAAATGTTGTAAGCAAACGTATGTTCATGGATTAGTCAGAAAAATTTTATCAGCATTTTAACATCTTTAGTATCTCGGTACCCTTTGTGAAATAAGGTTGTTTTAAAAAGTAAATTAAGTGATTGAAAACAATTAAACTAAATGGCATTCCTGAGATTTTTTAAAAATGTAATTATATTTTTGTTAATTACTTTGGGAGTTGGCATTTTAGAGTTATTTACATTTACATCACCCTTAACCAGAGCGACTTACGTTTATCTCATATATATATTATACAGCTGAGCCTTGCTCAGGGGCCCAGCAGTGGTGGCTTGGTGAAGCTGGAAATCGAACCCACAATCTTTGGGTTGGTAGTCCAACACCTTAACCATGAGCCACCACTGCCCCTTGGCTAAAGGGTGTAAGGTTAGTATAACATGGCTAAGTTTTGTACGAGCTTTCAGGGTGCAAAACAGCTAGTTATTTGCTACAGAACATTCCTAAAATCTTTTGTCATTTACAGTATATAAATCCTGGTTAAGTGGCTCTGATGACTGTGGGCAGTGAATAGATAGTATATACACATATTACTGATTTCTAATCGAATCTAATTTAATCTAAGATAAACAATAACGACGTTATTATCACCATATTTAACTGGGAGAGACAATAATACTACTACTACGAGTAATAATAATAGTAATAATAATAACAACATAATACAGATTATATACTAAACATTTTAGACAAAAATCTACTGAAAACGTGCCCAGGTCCATGAGATGATATGGAATAAGTAGAGCTTTTGGTGTTTTAATGCTCTAATCATGTTTTATCATTATTTTGACTTCTATAAGATCAAAATAATGATATTTATCAGAGCCGTGTGTGGTGCAAGCCGCCGCCGTTGCAGATCTTAAGGCAGGTGAAGCCTGACATTTAATCTCGCCTGATTTTTAGGAGAAAAAAAAAAGACTAAAGTTGCAGGGAAACAAAAGCTTGAAATTTAAAACGCCATTTCAGCTGAGATCAGATCTTTGTCCTTCTCATTTCTATTGTTATATCCTGCAAATGTATACCATTTCCGTTCCAACAAAAACACTGCTAATGATGGGCTACATACCAGTTTTGTACCAGACCTTATGATCAACAGGTTTTTGATTGTGTGTGATTGCATGTGCACACTTTGTCTGCGTAAAAATTGTACAATTCTATAAGACCTGCACGACATCATATTCACGACGCTTTAATAAATATTTTACGTTTGATGTGTCGATAGCCGAGTAAAACTGTGCACGACCATAGCTACAAAATATGAAATTACAGTCGGTTTAAAGGAAATTTGCATGTCAGATCTTTAGATTTATTTCTATTATAAGTAAAATACAATGGTTTTCAATAAAAGCAGAGGCAGAGGAACGTTTCCTGTTGCAGTGATAGGAGCAGAGTTCTGCATTCAGGATCTGTCCATCCTCTTTATTTACACTGTGCAATAACAAAACCATCAGCGGTTGAAGCAAACAAAACAGACACATTATTCTTTCTCTTTCCTTCATAATCATAACGGCAATTCAAGAAAATTAATTCCAACTCCAGGTTGAAGGTCTGTCCAATTCGCTCATTGATGTGATCAGTGGATAACAGGTCTTTACGCAGCTGTTTCCTACTCCTGTATGCATTTTGCATATTATACATCATCTGGTTAGAAAACATGGCATTGCATTTGGTTTAACGTGAAGCCACGTACTTTTCACTGGGGCAACTGGCTTAAGAAATGGATTCAAGTAGGAAAATGATTACATGCCAGCACCTCTGGGACAGTTGGATGGGGGAAAGAGGTCCTTGAGTTGGGAACCATAGAAAACTGTTCAGTGCGACAATATGACAACAGTGGAGCAAAGACAGAAATGTTTGAAAACCAGTCAACACACACCTCATTCAAACACAGTAATAACCCACACAGCTGCTTTTTACGATTTTGAGTGTTGTTTCAGAACGTTCCCCTTGTTTAGACCCCTTTCATTTTGGCTCGTTACAACAATAGTCGAAAAAAAAGAATTCGCTGCTTTGGGTTTAAATAAAATCTAAACTCTGAAATCTTCACGCTGACTTTGCCTGGTTTTTTTTGTTTTTTTGTTTGTTTTTCTTGTGCAATGCATTGCTTTACATGCACACATACATACAGGACTGAAAGAAAGAGGTGACTATAAAACCAAGGAGCTGCAGATCGGAAATAAACAGCTTTGCACAGTAAGGGAATATTAAAAATGTCTAAATAGAAATATAAATCTACAATATTCTATATGTATATATATGTAGAACACATACAGACACCAAAGTTCTTCTGATCTTCTTTTTAAAAAAAATGGCAAATTAAATGATAACACTAGCGTCTCTCTTCTCCCGGCATTCCCCTCCACGTTACCTGTAGCACATACCATATTAAATAAGGCACACATTTACACAAACAGAATTTGGCTAGTTATTGTTCTTATATTTACACCAAACAGCTACAGAGTTAATAATGATAAAACACATTGGAACATGACAGAAATCATAGAAGAGAGTTCAGATCAGGGGTTTAGGATTGCATTCTGGTTTAAGAGGGCAGTTTTTTTTTTTTCACAGTTTAAGCCCAGTCTTTAATAAGAAAACTTTACACTGATAACCATCCACAGTGTGGCTTAAACTACATCAAGAAACTGGACTTTAGTGTTCATGTGTTAAGAGAGCTTAAAATACAGTACATACTGCTTTGGATAACCTCATGAGCCATATATAACCAGAGCACTAAATTAATCATCAAGACATTCCCATTTGTAAACAGGTATAGCAAGAGGATGATATTACATTTATTTTTTCCCCCCACTAAGACACTCTAAGGGTGGGCAGTGCTGTTGCAAACGATATGGTAACACAGCTGAATGTTATTGCTTGTGTGATTGGATATTTGTAGGGTAAAATCATAACGATTGAGGGGAATTTTATCTGTCAAAATAAGGCAAAGAGCTACTTTCAGAGGTGATCATCCATTTTATCAGAATACATATACTGGTTAGGTATATGCATACATATACTGTGTAAATATAAACACATATATATACACACATGCATATATATACACGTTTAGAAGTGGGATCGATACAGTCAATCACATCAACAAAATAGATCAATGCAGGAGAGATCAGGATAAGGCTCAAGCCTGGGTTAGTAATACCATAACTGAGAATTCAGAAGAACACTGAAAAGCAACACTCAACACAGTGGCAGCCTAGAACAAGATGGGCACTGTCCCATTCTCTTCTACTTCCCCACCCTCTATAAGCAAATAGCTGAGCAATACCAATATGGTACAAATATTCATGAGGCACAAGAAAAAAAAAAAAGAAGGTTTTCAAGTTCAAATGTCAAATGTGTAGTTGACAACACTGGCAGCCATTATCAGTTCTATTGCAGTTTTTTTCCTCTTGACTAAATTCATTTCTTTGTGATGTGCAGCATTTCAGTCAAAAGCTGCCCATATACAGAATTCAGCAACCTAGACTGGAGTCTAGTTTTGCTCTATAAACAAGTGTAGGTTGGTTAGTATACACTCTGAAGAAGTGCAAGTCAGGAGTCCATGGGAGCTCAGTAGTTGAACTTCCCAGCCTGATTTACAGGTGAGGTGGCAGGGATAAAGAGGGGTTTGGGAGGGACATCAGGTTTTAGTGAGGCTGTGCGGCGGACAACGGCTCCACGCTGGAGCTCAGGCTGCTCGCTGTAGCTGTGTTGGCGCGTCAGGTAGCCGTTGGGTATAAGTGGATGACGTGCATCACAGCCGCCGGTGGAGTTGACTCGGGCGAGAAGTGGAGGATGGTGCGAGCGGCGGCTAAAACTTGGCTCTCGACAAACAGCTCCTCCGGCTGACATTAGAGAATGGCGCTGTGAGGCGTGGCGTGAAACCCTCTCCAATGTGGACTGGTGCTGAGAGGGCATCTCCGGTGGCACATCCATGCGACGTGTCAGGCTGTCTCTGGGTAGCGTAGAGGAGCTGTAGTAGGGAGCCGACTCCGTTTCAGGGATTTGGGGCTGCACGCGGTTGGCAAATGCCATCTGGCCTGAGTTAGCAGACATGGATGAGGTAAGCACAGTGGGGCTCTTCCCGGTGGTGACATTAATTTCGTGGATGTGTTTGAGGAGCTCATCAAGCGAGGTCACATCCACAATCTTGTGTGGGTAGCAGTGCTGCGGCTGGCTTGGTATGCGCTCTGCATTGTGTATCTTGCGCTCTTCTGGGTGCATAGGACCACCCAGAGCTTGTCGGCCAGCCAGCCCATGGGAGAAAGGAAAGACCTGCTGTGGAATTCCAGAACCAGACCTGGACCCAACCATATTGTGAGACTTGGGCTCTTTGGCATTGTTACAGTTCTGATTCTTCTCCCACTGGTTCTTGAAAGCTTTCATGCTCTTGATTGGCAGCTCAGGTGTTGAATCAGGTGTAGGAAGTCCAGACAGCTCTGAGGAGTGATGGTGATGAGGATGGATCAGCTCTGCCATGACACCGTGGTGGCCATGTCTCCGTCCAGGATGATCCTTCCCATTTTGGAAGAATGAGTTATACAGCTTTGGAGAAGTCACTTCCAGTTTTTCATCCTTGCCCTGGTTTTCCAGGAGGCCATTTAGCTTGGCCAGACTACGCAAAGAAAGAGCATGAGGGATGGGGGCCTCCGGGTCCTTGGCCAATCTTTTGGTCTTGTTTACGTTGTAGTTACAGTAACAGGAGACTAGGAAGCCGGAAAGGAAAGCACCCAAGACGAACGCCACCAGCACACATGCTATTAGCAGAGTGTAGTGAACACTGTGATTGGGCTTGTCAACTTCAGGAGGACGACGGACTCCTTAAAAAAAAAAAAAAAAAAAAAAAAACAATAGAGAGAACACAGTAAAGTAAAAGTTAAGCAAGATCGCATGATATAACAGCACAACATGAATAATGATATTTTATATTCCAACCTTAAGTAACCTTGGTCAGACACTGTACATAAAAAACTGAAGGAAAGTTACTGCTGGAAAAACATAGCTATTCACTACCGCAGCCGAAGACCTAATTTATCCAAGGCATCTATAGGTTTGCTGTGGTCATAAGGTGAAATTAATATAATAGTAAGCGCCACTGCAAATCCAAACCTTATTGTGTGCTGAATCTGCATGTACTGAGGTCAAGATAACAAATCAAGCACCGTTTTTTCCAGCTAATATATAGACACAGAGTCTTGAGTACCTGAGCCTGAGAATATTTCAGAAATACTAATTAATAGCATTCAGTCCAGCATACTTTTGACAGATGGTCTTAATCATTTGAATAAATCTAAAACGTAAAATACATTACCACCCGATTATTTTAATGAGATTCACAGTCTTAGGGCAAAGGTGAGATTTACCACCCTGTGAAATCTGAGCTAATTAGCAAATTCTTCTCTATTTGCAATTCTACCATTTCCACAGATGTCAGTCTTCTTTATTCAAGGTCAAGTGAATAAAACCTTGACTTTGCATGTTTTTTGCATAAAAATACCCCAAAACATGCATGCTAATTGAGATTAAGTATTTAAAACATTAAATCTGATTTATAAACTCCTTCATGGT
This sequence comes from Bagarius yarrelli, assembly GCA_005784505.1. Lineage (NCBI taxonomy): Eukaryota > Metazoa > Chordata > Actinopteri > Siluriformes > Sisoridae > Bagarius > Bagarius yarrelli. The sequence continues at coordinate 2,500,944 of VCAZ01000010.1, read as the reverse complement.
AAACATTATATATAACAGAATGTGAGTAAGGCTGTAAATGGTGTAACGGTGTGTTACAACATTTAACACAGCTTTAGGGGATGCAGATGTTTTAATTTAGGGAATAAGCCAATAAGAGCTGTGCAGCTGCTTTAGTGTTGCAGCAGGTAAATACAACAGAGGTGGTATAGTGGAAGTGTGGGTGGGTGAGGGGGGAAATGTGGAAGAGAAAAAGAAAAATGAAAAGAAAAAGGGAGCAAAGTGCTATTGTACTTTCATGCAGCTGCAAGCAAAAGCACAATTAGGAATGCATAATAAGTTTGGGGTAAAAAGAGGAAGAAAGCAAATCTTCCTCCAGGCATCAGTGCAAACATATTAAAAGAGTAGAGCATGACATTTTGCTAGCTATCAAATTAAGAAAGCTTTACTCCAAAATGTTTTTTCTTCTTTAGCTGTTTGTAGATGCAATCAGGAAAAGTTATGGCTAAATAAACTGTGCAATATTCCGCCTTGCCTTGGGCAAAAGTACACTTTTCTGCTACCTTTCTCTCTTTTCTTTTTCACATACGCCCTCACTACTTGGCAGAAGAATTATATAGGTCAGGGAATAGTTGGAAAGACTTGCTCCCACAGAACATGTTTCTCTTTTTTGGCTGTTTTACCTTTCAACAGCCCAAAAAAAGGTAGGTCTTCATAGCAACTACTTTTATGTCTGTTGAGAATATTGAAAGAACATAGATTTGCTTTTTCTTTTCTAACCTCTGTTAGTTAAACATCAGTAGTCTGACTGAAAAACAGGAATTTATGAATAATGGAGATCTTCCGTCTCTGGCTCTGACTCACCGAGCCTCTGCAGGGCTCCAACACACACACACACACACACACACACACACACGTACGTATATATTATATATATATATATATATGCATTCTGAAGTGTTTTGAGGGCTACCACATGCTCTGTGTTAAAATTAGTCATTTCTGATGCATGTGTTCAGTATGTACACACTAGGAGGCACCACGAAGGAACAAATCTTATCTGCTCCACGCATAAATTGTCAAAACATATTTGACTCTAAGCCAGGGTTGAGCAGATGCCTATAAAAGATAAATGCTGTCGCATTCATCCTCTCCCTGGTACAGAGCCTATAAACAGTCCCTAAAGGCCTAGCAGTTTAGGGTAGCTAAACATGAGGAAAGATTTTGCTCACAGTCCTAAAAAACATGTAAACTCAGTAGGGGGTTTAAAAAAAAAAAAAATACAGCTCCTCTACCGATCCCACCAAGTAAGAATGCCACCAGTGTCTTGTCAGTTTTGGTCTAGTACACGCTTTCCTGTTCTAGCTGTGGAGGTCAGCTAGAGTTTATGGAGTCTGTTTATGTTTTACCCGCTCCTACAAATAACCCCCAGTGTATTTTATGAGAATAAAGTCTAAACGTTTTGCCTCACACTCAATGAACCATTCATTCAGAGATGTGGCCATCTGCACCCTGAAAAAAAGCAGTGTCCATGCTGTAATTTATTTGGACATGATGCACAAAAGGCAACCTCACTTTCTAGCCAACAACTGACAACCTGACTGTTTTCCATTCCTTTGCATTAACCCCGGGGCACCACAGACTCATGCTATACAATAAGGTGACGTTACTTTATGAGCAGTTGGAGTTTGACATTCTACAGTCTGATCAGTGTAAACTAAACTTGGTCCTTAATCCAGATCCCACTATAAATAGATGATTCTTTAATTGGAGATACATACAGCATTTCAGAAATTTAAGGGAAAAACTGAAACTCTGTTATGGACAAATTATGTGTATAAATAACAGAAATACGCTCATTCAGTGGATAAAGGAGTAAAACGTCTCAGTTTATACATTTATTTCTTTCAAATCTTCAAAATGTGATTAAAATTTTAAAAACACCCAAATTTTTCCGGATTTTGGGTTGTAAATGTGTGTTGAGAGTGTAACAAATGTTTATTACTAATGTTTAAAAGATAAAAGTGGATGCGAGTCAGTAGGTCTAAACACATGCAGTGGATAAACCGACTGGCTCTTTTAAATACTTTTTATTAATGTTACACTCAACACACTTTTATAATTTGCTGATCTCAGTGTTGGGACAAAACTTCTAAAACTACTTAAATGCATCTATTCTGCATGTAACTACAATGTGACCTTAATTTGGCTGGTTACTGTGGGAAAATTATAAACAAAATACAAACCATCTCCATCTGTTACTCTTGATATTAAAAAAAATATGCTGCATGTGCTGCATGATTGCCTCAAAGCTTCATGCAAATAAAATAAACTGGATTAATTTGGGAAATTAGCCATAATAAAAAAAATAGAGAATGAGACTAAATACCTTAAGCTGGTGGAATTGGGGCAAAAAGTTTGCCTTTAGGCTAAAAAAAATAGATGCTAAATTTGGATATTAGGCTAAATAAATAGTGAGCTTAATAGCTCGATGGGAGAGTGAAGAAAAAAAAAAAGTTTGCTTGTTTCTTTCTTTCGGATTCGTTCAGGCTGTTTTATTGGTTTAAGTAAAAGGATGACTAAATAAAAAACATTGATAATTTTTATGAGAAAGAATACTTCGAACCAGCATTTTTTGGAAGACCAAAATATTGTTTGTTGCATGTGGACATGAAATGTCATTTTTGCTGTAGAACAGGCCCCGGACTTGCCAACCATAGAAGGGTGGGCAGACAGATATCCAAGGTGAGCAATTCGTAGGGGTGGGATTGAGCAGATAAATACTCTGTAAAAGTCATTAAATGCTGGAATAGCAAAAACAGTGTTGTACTAATATTTGGCTTTGGTTAAGAAGACAGTGTATTATATTAAGTCAATTTAAGCACAAATGTTTTTAAAATGTTAAGGATTATTTTCAACGTTCAGAAAGGCTAATGACTGGAATATTAAGCACACATTCATTAGAACATTCATTTTTACAGTTGGAGTGACGTTTGGACAAAATAAAAATTAAATATTCAAGTATTAATATTATTATTATTTTCAAGAGAGAAATTGAGTAAACATTTGAAGAATCTGTGGAGCAAGTTGATGAACAGAAGGATGGGTAGATTGATGGATACACAAGATTTAATACAACACAAGTTTTTTTTACATAATATATAGATAAAACAACGATATATGCAGTGTTATCTTTAAGTTAGATGTCAAAAAAAAAAGCTTTGTGGCTCCCGATGTGGCCAAAATAAATGATTATTAAAGGTTGCCGACCACTAAACTAGACGGTAAGAGACTGCAAAGAGACTAAAATAGCGGCACGACAGTGACGGACAGACAAGTCGTTAGTCTCAGTCTCACTCTCTCGTTCCCCTGTAAAGTTAAATCTGTGCTAATATTAGGAAATAGAAAGCACAAGAATAGCTAAAAAACTGTTGTGTAAGCCTAATAACAGCGAGATCTATAAGTCAACGTGGATAGTGTGAAGCGAGATCTCTCCAAGAGCTAATTCAGGGTGTGACCGTTGAGAAAACAGTTTTAATGGCAAAGCCTTAAAAATAGAAATAAATAAGAGCCAGCTGGCCTGAATTGTGTGTGAGCGTGCATAAGGTGTGTAAAATCTCATTACTGAACATATACACCTATTTGCTTTTAAACAACTTTCTATTCAATGTCAGATACAATTCAAACTCTTAAAAATGCCATAAAAGCTATTTTGAGTTCCTAAAAGCATCTAGAAGTTTGTGTCAACTAATTTTCTTGGTTGAACGAATAATCAATTTACAATCTGAAAAGGTCTTTCACTGCTAATGATCAATCAATCAGACCAACAGTTTCTACAGCATAACTGAATCTATGCTGTTAACTTTAATTAGCAAAATTAAGTCTACACTGACAACTAATACCACATTCATCAGGCGAGGTAAAAATTGTGGCATGACTCCGAAATGCAGTCAACACGCTGGGACTACATCGGCTGTGAATTTCTCTATAGTCTATGTTTTAGCGAACTGGTGGTTGAATATCTGATGATATGACACACTTTGCTGGTTATATTCTGATTGGTTGAAGTGTACAGGATTTCCTGGAGAGACGCGTGTCGTGCCTGGAAACAACCCAAAGCCACCTGATCAAAGAAGAAAGCTTTCGTGTTTATATCGGTGACTATAGGCATTAATCAAGATCGATTAAAGATCGTCTGAACGTCGGGTTACGCGAGACTAGTTTCTGCCTGGTATTCGTACTAGCATTTCTTCAGCTCATCCTTCACACTCTTGGGTTCCTGGCGGTTGTTCTTAGAGGATTCTGAAATCCAGTTGCCCATATCCCATTAACATAATGTCAATCATCCGTTATAAACTTTAGTATAACTGAAGGCTGATGATCAATAGATTTTCATGTTTGTTTAGTAGGAAAGGGCAAGGATGGGTAAATTAGCCATAGTTTGACTGACATGCTGCCTAATAGAAAAATTAACAATTAATCAGAGTCCACGTCTGTTTTTTTTTTGCCTTGGTCTTCCTTAACTTGAGCCGATACCTGATGAATTCATCACAGTGCAGTTTGGGAAAGTTTGGTGGCAGCAATCAGGCCAAAACAACCAGGTGGATTCTAATGACCAGAGCGTGATTAGACTGTAGTAAGTCAAATCACTATGATTTGAAATCAACAGCAGGATGTGAATAAGACGCGCTGTTTATTGTTACTTATAAGGAGCAAATTTATTTCTTGCACATTGGATAGACAAACTATAATTTGGAACTGGAAAAATACATTTCACAAGTCTGGCCTGAAGTAAAAGCCTGGATACGGTTCATGCTGATGTCATTATTTATAAATGATTTAGCACTGCGCTGTGTTTTCCATCCTCCAAATACACAACTGTGTTTCCAGTCCTGTCCTTTTTCTACACACACTTCAAGAATTGCTTTCTGGTTTGAAGGAGGACAAAAACTTAGCTGAACACAATAAAATAAAACCTTTTAAAAGAAACTAACTAAAAAAGTAAAAAAAACGCATTAAACAAATCTCACTAATGTATCTTTGGTTCTCAGAGACAGAGGAGTGCCTGTAGCTGACGGCTGCTCAAGATGTTTCCCATTAAACTTTATTTTCTATTGCCTTACAAATACACTTAAACTCAACTCAGACACAAGGTTGTCTACAGCTACAGTATAATAAAAAGTGAAAAATCAACAGAGTACCTGCAAAGACTTCTTTATATCTAACACAATGCTGTCTTACACACACACACAAACTTAATACATTTACATTTGCGGCAATTGTCAGAAGCCCTTATCCAGAGCGACTTGCATTATTCTCTGTTACACAACTAAGCAATTGGGGGTTAAGGGCACTGCTTAGGGTATCAGTGGTATCTTGGTGGTGCTGGGAATCAAATCCCGGTCTTTAAATTAGTATGCCAACACTTTTACCACTGTGCTACCGCCACACACACACTTATAATTAAAGTAATTAAAATACACACATATTATTAGACTGAAAAGGACTATTTGTAAGGCGTTTACATGTACTATAATCATTTTTTGAGTCTGTTCAAGATAAAAAACAGTAATCACATCTCAATCCTCATATAGATTCACCATTTCTAATTTCACTTAGTATTTATTGCAAAATGAGTTTAAGGCAATAACATTCCTGTGACTGAGATTCTCATTTCTAAGTAGAGCAGTCAAAGAAATTTCATAAACAAGCCAACGGCCTGATTAAATTACGTGATAAACTAAGCAACGCTCGTTTTGAATAAGTTTCTACAATCATAAAAGCTCTGATGTAGTAAATAACAAAACGGATACTTTCTGTGTCGCAACACAGGTGAGGTTTTTATCTAAATGCAACAGTTGTAAGGTTCATGCATTACGCATGCAACAACAATTTAATCAAAAATATAGAAGGCAAGAACACGGCACAAGCATATCTTCTTAAAAACAGCACAAACTTTCAAACAAAGAGAAATAAAATATAAGTGTTAGGCACATGCAGATCATGTGTCTGGCTTTTCCACAGTATGCGACTAACGAAAGAAGCAGGGTTGGTTTTCGGAGGAAGAATGGCAATCGGACAAAACAAAAAAAACAAAAAAAAAACTGAGCAGAAGTGGAGAAGCGTGCAGGGTATTAACAGGTGCAGGAGATTTTACAGCAGTGCTTTTAACCCTGTTCTCCACCGACAGCCCAGAGGTACAACAAAACCCAAACTTACCTCCAGCTCCAGCACGGTCACGCTAAAAAAAATAGGATTTGACTGATATTGCACTAGCATAGAGGTAGAATGAAGGACATTCTGTTTCTATGCCGGCACTGAAATCTAGAGCTCGGCTGGAGTTCTACATTTCTTTGTCTAAGCGCTGACTTTACTTTAGCACACAATAAGGGAGAAGGGAGTCGAGGAGAAGAGGAATTAAGAAGGAGGTCATTTAGTTTAGAGGAAAACACGAGGCAAGTTAACAGCACGCTACTCCGCAAGAGCTCGGAGAGAGTGGGGAGGACAGGGACGGGAAGAAGAAGGGAAGAGGCGGTCAACAAGTTCGAAAAGGACAAGCACGTTACCTGGATTACATACTGTGTGGACCCTCAGTTCACTTTAAAAGTATGTGTTTTACCGTGTTGATGACAGCGATTATTTTTTAAGGCTTTGTGTGTTTTTATTCTATTTTGTTGTAAACAGCTAACACAGTGAAAACTAACTCGTTCGTCCACACAAACAAAAACAAAATAACCCTACACAGCGTCTATTTTCTTCACCTTTATTTAAAAGGTATTAATAACCACAGGGCCAATGGGGCTTTTAAACAGTTCAGCTCCAGTTCATGTCGGATGTCCTCTGTGCTCGCTCAGCCTAATGAGCTTCAGACACAAGAATCCTGCTCCTGATTATGAGTCCAGCCTCCCCCTGAACACGTACAAATTATTGGAGGACAGAAGTCTTCGCCACAACCCGGTTCACTTCATTTGAATTCATAAATGGCCTGTGTGGGGGATTAAAATAGCTGTGGTAGCAGATACAAGCCCCAGACACCTTTGGCAGTAATTGATTGAAAGTTTTCTTTTGGCTGGAACTTCAGGCATCATTATAGGTTAAAGGTGGGTTATACTGTAGCCCATATGGGTGTCTGGAACTTGTGCTTGTAAAGCAGACCTTAACCTGTGGTCCCAATTTACTGCTTTCACACATAATAGCCCAGACTCAAACTAGGCAGGAGAAATGCGTGTCATATTATGAGTGCATCAAACTGCAGCAAAGACTGCCATGGATTTCATTTATACTGTATATCATGCTTTGTTTCACTGTTTGCATTTCTGTTCATTTAATATATTTAACCTTAATAAATACACAGTTTAAAGTGGGATGTTATGCTCCTTCTAGGTTTTTTTAGGAAGAAAGATTTCCTTATTAGCCATTAATGATTGCCTATAATAATGATAGTTCATAATGTTTTAAAAATATAATATATCATTTATTTACATGTATATTTCTGGCAATGTTATTATACAGGGCGACAGGCATTTATCTCATTTTTGCTCCTCTAATAAGCAGTTGAGGGTAAAGTTCAAGGCTCGGCGGCCAAACAGCGGCACCCACAATCCTCTGATCAGCATTCCAAAACCTCAACTACTTAGCTACCACTTCCTTACAGCAATACACTACCATACTACAGCCTGAAGAACTGAAACTAAAATAAGATCAGTGACTAAGGAACAAAATACGAGAGTTGGAAAACCATGATAAATGATGCAAAAAGGCAGAATAAAGAGATTTGTCACCTTCAAAACTCTTTAATAAGTGAACTTGGCAATTAAAAGATTTACTGTATAATCTTTTTACTTGATGTTGACATATTGATATTCATGTTGCCTGTCATCCTTTCGACTACTGAACCACATCCCCCACCCAATTATCACAGAATTGGTTTTTTTGTGGTTTTTTTTCTATTAGTCAGTGCCTATCAGTTTATTTATTCGTTGCTGGCATTCTCATTACGGGTTGAGTGGATGATCATAGCAGCAACAGCGAGAGTGTAAAAGAGCGGCAGCGCAGAGCTCAGCGGGAACAGGATTTATGAGCTCCTCTTCGTGCAGTGGAAAATTCCATCAGGAACCATGGGACAAATCGCACCCTAACGGCTAAACGCAACACGCAACACATTACCGGATATTCTAGATTATGAAAGAAAAGGAGAAATTGCTGTTTGGGGGTTTTAATAGTTTATCATCTTTCATAGTTCTATAATAATTAGGCGTAATTCTAGCAATAAATATAAATTGGAGGCACGCAGACTGCTATTGTTTTATACTTATTATAGAAAGCAGGATTTAGCGAGGAAAGTCAGCAAGCTGCATATTAAATATCTAATTACAAGAAAATAACTGAAATGCCTCTTTACTTGATTCGAGCTAATTATTCCCAGTGTTTCATTATCAAATTATATATATATTTTTTTAATTACACAATTCATAAAAAATATATATATATATTTTTTTAGGACTGTATAATAGTATATTTTTATAATCTTAATTTCAGGCAAAAATACAAAATGTGCAGGTCTGTAAGAATGTGTGTGTGTGTGTGTGTGTGTGTGTGTGTGTGTGTGTGTGTAAAAAGCTGAGGGCCACACAGCAGGATCCAGTAGAGCGCAAGAAAGTTCAGACTAAGGAAATTGGAGAACTAGAAGACAGATAACAGATTTAGAGCCTCTTGTTGCCCCCTTACCCTCCATCTCCACACTGATTGGCTCCAAGCCAGGGAAGCCCCGCCCTCCCCGCTCCCCCTCTGCAGGGTGGGTACCTTTTTCAGAGACACTTGGCCCTTTAGGCAGAGTTGGTCCCTGAATGGTTGTGCTGGCGCTTGTGGGTGAGGTCTTTCCTGTGGTTGTGTTGGAAGGGGGCAACAGAGTAACCATTTAGTCAAGTAAAATCATATCAACATGACAAAAAAAAACAACAAAAAAAAACAATGTTCATGTCAACATTCTGTGTTCATGCAAAAAAATAAAGTAAACAAAACATCAAATTAAAGACAAAATTATTTTTTACTGCCGAAAACGGCTCATATGAACAAGCTTGCTCAGAAAGTGGTGCATGCTTGTAATCATTTTAAATAATTTCCCGTCCTTTTGTTCAATGACATTGACAATTTGATAAAAGGTGCTTAATAAAGGCCTTTTAGCAGGCAACAACTATTAAGCTTACAAAGATCCCATGAAGACGTAGGAGTGTGTGGCTAATTTATGCTCACTTAGAGCACATATTGTTGTTGAATTTGCAGAAGAATGTTGGATTTGACAGCGTTACACTGATTTCTTATTGCAGTGCATGAGATGCCTTTTCTTTTCTGTCATTCATGTTAACATTCATATGCAACTCTCCACCGAAATTAATGCGAACAGTATGACAACGTCTGAAAGGTAATTTGCAAAAGCGTAAAAAAACAAACAAAAAAAAAACCCTTCATAATTTATATACTATTTAATACTCAATAGAATGTTGGACAAAATGGATTATAAAAGAAGTTAAAGCACTCGGCAAGTCTTGATATCCTAAAGCGACAGGACATCATGGTTCAACCTCCATTTCACTATTTTACAATTTCAGCTCAGACTCCAAACTTCTGTCATTTTTTTTCTCTCTAGAAAGAATCACTTGATTTACCTGAAATCACACTTTTACTTTGTGACCGTGAAACCAACTGTTTAAACTGTGCACTATACACAATCTGGCCAGAAAATATCATCTGTAACCAGCAGTGTGTGATAATAAAAACACCACACAGTGCTACAAACACTAGGGCTTCTCAGGGTGAAATTGCTTTTCTTCATTTCCTTTCTTTTTCCCTTTTCTTTTCTTAACTTCCTTTTTTCGTTTTTTTTTCCTTTTTATTCCCTTCCCTCTATTTTTCCCCTTTTCATTTACTTTCTTTCCTTTCCCTCCTTCCCTTTCTCCTTTCAATTTTCATTACTTTCCCTTTTTTCCTTTTTTATTTCTATTCCCTTCCCTTTCTCCTTTCTTTTATTCCCTTTTTGATCCCTTCCTTTTCCATTTTCCTTTTTTTCTTTTTGTTCCCTTCCTATTCTCTCCCCCCCCCATTTCCACCCTTTTCTTTTATTTTTCTCCCTTCTCTTCTATATTTCCTCTCCCTTTATTTTAATTTTGTTTTCTAATTTCCTCCTTTTTTCCCCCTCATTTATTCCATTCCTTCTTCTTTCTTTTTGTCATTTCCTTTTTCTTTCCTTTCTTTTTTTATCCTTTCCCTATTTTCTTCCCTTTCCCTTTTTATTCTCTCTCTTGTCAGTTCCCTTCCTTCTTTCTTTCCTTCTACGCCTCAGTAGACGGTGGAGATTAAATCTGTGATCAATTTGATTCAGTTGTACTTTATAATGAGCAATGATTCTCTTTTTTTTGGCTCCCACTTCTTGTCTAATGAATAATAAAATAACTAAAATGTAATCCTACCATTGACAACTTTCAGTAATTAGTAAAGATTTAAACAACCCCATACTAAATAGTAATAATATCTGCCTGTATTAGTAGTTAATCTCGGTTGAAGGTATATTCTATTGCTCAGCTCTTTCGGGCTGATTAGAGGGTGCTGAGTAATGCAGGTTGCTGTATTTAGATTTTATCCCAGCTTGAGTTGATGTATCTAAAAGTTAACACATGTTAAGTATTAAGTAGCTTGTAAACGCAAATTAAATTTTACACTAGCGTTTAAATGCAGTTGAAATAAACATGTACATCTTGAACCATTTTTAGAGTAAAATCTGATATAACAACATATCCAGCTTGCAATTTGGTTTTTTCGATCCCTGTTCACTTCTTTATAGTTTTCGAACCACTTACCCTTTTTCAGTGTCTTTTCATTTCAAATTCACACAATTCTCGATTTTTACTACAAACTTGACACCTAATTAGACATTTTTTTAAAGGGCCTCGCCAGCTTTAACACTGCCGTGTAAAAAGTGTAAGGGGCTCTCTAGACTGAGGGGTAATGAGCTGTCTTTATACTGTTTCCATGTAACCAGGCAGTTTAGCATGCATACACACATGTAACTCTATCTTTAGGGGATATTTCCATTAACCTCTGCCTAACTGACTTCCATTAACCATCTGCAACCTTAACCTCATTAAACACACACATAGGCTGCAGGTTTTGTTAAAACAAAAGGGGACATCTGGACCTTCTACAGCAATAAAAATCTGCTCCACACACACACAATATTTTTTGCCAGTCCATCAGGCTTGTTCCAATCAGACCTGTCAGCATGTTACAGTTATCGGCACTAAGCTAATGGAGGCTGCGCAGTTGGAGAGCAGAGACTGGCATGTCAGAACAACACTACCAACACTACGAGGCTAAGTAGCATTATAACACTGCTTTTTTATTACTCAACTGGCTCTTTATATGACTGGTGGGTAAAACCTTGTCTCACTGGTGGGTGAGAGGGTAAAAACTTTCCTAATGTGGTTATCAAATAATACAGAGAGGAGTTGTTTTTCTATTTGCCATTATTTACTTAGTATTTGGTTGTGTATCATTTGCTTGCAATAAAAGCTTCACATCCCAGTGACATCACCAACCTTTTTTTTTTTTTTTGCTTGGTCGTAACCCAAATTAGCTTGCATGCATTTCTGTCCATCTGGCAGACTGAATGTTTCTTTAGCCTTTAAAATCTGTGGGCTGTTTTTGTGTCTCTCTACTGTCTCTGTGCTGTTTGGGCGATTTCTCGACATCTCTATACAGTTACATTTTGTGAATTTCATCTGATGCTCACTACTGATAAGAGGTTTGTTTTTTTGTGATTCCGCATTTCTGCTCTTGATGTCTTTTTTTTGAACGACAGACTTTGTGACCTGAACTTACGGAGCTTAACCTAACTGTTGTTTTATTTTACAGCATTCACAATGCTTCGGTCATCAACTCTTGCCGTTTTCCTTGGCTGACCTGTTCAACATCTGGTTGTTTGTACAGTGTTCTCTTTCTTTTTCAGGACACTCTAGTATTGGCTATGCCCTGTGTTCTAGTTCTCTATTTTTCTTACCTTCTATCGAAAAAAGTGCTCTGTGGTCCCTAAGTAAAGCCAGACTCACACTGTGCGATTCTGGCCATGATTTGGTCGTCTTAGACAAAATTTAAAATCCTAAAGGATTCCTAAAATCCTGCTCAAAAATCTGTTGTCTTTGATTGTTAGTGTGGGATGTTCACTGACAGCCAATTAACAGCTGTTGCGTTTAGTTTTCCATCACTGTCAGAAGATTTCAGACACTTTTTCTGCAGTGTGACTTGTCAAACCATGAAACAAATCCTGGTGATGCAATTAACAACAACTACAAACCACCTTCGGGAAAACGTTTAAACGTGTCCAGTGGACAGAACAGCAAATAGAGAAACTTATTCAGGCATGTCATGGGCAAAGTTAGGGCCAGTTTTTGTTTGCTATTAGCTACAATTTAGTGAGAGAATGTAAGTTAATGAACGTCTTACCGACGATATATAAAACTCCGGGCGAGTCTTTTTGTGTGTGTCCCCTTTTTGACTGCTGCACATTCTGACAGCTGAGATCTTACAGTGTGACACAGGGATCATATCTGTACAGTCTGACTTGCAGCAACCGCAAATGACTATTAAAAACCGCACAGTAAAAGCTTAACTTTAGCTTTTAACAACAGGTGAAACCCAGAGCTGGACACAAGAAACGATGTTTACAGCTATTACTTGCTTGAACGATCAAACTAACGGCATATTTTTGATCTTGCAAAAATATTGGTGGGTTCAAACAGCAAAAAAAAAAAAAAAAAAAAATCCTAGCTAACGGCTAAATGTAAATATCAGGAAATTAAGCCTCTTGAAATTAAGCCCAGTGTGTTTAGCGCATAGCAATAACAAATGTCATTTCTGAGCAAATATTTTCAGTAGGGATTGTATGTGGGAGAGAAAGAGAGCGAGGGAGAGAAAGAGAGAGAAAGAGAGGGAGAAGGGGGGAAAGGCCTGGCTAGTTTCTGAGAGTGTACCAAGAGTGCAATGTTACAGCTCGGTGGAAGGGAGTTTCTCTACATTAAAATAATTGCTATGAGCTTTGGTATAGAATGAGGATAAACACTCGCTATACTAAATAAAAAAGGCTGGTGTTTTTAGAGAGCTTCAGAAAGCTAGAAGTGCATAAGCAATAATGAAAATTGGCAGAAAAACTCCCCTGGTGCCCCACCTCACGCTCTCTGACTGATGCTACAGCATAGAGGTGAACACCTGGACTGCATCTTCTTCTCTGTCACGGTTACTGAGCGACTGCAACACGCCCCAAGAATGCAGAACAGTTTTTACTGTGCAGAATATGAGCGCTGGGGCTAGTATGCTAAGCAATTCTCAGCTGTCTAACTGAATCAGAGAGACGATTGTGTACTTGTATGTGTCTGTGGTGTGTTGAGATGTGTGTTTCGAGTTTAGTCAGCAAACAGCAGCAGTTGTTCATCTGTCACAATGTGCTGTTGATGTGCTTCAGGACAATAACTTTGAGGTCGTGACCCACCTGCCATCGTTTCTGCACTGAAAAACTCTACACTGGAAATTCTGGAGCATTCATACACACAAAAATTGTGTCAAATCCTATTATGTGCTCAGTGCACTCTTTCCTACACCCCATGACGACACAGATTGTATTGACTATTTAAACTGAAAAATCAGCATGTGCATGTCTTCCAGCTAAACCATCCCCGACGGGACTCGGTCCTGCAGCCTGCTTTTCTAGGCATTGAGCTCCCTGATGCCCGTTTCTGTGTTTGTAAATATTGATTTGAAATGATGACATCAATAACCATCTGCAAGAGCATAGCGAGCTGTGGCGTGATTTCAGGAGGTGAGTGCGAGGTAAATCGACTCGCGCGTCTATCAAAGCAATATGCTGTAATACGTCCCATACCATTCGCGCGGGCAACCTTGGCGTGTTACCGAACAAAATAAGAAATGCTCAAGCAATATGTAGACATTATCTAAATAAAAAGAAGGAACCTGGAGAGTGTTGAACAAACTGGTGGAGCTAAAAAGGGTGCATATCTGAACGAGTTAGGAATAAAAAACCCAAGCGCAGATGATGAATAGAAGGATGAATATATGTACGTGTCAAATGAAGACGTGGCTTGTGTAATTTAAAGCAGACAGGGAAGGAACTTACCGTATGCTGAATCCAGGGCAGGGTTCTGCTTTCGTGTGGTTGCCAAGACATCTATGATTTAGAGAAGAAAAAAAAATGAACATGAGTCATTTGATCATGTGGTCCAAATTAAAAGTGGACAGTTGAGACAGACAGGAAACTTTATGGAATTACAATTATTTTGTAACAGGTTTGGAAAATACACTTTATGGCTATAGGTTTGTGGACACCTTCTCCAGCTCACCCATACCTGTGCCTTCCTCAAACCCTTTTGCACAAAGTTCACGTTTCTCTCGTCTTCGCATGCTGTTGCATTTTTTCCTTACTGGGATCACCAGACTAGGAAAAAAAACACTGTTCCAGCCTGACAATGCCCCTGTGCACAAAGCCCTTGAGCTCCATTAAGACCTGGTGTGTTATGGTTGGTGTGGAAAAACTCAAGTGTCTCACTGAGGCTGAATTCTCTAAGGCCATGCTCCAAAATCTAGTTCAAAGCATTTCTATAAGAATGGAAGTGCTTAAAACTATAATAGACACAGAATAGCTGTAATAAACAGCAGGGTTTAGCTAATTCTGAGCACCCCGAATTTGTCTCGTATATTCTGAGCCTGGTGGTCTCTGGAATTAAAACAACCACTTTGTTCGGTGGTCTTAATACCTTAACCTCTAAGATATCTTACACAGTTAAAATGGTAATTATGGTGGAATGCACATTATATTACATGTGATTTAAAAAATGTAAAAATCATGTTACAATAAGTATCAACTGCGTAGTTGACTAGCTTCAATTTCTAAATTTTAACTGGTGGCTAATGTGTTTTTTGTTTATTATAGGCTTACAAGTCTAAACAGAAATAAATGTTCACCATTCATATACCAGTGATATAAGAACATATGAGGTGGTAGTTGTGCTCACCATGGCAGCTGTCAGGATACTGCGAGTAGCCATTCTCCACATCCTGCTCAAACCCTGACCTGGAAAAAGAGAGAGAGACAAAACAGGAGGAAAGGATGGAATTATTACCTGCATCATCTCTTTTTTTTCCCTCCCCTGCTTCCTTAATTGCCTGTGCTGTCAAGTACAGGACAACAGATCTGTTGTCTAGCTGTCTGTGCTGGAGGAGCACTAAAAGGGAAATGCAATTTGTTTGCTGTCTTTTCAAGGTCAACTCTTTCAAGCAGAGGCATTTGGGGAAAATGAATGGCAGGCAAGTAATGGATGCTTGTTGTCATTTGTTATGCTGTGGACGCAATCTTATTTTCTTGTGACGGCAGGAATTATAAAAAAAAAAAGAACACTTAAAAATTAAGGAACATTTAGAAATGCTCCCCGGAGCTGTACAACTATTACACAGATTACAAGTGCAATTATTTTCTATGGTATTATGACTGTAGTTATTAATTGCAATTAGCAGCAGTTATTCCCAAACCTAGTCACAGCGTGTTTGCCGGCCTGCAAGAACACCTGTGCTGTTCTGGATCATCAACATCTGAGGTGAGTTATTTCCGTGATTCATGCAGTTACAATAAAAACCTGTTCCATTTGGCAGAGCTCTAATAGTAAACGTATGCTTGAAATAACATGAGCATGCAATTCTGTGTAAAAAAAAAAAAAAATTGAACACATTTATTTATTTTTTAAAGAATTTTAATTAAATATTTGGACATCCTTAAAAAAAACTTGCTGCGACACCTATTAGTCTCATTCTGTGGGCAAAACCGTAAAGAATCATGTCCAACAAAATTAGAGACAATTTGGATTACTAAAACATCCAGAAAAATGCATTTTAAAAAACCTCTTTGCAAAACAATCACAGAGGTCAGATGTTTCTTGTAGCTGACCACCAGGTTTGCACACATCTCAGGAGGGATTTTGTCCCACTCCTCTCCACAGATCCTTTCCAAGTCCTTGAAGTTTCGATACTGACATTCGGCAACTCAAACCTTTAGCTCCCTGCACAGATTTTCTATGGGATTAAGGTCTGGAGACGGGCTAGGCCACTCCAGGACCTTGATGTTTTTTTTCTTGATCCACTCCTTTGTTGCATTAGCCATGTGCTTTGGGTTATTATCATACTGAAATACTTATCCAGTACCATCCAACCATTTTCAATGCCATGGCTGAGGAAAGGAGGTTCTCACCCAAGATTCGACAGTACATGGCTTTGCCTATTGTCCCTTTGATGCGGTGAAGTTGTCCTGTCCCCTTAGCAGCAAAACACCCCAAAGCATAAAGAGGACTGTGTTCTTGAGGTCACAGGCTGCATTCCTCCTCCTCTAGCGAGTTGTGTTGATGCCAAAGAGCTCAATTCTGGTCTTATCTGACCACAACACTTTTACCCAGTTAAACTTAATCATTCTGTTATGTGATTTGACACCTAGAACCAAAAATCTTGCTGATTGATTCTTATTTCTCTCATAAAAAATGAAAATCATACTTCTTTTAAATGCATTTTTCTGGATGCTTTTGTTGTTATTCTGTCTCTCACTGTTGGAATAAACCCACCATTAAAATTACTGACTGATCATTTCTTTGTCAGTGGGCAAACGTACAAAAATCAGCAGGGGATCTCATTTTTTTTCCTACTGTACGTGAAATTCTCTCTCTCTCTCTGCCTTAAACCATGGAGTATTAGGACATTTTAACTGAAGAGTGTGATGCCAGCACAGGAATCAGCCTGAAACTCTACACTGCAGCCTACAAACACGGCTGCCACAGACTCTAATCCCCAGCATAACACTCTACTAACAGGTTCATAGTCACCTGAGATCTTAAACATGCAAGTTTGTGCCCAATCCCAATCACACCTGCATAAACAAACATTGCAGAAAGTCAGCCAGTTACTTACCAAGCCTTACTTTTTTTGTGCCTTCTCCATCTCGTCTTTTCTTTTGCCTTATTTGTATTTGCCAACATTCTGCAGTCTACTGATCACCTGACTTTTGATCTGTACTTCTAATTTTAGAAGGGTTGGCCAGCATGATTTAATAAAGAACTTTAACCAGCACTGGCTTTGGTCACCAATTCCATGGTATGACACGAGTATGAGATTAAGACCCTCATCACAAAATAATAATTCTAATAATAATAATGTTTCTTAAAATCACCTTTATATGTGTAAATATTAACACATGTATGGCCAAAGCTGAACCGTTTACTAGGGTTAACCAGGGTTTTGAAGAGAAATCTGTAATGATGATCAATCCAAACAGGCAGAGAATTTTCGCTGTTAATTTAGATACCTGAAAACCATTACAATCTACTAATAATTATCAAATGCTTGCATAGTGTCGAGCAAAGCATTTTTCATAAAATTCTATTAACATTAGTGCACAAGATAAAAATAGAAAAGTGGTCACTGGTCAGTGGAATTTCTATAATGCAGGTAGGAACTCAGGGTCTGGATAAAGAAGACTGATACTAAGTATCTGGGTTAGATGGAGAATCTGATACAAAAGTCTTTTATTTGGTGTTCTTTTTCTGGCATTTGTCACCTCGCTTTTATTGCGCCAAACAATCAGGGTTGCAAGGCCTCTTTTAAAATGTCTTATAAGAATATGGTCAGATTCCCCCCAAAAATCTAAATTAATCAGAATGACTGGAATCATTCATAAAAAATGAGTACATATGCATACGATGTCTATGACTTGAACAACAGAAAAATTATTTCTTATGTAATCCAGGGGTGTCACACTGCTCCAAGCAAGCAATGTACCCTAAATGTATGTGTTAATGTTCCATTGATCTTTGCAAAATATCATTTCTACACATATATGGACAAACGTACATGGACTCCAGACCATCTCCCATATGTGGGCCTGCCTCAAACTATTGCCACAAAGTTGGAAGCAGACTATTGCATTGGATTACACTTTCCCTTCACTGCAACCAGGAGGCTTTCTTTGCCATCTGCTCACTTAATATTGTACTCTGGTTCTATGTTCTGTTGAATGGTTGGAAATGATATACCACAAACTCTTTCTCTCCATCCAGCTTTCTCTTTTTATGTTTTGTGTTATTATGTGAAGAAATAACAAATGGAAGAAATAACTGGTGGATACATTGAATGTCGTCTTAACAAACAGGTGTTTTATGCTACAAAATTCACAATAAACAAATATCACCATCAGGTCGTTTATCATTTATGTAAAAAAAAAAAAAATCCAAGAAAAGAAATTTGAAGAAATAGCCAAAATTACACTTAATAAACTTGTGTATATATATATAAATATTTTTTTATATATATTTCCAAAATATTTTCATTTGGACAGAACCTATTTTTTGCAGCATGGAGATGATGGCCAACACTGGGAGACTTTTCAATAGTAATTGAAAACTACTAAAACCGTCCACATGATTAATGTCATGTCTGAAGCCAATACTGTGCTTCAGAGTGCACTCAAGCTTAGAATTATGTGAAATAGTGCTAAAAATAGGCTTCCATGCTTTGCCGGATGGCTCTATAGGCGCAATGTTTCTCGCTGGCTGAGGACAATGAGTTCTGCACCTCCATCACCACTGTGCCACATTCTCCATAAGAGAAGATAGAAGAGATTCAATTTTTTCTAGCAATCTCCGATCAAATGCATTAGGTCAAGCATATAAAGTGCCCTTTCCCCAAAATGTTGGAAGCACACAGTTGTCTAGAATGTCTTGTATGTTGTAACACTGCATGTAGTAGCAACTGCACTGTTTCTTCACTAAAGAGACGGGAACATTGTTTCAGCATGACCGTGCCACCCAAATGAGGATGGGTTCCCTTTTGGGTCTGGTTCATCTCAAGGGTTCTTCCTTGTACCATCTAAGCGAGTTTTATTTCTTGGCACGGTCGCTCCAGGTTTGCTGATGAGGGATGTTTTTGATAAGGTTTTTTTTTTTTTTTCCTAACATTAATTGTAGACTTTTGTATTGTTGCTTATGTTCTGTAAACAATGTCCATTATTGTTAAAAGCACCATATAAATAAAGATTATTTAAACTGAATCGAATCGCGTTGCACCTGTGCACAAAGCCCTGAAATCCATGAAGACATGACAGTGTCTTATAGTTCTATTGAAAAAACTTGAGTGTCCCCTACAGAGCTCAAATCCTTTGGGATGAAATGCAACAATGACCGCATCCCAGACCTCCTCACCAAACATAAGCGCCTTAACTAACATACTTTTGTTACTAGATGAGCACACTGCTAAATAGCCACGCCCAACATTTAGTGAAAATCCTTTCCAAGAGTGGAGGTCATTATAGGAGCAAAAGTGAAACTAAATCAGGAATTAAATATGGATGTTTTGACCAATAACATGTCCTAATATTATGTACATTTACTCCAGTATATAGTTCATCTAAAACACTAGGCCTGTTTATTTTTTGTCACTCCAACATGAAATATCCTGATTGAACGAACTGGTGTTTACATGCGTCGGCGCCTTCAATCTGAATAATTCTGTGACGAGCACAGCTTGTCTGTCGGATTATGAATTGGAGAATTTCTGGTGTTTTTAATCCTGTAAAGATGAGCTGCATCGCTTATCCGCATGATTTCTAAGCATTCTGCAGCTCTAAATTGGAATACAATGCTCCATGTAAACACACCTACCGACACATGCAATATGTAATATGAAAGTCGTTACACTACACGGTTAAGTGTAGTGTAAATTCCCTAAACTGTTGTCATGTCAATAGCCCTGTGCACACAATTTAAGTGCATAAAGACACAGTTTGCCAAGGTTCTAGAGTCCAGACCCCACAGTAATGCGCTAAACTCTAGAGTAAAGTCTTCCTAGAAGAGTGTGCAGCAAAGGTTTTCTTATAGCCTTTGAGAATGATGGTCTGTCTATTGCTGTAAATTATACTTTCATGTACCTGCTTTGATTTACTTTGCATCCTAAATGACTTAAGCAGGACTGGGAGATCCCGTTAATGTTCTAAAACCCCTTACAAACATCACAGCCCCAATACTGTATCATCAGATTGCCCAGCACTGGTAGCAGTTAAATTCCTGGGTGTGCTGGAGGAGCACAGCTTTAAGAAAGCATTGCACCGTTTGCGTTCAAACAAGGACAAGCTCCACAGATTAGAGCAGAGAAATAAAATAATAGTGTATCAGGCAGTGCAGGTTATATAGTAGCAGCACTCTGTTTCAGCTGACACAAAGAACTCATGTTCTCAATATACAACCTGTCTGCCCACTTCCCTCCACACAATCTGCATCCCCTATATTCCATTAACCTTAGAGAGCGAGAGACAGAAACAGAGACGACGATATGATGCTCTCTTATAATGTGCTGCAACCTGTCAGCTACACAAATGTCCTCATATATCAGAACAGAGGTATGGATCTAGTGCGAATTTGCTTTACAAACCCCATTCACACAAACACACACAAGTGTGTGCACACAAACAACCCTGTTAAATCTTTAAATCATGCTAAAAAAAATGAAATGAGCAATGATGGGGGATAAATATGAGATTACGCAAACGGTATCCATTACTGCGACAGAAACCTTTCAAAACGTAACACAATAGAGACAGATGGCTACTGACCTACACAATGCAGGTAATGAATCATAAGCACTCGAAAATATCATTATACAAAGCAGGGCCATAACAAAAAACACAGGGAGTCTGTTAAAACAGTTGCAATCATGTGCTAGGGAAAGGACACTCCAGCATGCTAAGAAAAACACTTACACTGATTTCAGATATTAACTGTATCTGAAATCACCTATGTCTTTGAACTGTTTTATGGCGTCTTTTATTTTTCTGCCATTTTATCCCCAGAACCGACTGCCTTTTGTATGCTGTGGTCATGGAGAAAGAGGAATTCCATATGTACAAACCTCAGAGTACTAAAGGTTGCATAAAGACACGGACCAGTGTCCATATTTTGTGGACCGATCACATGTCACAGAACAAGCAGTGGTGTGTCACATGGAGTCCATTTCATTCTTAGATGTTAAGAGTAACAAAACCTCTTTAAAGTGGCTGAGTGTGTAATCGTACTATCTCTTGCATGCCCCCGAGGAGTCGACTCCAGATTAAGCCAGATGTGCATCAACGAACAACACATCCTTAAATTATATTATAGAGAAAACCGTGAAAGCAAAGCAAGCAGTCTGCGGTAAAAAGGTCATTCGTAGTACAGTGCACTGACTCCAGACCTGTGGTTCAAGCTGTAGTGATTCATACACTGCCAATTCGACACCGGCTTGCTGTGTTAGTCGCTGTTGATGTTCCCAGTGGTAATAAATGTTTCTAATATCAGTGAGTTTGTCTGTTTTTTTTTTTTTTTGGTTGCAAAATTGCTGCTAATTTGAAAGAAAACGAAAAATATGTGTGGGCACAGAGGTAATCATAATCGTAGTAAAATGAGTAATATGTGCTAACATAACGGTTCGATTACAGGGGATTCTAGACCACACCTTTCCTGCTGATAAATGAACACACACATTTTTCAAGATTTTTACAATTACATCTGTTTAAAGCAAATAATTTACAGGGAATCACTTTTAATCTAACCAGTCTTGAGTCTTTAGCCCTTTGTTGTCTAGATTGATTTTTTAAGGAATAACATGTCCCCTGCCAAGTTCATAAATAACCCAGCAGTCAGTAGGAGAAAAGAAGGTGGGGGTGAACTATTCTCTCCCCCTGTAGTGATCAGTGCTTGGACAAAGCTGTGCAGGCTTTTCACTAAGAGCATAAATAACAGTGTTGTGTAAGCGAATGGGTAGCCTATCGTTATTGTACACATGACATTGTTCTGCACCCTGATGAATGATTCGGAATGGAGGCCTCAATCTGGAATGGTTTAGATTCATCAACTGTCATGGCCAGCGTTTAGTTTAGTAGGAACATCTCAAACTTATTTCAGCCATGACATCATCAAAGATTAATCTGCATGAGAGGTGCATGAGGATCAAACTCATGCCATTCCTCAAAACAGAGAAAAAAAATCTTTTTTAAAGACAATATTTTGTTATTATTTTACCCAGAATAGAAACTGACTGACACACCATGCACTATTTTTTTTTCCAAATGAGGTCAAGAAGATAAGTTACTGTAGCTTGCCTGCCATGAATGTTGTAAAACTATTATTAATCCATTCCACATGTTTAATTAGCAGCAGGTCAGTGGAGCCTACAGTATAATCGCAAACAGATAGTCATGTGACCCAGAGGCAAAAACTCTGCTGTGCTATTTGGGGAAAAAAATATAGTATTCCCAAGTCTGCCACATGACGGGACTAACTTGCTACTGCCTTTTACAGCCAAATTTGCAATGGGAAAATAATTCTTTGCAGTGATTTAGGGTAGCAGGACAAAGGTGCTAAAGGCCTGCTGGGTGGTAGAGCTGACAGTAAACAGTTGCTCTCTCTCTCTCTCTCTCTCTCTCTCTAGCTTACTGTCACTCTCTAAGGTGCTGGCTTGGCATAGGCAGGAGCGGTGGCAGAAAGAAATAGAGCCGAACATTACTTTCGATTCTGTGCATACAGACGGAGCGGCGGATTGATTAAGGCTTTCCCCACCTCCCCTGCTTAAAGTTATGGCTGGTCAATAGCAGCTTGTGTTGTACAGGTTTGGTTTTGTGAGGACAAACAAATGACATCAGGGTGGGTGTGATCGATACTACGGCATAGGTGCAGGAATGCCTCACACCTTTTTCATTTCTCTACTCGCCTCCAAAAGTGACGGATGGCTGTACACCGCGGCTTCACAACATTTTGACAAGCTCCGAGCTTGCACAAGCGGTTGCTATATAATTAATATTGATTCAATGAAGCAAATTATTTTTGGATTACATGAATTTAAAGCTAAGGAGTCGTGCAGCTGATTGCAGGCGGAAAAACGCAGCGTGGTACTTTTTTCATTTCGACATTTATAACTCGCAAGTGAAATAACCCTCACTAGGGGGCCATTAGAATATACAGACCTTTGTATGTTAACATCAATTTATAATTATGTTTGCCATCAATAAATCACGTCCTAGAATAAAAAAATATAATGAAGTCATATTCCTGTAGCATCATCCTAAAACATACTGCACGGCTCCAAATCTGCAGGTTATATGGTCTTATATTGTCAACATTACATAGTATCTAGAAAACTATTCATCAATATACATATCAATATTATATCCATACAGTACTATATCTACATCTCTCTATCATATCCATCTATATCCATCTATAGTATCTATCCATCTATAGTATCATCTATATCCTATATCTATAGTATAGCTCCATCTATATCTATAGTATCATTATAGTATCATCTATATAGTATCAATCTATAGTATCCATCTACAGTATCTATCCATCTATCCATAGTATCCATGGTATCCATCTATAGTATCCATAGTATCCATCTATAGTATCCATAGATATCCATCTATAGTATAGTATCCTATAGTATCCATAGTATCCATATAGTATCCATATCAATAGTATCTATCTATCTATCTATCTATCCATCCATCCATCTATCTATCCATCTATAGTATCCATCTATAGTATCCATAGTATCCATCTATAGTATCCATCTATAGTATCCCTAGTATCCATCCCTAGTATCCATCCCTAGTATCCATCCATAGTATCCATCTATATTATCTATAGTATCCATAGTATCTATCTATCTATCTATCTATCTATCTATCTATCTATCTATCTATCTATCTATCTATCTATCTATCTAATCCATTTACTTATAGTCTCCATCGTATCTATCTAATTAATCGTATCCATCTTATCTACCTATTGTATGTATGAATCTATCCATCCTAACATATACATATAATGTAGATCATTATATCAACATATAAAAAACACTTAATCTAATTGTAAAAGTTTCCTTTTTAATTTCAGTTTTAATACTTTTTTTCCACCTTTATTCCCTGCTTGTCCTTGCTTTTATTTTGTTTTCCCATTAATCCCTGCGGTTTCAATTCAAATCGGTTTGGTCTTTGACCAGTGTACAGCAGCTGACTGTAAACTTGCTAAATGGTTAGAACAAAGAGGCTAACAGCATGATGCTGTATTCTGTAACTCACTTTAATCCTGGCGCCACAGTGACGCAGCTCCCGCTCTTCAGCCAGATGCAATAAGGATCTCGTGAGGACAGGCAGCTCCTAAAATACACACAAACACAGTTAATTTACAACATATGGGTGAAAAGGGTCTGTATTTCTCACCCCAACTTTTCATTAGCATGCTTCACAATAGCCCCACCCGAATAATAGACTGAAATCGTGTGTGTGTTTCGTGTCAGAGAGGATAGCCAGTCAGCACCAGCTGAAGAAAGAGAGAGAGCAGACAAAGGGGAAGGGGTGCCAAGAGAAAGATGGAGATGGAGGGACTGTCAAAGAAGCTGCCTGAGAGCCAGATGAGAGTCCATGAGTGTATGTGCACATGTGTGTGTGTGATTGACAGCTAGGCTATGGCTGCCAGAACCCAACTGGGACTCGGTGACATGCTAGAGCTTATGAGACAGCCAGAGGAAACGAGAAAAAGGAAGAGAGTCAGAGAAAGAGAGAGAGAGAGAGATAAAAAAAAGGGAGAGAGAGAGAGAGAGATTGAAAGTAAGAAAAAGTGCTTAAGTAAAAAAGATTGGGAAAGAGGTATTAAGAAAAAGAGAGCGATGAAGATCAATAAAAAGATGGATAGAGGAAAAAGACAAAAGAGTAAAAGAGTGAGAAAGAGGTCAAATGAAGTAAAGAAAGAAGGGGTAAAGAATAAAAGAGAGAGTGAGAGGGGGAAAGAGAGCAAGAAGAAAACTAATGCGTGGGGTTACTCTGAAGTGTGTGGATTGAGAGAGAAAGGAAGAGCAGGGGAGGGAGAGAGAGAGAGAGAGAGAGAGAGAGAGGCAGGCTGAGTGATGGCGTGTAACAAAACAGAGAAATTATACTAACAATGCTTTCCTCAGTTTCTCAGATATCTGCTCTTATATCCACTGTGCCTTCTGTTTCTCTAAACTCCCCACTAGAGCTTTCTGCCAAATCGGTGCTCTGTCCTAACACTTACAAACCATCACCTTCTAACTGGGACACAAACTTCACAGATTAAAACATTTAGGATGGAGGGTAGTATGAAGAAGATGTAGACGACAGTGGTGAGAGCAGCTATGTTGTATGGATTAGAGAGGAAGAGACAGGAGGCGGAGTTGGAGGGAACTGAAGATGTTGAGGTTGTCTTTTGGGAGTGACGAGGTTGGACAGCATTAGGAACGAGCACATCAGAGGGACGGCTTATAATAGTCATAGTGGACAGATGTTTTAGATATATACAGAGGAGTGATAGTGGAAATATTGGTAGGAGCAGAGGTGGGTAGAGTATCCAAAAGCTGTATTCAAGTAAAAGAAATATTTACTCAAGTAAGAGTAAAGAAGTCTCTGATGAAAAAACTACAAAGAGTTAGTTACTAGTTACTTCTGATCTGATTGACAGGAAAAACCCTGCATTTCAAACTACATGGCGAGTTTTTACATCCCTCTTTTTCAAAGTCTCTCTGCTCTGCTTATATAAAACAGGGTAAAGTAAAGTAAAGTAAAGCCAATCTCAGTCTCTATTTTTTACCATTTTAAGATCAGTTTCTTTAAAAATATACTTTATTTCAACATTTTATAACATGCATTATTGAAAGTACAATCTGTATGGATGTCCTACACTTCAGTAAGGTGTCCAGATTGTTGTATAAATGCAGGATGTCCCAGTTTGCTCTTCAGTTTATTTAGTTTTGTGTTAAACAGATATGAAAATGTGCAGAATGAAGTAGAATGAATGTGTTTGTGTGTGAAATGTCATTTTGCAATAAGGTTAAAGTTCCCATGGATATTAAATGATTAGTAATCGGGTGCAAATAGGCCTCATTTTAACCGCTACATGTTTTTTTTTTCAGGTTGGAGCTGTTTGTTTTGTTGCACACAGCATAAATTACATTATAAAACTAAACTTTTTAACTTCTGGGAGTAAAAACACAGACTGAACTTGAGCTCAATGGTGATCTACCTCCGATAACACACACGTCTTCTTCTACTTCAGCCATCATCTTCCAGCTAAACGTGCGCTAAAGTTAACCAGGAGATGTAAAAAAGCATTGCGAGACTTGCAAAGTAAAAGAAGTTTTTGTTTTACTAAAAATGTAATTGAGTAGAAGTAAAATTACACATCGATAGATATACTTGAAAAGTAAAAGCTAAGTAAAAAAATTACTCAATTAAAGGTAGCTGGTTAAAGTAAATGTAATTGGTTACTACCCTCCTCTGGGTAGGAATATGTTGGAAATGGAGCTATAGGCAGAGGGCAGAGAGAAAGGCTAAAGAAGAGGTATAGGGATGTGATAAATGTGGACATGAAGTTAGTGTGTGTGAGTGGAGAGAATTCAGAGGAGAGAACTATAGGTGGAGGTAAATAGGAACAGCCGGAAGAAAAAGAGGGATAAATTGGAAGTCAGTGCTTTCAACCTTGATACCGTTTCTTCGTTTTTA
Source organism: Bagarius yarrelli (assembly GCA_005784505.1). NCBI lineage: Eukaryota > Metazoa > Chordata > Actinopteri > Siluriformes > Sisoridae > Bagarius > Bagarius yarrelli. The sequence continues at coordinate 2,474,351 of VCAZ01000010.1, read as the reverse complement.
CACTCTGTTGGTAGTAACTACACTGCTACAATAATCCTGACATAAATAACCAGGGATACTTTCCCCCTATACACACTCGCACACAAAATGCTCGAGTTGAACAAGTCTCCAGTTTATTTTGCTTTCTCCAAACTATCTAAAAGCCGGTGTTTGGAGCACACCTTCTCTATAAAGCAAAGCATTCGTGTGAAAAGGCTGAAACGAGGAACGGGAGGGCAGCAGTGATTACCGACCCATAATCCTGGCTAAGGTGCGCCCTCTTCTTGCTCAAATCCCCATGAGAGGATATGGGGATCATTATAGAGCGAAACAGCGCTTGTCCACTATTTACAGGGGTAGAAGAAGAAGAAGAAGAAGAAGTAGAAGGAAAGAGATAATCTCAGCCTTTGGTTACTGGCTGCTAGCCAATCAGATGGTTCCTATTTGAGTGTATGTAGTTTGGCTGGTGGCGTCTTGGTGGAGAGGGACGTTTATCACACTGTGGAGGAAAAACGTCCTCGTTTCCATCAGGTATTCAGCGCGCGCGCACACACACACACACACACACACACACACACACACACACACACACACACACACACAACACACACACACACACACACACACACACACACACACACACACACACACACACACACACACACACACTCCTACATATGGCCTTGCTTATCTAGCTGTAAATGCTGGCCTCTCTGTTTCATATAAATCATATAGTAAATGTGTGTATGTCTAAGTAGTCTCAGTAGGTTCAGGGGTCTTTAAACCTTTTTGAGCTATTTGAGACTTGATATGACCTGATATTTGCTATTATTACAGTGAACTCGTGCCTACAATAAAATGTGTACAACATATATGTTGATTTAAAATTTTTATGTAATATTTAATAAGATTTGTAAGTTAAATTAAAGGGAAATGGCAACTCGGTGGTTATAGTGTTGGACTACTGATCAGAGCATCGTGGGTTCAATTCCCAGCACCGCAAAGCTACTACCGCTGGGCCCCTGATCAAGGCCCTTAAGCGTTTGCTGGATCAATATTAAATAAATATTCTAGATAAGGGTGTCTGCCAAATGCCGGAAATAGAAATGTAAATATGAACAGCCATATTTGGCTGTGCTGGTAAAATAACTGAATTAGGAGGAGTGCTAGTTTCTTAAAAAAAAAAAAAAAACACACACACATTCTCAATTAATTTATAGCCTTTAAAATAAAGACAAATCAAAAAAATAAATTTCTTTCACTTTACAGATACACATAGTTTAAGAAATGAATGAAGCGCAACGATTTGAAACACTTTACAGATACACTTATAATGTGAAACATTCACAGGTTCCTGTATGCTGTAACAACTACCAGCCAATTAGAAGCTGAAAAAACAGCACCTCTTCCACCCTTATCTGAGATGGTATCCTCCAGCTTTTTCCCCCAAAAACACCTGATCCAATTAATCAGTTATAGGTAGAGAATTGGATTGGTGAAAGCATGGGTTGCCATTTTCTTCATGATTATTAACAGTTGCTCCCTCACCTGCATTTGTTTTACAACTTTTTGCTTAAGCTACTAAGTGAAAAACCATCCAAATCACAAACGTCTCTCCGTCCCAAAGACTCTCTTATGATGAAAAAAAAAGGGCCTGGAACTTTTTTCTATAAATAATAAATAAACATGTTGCAGAAATATTTATAACCACAATGACATTCTTTTCCATTAAAGACCAACGTGTTTGAATCTGTCTAGATCGATCTACAACCACATAATCACCTAATTAACTGTTACCATGGAAGTCACAATATAAAACTGAATACACACCTATTGTTTTAATAATAGATAGAACTCCTGTCGGAAGCACTGCTATGAACACTTTAAGACCAATTAGATCTAAGAATACAGTTCTAGGTTAGGGAAGAAGACACGGTTACTTACTTTTTACAGGTTCCGTAGTCAGCACAGCGGCTCAGAGGCACGCGCACCACACAGCTAGAGAAAGCCACAAACAGGGCGTGATGATCTTTATCCAGCTCCAGTCCAAGAATCCTCCGATCTTCCCCACGTACATTGCATCTAACATGGGGTAAAAAAAAAAAAAAAAGATGGTCGGTTTAATTTGTTGACACTTTATAGTAATCTTACCAATATTATCGTAAAGTGGTCATCGGATCAGATTTCTTTATTCACTTTTTTTTTAATTGAACCATTTTAATTGATGTCACACAGACCAAGACTGTTTCCACAACTGTTTTAGCATAGACCCGTCCTGAGTGTCCGCCATAGTCTGGACTTATTTGGCTTATTTGTCACTAACTCTACAGCACAGTGGATTTGTTTCTATCAACTTGTGGAAAATAGGCATTTATTGACCCTTTTAATATTTATTCTAGTAATTTCAAATGTACAGTGGTGCTTCGACTTATAAGTTTAATTTGTTCCGTGGCGGCGCTCAGAACTCAAATTACTCGTATGTCAAATCAATTTTTCCCATTAAAATGAATTGAAATGCCATAAATTCATACTGGGTCCCCAATAAAACACCACCATTTTTTGTTACATGTTTTTAAATAAGAGGTGAAGTGGTAGCTCATGGTTAGGGTGTTGGACTACCAACCCGAAGATTGTGGGTTCGATTCCCAGCTCCACCACTGTTGGGCCCCTGAGCAAGGTTCTTAACCCCTAATCGCTCAGCTGTATAAATGAGATAAATGTACGTCGCTCTGAATAAGGGCGTCTGCCAAATGCCGTAAATGTTAACTGTGGCGTTTGCTACGCCAACTAGCGGTTGGGTGTCTGAAGCTGGCTCATACCCCAAATTTTAGCTCACAACTCAAAGCTAAATATCGGTCGAGAGTCGACTCGTATCTCGAAAAACTCATTAGTTGGGACAGTTGTCAAGGTCAAGGTACCACTGTATTTTTAAAACCTCCATCAGCCCACCATTCACAACATCTGTAACTTTTATCAAGTTACAATGTGTGCATCAGCGTGAAAGAAAGAGCATTAACTAAAGTAATGTTCTTCAGCACCAGCTGTCATTAAGCAAATCCGCTGAGCCTGATATGCTCGATAATATGTAACTCTCAGAATAAAAATTCAGGAAATCAGTTTCCCAAAATAGTTGAACTTGCTAATCACAAGGAAAATGCAAGCTTATACATTAAACCAGCACATACTGTGCCAACTTTCTGACTGATGCAGCAAAGTCACCTCCTGACGCCATCGAGGATGAGGCTTTACTTTATCAGTCAGCGAATGTACAGCTCCTGCATCACCACAATAAAAAAATCCCCAAAGCATGAAATGTGTGCTTTACAGTTCACTTTGTTTACTGAAGGATGGAGCTTGTTGTTCTAATAAAGCATCCCGGCATGTAAAGATGAGAGAGCGGAAATTTGTGTGTGTGTGTGTGTGTGTGTGTGTATAAGAGCCACACAAACAGTAAACTGAGCACTAGACCACCGTGTGTCTGGTGACTTCTGTAGGCGTTATGGCCCAGTGAGACCCAAACAGAATCAATCAATGCTAACGCACATGAAGCCTTTTCTCCTGTAGTGTACACTCCATCACTCCCCAGACGTGAGAGTGAGAGAAGAGAAGGAGGGACGGTGGGAGAAAGAGAAAGACGACCAGAGGGGCTGCATCAGGAACAAAGCTCTTTGTAATGCGTTTGTAATTCTTTAGCTCTGGCACGTGGGTGTTTCTCAGCACTGTAATAATTGCCGTGTGGTACGAAGCTGTCAGAGTGAGAAAAAAAAAAAAAGCCAAGAAAGTAAACCGCTCATGTCATTTCCAGGGAGAAGCTGTAGCCCTGTGAGACGCAAACAGAATTAATCAGTGGCGGAGCTCAATAAGTCAGTACTCCCAGAGTGTACACTTCCTCACTGCTCCAAATAGAGAGAGAGAGAGAGAGAGAGAGAGAGAGAGAGAGAGAGAGAGAAATTAAAAAAAGGGAGAATGAGAGAGAGTGAGAGAGGAAAGAGGGAGAGAAAATAAGAGAGAATAAAAGAGGGAGAATGAGAGAGAGAGCGTGAGAGAAAGAGAGCGAGAGAGAGAGTGAGAGAAAATGAAAGAGAGAATAAAAGAGGGAGAATGGGAGAGAAAAAGAGAGAGAGGAAGAGAGAATGAGAGAGAGAATAAAAGAGAAATAGAGAGAGAGAGAGAGAGAGAGAGAGAGAGAGAGAGAATAAGAGCACACACTTACTTGTTTGGATTGTACACGTCGATGTCCTCCAGGAGCTGGCTGCTGTAGGTGGAGTTAGGGTGCGTGCTGGCTAGGATCTTTTGAACGTGCCCATTTTCTGAGCCCAGGAACAGCACCGTGTGGTTCTTGTACGGCCCGGCGGCTGTGTCCACAGCTATTTGGGTCAACTTAAACCTGCGCATCGGAAACGGCTTCATTAGTAAACATGCAGCAGTTCCGCTGGCGCATGCGACGATTTTAAACAGCACAGGTGTCTGTGTTTACTCTTGAGTAGTGTTTCGATGTGAAGTCTCTCAGGAGAGCCTGAGACAGATGTGTTGGTGAGAATGAGCAACAGAGTGTGTTAGAGAGAGTGAGACGGTAGAGAGAGAGAGAGAGAGAAAGAGAGAGAGAGAGGGAGGAAAGCAGAACAAGTTTGACGGAGAGGAGTAAACCGTTTGGGGGGAAAAATTGCAAGGGACAGATGTGATGGAGAAAGTGTGTTTATAGCCAGCAGGCATTCTACAGCCTGCTTCAACAATCTGCCAATTGTCCTTACGGCTGGGACACTGAGTTCTGGGAATCTTTCGTGTGTGTGTATGAACCTGCTGGTAGTTCTAGTGAAACACGGTCGTCCGTTTACTGCTGGAACCGCCTCGTCCATGAGAGGATAGGACTTGATGAAAGTAAGCGTCTCGTCAGGAAAGGAGGTGGATGACTTGTAGGCTGCTGCAGAACCGTCTCCTGCACAGGAACCTGGCCTGCAGCCACACACACAAACAGATACTGAGGTTTAGCTGTGTATTCTTGCAGCAGACATTTTTTGACTCATAAAGGCACAGAAGCGTTGGGAATTCCAGTATCTCTTTCAGCAGTCAGTAATTCAAAGCTGCTGGATTCTATTCAGAGAAACTGAAGCGAAAGCTGCCTGACATGCCAAAATCCCAGATTGTAGGTTCGGCCTGACAAGACAGACTCTGAATCATGTGGAAACCAATCAATGATCAGTCCAAGGATGTGTGTGTGTATGTGTGTGTCATTTACAGTGCATAATTGACTGACCAGTAAGTTCTGGGAGACTCATACAGTCAATTCCAATTTTTTCCCTGCTCACACATTAAATACACAGCTAATCTTCTGCCTGATGTCTTCTAATTTATGCAACATTCAAAATGGCTACCGATGTGGTTTTCTAAACATAAAGGTACAGTCAGAAATAAAGAAGATAATCAAGCCTTGGGAATATTTGAACTATTTCTTGCTGCAGTGATTTGATCTGTGATAGTTAGACTTGCTGCCACAGTTGGTGTTTGGCAGCAACACCTGGTTATATCATTTACCCACCGCTTCACCGCACTTACCGTCTATTTGATTCCTTAAGTATTAGTTTTTTAAAATTAAATATTTATTTGAAGTAAGTAGAAACTTTTAATAATATAATGAATATCTCACATGGTAAAAGAAATTTAACACATCTGTGATGTGACTGTCGCTCGGCGCTCTGCATTGCGGAGCTGCGCTCGGTTTTTAATCGTAGTGTCGAGTCTCATCACATTACAGGAGCCCCCCCCCCCGCCCCCCCAGTCACAACTCTAGTTATAGTATTAAATCACTGGTATCCCTGGATAATAAGAGTGAGAGCTGGAAGTGGTGCAGTGAGGCGTACCTGGGCTTGGGCACTTGCTCATCAGGTACGGGGGTCCAGGCCGACTCGCTGGTCTTCTGTTCCTTAAACTTGCCATTAAACACTCGCTCGATGTCGTCCATGTAGAAGGCACAAACGGCAGAGCCGGTGATACTGATGAAAACAGAAGAGTTTAAGCATCTAAACAACTGTTTTCAGAAAGTAAATCCAGCAGCAAGACAAATCAGCAGATTATTTTAATCGCTTATTGTTTATATGTTAACGCACTTATAGTAACAAATTACATGCGTCTGGTCAACATGGCAGAGTGGAGGATAATAAATATTAATACAGTGTAACATTTCATAAGCTGACATTTACTAAGCATCTCGAAAGGAAACATTAGTGCCTGTTTTTTATTAGGTTGATAGTTAGAAAAAGGAGATGAGTATATAAGAGGAAAAAAAAAAAAGCACAGGAGAGGACAGATGATACAACAGACTAAGCTAAGCAAAGAGAAGTTGGAAAAGGGAGATAAGAAAAGAAAAGAAAAAAATAAGCTAAAACAGAGATGTGAGAAGGGTAGAGAAGATACGAAACGAGAAAAAGAGGAGAAGATAGACAGTTTGGAAAGCAGATGAAGGGAGAACATAACAGAGGAAAGGATTACAAGAGCAACTAGAAGAGAACAAAAGCGAGGAGAAGAGAAAATCAGGAGAAAAGAGGAGGAGATAGGAGATGTGAGATAGGAGAAGAGAAGTGAGGTGAGGTGAGAAGATGAGGAGAGTAGAAAAGAGATGCGAGAGAAGAATATATATGATAGAATAGGAGATGTGCGAGGAGAGGAGGAGAAGAGAGAAAAGAGATATTAGAAGGGAGCAGGAGAAGTGGAGGATAGAAAAGATGTGAGAAGAGAGGAGGAGAAGTGAGAGAAGAGGAGCTGTAAGAAAAGAGGAGAAGAGATGAAAGGACAGGAGATGTTAGAAGAGGGCATGAGAAGTGAGAGAAGCGGAGATGTGAGAAGAGAGAAGAAGCGGTGAAAGGACAGGAGATGTTAGAAGAAGGCAGGAGAAGTGAGAGAAGAGGAGATGTGAGAAGAGCTCCTGGTGTGTTGTCACCTGTTGGCCTGTGTGGTGAAAGCCCCCAGTACAGCAGGTCTGTGATTAATCTGCATCACATTTGTTAAAGATTGAAGAACATCAAAGTAGAAGAACGAGTCCCCTGGAACAGAACAGTTCAGCCGGGCTTTAAGAAACGATGTCCAGTACCGCTCTAGAACCCTTGGAGAACCTCCATTATCGTTCTTACACACTCGAGCCACCCTAGAAAACACCACCTGGGGAAAAACGCAAGTGGACAATGGCGTTATAGCATATGAAAATACTGCACTGTACAGCTTACTGCATCACAGAGGGTCAAATTGAATCTACTGTTCCACACAGAGTGAACGAGTGTGAAATGATCCAGCTGAGCGCTGTGGGTGTCACCTTGCCAAGAGTAGTGTACTCCACTGCGATCTCACTGAAGAAAAAGTACACATAGTTCCCATACTCAATAGCATGCAGGAAATGAGGCTCTGGAAGTACAGATCACAAAGAAAATAATCAGTAAAGGTGTTCAGCAAACGTTCCTCAGGAAGAACAAAGAGAACCTAAAGTGCTGTGTCAGGAGTCTCACCTCGCAGCCATTTCGAGTCGTACTTCACGGTTCGCAGCACTGGACTACTTTCGCCCAGACTTCTGTAGATCACTGCGTCGCTAGCTAAAAAATCCGTCATCGTCGCTGAGTAAAAATCCCCACCTGCGTGTAAAAAGCACAAGCACATTAAACATGGCCAACTACATCACACACACGCAGGCTCAGATCTCACCGCCTGCAACTGCATACTTCCTGAGACTGTAGGTGTGCTGGTATCATGGCAGTAGCTGAACTTTGTGAAATGTCAGCAGAATATTGGCAAGATTAAAGGTGAGATCATGTTTCTCTCCCGACGGTCTCGACTCGGCCAACTCACCGGCAAACAGGCCAACGTTAGACTGGCGCGATTCGAAAGGGCACCGCGCCTGACCAACCACCTCCTCGCCAACCAGCTCCAGAGTGGCCATCTGAGAGAGAGAGAGAGAGAGAGAGAGAGAGAGAGAGAGAGAAGACAAAGGAGCAAGAAAAACGAGAGAAAAGAGAAAAGAAGAGAAGCAGAAAGAAAGGTGAGAGACAAATATAGAAAAGAGAAAAAACAAACAGAATGTAAAAAGAGACAGAGCAAAAATAGAAAGAGACAAAGAAAGAAAAACAAACAAGAGCAAGAAGAAGAGATGGAGCGATAGAAACAGAAAGGGAAAAACAGGGAGACAGAGAAAGACAAACAGGAAAAGTAAGAGAGATTAGAGAGTGAGAGAGAGAGAGAGAGAGAAACAGAAAGTAGTAGGGCAAAAAGGGATAGAGAAAGTGAGAGAGAGAGAGAGAGAGAGAGACAGGGTGAGAGAGAAATAAACAGAAAGTAGGAGAAAAAATGGATAGAGAAAAAACACGACAAGAGTGAGAGAGAGAGAGAGAGAGAGAGAGAGAGAGAGAGAGAGAGAGTGAGAGAGAGAGAGAGAGAGAGAGAGAAACAAAGTAGGGGGAAAATGATGGAGAGAGAGAGAGAGAAAGAAAGAAAGAAAAAGATCATGAAACCCCAAATACACATCCATATCTTTTTTTAATTCAGGTTTCGGTTAAAGCCATTTCCTTGCCCCGCTTTTCAATTTATGCACCGAACTTCAGCAGCTGCTCCAGCGCGTATCGCTCATGATTTAAATCAAACTTTTGAATCAGCCGTTCCACTGCTTTTACCCCTCAAAGCAGCATCAGCAAGGGGGTAAAAGGCAGACTGCTGCCACAAATAACCGCCTCTAATCTGAGGGCACAGCACAGCTTTACACCAAACATCAGCTGCTTTACTCCGGCAGCAATAAAGCACAGATCTCGGAGAGAAAGCAAGAAAAAGCGAGTGTGTTGACCTGTAGTGTGAAAGTCACACTGCTGCAGCTATCAGTAAGATGGCTTGGGTTGAGACTAACAAGATGAGTAGCTGGGCCTTGTTAGCTCAGCTCTCACCTACAGCTGCCAGCAAACAGCCCCTTCAACACATGCACCTCTGACTGGGCCACTAATCTCCTGCAATCCGCCTCGCCACAACATCCTTCAAACTCTTCCAAAACTTCTCACAAAGCTTTTCCTTTCGTTTGTTCACCATAAGGACCGTTTAAAGCCAGAATTTACTGCTATAAAATATATATGTTTAAAGACATAAAAAAATGAAACTATTTTAAATGATCATAAAAAGTCACCTTTAGTGCAGCATGAGCATTAACAGCATCCCTTTTTTTTTTGGTTTTTCAAACAGGACACTGACAGAATGTTATATGACAAATCTAACGCTGATTACTTCTATCCATCTATAGATATTCTAACTAAGGAAACATTCCTGAATCTTCCAAGACAAGATTTATCCTCATAGCAAATATAATTGTAGAGCATCAGACTTTTATTCTGGGGGGGGGGGGCATGGTTCAAGTCCCTGTTGGGGTGTGTATATCTATTTGGTGCTAACCAGGAAATATAAGAAAAACGTTCTAAAACCAGGGTCTGCGTTCCAGAGAAAAAGTGGTAGCCTCTTAGTTAAGGTGTTTCGACTGCCATTCAGAAGGTTGTGTGGTCAATTCCACTTCTGTCTGCCAAATGCTAGCTTTAGACTAACAGCCTGTCTGGTCTAATAGGAAGCTGTTATTAGCCAGGAAAGGTATTTGACTGACATGCGAGAAACCAATCCTCTTTTGATGAGCATCGTGTTCTAGGGCACAAAAAATGTCAAGCTGATGCTGCTACAAAAAACAGACATGCAAGAATAGATCACTGATAAACCAATAATTCTGTACTGTTCGCATCATGGACAATCTGCCGTTCCGTCTTCTATTGGGGAATTGCAGCATTACAAAGGCTTCTTCTCCAGAAAGACTGTAAAAACGATGCACATTTCACAGATTCTAACCTGCAGTCAGATAACCAATCAATTCACTAAAGAGTTTTTAATTATGTCTGCATACAACCCAGGACAGTGTCTGTAAAACTACACCAATACCATCTGTGCCATCATACACATTCACCTGATGTCAGAACTTCATTTTTTTCTTCTGCATAAAGGGATGTACTGTAGAGTCTGTGCAGCAAGTAAACTAAGAGGCAGTGAAGGGTCAACTGTTAAGGCTCTGAATTACTGATCAGAAGGTCAGGGGTTCAAGCCGCCGCTTAGCCCATGAGCAAGGGGGTTTAACCCTCTCGGCTACATGTGTGCTCTAACATGACTGACCCTGTGCTTTGACCTGAACTTCCTAACAGGCTGTTATATGTGTAGTAAAGGATTTCTTTTTGCTAAAATTCATAGATTTTAAATAAAAGCTTGTTCTTTTATGATCTAACGCACAAAAAAGCAGCAGCTCATACTTTTAAAGCAGCCTGTACCATTCGATTCTCTAGGAAAAACAGCTGACTTTACTTTCAAATGCAACCTTTTAGCACACCTGCATTCTTCTTCTAACAAACATTTAGCAAATGCACTTATACAAAGCCACTTACATTTATTTAATTTTTCATCCAACTGAGCAGTTAAGGGTGGGAACTGAACCCACCATCTCCTGATCAGCTGGCCAACACTTTAACAAACGAGATACCACTTTCCCGATATCCCAGATCTAAAAATATCCCAGTTCCAACAGTATTCCCACTTTCAACGGCATTTCCAACGGCATTCCCACTTCCAACGGCATTCCCACTTCCAACGGCATTCCCACTTCTAACCATATCCAATATAACAATATCTATCAAAATAATTTATTTTCCATAATCCTAATTCCAAATGTTGCCATACCACCACTCTGTAGCTTGTCAGATGCATGCCTTTGGGTAAGATTTCTCTTGTTTCATGTAGGATGGGATTTAGGGAACCAAGAGATTTGATTTACTCTCGCTGACTAATTCCCCTCTCTGCAGGAACTCATAGGCATGGGTTTTCACAAAAAAAAAAAAATCAAAAATCACAAGAGGGTTAAAACCTGGAGGAGACAGCACAGGAGAAAGAAAGAAAAATGTGTGTAATGTGCCCCAAGCTGACGAAATATAAACAGGTTCTCCTCAGAGGGGGTCTGCGTCATCAGACTGACTCCCTGATGACCTCTTCTAACTTTATTCACATCTACAAACATCGACAGACTAAAATGTTTGTAGAAGCTGAACATGCCTTCAGGGCATCCAGACAAGATTTTAAGACGGCATGCACTCTGCATGGTGTGCAAGTCGCTGGTCAGGATGGGGTATGGGTTTTTCTGATACTGACACTAAGGAACCAAAGTCAGCTTCAGTCCTACATGCTGAGATATTTCCATCAACACCCAAAGCTGTGTGTAGGAGTGCCAGCACTATTAGAAGAACCTGATGCACCTGACTGGGTTTCAGTTAGGTGCATCAATGATTTCATATTAAAAATGAAATCACTGTCATGTACAGGTGCACCATCATGTGCATGTATGGGTGGAGGCAGGCTGTTGGTTCAGACAGGTTGGTTGCTACACCTTTCACTAGTAACAGATGGAGTGGAAAGTATTAAGTGTGTGTCAGCGTGCATGTGTGAGCCAGCCGAGAAGCTTAGTCTACCTTGTAGTTGCGACAGGTGGGGTTAAAGGCGTTGGTCCCACACGCAAACAGTGTTTCGTCATTACGAGGCACCAGCACTTTGATGTAGTTGTAGCATTCATCCTGTAAAAAGGAAGAAACTTTTAGCATCTCAACATGCAAACACACACACTTTTACCATAATTGTCTGTAGAAGCGCCCTCTAATACTGATACAAGTAGTCATTTAACAGTTTTTTCTGTGTGTCTGTGTCTTATAAAGGACACCTACGGCGCCCACATTAACAAGCAATCTGCTCTACAGGAGCAGCATATCTACTACGGAAGCATACCGAATATTAAAAAAGAAAGATAAAAAGGCTACAAAATGGAAACGCACAACCTGGGAGAGCATAAACATGAAAACTGAACATCCTAAGCGAAGGACGATTGTGCACTCACGCTGTTCTTGCCCCTCACTGTGCATTTCTCGACGTCCTTTGTCTTCCATGTCAGCTTCTATGAAAAACAGAACCATACAAAGGAAAGTGTCAGTGACAGTGGAACACACCTCTCTAACCCCTGACCCTGCTTATAACAGTACAATAGAAAAAAACAAAAAAACATTTACAACCAAATACTAGGAGAGTAAGAAAAAAAATACAAGTAACAGTGTGATCTATAAAACTGTAACAAGCTGTGGTGTGGGGGTGTGTAAGTGTTGGCAGGGTGCTGGCTTATGTCATTAGGTTGAAAAATTGGAATCATTTCATCTCTTTCTCACTGCCCTCCAGGGAGCAGCACTAATGCAGCACACACACAAACACACACTCTGCTATCCATTTCAGAATGTTTCCACACCTAAACCCTATATTTTTATTTAAAAAAACACACACACAAACACATGCACCTTTAACCTAATACTCAGTGATAAAAAAAGATAAAAACTCCACACACACACACACACACACACACACACGCGCGCACACAGTGGTGGCTCAAACGGGTCAGGCTCTGTAATTCGATTTCGGTGTGTTTTGTTAGTAACGCACACTTTATGTACTTTGTGTACCTTTACAGGTACTATTTTTATGTTTAGTAAATTAGTACTGTTACTAACTGTACTGTAAAGTTTTTCTCACCGGTGAATGACACATGATGTATTATTGTAATGTCGTCTCTGGCTGTCTAGTCTGTGCATGTTCATGCATTCAGGAGGTGTGGGTATGGACAGGCGATTTGCAGGGAAGGTAGGACGTACTTTTAGTGCTATCAGGCTACAGTTAGCCTTTGTCCCAAGTTGTCCTACTGCACCTTTAATCAATGTTGATCCAGCAATGATCCTGGGGCTTGCGTGAGGCAACCATCCCAGACTAAAGCAAACGAAACCTACAGACCTTCAAGTGTCCTATATAAATTTTAAGAGTTTTTTACTAAGCATACCTGCAAATATTTTTATATTGTATATTTACATAGATATAATAAGTTATTTATTTAGGACATAGCTGAGCTGGAAGAAACTTTCCTCTGGCTTTAAAGAGCAGAAATGCAGCAGAAGGACTGGCTCACGTTATCACAAAAGGACAGGAGAGATGCTCTGACTGGCTTCCCTGTCCTTTCACAGTAAATGCTCTGCTACCTCAGAATCCCTTAATGTTCCAAACAAGCAGAGAAATGGGATGAGATACGGAGGTGGGGAGAAGGGCTGGGGGTAGAAAAGTGCTCTGAGCCATAGCGTGGATGCTGAGAGGGGGAGCATTAGCGCTATTCATTTCCAGAGTGCTGCAGGCCACACGGTGCATCACTGGCTACCGGGGAGAGAGAGAGAGAAAAAGAGAGAGAGAGAGAGAAAAAGAGACACTTACCTGCTGAGGGACGATTTGCTCAGTTGAAGCGCTAAGGTTGACGACAAAAACGTGATCCCTGCAACACAACACAAAGGAATCAAGGAGTCAAAGACACACAGGAAAAAAAAAAAATCAGATGGATGGAACAGGGTCCTCTGTCAGTCACCTCAGCTGAATGAGACTGATTAGCTTCAATCATGCGGCGCTTATCTCGGATGGGTGGATTGGTGGATGTGTGTGAGGAGAAAGAGATAAAGTGCTTATCCTTATAGCTTTTATGAACGCGGATCTGCGCAGGTATTGTATGCGTGCATGACTGCTCACTAGGGTGAATCAAGAGCAGCTAGTTTAACACCAGCTCCAGAGAGACATGTACAGCCCTGTCCTCAGGTGCCTTTAATAAAATAAGCGCTTATTTCTCTGGAATGCGATTTTAAAAAATGAAATTAGCTTTTGAAAAGCTCGAAAACGTTTGTTGTTTTTGCAAGAGTGCCAATAATAAAATGACAGGTTGTCCTTAATTCAGCTTTTCATGTGGGTGGTGTAATCAGTCACATGACCAGAGACAGCACTTTTAAATAGACACAAAGAAAAGCAGCTTTTTACAAGCAAGCACATGGAACACATTTTTTTCAATCATAAATAGAATGGATGACTATCAAACGCTGACTCAAGAAAGTATTTTGTGCCCAATATTTCTAAAAAAAAAAAGCAGCATAAAAATAGATATTTTAACCCAAAAATATAAAACATTTCTTTTACTTTTTTACAAACAACCGGCCAGTTTCCTCGCCATTTCCATTAAACTAAATCCTAGAGAAAAGGGTTTTTTTCCCTCATTAAATGAATGTATAGTAAACTATGAAACTATAGTATTGTCACATGTTTCTCAGAGGACGTACATGTGACGCAGTGTGAGAGTGAGAGTGAGAGAGGAAAAGAGAAGGGGAGAGGAGCGAGAGAGAGTCTACTCTCCTAAGAAAGATTACAGGTTTGGGGTAAAGAAAGATCAAAATTGTTTAGCTTTAATGTCCAGCGACGGAAAGCAGCAGAATGTCAGTGTTGTTGGTGGTAACAGACTGACCTGGCAGCGATGTACAGCATGTGGTTAATGCGCAGCATTCTCTGGAAGTCCAGACCCAGCCGCGCCGTGTCATTATCCGACATGTTGCCCTGGAAACCAGGGTACAGGTAGGAGTCTGCAGAGCGAGAGAGATATAGGAGATTTATAGAAAAAGACAGAGGGATAAAGAAAGGGGGAGGGGGTTAAAGGGATGAGAGGAAGACCGAGAGAGGAGGAAAGAGTTTAAGAAAGCAGAACTACAGGCTCTTAGGAGTAATCAATACCTCTCAATAACAGCCATACCCGACCTGTTTAGAACAAACAAGTAAAAGCTTTCGTTTATTTCAGACAAAAGTAATTATAAATTATGCGTCTATACTGGAATATATATTAATACTCGTTGCACTCGGCGGAGCTTTATTAAACATAATCCTCTTGAGGACACTCTGGCTGGAGGAAAAGCAATTCCTCATTCAGGATATCCTTCTCTTTATTATTTAACAGTGAGGTCTAAGAACGCCTCGGGCCTCACCAGGCAGAGTAAATTCAGTCTGCGCGTCCAAGCTCTCCGAGCAAAGTGATGACTTCATTTAGCCAGCAGTGCTGGGCTGTAAAAGGTGAGTTAGGGCCTTCTCAGCGTCCCGTTTTTGCACATGCCATTTACCATGCAGGGAAGCGGAACACAATGGATCATTAACAGGAATACCGAAGAAGACACCGTTGCACAACGCCTCAGTGATTTTTCTATCAACAATGCTGATGCTCATGTTTTTGTTCTCTTTCTTTTAAGTCTGTAGAAACTCTAAAGACGGGAATTACTGCAGCGGTAGACTCGAATCGTTCAGTTCGAGACACGATGAGAAAAGGAAACAAAGTCCTGGATTAACTGCGGCGGGAAATTTCCCTCAGCAAACATCATCTGAGCTCAGCATGTATGCCACTGATCACAGCTATTATTCTCACTTCTGCACAAAAACAGAGTTTAAAAAAAAAATAAAAAATCCCTCCAAAACCTCATAGAAATCATCCAGCCACATTCCCTGGACGACATGTAGTTACATGGAGACTGTGGTTAATACGGCTCCCTGCAGAGGCAGACACTTAAATCTGTACTTAAAAAATCAACCATCCGTCCATCTTATAACTCGAATCAGGAAAGGCTTGTTTTTCATCATAAATAGCATGATTAAATACGAGTTAAGAAATAAAGACGTGGCTTTAACTGGAAAAAAACTTGCATCTAAATGTCAATTGTATCGAGTCAAATTTGGCTCCAGTAGTTTATGTGCAATGTTGGGAAAGCTACTAGGAAAAAGTAGCGATCTGTTAGTTTAAAAGCTACACTACACTGAAGCTACCCCCCTCGGAAAGTATAGCAAGCTAAGCTACATCAGCACAGCAAAAGGAGTTTACTACGTCAAAGCAATTTTTTTAATTTTATATCGAACCAACCTCAAGTTCGGGCATGATACTAGATTTTGTGATAAATTTATCGGTGATTTTAGCCATTCAGACAAAAGTAATCGGTAGCAGAGTCCCTGCACAGTATACAGTATGTGTTTGTGCATTTAAAGCAAGCTATGTATGTTTACAACTAAAACAAGGGTTGTATTCGGCCACACATCTCTGCGAATGATCCAGGATCGGTAGTTTGTGGGTAGCTTTTATAGACGATATTGCACTAGTTGTTAAGAGCTTTGCTCCCCAAAAGCTATTATATACAAAAAAACAGCAACACCGCCACCACGCTACTACGAATCGTAGTTAAGTAGCGATGCTAATGCCCAACACTGCACTAAAGTCACTGTTGAGCCACAGAAACAAAACTTATAACTACAAAAAAAAACAACTAAATAACTTTTCTTCATGGAATTTGATCAATTAATCAGTGGTGAGTGATAAGGGGTAAGTAGTAAGTGTGTGGTGAAATAAAGATAAGAAGCGAAAACGGCTCTGGAGCTTCTCAAATTATTTTAAAATTCTACCCAGTTTGTTTAGCTATACAGTCGGGTTAATTCATCAACAGATTTGTCCGGTTTGCTTACTTACTTATTTACACTGTGTTTAGAAGATGCTAGCGTGTGATGTGAACTTGTGTATTCTCAAAATAGCACATTTCACGTCATTAAATTTTAGGTTAGAACTCGCAGAATGTGTGTATGAACCCTGAAGTTTTTAGACACTTTTATTCCATAGTGTTCCAAAGTCAAGCACATGGATTTCATCGATGTTTGTAACATTTTAAGTGTCGCTGTTCTGAAATAAAACTGCACCGAAAAAGCAGGAAGTGAGGTAGCCAGTAGCTCTGCAGCAATGAAGGGATCGAACACGAACACACCGGTTTTGCGCTAATTCTGCTGTTGCTGTTTTTGATTATTCGTTCAGCAACCACAATTTACATTCGAGAAGACCTTCAGTCCAATCCAATAGGGAGAATAAAAGTCCAAAATATGCATAAATAAGAAAATAGACAAAACCTAGTTTACATTTAACTCCAATTTCCAACAACAGCCTTGTCTTTATTTTACTGCAGAAAGAATCAGTAAAACACAGCATGGGTTTCATTTGTTTTAAAACTTTTCTATAAAAAAAAAAAAAAATCAGTTTTAAGAATTGCTGGCACAATCAACTTTATACCAACTTATCTAACACTGAAAGCATTTTCGCTCATGGCTTTTACGCAGTTGATGTACTAAAGCCCTTCAATATAATTTGTGTTGACATTTACAATTTTAGAGCATGTAAAATGATGGATGCTGCAGAATTTGTGTGAATTGGGTTTTTATACCTTACAGCACATACGCTGCATCTCTTTTACTGCAAATCTGTTAGTCACAAATAAAAAAGAAATATATATATATATATATATATATATATATATATATATGTATAAATAAAAAAAATAAAATCATATCCAAATCACTATCCACACTGCTCCACGCTCCATGACGAATTTGGTATTGTGTAAAATATTAGGATTAAAGGATGAAAACATTTACAGAGGAACTTTAGATTGTAGAGATTTTCATTACAGCTTAATTTTTTCCATGTAATAAAAAAAAGTATATTTTAAGATGACTTAACAGGCACTTGATGTTTTAATATGTTACTGTTTAAATCTCACCTATTGACTTTAAAGAAATCTGCCTATTGGTAGCCACCGCACCAAGATTGGTGTTAAATTAGGATACGCCCACACCTAGTCATCAAAGGTGGAAGCCGCTCATCACAGGAAGTAGCCAGCTGTCTTTGGAAATGAATGAGCTCAGCTCGTGTTGCACCGCACATTGCTGTAAGTGTGAACGCAGTGTTAACCTGGCTGGGATGTGTGTGTGTGTGTGTTTAAGAGAAAAAGCTAAAACACCTAACGCCATGACTAGTTTTCCTTTATCTATCCTTGCGGTCATAAGATTAATCGAAGGAGATCGCCGATATCCGTAAAATTATATTCTTTCAGCAAAGACGTCTCCAAAATCCCTACAAAGTGTAAACAGCAGCTTTTAATTAGTGCACACTATCGAAATGCTCCCCGTACAGGTCAGGGGATTAGTATAAAAAATGGCTAGGCTTGTAAGCCTGCAGCGTACACACACATACTAAAGGACACACACACGCACACAGCTGATAAATGGACCTCATTAACTGTCTAGTCTACATTAAGCACTTCATTAGCCCCTGATAATCTAGGTTCTGTCATTTGTATACACACTTCGCAGGAATCTTAGTCTATTGATTCTTCGTCATCCCAAAGATTCTGTGATTTCTAGTTTGATCTCTTATTGCTAAAATCAGATTTTACGGCTAAAACGATTATACGGTATCGACAACGTCGACAATAAACAATTGTCAACAAATATTTTTGTTGTCGAATTGTTGTTTGATCTCAAATACAATTATGGAAGGCCTGCAATTGCGTGTTTTAACCAGTGTGGCGCTGTGTACAAAATCACTATGTGTTACCATAAACTTATAATAACCAATCAAAAATTTTTTTTTTTTTTTTTAAATAATAAAAATTTGGAATGATTTCTTGGATTTATCAGTTACAATAGACATAACTAACTAACTCAAAAATAACTAATAATCTAAAATTAACCCTGATTATTCGACCAATCATTCTATTAGATATATTGCTCCAGACATCTTAACACTGATATCTGAATAAAACCACCAAATAACCTTCCTGACTGCTTGTTTTCCCATACCTACCTCATTAACCGATAGGCTCGTATGCATGCTGCAATGCAATCAGTTATATAACTTGAGCTCTAGGTTATTTATATGTTTGGTGTGGGAACGCTGTTCCTATCTGCCAAGAACTGATTGGTTAGCAAGCTGACCGATTATAAATGCGGGAAATTATTTTACATATTCTCTGTTTTATGCAACAGAGAACGTGAAATTCTATTTATTTTTCTGGTTTTGCAGCTGTTGACAGAAAAACTAGTAAATAACATAAAAAAAAAATGAAAGATTAAAAAGAAAAAAAAAAGAAAGAAAATGCTGACAAAGTTGGACGTGTTCATACCATCCCATATCTAATATCTCTAAATCCAACAGAAAAACTGCTTACACCTGAGAACCACAGAATCAGATTATTTAGCTGTGTTTACACAAACCGGTAAAACCTGAGAAGGAGTTAATACTCACACTCACTCCCGACTATGCTGATTGGCTCCAGGTCCTGGGGAAAAGTCATGGCAACATTGGACAGCAGTAACAACCCGGTGAGGCTAAGAGTCAGGGCCAGGAGGGGCCGCAAGCCCCAAACCAACCGCATTTCAGCACTGCTACAGCGCTCAGACCCACAGCATGACCCACAACGCACTTCCTTCCACCTGAGGGAAAAAAAACAGAGTAAATAAGATCACAAATGCTGACCTAAACACCTCGATGGAAAGTTATATACAGAATTTAATAGGGTTGGGTGTGTGTGTGTGTGTGTGTGTGTGTGTGCATGAGAAAAAGAGAGAGAGAAAGAGAGAGCGAGAGAGAGAGAGAATGTGTGTGTGTGAGTACGGGAGTGTGTGTGTGCATGACTAGTTTTGAACACAGAGAAAGGTCGGGTAGAACCGCATGACGATATGACACCAAAAACCGTGCAGAAGATTATCTGAAGTCGTCTGTGCATCAGTGAATAAAAGTTTAATTAGAGGTGATTCAGAATCCTCCCATCCTAGTGTTCACATTGAGTCCAGGTGAGCTCTATTGTCAGAACCCACGCTATAATGTGGATGAAAGCATTTTTTTCAGTAGGTTAATAAACAGCCAAATAGTAAAGTGGCGAGAGTGCATTGAAGTACAGTGGATCTCCATGAGATGAGCTAAGCTCTGTATCATCGTGTAATTATGATATAACGGCAGTGGAGTTCTTAATATACGCCAATGTTCATTTCAAGGTATTAACAATTCATTACAACGCAAATGGTTTTCTTCGTCAGACTATATTATGTAGAATGAAGAGCTGCAGGTATGAATCATGTTTGTAAACCAATCTAAAAGGAAACTTTACCTAGTTTCCCGGTAAAGATAAGCCAACAGAAATAGCTCTCGGATTATTATAGTAAAAATAATAAGTGTTTTACGATTCTCCAGTTTTGTTCCTTGAGATAATTCTCACACATTAACACAACTTTTATACATTTTTAAGCCTGAATACAATCTCTCAGCATCAGCATCATTAACACTATCCTTCCGACAAGACTGTTTCAGTTGTGTTTTTACTTAAGAAAACGTTCTAAAGTTGCAAAGGCAGAAATATAAACACAATCAGGCTTTAGTAGAGACGTTTTCCTGTTTGGCATAACAGTGTTCAATCGCAGACCTTTATTGACTTTTGCATAGACATTAAAACTTTACAAAAGTGATGTTTTAGCAGTGGCAGGCGGTGCATTTAGTACGTGGGGACCGACTGATACACCTCTTAATACCACCACTATCACGTCACAATTATAGAAACCATTAATACTATACAAAACGCAATATAACACGTCACGGCATTACAGAGAGACGTTTCACGTATTTAGTGTGAAAACTATTTTTTTTTTAAAGCGAGAAACCCGGTTAAGACTCCAAACCTTTACACTACAACCGCAACTGTACCACGTACAACATCTGGAGCAGTTTAGAATAATATTTATCTAATAACATGACAAAAACAAACAATTCCAATAAATTACATCATACAATAAAAGGCTGTAAGCTAGTGTTACCGGTTGGCAGCACTGGAAAAATGCTGATGTTATTTAAAATCTGATTGGTTAAAGAAACAGTTTTTTCTGCCACTACTAATATAGTTTACATAAAGTGACATGGGCAGCGCTAGTGATTCTGAAAGCTTTGGCAGCACATAGAGACTGAAATCTGATTGGACAACATTCACATACACGTACTGGAAACAGTGCAGCAAGAGAAACACTGCGAAAAGACTGTTGGGAATAAATTAATACAATTTTATAGAATAAATATTAGAATATAGGTTGTAAATGTAGGTCAGCCTCTGATAGTGCTTAGGGGAGCAGAGAAGGCCTTGCTGGCCCTGACTGCACACCACTAGCTTTTAATGATCTACATTCTCTTGTATAAAAGACACCTTGATCTTATATTAACCTCCGACTATTTTTCAGCCAATACACTAGAGAACTTATCAAGAAAACCGTTGACTATAGGTGATGCAACCAGAAATACCTAAACAAACTAAATTTTCCGAAGAGCTTTTTCAAAAGACGCGGAAATAAATGTCACATCAATACATCTAAACTGCTCTACCTGGATAATCAATGGGGTAAGATCTTTCTGCTCGATAATACAAAACACTACACAGTTAATCGACTGCTTAAGGGAAGCATTTCCACAAAAGCCCATGGTTTTTTAAGAGATGTTTACTTTGTAATTCAGGTGTCAATTTCAGTACGTCAACCCGAGTAAATTGGAGGTTAGGAAGCCACCAGACGCCCTCATAGGTACGTGGCAGTGCACGGAGATACTTTATCCTGAGGCATGAGCCCCATGAGAAGAACAACTGATAACTTATCAGCCCAAGCTTTGAGATCGCACCCGATTTAAAGATAAGGGTGTGAGAATGCTGACCAAGGGGACAACTGGCTCATTGACTTCAACTCTTTAGTCTTTCATAGGTGACTTAACACAATTAACAACAAAGACTTCTGGGAAAGAGGCTGTCGGTGCCAAATTTTGACATCAGGCCAGAAGGGACGCATCAAAATCTCATTTTCGGAACGGATTTAAAAAAAAAAAAAAAAAAAAAAGGAAAAGGCTAGGGGTGAAAAATAGATTAAAGTAATAAAAAAAGAGGCCCAGCTGTCAGAGCGCGAGCATAGGTTTTAGCAGTGTTTCCCGGCAGTTGGATTATTTATGAGTGGCTGAGTGTTTGTGTCAGATGAAGATTGAGCTGAAATGCTAATGCTATGCCTTGTTTACTCTGCAGGCTAATTGGACAGCCAGACGGACAGCAGGAGGCTGCTATTTAGTAAACAGACTATAGCCAACCTGTGTGAAAGTGCTTTAAAGGGGAAAGAGAACTCTCCTCTTTACATATTAATGGCAGGTTAAAGTTATGGAAGGGGAGAGAGAAAGGTGGGGCTTTTATACAGTTTGAATTAGATTACAGTGTCAGTCAACACAATTATGCACAGTTATCAATATTCATACGTTCCACCCTCATTCACATTCCATAGCCAGGCAAGCATTTAACATCACGGTCAAACAATGATCGGCTCGGCTAGAAATTGAATGTGGCTGTCTTCTGCTGTTTATTTCATAAATTACAGTCAATGTCATTGTTATTGGACACACACTTAATATTCCATACCCAACTAAGAACAAACACACACACACATCCCTATAGACCTTTTAATTCTCTCATGGGCCTACTAAGAGATTGACATTTAGACACATGTGTTTACAGTGTAATAGAGACGCTTTACCATGTGATACACCGCAGGCAATGGTGTGGTGGGACTCGACAGCACAACCCGAAGGAATCTGATCTTTTTATTCCGATTTGTGCCACTTCCAGATGGTTCGCATCTCCACACACACACACACACACACGCACGTACGCACGCACACCCCTCCATACTGAATTAGCAGCTACAGCTACACATGCTACTATTAACAATCCTCTTCCTTCTCAACCACTACTCATTAATTCGCTGTCGTCCGCTGCAGATCACTTCATAAATGTAAGCGTCTAACACGCAAATCCTCCTTTAATGTCTTCCCTGGGTATGACAGGACGTTGCGTGTGACGTTGAATTAGTTGTTTTGTGATGCGGGTCAGTTTATCAGTTTATTTCCAGTTCACAGTGGAAATCTGAAAAGTGTTGCAGCAATTTCGAAAGCATATTATATTTACTAGAATATCATTCTCTTCTGTAACATTACAGTTTCCTCCTACAGCCTCAATCCTGTGTCTGCATGACAACCCAGCTAACAGGTTGCTAACCAGCTGATATTGATTCAGGTTTTAAAGGTTACTGAATCCTTAAGTGCCAGTTATGGTTATCCTAACTGCAATTATATCAGTATAACCCTATATTAGATTTATTTTACCTGTCAGGTTTATGATTGATGATCCTTTTCTTTACCATGCATTTTATATCCAAATCTATCACTGAAAATCCTGTGAGAACAACTTCCGTTATTTTTACTGAATGAAATTGACGTTGCGTAAAAATATGTGCACCAAAAAAATACAGCAGCTCTCTTTACAGCTTCCCTGGTTTCATACACTCGAATAAAACTACTGTGGAATGCTTTCGGATCCGAAACTCACATTGAAATATTTAACAGTAGCCTAAAATATAACAGAAAACTACAGAAACACTTCAGGAAATAAGACTGAACCGATTAAACCAAACAAAGTCTTTGTTATCCCGTATAATAACCAGGAACATATTGTCTGATGCCACAGTTTAACAGAAAGCATACGAAAGCGTATGAAGGATATAGTTTGAGCACTCAAGCATTCTACACAATCCACACTCACCACCAGACCCCCTGCTTTAGTACCAGCTAAAGGCTAATGAAGGGCTACAGAGCCTTACACAAGGGCTGGGATGCTCTTTGTCAAGGTTTGGCTTGTCACTTGGCCTTATCAAACTCACAGGCAGGGCTCCAGTTTCTTGGCTGACACATGGTACAAAACACATGCCCTTTTACTTGCTCACATGAGGACACACACAACTGAACACAGTGCTGCACAGAGCAGTAAGGATCAGAGGACTGTTTCACATAAACACAAGCAAACAACGATTATGCAGAAGTGCAGCATGCGCTATTGCGATAACGGAATGTTTGCCATACTATCTTTGAATCAAGAGGAGAGAAAGAAAGAGGGGCTTTGTCTAAAATGGCATACTATAAAGTATGCAAAATTATGTATGCAAGGTACACAAAAAGTTCCCCGACGAATTACTATCTCGCACCCAATTTTGAAGTATGCATACGATGTACACTTTACATTCCCGCAAGTCCACAGAAGAAACGACACATAAATGTGAAAATGGTGGAAAGAATTTTATTCATACTACCTGTAACCGATTGTTTTTCTAACAATCAGGAAGTACATACTTAATTAAATTTAGTACATACTTAAGCAGCCTTTGATTTCGGATAAATCTATAGAGAAAAAGAGATGAAAAAGGGGAGGGGCTAAATAATCAACACTGTTTTTGCAGTCATGAGTAATGTCAAAGTAAACTTAGAATAATTCCACTAAATTCGAGATACTTGCTTATCTGTAGCTTTCTAAAGAAAGAAAAGTGGAGTGAAAAATTTTGTAAATCATGTACTTCCTGATACCCCCTGTGACGTCATTAGAGCATTTCCTCAATCATTAACAGACAGCCGGTAAGATTGATGACTGACTGTAGCACTGATAGGCTCCAGAAGCTAGTGGACCTGTCACTTGGTTAATTAAATGAACATGGATTTGGCCTTAATTACTCCCCTTCATTACTTGGTCTCATGCCTCGATCACTGCTCTCACACTGAACAACTCGAAGCTCTGTGCTGTTATATTCCTAACAGTGTCAACAGCGTAGGTCTGGAAAGGAAAAAAAAGAAAAAGAAAATCACACTCCAGCCTGGATTCAGTTCAGTTGTGTGTATTTGGTGAGAAGGATGATCGAAGAATTAGGAAATCTTCCTACACCATATGCTGTAAGGTATACGGACACCAGACTGTAACATTAATACGCGATTCTTCCCCAAACTAAAAAGAGGATAATTATGTTTACAATCAACTTTTTGACATTTAGCAGACGCCCTTATCCAGAGTGATTTTCTCTTTTAGGTTTATCCAGCTGGGAAGTTGACGGTTAAGAATCTCACTCAGCAGCCCAGCGGCGATGCAGCTTGTTGGTGCACGGAGTTGAGCCCAAAAAGGTCTGATCGGTAGTCCAACACCTTAAAGCCCCTGCACCGCTACTTGCTGTCCAAAGTCCCTTTGCGGTAACATTACAATTTCGTCTTAATGAAAACTAACAGCATTAAAGCAGTTTCAGCAGGATAATCCCCTGTGCACAAAGCACCACACATCTGGAATGGGATGTTTAAGTATTCCTGGGTGTGATGACCACAGGCACTTGGGTATTTAGTGTATTTCCATTTAAAGTTCCATTTAAAAATTATTTCAAACAACTTAAGTCATTAAACACTTGAGCTTACTAATCGCGCTCATTAAATTCATTAACCGTAACTATGCAGCTGTAAGCAGGCAAAATGCAGGGGGGAAAAAAAAACACCACCACTATAGTTCCAGAAATATATAAAAAATAAAAAACTCTGGTTTTAAACTTACTTCACAAATAAAAGACTTTAATAAAATCCTTGAAACCTTGAAATAGATTCACAGTTTGGGTAATCATATCTTTTTGTGGATTTCTATAAGCTATAAGACACAAAATAAGTGATACAATAATGAAAAAACTAAAACGATAAAATCCATACACCACAAGACTGTGTGTTTGCAGGGCCTCTGTTAGAAATGACACAGACCCACACGCACTTCCCTGAAACAATACGCTGAGTGATTTCTACACCGGGTCCTTGAGAAATCTGGCCGATCTGCAATCATTCGGGACATAAAATCTGTTCTGCCAAATAGGAGGCTCTGACAAGCTGACAGCTGTTGTTAGGGGAACAAGGCAGCCCCATGCAGTGGAGGATTTCTGGGCATTGACTGCTTTAAGTGTAAGGATTGAGAGCCTCTGGGGTTCTGGATTGATTATGTGACATTTGTTTAGAAGTGCTGAGGCTTGAGGTTGCACTTAGACCATCAGGTGCGTGTCTCTCGTCCCTAGTCGTGCACAGCTCCAATAACTTGAAATGCTTGCATTTTATGGCATGTCAAACATGTAGTGAAGGGATCATCTTATGGAGACGTAGATCGAGTTACTGCTACAGCTTTAGTGTGACTTTACTACATGGACTAAAGCCACAAAGGGTCAAACTGAAACGTGATGAGTATTAAAGACGTGTTAGGAGAAGCGTCTATGATCTGATGCCTCCATTGTCTCTGGATTGGGAGCAAAACCTTATCTGCTTTGTGACCCTTGCCTGAATAAGTCCTCCACTCTGTCCTGATCGTATACATCACCGCACTTGATGAAGGCACGAGTCCCTGGGCTCCTCCGTCATTTCAAACATGATTAGGCACGTTAGTGTGTGTGCTCCCCTTGGTCCATTACCTCCCAGACACCGTGGCAAGGAGCCGCTTGTAGCTGTGCCATTTAACATGGCCACAGCTAGCCTAACTGCAGGAAGAATATGCTGGCACATGTGGCTTCTGGAAATTACCAGCTGAACACTTTCAGGACCCCTGAGAGGCTTTTTAGATTGTAAGGGCGGATGAGACTACCTATACGACTAACAAACAGAAATAGTGAATATAAGCATGCAAATCCCTTTGCCTTGTGGAAGTTCACATTGCAAATGATCGCATCTTATGGCCACCGGTAAATCCTTACATGGCATGACTGTCTGGCAGATTGGACTTTTTTAATGATATTCTGAAGCTGATAAGCGAGCCCAAGGAACAGCTGGGCCAAGAGTCTGAGGGGCAAAAGAGCACAAGCCTTAAAAACAAGGCCATAGTTATTTCCATTGATGTATCAAAAGAAATAGCCAACAAGACGAAAAAAGTGTGCATGTGCATATATTATGTCTTTATGTATTTAATCTTGACAGTTATGAAGCGCCAGAAAAAAAAGAGGGCAGGAGAGGTAGGCTGTGATTTAGCTTTACAATGACAGCATTGTCTAATCAGTGTGCGGTTCTAATCTGCTCAGTCTGTCAGCAGGCATCCAAAGACGGATCCCATGATACCCATCAAATTAATCTTAAAAAAATTTAAAAAATAAAATGATCAAATCTGAAAAAACAAAAACCGCTGTAAGCAATGCTGAGACATGGCTATTGGTTGCACAGTAGTTGTCAGACTTTGGCCAGTGCTAAACACTTTTGGTCCCTGTACTTAGCCATAACGAAGCACTTAGCCATTTCATTAACCATCTCACTGCCTGGACAGGCAGAAAAGCGTCTAATTAGTTTTTCAGTGGGTGTCCATCCTGCTGCTGAACTACTAAATTGGATCTGGAATCATGCAGTGCTGGGCAATTATCGTGGAACGACCCCTACAGCTGTGAAAGAGAATGTGAAATTTTAGACATGGAACAAGGCAGTCATGCCATGTGAGTTTAAGGGTATCTCTAATTAAAAGCTTTGGGAAAATAACCACTTTAGGCTTAAATACATGCACACACACCTAATATACTTACACCTCGGAGCCTGTATTAGGAGACAGGAGAATTTATTCTAAATTACTTAAGATCTACTTAGAAAGGAAGTATGTTCAAGGAAATTCTGCAGGTTCATGACATCAGACCACAAAAAGCATTGAAGGGTTTATTTTATGTTCCTGGAAATAACAGTGTAAGAGCAGATACAAAAAGGGCTCTGGAAATTGCTAGAAACTGCAATAGCATGTCGAGGCTGGGTGACTGACAGTAAGTTTACTTGTTGTAATAGATGTGCAGAGAGAATCAATTCAGCAGACAGACAACATCCCGGGCCTCATTTGGGATTAGGAGCAAATAGATGGTGTCAGAACTATCAGTGTGCTCTCCTTCCTCTTCTCTATCAGTGCAGCGGCACGAGCATGAGCTCTAAATGAATGCCTTAGTAGGAGGGGGGGGGGGGGGGTGAGCACGGCTGGTTTATAGCATCGAGGTCACAGTCATCTTGCTATTGATGCCAGTTGGTAAAACCAACAGGGAGAGAAAGTATCTGCCGCTGGAACTGGCATTTAGACAAACTGACAAGAAGAAGGAAGAGGAGAAAGGTCACTCAAGAGTCACTAAAGCCACCTGGAGTGGGCAATCTTTTCTGAAATTCGGTGGACACTAGAAAGCGGGGCGTGAAGATCCGAGTTCTATTAAAGCGTTGCAGTGATAAAGTGCTTAAATAAACTATTACAATGCTTCCCACTCGGTAGAATACGGTTATTGACATTTTGTCCCAACAGAACAAGCCCTTTTTTAAAAGCAATGAAATATTCAAAGAGCTCTTGATATAGTCAAGGAGAGTAAAGCACTCAGGCACAAATACAGTACTTGGCCTGTTGCTTGAGAGAAGCCCTGTAGCAGACTAAAGAACCGAGAACTGAGAACTCCAGGCGCTATAATTTCAATCACGTCATTTATTGAGCATATGCTGTTATTCTAGGAGAGAAAAGGAGGGGCAATAAGACAGTTACCATAAACAACTGCTACAAAACACACTACATACATAAAAACTTTAACAATTACCTTAAACAAAACCTCAATGTTTATTATCTCTACACCTCTAGAAGTTTTCAGTGGCATCGTCGGCCAGACGCTGACCAGACACAAGAGTGGGAGGTTGCAGACAGCCACAAGCCCAATCGATAGGAAAACCACAGTGAGGTCATTCTGCTGCCAGACATCAGAACGGCATGATCCATCCTTCCTACAGCTCCTGTCTCCCAGAACAATGGCCTGCATACACTGGGCTGCTCATTCTACTTCGAAATCAGTCGTATGGAAAAGAAGGGGGAAGAGGGGGGGTTGCACTCAGTTCTACCTCAGCTCTTTTTTTTTCTGTTTTTATGTGAACCAATGTTGAGCAACTGGCAGAATTATTCAGAATATCATGAAAGCATCACCCCTTTGTCTTACCTTTTCATCTTAGAAATTAAAGTAAACATTACACATGTTTACGCTCTCTCTCTCTCTCACTCTCTCTCTCTCTCTCTCTCTCTCTCTCTCTCTCTCCCCAACTCACTCTCTCTTCTGTTAATAATTTAGATTGTTATTGAGAAACCTAACCTGCACCGGTATTGACAGAAATTTGAACAGGCCCCCTGTTGAAGGGCGTTATAATTGGAAAGAGGAGCATGTGCAAGAGGAGCTGGCACAGCGGCAGGAAAAGCTTTGACTTTTGTATGCAACTCTATTTTTGCAGTCTTTTTAGGTGCTTCAAAAACCACTGCTTGCGATAGTCGTCACAGGTGTGCAAACAAGATCATACGTGCACACACACACACACACACCAAAGAGCATATCGTAAGAAGATAAGCAAGTGGGTAGGTAAGAATGAGCAGTGCTGATTGAAAGACTGCTTCGAAAGAGGGTCGTTAACGCAGAACTGCAAAGCACTTGTCGAACTGGCATGCGCACACACCCACTCCATCATCACCTGAGCGTAGAGCCACACGATTCCAATTAGAGTAACAGACAGAGACATTGGTTGAGTGTGACAAAGAAAAAGTGAAGCTGAATGGAGTAGCGTGAAGGGGTGAAGCAAAACGGAAAAGTGTCAAAGAGTGAAGCGGAACACAGTAGAGTGAAAGCGATATGCAGTAGAGTAAAAGAGTGAAGCGGAATGGAGTTGTGTGGAGAAGTGAAACGGAATGCAGTAGGGTGAAGCGGAACAAAAAAGTGTAAAGGAGTGAAGCGGAACGCAGTAGAGTGAAAGAGTGAAGCAGAACACACGGTAACTAAGTGAAAGAGTGAAGCGGAACACAGTAAAGTGAAAGAGTGAAGCGGAACACAGTAAAGTGAAAGAGTGAAGCGGAACACAGTAGTAAAGTGAAAGAGTGAAGCGGAACCAGTGAAGCGGAACAAGTGAAGGAAACAGTAAAGTGAAAGAGTGAAGCAGAACAACAGTAAAGTGAAAGAGTGAAGCGGAACACGGTAAAGTGAAAGAGTGAAGTGGAACACAGTAAAGTGAAAGAGTTAGGTGGAACACAGTAGAGTGAAAGCGATATGCAGTAGAGTAAAAGAGTGAAGCGGAATGGATTAGTCTGAAGAGGAATGGATAAGTGTAAAGGAGTGAAGCGGAACGCAGTAGAGTGAAAGAGTGAAGCGGAATTAAATAGCAGCGGAATGAAGGTAGAAGGGAGAAGAATAGATTAGAGTGTATCAAGAAGCTTCGTAAAGCAGAATAGCACCACTTAATTTCAAAACTCTGTGTGTGTGTGTGTGGGGTGTGTTCGCCCGCACCTGTGCTTGTGTTCACATTGACGTCTACATATTATCTAAGACCATATTTCCCTGGAGCACTGATAGAGGGACTAACAGAAACATAAAAAAAGATACCCAGCTCAGTCCAGCTGAGAAGCTGAAATATTTGGCTTAAGAAGATACAGGAGGACAGAGTGAGACAGGAATGCAGCGAGACACGCAGAGAATAAGACGAGGAAGGGCAGAGAGAGCGTGAGACTGGGAACTTGCTTTATTTTTAGATTGTGTCTCCATCTTAGATCACAACATCAAACCATCTTTTGTCACACAACCGAGCCAAGCTAACTTTAATATAAAGTGCATTCTGGAGCCAAATCTTCTTTATAGTGCACAGCTTGTCATCCAAAACACACACACACACACACACACACAGCTCTATCTAAACACCTTTAGGTTATATAACACCATTAGGTTAACAACAACAAAAATAAAAGTACAACAATAAAAATAATAATAATACTACCCTAATTATTAATCATCCTTATCAGAATCATTTACATTTTCAGTGCCTTCACATCACAAAATAGCCAGAAAATAGAAAAAAAGCAAACATGACATAAGACAATCTTTACGAGATGAACCTACAGTATAGTGCAGCATAGAAGCAACGGGCATTACAACCTGTAGCAACGTTTTGTCAGCAATCCTTCCTCAACACATCATGCAGAACCAACAAACCGGAGATAATAATTTATGTGTCAGTGGATTTCCTCCACTGAAAACTGGCGCTGTTGGATAAAAGTGTCGGGGTCTGTGGCCAGAGTTAGAGGTCAAACCTGTGGCGTTGAGAGAAACGGAAGAAATGTGATAAGAATCTAGAATAAAACGCATAAAACATATGAAATGTGTTTTGTCTAGTGTTAGTTTAAAAAGGTCAACAAAAGGCCATTGCAGTAGGTGAGAAGTAAGATGTGGAAAGTGTGAAGTGATCTGCGGTTTCAGGGATCATTAATGTGGTAAGCGATGAGGGCATTGCGCTGTTACTCTGGTAAAAAAAAAGCAGATAATATGAGCTTTGGAAGTAAGCGAAGGAACGCTACGGATAACCATACTTGGACTGTTGCATCCTTTTACTAGTGTTTTGGAACAGAACAGCAGGATTCGTTCCCTGAAAAAAAAAACCCTGTTACAAACACACACTTAGTGAGGCTTAGGGCAGAGCTACTAAATCTAAGAGATCCTAACTGTCTCTAGTGTGTGCTGGCACTGAAAGAGATCTAAATGTTTTAAACGGTAATCTAGTTTTAATAAATGTTTGAAAACAGCTTAGAAAAGTGGAATCTATTAGTTATAATTAGGGCAAACAGTGACAAGCACTGAACGGTTAGACAGTCACTGGAGAAGCCCTGAGCAATCCCGAGCACTTTGCAGTAATCATGGGTGTCTAATAGCAGTCATGGATTCCCAGTAAGTGCCCCAAGATGCTCTGGTGTGTATAGTAAAACCATAACAGCTATACAGTTAAAGCAAGGAAGAGTCAATATTGCACCGGTACTGGAACGTCAATGGAAGCAGGATTATAAACTTAACACAAACCCTCACCACTGTATGGGGCAGAACCAATGACTGGGTTCGTCGCTCTCTTTTACGCTCACATACAGGAAGAGTCTTCTTTCCTGGTAGGACTAAAGCCCTATTTTACTCTCTCGTTCAAATCTATGCCTCCTAAACGCATAAATACGCAAAGACTACGATACTATGGAAAATTTTTCCAGATCTCACCCCACTTGATTTTATCTTTGGGACCGTTTGATTCTTTTTGTTTATTGGCTTATTACCAGTGTTTTTCCTTTATTTAAAGTTGTACATGTTAGATTTTTTTGGTTCCAATCAGATTTCCGTCTTCATGTGCTGCCATGTTAATCTATTCTGCCCAAGGCCTTCAGAATCAGTATGTAACTTCACCATGTAACTTAAACTATATTAGCAGGGCAGGGGTTTCTTTAACCGATTAGATTTTAAGTTCGCCTCACAATGACATCAGCATTTTCCCGTCCTCTGATTGGTTGGTCAGAGCAAAGTTTGAGCATTAAAACACATCTTTTGTGATCTTTACACAATAATACAGTTAAATTAGAATTTTTTATGCCCACAATGGCTGCTGACAGAGAAATATGCGGTATGCAAATGTAAATGTAAAGGTATCAAATGCACGGCCTGCCACTGCCTGATTACATGCTGCTGCTGTAGTTAAACTAATTCATGAAGGTCCACAAACTACAGAAACTGTGTGTTACTATCAAAACAGCATCTTACCAAATCCCTAGCTGTCAAAAAGAAATACTGCAACCATGGTGTCATTTTTCAGGCCCTTTAACTCCTGTAGTCGACTCCAGCATGGAAACACAACAGCGATATTGATTCAGGTTTTCACTTTAGATTCAGCCTTTTATTTTCGGCTGTACTTGAGCGCACTGATGACGCATGACGCACTGATGACGTCTGGGTGAACAGGGTGCACAGAGGTATACTACACATACACATGTTGGCAAGCAGGTAGTAAAGTCATAATGTTTGGAACCAACATTTAAATTGGACAAACGTCTTCTGGTCTTACACCTTTCAATATCTATAAAGACAGTCTATAAATACATGTATTTACAAGAGACTTCCTTAAAAAAAAGTTTCTGAAAACAATCACCTACTGTACCTTTAAGAACTCACTTGAATTCTTTGTTTGTGTGTAAGGGTATTTTAAAATCCTGAGCCAACAAAACAGCAAAACACCAGATACTGCCTGAAATGCCATTTTCTGCCACTCTCGCCTCTCTGGCAATCCGCAGAGATTGAAACTCATTGAATCACACGAGGTCTGCGGAGTGGAGTAAACCAGTAAATGATAGTGCTCTGCGGGTTGTGTGCTACAGCGGGGAAATGTAGGTGTGTGTAAAAGAGATAAGGCCTGTGATGTCTCTGATAGCTTAGAAACCAAATTCTCCATAGCAGCTCTATAACAAAATGCGCGGTGACGTCTCCATTCAGTGAGATGTCTCTGATCGTTGTTTCATCTCCTGACCGTGCTTCTATTAATGCAGCTTACGAGACCCAACCTGCTCGTGAACATTTATCTCCATCTCCTGTCACTCCGGTTACACGCTGTCACGTCCTTTATGATCGGTCCACTGCATATACTCTTGTATTTTTTCCTTCAAACTAAGATTTTATGTATATCTTGGCTGGAAAATGCCATTCGAGATGATGTGGTAAAGACTTTAGGCTTGTCTCAGGGTGGCACTTTCAGAAGCAAAGGCATTAGAGATTGTAGCTGATTACAGAAAGACAAAAGCACCAAGGGCAGAATTTGTTTAATCTGAACGCACGCTGAATCTGTGGGGTGTTAATCAAGATCTACTGTCTGACCATGTACGACAGTTAACCATTTCCTGCCATTTTTGAGCATGTAGAACTCTATATCACACTTCGAGTGATAAAAAGACAAAGAGCAAGTCTTCTAATTCCGTTTTTATTTTCTTTACCGAGCATGTGTGCATGTAGTTACTCACCCACATACTGTACACGTGCACACACACATACACGAACGAGAAGCCTCTGAAAGCTAATCAGGAAGAAAAAGGAAGCATGTAGAAAAGCGAGTGACAGCTGCATTGTCCTGCACATCCCAGCAGGTGTCTACCCACAATGGCTGCACTATTTTCAAATGAATGATATTCTAATCAGAGCTGCTGACTGGGTGCAGGAGAGAGAGAAAGAGAGCGAGTCAGAGAGACAATACGTGCATGTTTCAAGGTGACGTTCCCATCATGCCTGTGTGTTCTAACCTACAGTCTCAAATTAAACACTTTATCATCTTGTCTGGTCCACAGGGGGACAAGCAAGCCACTTCTCTATACATCGGCCTGAAATAAAGCTGCGCTCACCACCGTCGAAGACCAGAGAAAGATATTATGGGACAAATGGAAAAACAGAGTGGATATTTTATCCATTACGGATGCAGAAAATGGGCTTAATAAAGTGAAACGCTGAATGAGAAAAGCTAATGTTAGGCTAATATGAAATAAAACTAAACCTGAAACTATTTTTTCTAGTAGGTTGTGCTTTTGTCACTGGTTGACCTCATACTGTATTTCACAATCTACATTTACATTTCTGGCATTTGGTAGACATCTTTATCCAGAGCAATCTACAGTTTTCTCATTTTATTATAACTAATTGAGCAATTAAGGGTTAAGGGCCTTGTTCAGGGGCCCAGCAGTGGCAGTGTGGTGGTGCTGGGAACTGAACCCATGATCTTCTGATCACCAGTTCATAACATTAACTACTAAGTTTATGCTTCCCAACATTGAGCCAAACCCAAAAACACCAAGCAGCAAATAGCAACAAATTCAAATGACCAAGCGCGCACGCACGCACGCACGCCACCCCACCCCTACACACACCTTATCCACAAGTGGATTCAGGGATGGCAAGATCTTTAGGCAATGCACACAGGCACAATGAGCCACTGAGAAACTGCACACCATAATCTAAAGGTTGGGAGAATTATACGCAGACCCCAGAGCTGTGACACGGCGACCGCTGCCTGCGGCTTCACAGTGCCACTCCGCTTACTTTATATGACAAGTAATTAAAAAGTACGGCAATGTAATCAGGAGACGTTACTGGGTTTATGAACTTCTGATTGTCCTTGATTGTAAATTTTAAATCAGCCAATCAATGTGGCATGGCATGTGTTCTAAAAGTAACATCATCAAACTTTCATTTTTCCCCCTCACACACACTTTAGGCACTATGAACAGGATTTTGCGTATAGTTAAGTGCAAAAGTTTGCGTACCCTATGACGCATGGGGGAAAATAACCAAATGGTATTAATCGCCTAACAAAAGTGTATAATGCGGATAAGGGAGTCAATGCAAGAGCATTCATAAGCTTTCTGGCAGAGAGTGAGTGCAGTTTTAAAGGCAAAAGCTGGAAATCCAAGTTATTATAGGATGTGGACTCTGATCAGTAACTGACATTATTGGTCCAAAATAAAATAAAAATTTCTTCCTTGTTTTGCTCAGAACTCATCTACGATGAAGCATCTGGTAATGCCTTAAGCAGGTTTACACTATTTAAAAATCTGGCACTAGCGATAATTGTGTGCGTGTGTGTGTGCGCGTGTGTGTATGTATGTGTGTGCGCGTATGTGTGTAGCAAACTGATCTGAAAAAGCTGAGCCTCAATCACTGAAAGATGGATAAGGTTTTATCTAATCTTAATGCTAATCCCAGAACTGATTATGTGCCCCAGTTCGACTTAGACACGACTGTAATTAGGCTTCGGTAGCAGGCCTCTGTTCTCTGGTGTTCAGAATTAATCGCTAGGTCAAAAAAACTAAACAAAAAAACAAACATGAAAACACAGCTATTAGACAGGAAGTGCTAAGAA
Source organism: Bagarius yarrelli (assembly GCA_005784505.1). Lineage (NCBI taxonomy): Eukaryota > Metazoa > Chordata > Actinopteri > Siluriformes > Sisoridae > Bagarius > Bagarius yarrelli. The sequence goes on along the minus strand of VCAZ01000010.1, from coordinate 2,439,043 downwards.
ATGCAGAACTGGACTGGACTGGTGCAGGTACTTATAGAAATCCAATCTGCTTATGTAACACAGGATTTACGTGAAATTAATTAAACAATTAACCAATTACCGGTGTAATGCTGTGGTACCTGCCTGTCTGGCTGCATGCAAGGTGGTGCAGTCACATGCTCGTGATGCAACCGTTGGACCCCTAAGCAAGGGCTTTAACCCTATTTCCTCTAGCGGCACAGTAAAATAGATGACCCTGCACCCTGACCCCAACATCCTTAGTTAAGGTATGTCTGTTTTATATGTGACAAATAAAATGTTGTTAGAAAACACACATACCTCCCACATAATCACACACAGGGTGTGTGAGAACGAGCAGGACAAAACAAGTTCAGTGGAAAGTCCTTTTAATCCTGTAAACAATTCGAATCAGTGTTTAGTCATGCTAGCTGGGTTTGTCCTGGTTCCCACTCGCATGCAATGGTTGTGTCTGTACCTGCCCAGAGTAACGGCTCTAAGGGAGTGAACCACAGGTGGCAACCTCGAGGCCCGCAGGACAAATGTAACACGCTGCCACGTTTCAGCCTGCAATCAATATTACTTAAAATACAACATTTCAATCGAAACATATTACATCTTAATAACATTATAATCAGCCAATTATGTGGCGGAAAAAGCCATGCATAACATTATGCAGATCCTGACCTGTAGGTAATGTTCATATCAGGCATCAGAACGGAGAAAATCTGAGCTCAGTGATTTAGAAGGTCACTAGAGTTCACCAATGATACAGAAATAAAAAAAAAATAAGTATCCAGTTTGGTCTGTGCGTTGGCAAGGGCTTCACAATACGATACGTGGCTCACGATACAATGCATCATGATAAAGTGCAGAGCAATACAAACTGCAATACTAAAAAAAAAGGAAAACTAAAAGCTAAAAATACATTACAAAAAATACTACTATACTGCTATACTATTATGATAAAATTCCAGCCAGTGTTTTTTTGTAATTTCGTAATTTGTAATATTGCCCCATTCTCAAATCAAGCTGTTTTTGTGATGTCGCACGGACCAAAGCCACTACCACGAATGTTGACTCACATTGCTGCTTTAGCAAAGACCGGCCGTGAGCAGTGTTGCCAGATTGTTTCATCCACCTGAACACTTGAAGGTTAAGGGCCTTGCTCAGGGTCCCAAACCCACTATCTTTAGATCAGTATTCCAACACATTAACTATTAAGCTGCCCCTTCCATTTATATATAATAAAACACAGTGAAATATTTATGCTCATGTGCCTTTAAAGTACATAGAATTTTATTTCTCTAGCACCTTTTACAGAAAAGAAGGAGTCACAAATTGCTTTACATTAAAATTCAATGACAGCCAATCCAAATTGTTTATTGAAATTAGAACTGCAAAATATATTGAAATGATCAGAATAGCGCACATTTTTATATTGCGATGTGCATATCACAATGATTTAGGGGAAAAAAATCAACATTTTATGATACATTATATCATTTGTATTATCTGTATTATATTATATATTATATAATAACATTATATAATAATTTATGGTGAACATTTTAGGTTGATAAAAACTTTTAGCATGCGGATGTTATTTGGGACTCGCGTGTGGGTGCTTTGATGCAAGACAATCAACAAGCCGCAAAGCTTTATATAGTGAGCTAATCTTGCCAATGCCAATGATTAAGTGTCAACACAAAGAAGCACCTTAAAGATATGGCTGTAATAGTCTGCAGGCTGAAGTTCTATGTAGAACATATAATGCTGGAGTGGAAACACAAAAAGAAAAGACTACAAATCTGTACGGTCACCGTAAAACCAAGCACAATTTGTATTAGCTATGCTCAGCAAAAAAACTCCTCAAACACAGGTGAAGAGAAACATGATGGTTGTATCAGTTTTTAAAATATAGTATCGCATTATTTAGCGTGATATTGTATTTTTCTTCAATATCGTGCAGCCCTAATTAAAATCTTGTCCAAAATAGATGCATCCTTAAATGTTCTTAAAAGACTTTAGAGAACCCGAAGATTCTAGTGAGTTCCAGAGCTTTGGGACCCACAGCACAAACGGCATGGTCACTTTTTTCCTCAGACGTGTTCTAGAATTAGTTAAAATGTGTAGGTCAGTGTGCGTGTAATAGATCCTGGATGTAAGTGTGTGCTTGACCACACAGAGCTCTATAAGTACTAAGCAAAATGCCCTTCTGAGACCAATGGGAAGCCAATAAAAGACCTTAAGCACAGAAGTAATGAGGAACCCGCTGCTGGTGCTAGTCAGAAGCCTTGCAGTTGCATTCTGTACAACCTGTAATCGAGCCATGGTAGATTTGTTTAAACAAATGTACAGAACATTACAATAGTCCGATCGTGAAGAGATAAAGGCATGAACAAGTATCTCCACCCCCTTTATCTGAAACCATAAATCCACTTTTAGCAAATGTTCCTCAGATGGAAAAAACGTGAGCGAACTACAGACTTGACATGATTATTAAAACAAAAAGATCTGTAAAAAAAAAAAAATGACACCCAAAATTCTTATGTGACTACAGGCAAAGCCGGGTCTGGTAATAAAACCTGCACCGATTTTTACAACGGTGTTGCATCAGTGAAAAAAGATAAGGTTGGAGGCGGGAGGCTGAATTTAGCCCCACTTTTAAAACCAACTAAGTAAAACTGCTCGCATTTTTCATGAACACTTCTGTATTAGAAGGTAGCAGAGCCCAATCGCCTTTTTTTACACACACACACACACACACACACACACACACTGTTCAGTTTAGCCATGGCAATGCTGGTGTCATTAGGTGTAAGTATGTGATAAATGCACTTTGCTTGTTGGATTTGAGATTCTCATTAGTCTGTGTGCAAGAGCCAATAAGGGGCCATTATTCTTCTGCCACAGCTGACATGAGTATAAATGTGTGCGCGTGGTTGTGTGTGAGAGAGAGAAAAACAGAAAGAAAGAAAGAGAATATAATATATGTGTGTGTTTGTGTGTATAAATAGGGAGGCAGACAGAAGATAAAGTGGACTATGTATATAAAGACAATTTGGACAGAAAGATAAAAAAAAGAAATATAGCAGGACAGGTGGAGGTAAAAGGAGACATTTAGAGCAGAATTTATTCATTATGTTAGAATGGTAGCAAAGAGGGCAAAAGAAAAAAGAGAGAGAGAGAGAGAGAGAGAGAGAGAGCAGTTAACCTATAACTATGTCTGTCTGTCTTTATCTTAACTAATCCCAGCAGCATATCCTCTACAGTCCCTTTAATAACCTCATAGTTTGTGTATTTAGGAGTATTAACCTTCCCACACACAGACATACAAATATGACACACACACACAGACTTCAGACATACTATTAGTGTCAGACTTGTGTATCACAACTTCTAACACGATTCTGAAATCCAACTTTTCACAGATAAAAGTTTATAATCCCGACCTTTTGACTTTTTTTTTTTTTTTTTTATCCGGAATGGAAAGATTGAGTATTTGTAAACAATAGTTTTTTCCTGTGATCGATGAAACAAAATGAAATTGAAATTAAAGCAAAACTAGGTGACTTCAAACAGGGGCATGAACAACAGATCAATGACTTAAAAATAAAGAAATAAAGAAATAAACAGGGAGGGGGGTTGGCAGTGTGCTATGTGTTTGTTGTTGTGGCTGATTTAAGTCCTTTGAAGTGGACGGTATTGTGTGGCAGAGCAGCACAGATGATGTGTTCTGATGCCCTCTCGGGTGCAGTAATAGGGACCTGGCTCCAATCAGTCTGTCTGGACTGCCCTCTCTTTTTGTCTCTTTCTCTCTGGACACAATGCATCCCACTGCCTGTGCTCTTGTGCTGGCTTAAATCCTCACCTGGTCGGAGGAGTGCAGAGGCAGTGCAGCATCCCTAATGATGACCGTCTCAGCAAATATAAATGTCACCGAGGTTACAGCAGTTGAGTTCTTTATTTATAGCATGTCTGAATTTAGATGGGTACTTAGGGGAGTCCTGTGGGACGGTTGACTCCTGCCAAATAGGGCTGAACGATTAATTGAAATCGAATCGCAATTGCGATTTAAAAACACTGCGATTAGCTGATCACAGAAGGCTGCGATGTGAACGCGATATAAAAAGTCCCAGAGCAAATGCATGACTGCCCTTTTTGAGTGAAAGTCAGACAGCCAATTGAGTGCGCACAGCTTCGTGCCGCCAATCAGCATATGTTGGCCATGTGCGTGTAACGCCCACCATTAAAAAACAAAACATGACGGAGTGAGATTATGCCTTCTTCTGAAGAATTATTTCACCAATTAATACCCCAAAAAACAGAACGTATGTAATATGGGATTATTTCGGCTTCGAACCGACAGACAACAGAAAAAAAAAAGGTAATTTGCAGGCGTGAAAAAGCACCACAGGCGGAGGGGGGGTGTGTTGCTAAAAGTGCTTGCTAGTGACATGCAGTCTAGTAGCAAGCAACAGTGTACAAATTTCAGAATTGTTTGCTCCTGTTACTGTATTACAGTAGCCAGTCTTACATGATTTGGCTCTTCTTGTTTATCGAATTTTTCCATTTCAATGCAAACACATCTAAATGCATTATTGGTGTGCAAAAATCAGAAACTGGTATACAGCATGTCTTCGAAAGATTGTACGGCAGCAATTACGGAAACTCGCATTTGGACGGGATTGGACTTCGCTGAGGAGTTTGCCAAAAAAAAGGTATGCAATTTGCTCTGAATATTTTTACAAAGGTTGTGTAAGAAAAACTCAAATATATCAGATTGGGACAAATGAGTACTTCAAAGTTCGTCTGTGAAACAGAAATTTCTCTAACGTCCCTCTGTATAACTAGTCCCGTCTGAATAAGGCTTATGTCTCTATATGTTGTAGTATTTCATTACAAAGCCTCTGGGGGTCATAAAGACATCGTGTGTCTGTGAATAATTGGTGTTAATTGAGGCGTGGCACTTCCTCACCTGACATGTGAGAAAACGGCCTGAACCTAATAATAGTCTTGCGGCGGAATGAGCAGTTCCCCACAATTACACCCTCCGAACTAGTGAAAAACATTTCTGGAAGTGTGCAGCTTATTATAAGAGTAAAGTATTAGAGGAGAGTAAATGTAGAATAGGATGTTACCAAACACATCAATGTAATGGTAACCTGCCAATACTTTTGATCAAACAATGAATCCAGCTATTAGTAATGGGTCTGTTGACTGCAATATAAATGTGGCATAGGGCAGCCTCAGAGCATTAAATATAATATCCTGTGTGTGTGTGTGTGTGTGTGTGTGTTTTATCATCTTTAAGTATAATTACTGAATGTCCACTGTTCTATAAAGCTACAGGCAGTACAATCACGGCCTCTTTGTACAGAATGATTGTGAATTAAGTTCACAGTGAAATTGCGAGTGTGTGATTTCAATGGATTTCTAGAGAACTTCCACCTCCACTTCACCTTGCCGCATGTAGCCATGGCAAACAAATGTGACTGGATGTGTGGGCTTGTGTTTTAATCCCATTTTAAAACAAGAAGCAGCAATCAATCTGCAAATTGCTTCCGTTTCACGCCAGGTGTGGCGAGCGTGCAAAAGAAGCGTTTATTTTTGCGCTTTCTCGCACCGGATTAATTACAGAGCGCAGCTTTTTCTTCCTGGTTTCTACAGTATGAAGAAACAGCACAGAATACAACATTTCTGAAACATAAGGCTGTGCATGCATGTAATAATAATTTAAAAAAATCAGCAAGCGTGGTTGGATTTGCTAAATATTTATCAAAAACTAAAACAAAATGAATATGTAAAGTGTAAACTTGGATCATTTGACACCCAAAATAACTCTTTAAAGGACTTAGGGAAAAGGATGGAGTATTATATCAGGGGGGAAATAAGTCTCCACTATTGTACCCCTTCGTCGACTTAAGATAAAAGAAGTGCATTAGGTCTGAAAAATGATGACTACAAGGGATTGTGGGTATTTGAGAAGAAAAGCAGCAGGGATTTATTTAACTTCATCCTCTCAAACCAACTGATTTTAAAAATCCAGCTCCATGAATATTTTCAGTTAACTCTGTGGGCAGCCAGGTTACAGAATATAGAAATACAAACTTGCCTGGCAGAAAATAACTGCTTAGGAGAGAAAAAAAAAAAAAAGAAATATGGTTTTGAGTGGCGGAAAATTAAATGGGCGTCTGAGAGTCACTCTGCAAGAGGTGAGGTTATAACAGTGTGTGGTGTATTTATTGTGTGAATAGCGGGTGTATGTTTATATGTAGGGTGTAGATGTACAGACCACGAAATTCTAAAGGTGGTGGTGGTGTGGTGGGCACCTGCACCTGCACCTGACTTTACATAGACACCTCCAAAATCAATATTTCCCCTGTAAATATTTATAGGCAAACTAATTGAATCGATGGAATTAATTATTCCCGTAATTTTAGTAGTTTGTTTTGAATTGATTTATTTCTTTTACATGACACTACAACTTTGTTTATGTTAGTGTACGTTATTGTTCACTTTTTGTGACAACTTTTTTTTTTTTTTTTTTTTAATAAAGAAAAAGTTTTAAACGATGACAAAATGTATCGTTGTGACATTTTCCACAAAGAAAAAAAAAAAAAAAAAGTAAATGTCAAAAGAAGATAAAAATGCTGGTCGGTTTTACAAACGGGGGCAACATTCTCTGCAACACGCTACATGCAGGCTAACCAGATTGACAGCAACGCTGTACCTTGCAACAAGTACCTTATATGGGTATAAATTCGTTACATATGTAGTTTTAACTGACCCCGAATATAACTATAACCACTCCATTCCGTTTTCACTAACAGACTATGACTGAAAGCTAAATCCAGGTTCACGTTGGAAAAACAGCTTGCATAATTAGCTTAGCACGAGTAGCTATTATATTGAGGGAAACAGGGAAAAAGCATTCGAGCACTTGTGACAGCGCTGAGGCGCCGCCAGCTGCTCACAGTCTTCATTTGATTAACTCTTGAAATTCTTGAAGAATAAAAAACAAACAAACAAACAAAAAAAAAACCCAGACTGCAGTAGCTTAGCTAAGACTAAGGAATAATGAAAACATCCATTTAAGAGAAAAAAATAACCGAATAGTTCCACAAGGAGATGATACAGTGTCAAATAAAAATATATTGCCTTTGTCTCCACTCGAATTAAAGTGCCACTTCTGCTTTAACGGGTTCTGCACTTTACTTATATTTTCCAACATCGATTGTTGTTGTTTTTAGAGGTGAACTTATCTTCTCTTATTATTCGATTACCTGGTCTTTTATAAAAGGAAGAAGTAGTAATAGCCATTTTTCACCTGTCAACATGCGATTCATCTGTACTCTACATGTCCAAACAATTTCAGCACCTGACCATCACAACCAAATGCGATTTTACACATCCTATTCGAGAATAATTCTAGAAGGGTTAAAGAAACTATGGTGATATCTCGGGAGAAAAATCTCGTTCAGGTCACATCACGACATCACTGATACCCCCAAATTATTCGCTCAGGCTTTTTAGAGCAGAAAAGGAGAAAAGAAGAAGAAACTTGACACACTTTGATTCCAGCAGTAAACCAGAGCTTAAAAAGATGCAGATTTATTCATATTATTAAACTAAACTCATAGCTTTTCACCCAACTTTGAAACTTCAAATACTGCCTTTGGGGGCATTAACTCAGAAATGTGGGGGAAAAAAAACATCAAAGCTAAACTTAATGATTTACACTGATTCACAAATACACTGGCTCACATGCAGAAATACATACACCCCCACCCACCCACCCACCCACCCACATACCATACAGTCCGGCACACCCGCACCACTCTTCTCATATCATTCTGAATGCCTGGAAGAAGGTTTGAAGAGATAAGATGTACTGACAGAATGGACCCCAGAGCAGCTTTGGGTGAATCCCAGGGGATGCATCACATCTGCGGATCAATACCGCACTTAATGTGCTACCCGCTCCGAATATCAATCGGCCATGGGAAAATGCTCTGGGCTTCTCACAGAGGATAGGTACTGGCTAAAGTACACAATTATCACCAACACACACATACACATGGCCTTAACCCAAAGTTTCATTTTATTTATATATATATATATCATATAGATATATATATATATATATATATAATATATATATATATATCTATATATATATATAGATATATATATATATATATATATATATATATAGATATATATATATTATATTTATATATATATATATATATATATATATATATATATATATATATATATATATATACATACACACACACACACTCACTGGTAACCTAACTGACCAAAATGTCATACCACAACAAATGAGGCTTGTACTGAACGCAAATCGTCCGAATTATAATAATAATAATGCTAATTCATTACATAATAGTATGGTCAGCGCCAGGTGTAGTGGGTTAAGGCGCTGGCACCCACATGTGTGTTAGTGCTCCGGCAGCCCGGGTTCGATTCTGGTCCCACCCCTCTAATTCTCCCCTGCTTCATCTCTCAATCTGTCCTTATCAATAAAAAAAAAATGCCCCCAAAATAAAGAAATACATATATACACATATATATACATATATATATATACATATATACATATATACATATACATATATATATACAATTTCACATGCTGTTGTGCAAATGGAATACACAACAGGTGGAAATTATAGGCAATTAGCAAGACACCCCCAATAAAGGAATGGTTCTGCAGGTGGTGACCACAGACCACTTCTCAGTTCCTATGCTTGTTGATGGCAGGGATTTTCTATTTTTAGCAGAAGATCATTGCCGTTCAGTACATACAAACCACCTCATTTGTTGCGGTATGGCGTTTTGGTCAGTTGGGTGTTTTTAGAACCCCAGGTGTGTTGTTAGCCTGAAAGCTCAAAAAAAAAATGAGTGGTCACTAGCAAGTGCAAATATTTGAGCTGCCCGTATAAATCCAGGGTAGGTACTAGTTACCCAGGTCCAGATTGACTTAATGATCGACCAGTGCATGTGTGGGAATGTCAGAATTACTGCTCAGGGATTGTGTGGTCTTTCCCTTAAGCGAGTGGGTGAGTTGATGTATGAAGGATTCGTTCTACAGGGCAGCCGGAGTGTTCAGATGCTCAGCCGGGAGTTGGTGCGGAGGGCAATTTGTTCCCGGTTTGTGGTGTTGTTCAATGAGCAGCAGGACTGGTGCTGGTTTAGAGTTGAGAAGCCCTGTGGCTTATTCAGAGACTGAAGACACAAACTGCTCGATCCGTCCTCTGTGAGTGTAAACGACTGACAAGAAAGTCAAAGTTACTGGTGTACCATCAGTCACCAGAACAGAAAAGCACCTGAATGTGTGTGTGTGTGTGTGTGTGTGCACGCGCATCAGGGCAATCAGGTGCCACAGGATTTTAAATGCACAGTTTGTGTGTGTGCTATTTTTTTATTTCACCGGTAGCTTTATCTGCCTAAGCTCTAGGGATCATGCTAGACTACAGAATGGTCGTTCCATTCACAGCTCACAGTCACACCACTCAACAACAGCACTGTTATTCAAATAAAAGACACCAGTTTATTTAACAATGTCAGCTGAATGATTAAGTAAAAAAAAAAACCCTAGAATATTACAAGTGCAGTTCATATAATTACTATTGTCCCACCATGTTTTAATTACATCATGACCGCTCAGTATTCTGAATGCATTTTTAAAAATATGTATAATTATATAACACAAATACTAGTGATTTTGACAGCTAGCTTATTTGTTTTTTAAACTAACTGAGCAGTTAAAGGTTAAGGGCCTTGCTCAGGGGCCCAGCTTGATGGCACTAGGAGATTAAACTCACGATCGTCTGATCCGCAGTCCAACACTTCAACCACTGACCAGAAAACATAATAAACAATGCACTTCTGATTCATATATACAAAATACATCGATACACAACAGTTAGTCCTGGTCTACTAATTTGATTGGACGTGCAGTGTCCTGATATTTAGTTTAACGGTGTTGGTACATTTTTATGGTTTACGCTCTGCTGGTCTGTGTTTGCTACATAAAATTCTAATTCCAGGACTAGTTTATTACGCTGAAACTGTTACTACATTTACTACTGGCTGTCACTGTATGGCAACCAGCTGTGGCCGTTATTGGGTACTATTTTCATTAGAGAAGCAAATGATAGAGTATGAAATGTCAGTTACTCAATTATTATTTCCTGTTTACTAAACCGCTGTTTATCGCAGCTTTGTGTTTATGGCCAAATCACAGCTATGCACTGATACGCCGTTTAACTGCCTTCCTGCTTGAGTGATTGCTTAACTAAGACTGAACCCGAGTATATATTAGTGTGAGATCCCTGTGATTTTAATTGTTACTACTTTTTATTATTTCTACTTACTAAACCTGGTTGCACATACTGATGACTCTGGTTTTTGATCATTTATCTGATTATCTTTATATGGTTGATATGCTTTAATTGTCACACTCCAACCGTAGTGTTTTATTGTACAAGAAGAAAAAAAAAAAAAAAAGAGAGAGGACCTGTGAAAAATGTGTGCGTGTGTGTGTGTGTGTGTGTGTGTGTGTGTGTGTGTGTGTGTGTGTGTGTGTGTGCTGGCTTTCCAGTCAAGATTTGAGTGCATGCGACGGTGATGCACAAGGACCATGATTCTAAACACCACTCCATCAAACACACATCATGTTATCACAGACAGATTTTCTGTAACTGATTTCAGGTCTGCTGCCCTACAGATGTCAAACTTCATAAGCCTCAGCGAAACGCTTGATTAAACCACGGGAAGGAAAGCGTCTCAGACAGGTCGGAAATCCACACCTGCGCCAACGCTGAAGTTGCCGGCTTTGTGCAAGCCGAGAAGGTGTCAGAAATTGATTTTGTCTCTCATAGGGGAATTGCAGGAAATCCAAGCCACTGTGTCTGCGATTATGGGTCAGGAAATATGAATAGTAAGGAGGAAAAAGAGAGCATCGGGTACTCACCGGCAGTGCCTGGCAGGCAGCAAAATTCAATGGAGAGATAAGAGGTGCCTCTGTGTTCACAATCTCAGCAATGGAACATCTGTACCCAAGAAGAATACGACGATTTGGTGGGGACAGGGGACGAGGTGGGACCAGCCCAAAAATAGAAGCTTTAGCTGTGCTTATCCACGACCCTCTAAAATCATTAGGAGAGAGAGAGAGAGAGAGAGAGAGAAAGAAGAGAGAGGTTAAAACACACTAGGACTGAGTTTGTTGAAAATTGATGGGTTAATAACCGAGGCAGGAAAGTACTGGCTGGAGACATCGACTGGTCACTGACCCACCATAAAAGAAGATACCCGTCTCCCAAATTTCCTTTTTTAAGAAATCTTTTTACTCATTTAACACAAAAACCCCAACAACACGGCGAGAGCACACTGTGGAGCGCTAAGCACTACCAGATGTTTTTGGTCATGAGTAAAACTCCCACCTCTATACTTACTGAACTCATTAACCTTATTTAATATATCCATTTTTCCTCTCTAACTTTACCCCTCCCTGTTCCCCCACTCCCCCTCTTTCATCTAGCCACTGATATGCTATTACCCCAAAGCCACTGCAGACCGCATGCTAAGCACTATCCAAACAAAGTTTATGATTATGCCTATTATTAAAACAGGACCAAATGATAAGCACTTTCTATATATAGGTTGGAACAGAGCAGCCAGTCTGCAGCCGCTAAACCTCAAATTTGGAAATTCTCAGCAGGAAGCTGCCCCCTCGAGTCAGCATCCAAACGCTCGCAGAAATCCTCTGCAGAGACTTAAATCCAACTCATTAGGCAGACCTGATTTTTGACATCAAGTCATCTGTCTCTGGCAGCCACTCTATCTCTTTCTCTCTTCGTCTCCATCTTTCTTGCCCTTTCTCCACGTCTCCATCTTTCTTGCCCTTTCTCCACGTCTCCATCTTTCTTGCCTTTTCTCCACGTCTCCATCTTTCTTGTCTTTTCTACTCATCTCCATCTTTGCCTTTTCTACTCATCTCCATCTTTGCCTTTTCTACTCATCTCCATCTTTGTCTTTTCTACTCATCTCCATCTTTGTCTTTTCTACTCGTCTTCATTTTTCTTGTTTTTTCTCTTCATCTCTCCCCTCTTGCTCCTCTCCCCTTTCTGTCTTTTCTTGCGCCCCCCTCTCTTTCCCCCTTTTTTCACCCTCTCTTCCTTCTCTCCTCTCTCCTTCTCTTTTCTCCTCCCTCTTCCCTCTCCTCTTTCTCTTCCCTCTCCCCTCCTCTCCCTTTTTGGTGTGAGTGGGGGGCCTGTTGGCTGGATTTCTCGGAAAGACGTTTGTGCTAGGCTAGCACTTTTGACCGCTGTTAGCTGCTCTAACCGCTAGTGACTAACAGCATCTGGTTCAGGCATCTGCACCCCTTCCCCCAAACCCAAAGCCACCCACTCAATCCGAGATCAGTTACTGCCATGGCCATATTTAGTTACAGAAAAGTGTGGCCTTCAGTTTAAAAATGGAGTATTTGTTTTAAGCTCAGGGCCAGAACGACTTCCTCGCCGCCTTTCCGAGTCCACAACCCTCAGAGCTTAGGGAGCATTACTCCATGTTCATTGAGTAATAAAATAAATTCTAGAGTCATGCCTCAAAAGTAAAAAGAAAACCTTGCATAAAAGGCACTGCATATTTGGGCGACACAACTTATAATCTCGAGTGCAGATGCTTCAACTGACATTTATCAGCTGCGACTTTCAAATTACCCATAAATAAGCACTCGCTGTTAACGTTTGCTTAATAATGACGCAGATGTGCGTGAGCGGCCCCTGTGATGAGTCTCTGGAAGCCTGAAGCACAAACTTGTTTACAGTACAGGGCGGTGCTGGCTCGTCGAGGTTGGAGGCGTGTCGCATCAATGTCGCGTCGCGATACAATGAACCAAACCAAAACAGCATTGAACTCACTGAGGAGGTGTGTGTGTGTGTGTGTCAACAGCATGGAGCTGAAGTCAAAGTAAAGGGTGTAACCATAAAGAGTGCTGTCAGCATCAGGCTACTTAAGCCTCAATTACACACTCTCACCCTCGAAAATATCTCAAGTTTAAAGTTTGTGTGTGTTTAAGCCAGACCCAGATAGAATACAGGAAATTGAGTGTGCTCATGCTAGCATGCTATTCATTTTACACAACTTGTGCTGTAGTTTTTAGATTTTTTATTTTTTTTACCTATTACCTATTTTAAAATCTATTTTGACAGATGGTATATTTGTTGTTTGTGGAACCAAGCGCTCATGATATAACGGTGCTAAACTTAGCAAGTCGTTGCTATTGACAGAATTTCCTTTATTCTCTTTATCCAATCTAAACTCTTCACTGTATTCACTTCATTAAACAATGAAATGTTACACTACGTAACGTTACATAGTGTTTGGCGCGAGCCGTGATCTGTTTCATTCGACAATAATACCAGAGCTGTTATTGATAAGTTTGGGAAGGTTACTTTTAAAGTATATTATTTCATTAGCGACGATTAAATACATGATTTATAAAATAGTAATAGGGAATGTATTTGGTTATATTATTCAGGTTTAGTAACTTAATCTAAATATTTGAATATACTTATGGTATTTAATACAAAGGAACATTAATTTGAGGTCTTGTTTTCATTCGCTAAATTAATATTAAAGTGATTTAACCGCAATTAAAGTCATTTTATTGCATCAAAAACATAAGTAAAAGTCTTGTTGCATTTCTATAAAGGAAATGCTTTACGTGCAGGACTTTGTGTCTCGTCCATTTGTGCGTCTTAGCATGTCTGCATTTTTTTTCCCAACATTACCTCATTGGTCAAAAGTTACCCAATGACAATTCAAAGTAAATCACTACGATCATTTGAAATTTTTATGGATGCAAATTGACTATTTCTTTATTACGTATTTTAAAAATAACTTGAATGAAATCCACATAATTACAACAGCGTCACATTCTTTCGTAACTCCCCGTCCTTGTACTACAAAATATCCACATCATTCTCAGAGAAGTACACAGGGATGCAAGTCATCATCATATCCTCATATTGTATTGTGTATACTGTAGTCAGTTAAACACAGTTCACCAAGTTTGAGGTGTAAATATGCAGGAAACCGCTTCAGTTCAGTGACCAGAGCTCTGTTTGTCTCGGAGTCATGACCCTGTTTAAGACATTGAGCAGATCGCAAATGTTTGGCAGGACAACTCTTTATAGATTCGACCCGGTTTAACCGAGCAGGAAGTGATGTATGAGTGAGACCTCAGGGACTCTGTAGAGGAGATGATTCTTTATGGGTTTAAGTCAAAGGCTAACGGATAGATTCCACATTGTTGAGGCTTTGCACAAAATGTCACAAACGCTGTGGAATCATAAAAAACTCCAGCATAAATCATAAGTGTAAATGAGTCATGTGACCCCAGTTTGCTCATATGCTTTTAATAGTCCCAGAGTAGCTTACTAGTATTTAGATGTGCCTCATTGCCTTAAAGATCACTTCTACATCTCTTCTCTCTCACATTTGCATGCCTTTTTTCCCTTCCCTCCTTGCTATCGGGTTTCACACAGTGAGTGAATTTGGACTTGGGCTTTGCAATCATTATAAATCATTTGTTAATCATCGTCTGACTGATATTGATATTGCAAAAGGCTATTAGATGCGAGCGAGTGGTCTACCAAACAGAACTTTTAATAGGCACCACATTAACTAATCTCAGCCTCTTCTGCCTGCACGGTGATGTACATCATCTCTGTCCAAATAACGAAGCAGTTTTCTTTTACTCAAGCGTTCAACTGTGAGTTTTTTAATCTTACAATATATTTCAACTGTGTGTTGTGTAAAAACGGGTGTGTGTGTGTGTGTGTGTGTGTGTGTGCAGGTCATTTCTTGTCCAGTTCTCTCTGGCTTGTAAACATTATGGTGTTCTGCTCGCTGTGTTTGCTGATCAATGACCCTGGCTCGGCACAGCCTGCGTCTCGGCTGACTCTTGAAATGGAATTATTAATAATGCAGAGGCCTGGCTGTCATACTGGCCATTAGGGGAACGAGTGACAGGAGTATACTAATAATCAGATTAATTGCCAGGCTTGGAGGGGGAAATAAAATGGACTGAATAGCCCCGTCACTCAGTGAAGAGCACTATGCTTTATGGCATCTGTCTGAGTGCAAACCATTTAAAGATCTTTCGGAAATGAGGAGAGTACCTGCATGACTTGTTTTTCCTTCTAATGAGAAGCCACTTTATGCCCTTATCATACACTGCCCAGGGCTGAGGCCATCTCAACGACCAAAGACAACAGTACATCACACTCGCTCGCCCCTGCCAGGATTAATTTCAAACTAAAAACAAAGCACACTGAAAACTGAATTCTAACATTTCCGCAGCTACAGCATATAAGTAAAGTTTCCTGCTTTGTGCTATTTATTTCTATAGCGGTGTGTGAATTAGCTCAGACTGTGACAGCGTCGTTCACCAAGGCATTTCATCCAGCATTCTTCAGACACCCTAGCATGTCCTTAGAGAGCGACAAGATTTTTCCACTTTTGACAAACGATGCGTGAATGACAAAACTAGAAAAGTAAAAATACCGACACTGCATCAAACTCGCTCTTTAAATCACCATAACAAAGAGGTAGCTGCAGTCACAGCAGGAAAAATAAACCAAACCAGCCCCAAAATCTGAACAAAACAATACCCCGAAATACATAATCACCACAAAGCTCTTCTCGGGTCTAACCTTGTTTAAAGCCACAAGCTAAAGGCTTATCAGATCAATAAATCTTCAGATTCCTTATTATTGGAACACTCGGGGGCATGGCGAGGCTGCAAACGAGGGCCAAACGGATTTTCAGAGTGCTACAAATAAAAATGGATGCTCTCATTAGCTGCGTGAGCTTCCTGGCCTTCAGCTCACCGCAAGTCAATTAGAAGAAAACGATCGCCAACGCAAATGCAAGTGGGAACAAAAAGATTCATACTGTTGTAATTAATCCTAGTCAAAATAACCCAATCTCTGCAGCTCAATAAGCGAAGCATGAACCATTGGGACGTTATCTTCAATCAAATACATGAACCCTACAGACGGCACCGACGAGCAAGGTGCAGTTCTTATAGCACGCTGGAGATAACGCCGTTTAACCAGCCCGTGCAAAGTGTGTGCCGATATCTTCCCATATCAAGTGTTTGAAGGCCACATATTACATGCGGCTCAGAAGAGCACCTTCATTCATTTCTAATGCTTTATACAGTGAATAAAGTCAGAATCATAAAGTAGTAAATTAGAAGCACTGAAGTGTGAAATAAAAGTAAATAATAGAGCATTAGGACGTGACTGAAAAAAAAACCCTGCTTTTAAAAAGACATTAAATCATAAAAGAAACATTTTCAAAAGAAAAAAAAAATTAAGGTCACAGAAGATAAATGAATAAATGGGCTCTTAATTCCTCAACGAAATAAAGCAATAACTTTAAAGCTGTAATTAAAATGAAATGTCAATAAAAGCCATTGTAGCGCATAGTAAGATGAGACTTAAAGGTTTGTGGAAGCCTCACCAGCACATGTGTGTGTGCATCTTTTCCAAAATGGTGCTACAAAGTTGGATTTACACTGTTGTCTCTGCATTACATGATTTCTTTATAGTACATAAAGAGACTCGAACAGTGTCTCCGCACGACAATGCACCTGTGCACAAAGCCTGATGTCACAGAGACAGAGTGAATGAATGATAACCAACAGCTGTGAGGGAATAAGTGAACACCCCACATCCCTATGATCCACAATGGAGTAGAAAGACGTTTTAGAGGTCAAATGTTCAAAAAAAAACCCGTGATGTCTTGGACAGTAAACTAAAAGAGTGGGAAAAAACTGTTACTTAGTAGATTAGGAGCACTTAGTACTTACATGTATAAAATATATTAATACCACCAGAAAAAAATTCCTACTAATAATACTAATTAGGGTTGTGTATTGGCAAGGGCCTCACGATACAATACATATAACGATACATGGGTCAGGATACATTGAAATACGATACATATGGAAATGCATTGCAATATTTCAATACAATTATAGATAAATGGCTAAAAATACAAAGCCGGAGGCACCCTTATTTTTTCCGCCATGGGACAATGGCCGTATGTGTCAGAAGGAGGAAGTCATTTGACACGCATTTAGGGGTTATAATTAAATGTGAATCAATTTAAAACATACTCCAAATATGTATCGATACTAGAAGTTAGAATATTGATACACTATTGTGATAACGATTGCGATAGATAGCTGCATTAATATTTTTACACAGTCCCATTACTAAAGTATAAAAGTGCACATTTCCTACCATTTTCCAGTCCTGAGTTCTGCACATATGATGGATTCTGTTTTGCAGATTTAATTAGATGTGCAGATACCGAACTTGGGTCACATGCATGTAATTGTTTGTGTTTTTATCATGGCGTGTTTTTCCGATGACGGGCTTTACTCTTGGGCCTCTTCCTAATGTTTTTGCTGCATTAGGTCAGGCCGGTCGCCTTTCCTCTGTGGGAAAGGATGGAAAGTTCACACCCGCCCCCTCTTTCAGGTCAAGTACTTAGATCTGCTTTTTCCCTTTTATGATGCAGCGACGTTTTTGCATATTGGAAGCTGTATGTTGGTGTGTGCAAATGTGTGTAGGTGTGCGTCAGTTTTGCATGTACACCCACTTACCGCTGCATCTGTAAACGGTATACAAACTGCCACTTTATAATAGCCTACACTCTCTCTCTCTCTCTTTCTTTCTTTCTCTCTCTGGGTCTCTTTCTCTCTTTCTTTCTCTCTCTGGGTCTCAGTGTCTCTGTGTGCGTGTGTCTGTCTGTCTCAGCATCTTTCTTTCTCTCTCTCACCATCTTTGCTTCCTCCTTACTTCTTGTCCGTCACTTCGTTTTTCTCTATTCCCCTATTCCACATCACATTTGCTGGACCAATCACAGAGACTTTCAAATTTGACCAATCATTGTATTGCCTCGCACAAAAACACATTTCCCTGCTTCTTATTTCGAAATTTTGTTACCAATGAAAATGACTGCACGAAAGCATGCAAAGCGTTTCCCCAGGGAAGCTTAGCTGTTTTAGACAGTGTGTATTGTTGTGCTGCAATTTTTTACTTTATCCCACAATTTTGTTGCAACAAAACGCCCCAAAACACCGACATGCACAGCGTTTTCAAGAATCACATTTATCCACAACCAGAACAAAAAGAGCTGTGAAATCTGTAAGGGCCTGTTTTTCTTCTCCATTTTTCTTTTTGTCCTTTTCTTTCTACTCATCCCCACATCTTGGTCTAAAGCTCTCTTTTTTTTCTTTCCCAATTTCTACATATCTTGCTCTACATGCCCTAAATCATTTGTCATTTTTATCCCCCCATCTCTGTATGGGTCTATGTCTTTCTCTACACCTTCATCTCTTTGTGTACTTCCTTATCTTCCACTTTGTTCACCTTCTTTCACTTTTCTTCCTTCATCTTAATGCCTCCTCTTCTCTCTACTCTTTCCCCTCAATCTCTATCTACTTTCCTCTTCCTGCCTATCACCTTTTTTATATCAGCATTGTACTTTTCTTTTCTATCTCCTTCTGGTTTAGTCTCTTCCTCTGTCTCTCCTGCAATGGGTCTTGTATGTGTCTAAATGAACACAACCCTGACTTTGCCTCTTTTATTTTCCAGCTTGATGTGTGCCTTGCCGGTTTAGCCCCATCATTTGACAAGTGGCCTTTCAGTTTCTCTGGCTCAGTTATCTGGTATCTCTCTGCATTGCGCTTTATCCCACACAGTCACAGCCCACTTCAAACAGTAGCTGGTCTCATCCATTTTGCTTATAATGACTTTTCTGTTTAGCCACGTGTTGTCGAGTTGACAGAAAACCACTAACACAATCGTTGACTAACCCTGACATTATTCTGTACTTCCCTGCATTTGTTATCCTTGTCCGCACGAGCCGCTAGCACGATAATGCGCTGAATTACTAAAACAATCTTAATGCTGACATTCATAACTCAGTGCTTTTATTTTCCGCCTGCAACATGCAAACGGAAAGGAAATGCATGTTCCTGCTCTGCTCCCCTGGGTTCTGCAGCTAGCAGTTGCATGGATACAGCAGGACAGCACTTTAATCGCTTTTGTGGAAATAAATCACTTTGAATACAGCATATGGCACAAAGAGCGACAGTCTGGCGACTGCTAGTGTGTCTTTATTAAACTTAAAAATCGTAAAAGGCAGGACGTCTGACCTCCCTCCCCGTGTCCAAACTGAATGGATCGCTCATTAACCGGTGGGGGGGGCTCTGCTCGTAATGTAAGCTATCCACCTCATTTAGGTGGCACTATGGTAGTGATGGATGACTGGGTAATGGGGATGTTAAAAGATAGAGAGGACGAAGTCGCCAAGGCAGCGCAGGCGTATGTACTCAGACGTACTGAAATAAGCATTGTTACGGAAAATCCTGACCTGAATAACAGGGGTAAAAAAAAAAAAAAAAATGGTATACAGCATTATCCCCCCCTTGAAAGAAGCCTAAATAAACAAACCCCAGTGGAATCACACACGAAAGGTTAGCTGCGAGGAAACAAAGCGAGACCTGATGATGTGTGCAAATATCACCAACACTATAGGCATCAGCATCAAAAATAGGACTCTGCTGTGCACAGGGGCCAAAACTTTAAAATGAACACATAGAAAACCCCAAAGCTGACAAGATGAACTGCATTGCAGTTATAATCATGAAAAAAACAACTCTTTAAACGGTACAAAAAAACACCGCTGGGCGTGACTGTCACACTGTAGAATTTCAATTGACAAAATGCCCGACCGTATGACCGTCAGAATGCGTCAAAGACGGACGCACACAAGGAAACTCAATTCATGACATGTTCAGTAACCTATGTGTTCTTGCTAAACGGTAGCTAGAAGCAAACCAACAGCTAAGACGACATCATACAAACACTAATTTTCCCTTAATAACTTCTTGCTGTTCTCCAGACTCCTTTTGACATTTTTCCTGAGGTAGTCTGAAGTTACCACACTAACTGCGTCATGAAAGAACATAGTTAAACATGGCTGAGCGAGCAAAAACAGAGAGTTTAGCGTAGGATTTTAGGAATCTTTTACGATTTCAAAATTTGTCTCCAACAAACACATTGTGGCCAAAACCGCACAGCGTAAGCCTGGCTTCAGTCTGTAGGTCAGCTGTCTGATTGTTTTCTCCTGGGCTTGCTAAAAAAGGAAATTCCAGTCAGAGTGGTTGCGATACCAGGAAAAAAAAAAAAAAAAAATTGTGCTTTGCAGAACTTTTTCTTTGCCGTTACAAGCACTCTTCAGAATTGTGCTGCTTTTCCCATGTCTGTTCATGGAACAAAAGGATAAAAGATGTTGGGTAGGCGACAGGAGCTGCCCATAAAGCAATCCTTTTGTCTTTCGTTATCTGTACTGGCAGCATACACACACTTAGACATACACTCAAACAAATACACACACACACGCTTTCCCAAACTCCAAGCCAATAATCCAGGATTAGAGAAGCGATTTTTTTTTTCTTCATCCAAGCCCCATCCTGGACCTCTTGCCTATCTTTCTCCTTCCCGTCCTGTTACCTGGCTCGGACTAACCGTGGCCGTGCATATTTAATGAAGATAAAGCAATTCGGTCTCCAAGTCAACGGCACTCTCCCGCCGTCCTGCCGTTAAGCTCTGAAGCTGTCTGCAAACACGGACCTCATGGGGAGATAAAATTTCATGTCTGCTGAAATCTCAGCCTGAGATGTGGCTGTGTTTACCAGCCACGATGCTCTGCTCTGCGTGGTGACTTTTACAACACCTCCATCTTGAGTACTTTTAAATCCCTTGATGCCTTGGCAGTGTGTGCGGTTAGTGCTTGATGCTTGTTCGCTGTTTGTTGTCCTTGTAGGGACGTTGCATTCGGCAGCATGTGGAAACGGGTCTCTGTTGTTCATGTGAAACGAGGCGTCCTTCCCCACACTGATTTGCATCAGCATAATGGTCTTTCAAGTAAAGCAGCATTCCAGCGTGGATGTCCAAGAATGAGAAAGACCATCAGTACAGCAGTGTTGCAACATGCAACAATGACGGTGCGAGTTATGTCCAAAAAAATGCTGAAAACATCTGTTTTACTGCACTGCCTTAATGCAGCACCACAACTATTGCGAACTTTTTGTAAAAATAGGTTTAGAAAAAAAAAAAACAGTGAAAGCATGAGATATCCAACATTTTTACTTTAAATACATTTATTCCAAGATATAACAACAGCCTGGAGTTAAATCAGCTGCATAAACAAGACTTTTTAAAAAGTCTTTATCAGGGATGGTAATAATTCTGCTGCTGACTTTAGCCTAGAGAACCAACACTCCTACATAACCTGCATTTCCCTATTGCGATGCGTTAAAGATAGCTAAAAGCGCTTTTGTATTATCTCTTTAACCTCCGCTGCAAAATCTTCACCATCACAGAAGAAAACAACAGCCTGAGCAAGCGAGGGTTGCACAATGTTTCTTTCTCACTCGCCAGCTTGTGGGAGGTTAGATGGCAGGATGACCCTTCACCTTGAAATATAACGCTGCAGAAGAAAAACAGGCAAGAATCCGAAGCCGGTTTATATGATTAAAAGTGGAGAAGCTTTAATGTCATTTTAACTACATATAGCAGTGCAGTACATAGTGAAATAAAACAAATTCAGGGTCATAATGCTACATGAGACCCAGAGCCACAAAAAACCTACATGAAGCACAAGACAAAGAAAACAATGCAAGATACATGCAAACATATTTATAATACATAAATATATAAATGTACATGTAAATATAAAGTGTAAACACACACACACACGTTAAAGGTGTTTAAACTCAAGGCACAGGTGCAGTAATGCAAACGCAGAGGTGCATTATATATAATGAGGTATATAATACTGAGAGTATTGTATTAATACTGGTAAATTGGTTGTGACTCTTCCAACAGTATCCTGGAATAGGGCAAAATATCGCAAATGTGCATATGAGCCATTCAGTACTTCAAATAATGTATAGTCAAATTTTTAGGCCGATGTGGATAGTAAAACATCTGGCAGGGAGATGTTAGTTGGGATATGCATGCATTATTACATAACACAGTAGCACTTAGCAGTGCTGAAAAAGTGTGCAAATGTTGCATTGTGAACATATTTGAAAAAACACATGACAAAAACAAATGTGCGAATGATGCATTGTGTTAGTAAAAGTGCTCAAATGTATTGGCACCTTTCTAAGGATAGTAAATGCACCTGCATATACAAACAGGAAAGGTAGTTTCCTAAAACAATTAATGCATGAACTTGATGAGCGAATGCCGCTGAAAATCCACTAAAGGATTAATACCACTACGGCAGTGCTCTAAGGGGGAGGGGTAAAAAGAAATTGGCTGGAGCTTTGACTTTTTCCAACACAGCCCCACAGCGTTTATACTTTTGCTTCACCGTAATTTTCTATTGACACAAGATTTTGGGGGCTCTTAAAGCTGCAACAAGTTGAAAAGGTCCTATTGAGCGTGAGGTCAGTGGAGGGGGGGGGTTGTGTAAACACACACTGCTGGCACCTTCATGAGGATTGGAGCAAGACTGTGGAAAATAGCAAGTCAGCCGTGTATGTGTGTGTGTGTGTGTGTGTGTGTGTGTGCGCGCGCATACATGCGTGCCTGTATATACCAACAACCCTTTTCTACTAACAGACCTTTGGTTTTGGGCTGCTAGCGTCGGCGCGAGTAAAGCCAGAGCCAAGAGGCCCTGCTTTTCCTTCTCCTTGCCACTAAAGAAAAACATTGCTCCTTTGAGCCAAAGTCCAGTGTACACTCGCGCACACACACACACACACACTGCATTTTTACCCAGAAAGCATCTGAGCCTTCTGAAAAACGCTAATGTGAAAGATAATGAGTTTTGGGAATGCAGCAAAAAATTCACTTTAAATATGAATATTTTTTATCTGTTCCTTTGGTACGGATGACACGCACACACACCCCCCTGAGACTGTATAAAACAAGACGTGTGACTGAGATTAGGAAAGAGGGAGGGGTGCAGTGGAAAATTTTGGCTCCATTAAGCTGTTATACAGTGCATATGCACACTGACTACCACTCACAGGTCAGCTGGATCTGACTGCAATACAGCACAACTGTCAGATTGCCCAGGAAGCATGCATGCGCACACGCTCATACACCCCACACATGCACACCCACTGTTCAATGATTACCAATAATAATCTACAGTTATTATTTCAGAACAAACGTCAGCAGTCAGAAGGATTTTATAACAAAAAATTTTCCCTCTTTTTTTTTTTTTTTGCTACATGACTCATCGCTTAAAGAAAGGCGCTCTGAATAGCCAAGCTATTCATACCACACACCTTTTTATTAAATTGTTTATGTACTGTACCTCACTTTAGTGTACACCCTTCAGCCATATGTCAGGTGAGAAGGTCTGGGGTGTAGTCGGTGTGCCAGGTCATCCCAAAACTGCTGGACACCCGAGTCCTTTTCACCAACAGGAACACACACCATGTCTTTATAAAGCGCCTACAGCTAAGTCTTAGGATAAACACAACAGCTTTTCCATGATCAATATTTCATGAAAAGACTAAACTGTTAAAGGTCAAGGCTTCTTTACACATATGCCATTTAAAAGGCGGCACTTAAATCATCTCAAATGATGTTGAGTTTAGCATGTAGTACAGCATGTGGGTGCAAACACACACGCTACAATCTCCCTAGTGAGTATCTGTAGCATAAAGGAACAGTTGAAAGGAAAAAAAAAAGGGATCGCCCCGTTATATCTGAATGGAAATAAGAAAAATGTTGGTGTATCTGGCAATGAGACAATCCAAAAATAAATAAATAAATAAAAAAAATCAACCTACAGGGGTTTTTCTGTAACCCTTTCAGTAGTATAGAACATCTGAAAGAGCTCCAAGAACTGTTTTGAGATGAATGTGTAGGGGTTGAACTTACACCTGCTCAGAGGAATGGAAAGAGATTTCGAAAAACCAAAAGTGCAAATATTTCGCCGTCCAGCATTGCAATCATTCAAAAAGATAAAGCGAAACTTTTAATTTATCCATTTTTAGTAGCTTTACCACTGATTTCATTATCTGACCACCAAGACAACAAAATAAGGGACCATCTGTGATGGCGATAATGAGGGAACATCTGTTAAGGCCCAAAGTTATTAATTTTCTCCTGTTGTGTGTTTTATCACACTTCCTGCCTAAAGACAGCAGACTTTCAAGGGCAACTCTAAAAAAAAAAAAAAAAATCTTTTTTCATAACAACATTGGGAAAGTAATAATTATAATAGAATGAACTGCCTGATTTCCTTTGTTTCAACATTAAAATGCACAGATGCATAAAATGCGCAGCATAGCACTGTTGCTAATGTTTGCTCTGTGTGAAATAAGTGGTAATATACTAAATCTTTTTATTAGTTGAATATCAATTGAATTTTATTAAGCAGCCTGGATATCCTGAGGGTTTCACACTGCTAGTTTAAACTATGAATGAGGTTTAGTTGGTTAGCTAGTTAAAGTTAGTTAGCTTTACTGCATTCATTTTTCCTTCTTATTTCACCTCAGTTATTAATGACCCCTTGCATTAAAACAGAGATCAATCCTCTATAATGCTCTTTGTAAACTTTAACAACTCCACAAATCCATGGATCACAGATTCACAGCCTTATATTTCTCTCCAAAGGTTAAAAATATTATAGCTAAGACATAATAATATTAGAAATACAACTAATAAACACACACACACCAAGCTTCAGATGAAAAACTCTTTACTTTAATATAACAAACACATTATAATGACTGCCTAAACTGTTCTCAATTGCAGTCTCCATTAAAAATAAAATAAACCAGGTCATTCTAAAAAAAAAAAAAAAAAAAAAAGTCTGCAAAAAATCAACTGTCCCAAACGGACCAATTCATCTTAGTGCTTTTGCGTCAGAGTCTCTAGAATATTTTCCAAAAATTGTTCTAGAGCGTTTCCATTTTCTCTGTGACACTTTGACATTAATATATTCAGCAAAGTGAAGCCATGCTTTTTTCTGCCCTGACTGCCATTTCACATAAAAGACAGGAAGAAAACTAACTTTACGCAGTTTTTTAAGACGCACAGCTAATAAACTTGGTACAGTGATCTGTGAATTACTGTAGACGCCTGGTAAACTAATCGGCGGACTGGACTGGGCGGTTTGTGGGTCAGCCAGGATCCGTTTAACCAATATTAAAAAAGGTTTTAGGTATGTGCTTACCAGACAATGTTGCTAAAAACATTCAAGCACTTAATTCCTAGCACCTGCAACTGCTAACACAAGACATCGACACTACATCATAGTGAGATTGATCACGCGTCAAAACTCAGGTTACCTAAACAGAGCACTTTCTGGTAATTTTCTTAGAACATCTGTATATATAAATAATTTTTAGGACAACAAGTTTTTTCAGTACAATTTATAATTGTTCTCCTTTTTTTTTTTATGTGTTTTCCAGGTTTATTAATTCTCCAGGATTTTTAGGACTCGTGGGAACCCTGGGAATATTGAATATCCCGCAATACTGGTAACGGTCTTCTCGTCCAAAACAAACAAGGACTTGTGAGGTTTTAGAGAGGTTTGTTTTTCTCATTTATACGAGCTACGTTCATCAGCAGCAGGTTGAGCAGGTTGAGCAAGATGCTCACTGTTTATCCAATATCACTCCAAACATTACGTAAGTCAAAGGATGGTGTCTGAGAAAGCCCTCTAGTCTTTCTCAGCAAGAATTACTATGTTATTGTATGTGTGCAAGTGCATGTGTCGAAGAAAGAAAGCGGGAAATAGATAGAGGAGATAGATAGAGGAGATAGATAGATAGATAGATAGACAGATAGATAGATAGACAGATCAGATAGATAGACAGATAGATAGATGGATAGACAGATAGATGGATAGATGGATAGACAGATAGATAGATAGATAGATAGATAGATAGATAGATAGATGGATAGATAGATAGATAGATAGATAGATAGATAGGCCACGAAAAAGATGATGAGGTATCAGTAAATCATTAGTGTTAATGCAGAGTGTAGAGTATGTGTGTTTTTGTATGTGTGTGTTTTTTAGCTTTGCTAGCAACCGCTGGCACTTGTGTGTGGGAATGGCTGAGTGTCAGGTGGAGAAGGGACACTGACAGCTGATGCACGACAGGAAGCCGAAAGTGCCACTGCACCGCCTTATCTTCCAAAACAGCTGGAGTGCTTGCCACCCCCTACTGAGGGTGGCTGGTCGCTCAGAGGGCTCACAGGGTATAGGCGTGCATACTGGCGATCTCTCTAAGCTCAGCTGTTTTGCTTAACACTCTTTCTTTTCCTCGACTGCCTAGCTCCATCACCTCCAGTCTCACATCCATAATGCATGGGAGCGGGATTTCGCCCTTTACTGAGCGCTTCAGCTACTTTCTCACGCCTTCACCGCACCGCCTGCATTGGGAAAGAAATGGCTCAGTGCTAAACAGCTTTTGAGAGGATGAGATATACACACACACACACACACACACACACAAATACACAAAATAATTCAGGCTTTAGGCCCACACAGGCTTAAAGAGTCTGTATGCAACATCGGAGTTATAGCAGATCTGTCAGAGATAAATACGCACATCTGGAGAATAATGCCACGTCCCATGCTGCACTCACAAAGTCGGCAGTGGCTGAATGAAAATACTACAATGAAATCCTGCATGACGCATGCGTGCCTGCGTGTCTCTCTGCAGCAGCAACAATGGCACCTCCTCTGTCTGCCACCGTAATGAAATTAGAGCAATCTCTGTCTGATTTATAGCAGTGCCACGTCTGAAAGCACCTATTTTACATAAATGAGAGCCTCTCCCACAGCCCACGATTTATCATACAGTCCTTCTGATAGATCCATCCGTCTTCATTCAAGGCCCCACAGCATCACAGAATGCACTGCAGTCCTTCCCCCCCCCCCTGCAGTCTCTCCAGGAAAAGGGAGGTGGAGGTACAGATAGCTTGCAAACATTTAACCTTTTTGTTCTCACACAACTAGAACTGCTAGTGAACAGGTTGCCAGGATGACTTCAACATCTCATGAAATAAATAAAGTCAATCAATAAATCAAGCTTTAACAAAGACCTTTTTATGTACAGACACCTCACACAGCGGTTCCAGGGTAGTAGATTATCTAAATACAGAGAAGGCTATCGATAAATCTCAGGACTTAATACGTTGTGAATGCCGGATACGCACTGGCACGGATGCTTGCCCAGGCACAGCGGGCAGCAGGTAGAGGCAGAGAAGCGTGAACCGATGTTGGCAGGGATTCAGTGTAGGGACGTGTCAGAGAAAGCTTGCCATCAGGTTTGGATTGCCGCTGTACTGGGGGAAAAAAAAACAAAATCCTGTTTTTCAACCTCATGTCTTTCCACAGGTCAACCTGCCTCTCTCTCACATACATACTCACACTGAGTCTCTTGCACATGTATATGAAATAACGGAACAGCAAAGTCTGGTTTTTTTTTTTCATCCAACATGACAGAAACGAGCATTCACGATTCACCAAAGCATCTACCTGAAATTAGATTTTCAAAGCCATCCTTTTAATAATAGCAACTAATTCTCCAATTTAAGTGTCACTGCGGGTCAGCTGTAAGCGTTCGCTATGTGAAAGCTGTATAGCTAATCACAATCTGTTCCTAAGGCCGCCAGAAAAACCCAGCGTGATTAGATCAGGTAAAAAACAGATCTGATGATAAAGTGCAACAGCTGCTTCGTATATAAATTCTGTGTAGTTGTGGTTCTATATATTATGTTTGTGCATTCATCCATCTCTATCTATATATATTTATTAATCCATGCTATACGGCCAAATTTTTTTAAAAAGATTTTTTTGTGCATTTTTTGCCTTCATTGAGAGGACAGCGGAAAAATAGCGAGAGCGGTGGGACCGGAAAGGACCTAAGCCGGAATCGAACCTGGGTCGCGGGGGGCAACAACTTGTGCATGTGGGTGCAACAAACGTATAACTACGCTTAAACGTATAACTATGTAACGTATAAGAATGTCTGTGTGCTGTAGCTTCCAGCATGACAAAGCCCCTGTGCACAAAGCTCCTCAGCTCCATGAAGACATGGTGTGTTATGGGAAAGCGGAAGCTCAGTTAAGGTGATGGACTGTTGACTAGAAGATCATGGATTCAATTCCCACTACCAAGCTGCGATTGCTGGGCTCTTCACAAAGGCTCTTAATCCTCAACTGGGTTTCTTTGGATAAGGGAGTCTAGCAAATGCTTGAAATGTAAATGCTGTGGTACTCTGAATTTATACGCTAGATGAAAACATTTTTAATTATATACAGTGAAGCTAGTGACTCTGAAAAACACGCTAGTGAAAACATCCCAATTAGTGAAGAGGTAAGGTATTGTACTGCTAATAGAAAAATCAAAGGGTTTTCTTTCCCAGCACCACCAAGTTGCCACTGCTGGGCTCTTCAGCAAGACCCTAACCCCCAATAGCTCAGATGTATTAAATAGATAAATGAGTCACTCTGGATAAGGACGTCTGCCAAATGCTGTAAATATAACAATCTTCTTAATATTATTGTGGCTGGAAAAATAATTCTGATAGCCACAGGTATTAGTTTTTTTTTTAAGAAGTTTATAACCCTAGGTTATTATATTATTGGATGTAAATTCTGGAATAGGATACTCTTAGGAGTATAGGATACTTTTAAAAAACAACAACAAAAAAAACAAAAAAAAACACATATGAAGTATTATAGGTGTGCAGAATATATATATATATATATATATATATATATATATATATATATATATATATATATATATATATATTATATACATATACGTTATATATATGCGTATACGTATGCTATATGTACGTCACTATATCTATAGCAGGGCTTACAAAATTCTAAACTTCCTGACAGGCATTCCAGAAATAGTTTTATAAGCTGTACAAATCATCAATCAAAAACATTTAACACACAAATAACAATCATGTAAAATAATCGAATTACAAATCATCAATATAAATATATGGTTCTAACTGAAAACCCTATTCCAGATGTCAGAGAATTTCACAATTCTCTTCACTACGCATGTGTGTGCATCTCCATCACATGATTAAGCTTGTTGTGCGAGAGTTCACTTGTCACATGATAATAGTAATGACTGACAGAATGATGGCGAAATTTGTGGAATTTCTGAGCAACAGATCCGGAAGGTCAAATGATAAATATCTTGTAAAATCAGTCTTGCGGCTTCCTAAACACAGTTTGCGCAATGGTTGATTGAAAGTGAAAGTAAAAAGCGAGCGCACATTTAAGCATCAATTTTATACCCCACATACTGAGAGTGGCTCTCCGATGCCTAAATATTAGACAATAAAATTATTTTCAAGATTTATATATTTGTGAGAATGCAAAAGCGTTAAAATTTGTTTTTCCTCTCTAGGAGATACTCACTGGGAAGAGCGGAGATACTTCTTGGTAGCCTGACTGGAAGACAAAATAGCCCAGGGGTGTCAGGCTAGCAATTTTTGCAAGCCCCGCATAGGCATGTGTATATATATATATACATACATACACACAGTTCTGATATAAATAGTTTACGGCAACAAAAATTTGGGCTCTAAATATTGTTATGCTAACGCATCCACATTGAACAGCAATATTTCGTATTTATGTTTCTCACATTTAAGTAAATTAATGTGGGCCAAAACTGAATCTTAGCCAACTTTTAAAACATGTAGCCATCCAATAACATACGTGCTATTCCACTAGAACAAATGTTTATCCACAAAAGCATATGGTTTATTTTTATAAGAATTATATTTGTCGAATATTTCTATTCAGAATGTTATATTTTAATATGTCATGCACTGTTATTTACCAAGAAAGCTGATGAAGTTTTTTCTAGTGCCATGTTTGTACGACATTATTTCCTTGTTTTTAGTAACTTAAATGTTCTGCTTATCTTTTTAACATGAAGAGACAGAAAGACTCTGTTTATTGCTGCTATAACTAAAGTACCAGGAAAAAAAACAAAAACAAAAACTTACACTACATTAAAATGTACAATGTGTCATGATCTAATAAAAAAAAGAAATAAAACCTCATGGCATGTGTTGTTACAGAAACATTATCCTTAACAATGCAGTGTAGTGCAGTCTGAATTACTGTTACTCCTAAGTATGTTCAGAATGTTCCTAGAACAGTGGGTTCTAATCTTTACTTGAATATGTAATTTTGCCTCTTTGCTTTAAAATGAGCATTTACCCTTTGCAGGCACAGTACACCATATAACCAAGCATAGTAGAATACAGTGTATAAACATGCACTAGTGGTAAACTCAGGGGTTCAGGAGGACATTGTGCGAAATGGGAGTTCAGTTAAGATGTTGGACTGCTGATTTAAAGATCAGCGATTAAATTTTCCAAGAAGTCACGGCTGGGCCTCTGAGCAAGGCCCTTAAACCCCAACTGCACAGACGGATAAAAAAAAAAAAAGAACACAAATGTAAGTCGCTCTGTATAAATGTAAATGTAGAGCATACGGGAATATAACATTTTAGCTGTGTCAGAATGACTGCAGAGACGATCTGAGAGGTAAACAAGTTTTTAGACGATGCAGGACGAGAGCTAAAGTGGAGGCACCTGCCTAATCCAACGTGCTAATTAACCTCAGTGCTGCTGGAAAAGAACAGGAGGAGAGGGAGGGAAGGATGGATGGATGGATAGATGTGTCTAATGAAAGTCTTGGCGCTCTCTGTCTGATCAGCCCCCCGGAGAGGCCTTCTGCCTCAGCTTCAAACAGTACAGACTGTCAAAGAGGAAGCAAAGCTTTATTCATGAGAACGGTTTGAGATCGATCATGGCTACATTTCTACACTTGGCGCATTTATAAAAATAGCATATACAAAAGAAAATGGAAAAGGGATCTGATGTGGTGACTGCTTCAATCTATGAACTGAAAAAAGTGTTTTTTAATAAAAATGAAACTTCTAAATCTATGAATTAAATCAAGGGCAGCCGAACAGACAGCTTTTCTTCATGTCATGTGTAAGTCCATGTCTTTGTGCGTGGGTGGGATAGAAATAAAAGTCAAGGGGTCTTCATCATACCTGTGCGTGTTTGGCCCTGCCCTTACGTCCCACTCCTGTCCTTCTGAGAGCTGTCCTAGTTTCAGCTCACACATGCTGTGATACCCATCTTTTACTGAAGCCAAAGCGCTCTCCCTCGCTGTCAGATTCATTTTACAGAGCTATTGTTTAGCTGGCACACTCCTACACCCTCGTATCACTTCCACCATTCTGCTTTTCGAGCAACCAGGACACCACATATTAGCTCCTCTTCATACATCTAATTTGGGCCACCGATGTCGAGTGCCTTATTTGTTAAGTCCAGGAAGTACTGATGCATGCCCAAAAGCAACATTCTTCACATTAAAAAAAAAAAAAAATCAAGTGTTCGGAAGCAGATGACATTCTGGTTTCTTTTAGAAGTTAAACCTAACTATTAATAATCTTCATGATTGACAGATTATAATATACATATTTAATGCCATTGTAGTGGTTACATCCAGATTCAAGCATAGGAAAAGTTGTGTCAAACCCACATCCTCTATTTAAGCCTCTCTATCCCGATGCAGAACACAGCCAGGTAAGATGGTGAAAAATCAACAAACATTCTTAATTGTAAACCACAGACTTTTAACATTTTTACAGAAATATTTACCCAAACACGAGTTATCTATTACCCTGAAAAAGATGCTTGGAATTTCTGCAACTTTGTTAAAAATTGAGGTTTGTCTATAGCTATTTACATAAACCGTTACCACCGCAGCTACCGAACTACATACACAGTAAACCTACACTACATGCCAAACGTTTGGGGACATACTAAGCACTCCAAAATACTGTAATCGTGTGTTTCCCAAACTTCAACCATAGAATTCAACGGTATCAACAATGTTTTTGAAGGTCTTAGTATTATTTCTTCATAGAATCTAAGAGGATCAACCAGCATGACAATGGCCCTGTGCACAAATATTCATGGTATGTTATTGTTGGACTCGAAGCCATGACCACAACCCTACTAAAGACTTTCTGGATGAACTGGAACACCGACTGAACCTCACCTTTATGCCTGATCTCACTAATACTATGGTGGTTTAACAGAAAACTCCCCAGTCAAAGCAATTAGGTGTCCCAATAATTTTGTCTATATAGTTTAAGCAGATTTTTAAGACTATGAACCTTTCATCTGCCAAGTGACCCAAGAAACCGTATATACATATATTATTATTATTATATCATTATTTTTATCTTGTCTTCTCTTGTGATTTTGGGTTTGGGGAATATTCTACTTTAGCTTATGTTGCGTCAATAATCCTTAATCCTTGTTTTATATTCTTTCAGTCAAGCTCGTGCTCATTTCCTGTTGATTTTTGTGCATACATGCGATGTTCACTAATATTTCTCTCATAAAGCAGCTAATTTGCTCATCGATAAGGACAATTTAACCAAGACGTGTGTGAAGAATGGCTTGCATGCAGCCATGAGTAATTTAAAGAAGTAAACAAACAAACAGGTTATTATTCTGTATCATGCTTATTTTTATTCACAGGTGGTTCAGGGTTTGGCTGAGTCTCCGGGCGAATTCAGGAGTTGTAAAGGTTACGGCTGAGGAGGCAAAGCGTCCGACAGATTGTGCTTTTTATTTCTTGCTGAAGACATTGCTGATACAACCCTTGTTAGCCCCAAGCACTTGCCAATGGTAGGTTACCTTTGAAGCAGCAGCAAGAGGAAAGGCATGTGGCAGGGATTTAGGCCAGATCACAGCCTGCACTCTGCATCCTCATAAGGCGCATCCAGAGGGCATTTGGCTTGCTGTGTAGTCGCGCATCGAGTGTGATGCCCAGGTGTCATCCTAACTTCAGCATAAATAACCAAAATGTAAGGCTGGGAGTTTTCACCAAATATTACAGCAAAGCATTTCATAGCAGGGACCTGCTGCCAAGCTGACCCCTCACTGGAACAATGTGTTCACGATTACACATTCAAAAATTCTAACCCAAATTATGTGTTTACCACAACAATTTAGACGACACACGGAGGGATGCTTAGGCTTGATTCACTTTAGAACATTCAGTCAATATTGCCCACAGATGACAAGCCTACGAGGGCTTTCACGGCTCCTTTTAAGCTGCGTATTGACTAAAAGTGCTATATAAAACCTGCATGCTGCCAGTTCCCTCCCTCTTTCCATCCCCTCCCTCTCTTCCCTCAGAGCGAAAGCTCCTCAGGGGTTTCAAATCAACTCTTTTCTGGTCATGGCTCTGTCTCCATGGATACCACTAAACGGGCACTTTCCATGTGTGGTGATGGCACAGAGAAGCACGTGTGAGGGCCAAGACCCGCACATGCAGGGCACAAAGGCCCTAAGGAGCTTTCACTTCCAGAGCTCTCTTTCTGCTTCCCCTAAACCTTCTGAAGCTGCCAAAATGGAGAAGCTGAGACAGGGAGGCAGAGAAGGAGAAAGAGAGAGGGAGCAAGGGTATGAAAGTGAGAAGCTGAATAAGGCTTTGGAAAAGCATACCGGGAGAAGTGCACAGCAGTATCTGAATGTTAATGATGCCCAGACAGCAATAAGATAAAATTCTTCCTCTCTCTCACACAATATACTTCTGGATCTTTATTTTTCTCTCATGCCCTCTCTCTCTTTTTCTCTAACAAGACGCTGTGGATTGGATGGGTAAAGAGGCCAATAGGAAAGCAAGCCATTTCTGGATACGAGCACTTATTTACCGTGCCCATCTGTTTGGTGCTTGATTGCCTCCTTCCTTTGCTCTCAATCTTCCACCGCTTGCTCTTCTTTCTTCTGAACATGCACACACTCGCATCTTAAATCTGTTCTATTCCCTCACTCACTCGCCTGTCTATGATGTATAGCTTCATTTTCAGCCAGCCTTTTCGCCAGAACAAGATTACGATCTGGGCAATTGAGCAGAAACGGGTTTGGGGAAAAGAAAGAAAAAGACAAAGAAAATTGTTGCCCTTTTTAGACCCTGTATTTCTGTTGTTTAAAGCACACACACACACAGTTATAGGAACTGCAGAGAGATAGACGTGTGGACCTGGAGGGAGGGCAGCTGAGTGACAAAAAGCATGAAAAACCGGAGCCGGCTGCCAAGAGAAGAATGGATACACGCTTTGGCCTTTCAAATGGCAGGCCTCGTTATCATTTCTCCAAAAGGGCAAAGACACCAAGAAACACAAGATCATTAATGCACAAAAATTTGCATAAATTGGCCACCAGCTACTTTCATTTTACTCAGCTTGTTATAAATCTTTACAATAAAACAATAAAGAACATATTTTTAAAAAATGATAGTCATTTGCTCCTGAAATATTAAAGCATTCCTCATGAAAGCAGTGTATTATGCTAAAGAGTTGCAGGGAGTCCCAGAGTGTGAAGCCTGGGAAAAAACTGAATGAGCTAGAGCTAGAGACCGTGGACTCATTAATCCAAAACCAAGACTCGAGCCAAAAAAGCCTCACCAGAGTACAGAAAAAGTAGAGTCTACTAAAGGCGAAGCTTTTCTTTTAAATCAAACAAGTCTGCCTATTTTTCTTTGTCCGGTCTGGTCAACAACGTGTTTCAGGGCAAAAAAATTATTACTAAAATAAATGACTAAAATAATTGAAAAGTCCACCTCACACTTTCACACACACTGCAGTTAAGTAGTATTAACTAAGTATTAATAAGTAAGTATTAACTGAAGCTCTTGACCTGCTGTGACATGATTGGATAGCTGCATAAATAAACAGGACCTTTATCTCACCTCCATTTATGGCATTTGGCAGACGCCCTTATCCAGAGCAACTTACATTTATACAACTGAGCAATTAAGGGTTAAGGGGCCCAGCAATGGTGACTTGGTGGAGCTGGAAATCGAACCCACAATCTTCTGGTTAGTAGTTCAACACCTTAACCATGAGTCACCACCTCACTTCCTATATCTGGTAAGCAAAGCAGAAGCAAAGTAGAATAGCAGTGTGGGAAAAACAAATGGCTGGATCTGGTTGTGTTTTTGCAGCATAGCCAGTTGCTCTAATTTTAAAAAAACGACTACGTTACCTCGGTTTTCGTGCATCCCTGCTTTCGTG
Source organism: Bagarius yarrelli (assembly GCA_005784505.1). Taxonomy (NCBI): domain Eukaryota; kingdom Metazoa; phylum Chordata; class Actinopteri; order Siluriformes; family Sisoridae; genus Bagarius; species Bagarius yarrelli. Next base: position 2,403,778 of record VCAZ01000010.1, on the reverse strand, counting down.
CATCCCTGCTAATCCAACCGATGAAGTCTTTTAACCAGATGAAGTGAATGAGGAGAAACTCGAAACAGGGCCTAGAGTACGTTACCGGGTCGAGGGAGGGCATTAAACAGTAGCAACCTGACTGTACTACTACCTCTCCAGTTACTATATCCGACACTGCATGCCACAGAAGGATGGACATTATTACACACCACTGCAACTGCTAACTTTAAACTTATCCTACTAAAAGTTAAAGAAAAAGCTACCAAGATTGATACCATGCCATGAGTAGGTTTGCGTTAGCATTACATCAACGATTTATTGCAGACATACAATTTGTAATTTCATAGTTTTTCACAGCAACATGCTAACCAGAAAACACAGTCACTTAACCTTGTAGTTAAAATATAAACTGTACAAACTTGTATTCCTTGTCCAGCTTAGAACTTTTCACATTGGTCTGCTCTTTTACCAAGCAAACCATGTCTTCTTGGCCAAATTTAAGTTTAGGTTAACATGCAATATCTCAACAACATTGTTCTGCAAGCAAAACTAAAAGAATTTCGGTGTGGTAAAGATCCAAAAAGGTGCCTAATCAGATGGTGTTTGTTTATTAGAAAAATATTTATATTCACACGTAAGAGAATCTCTTTGTTCTGCATTTATATAAATTATTCTGCATGCATATTTTCTCTATACAAGTTTTCACAGAAGCCTTAAAAAAAAAAACGTCTGTCAGAATAAATAAATATCTAATAAATAAATCCAAAAAAAAAAAAAAGGTAGACTACATTAACTGTGTAATCTCTGACTAGCAGGAGTCTGGCTTTGATGTTAACTGGAGTCACCTCTTCGAACATGGTGGAAGGTAGTACGGTAAATACTAATTAGACGCGGCACAACATGGCTAATACAAATCACATTATCTTCTGCAGCATCACTACCTCTGCTCACGCACCATATGCTTTAGTAATCATGACGCGAGTCTTTGACTGGGACTTAATTGGTTTTTGTGTGTCAAACAGAAGCCCAGTAATGAGCAGCGTGCTTCGGCCTGCTCGATTGTGCTTGCTGTAAAGTGGCTTAATCACCCTGATTGAGAAGGAGCCAGAGATCCATTTTTCTGCTCAGAAAGCCGAGCTGACCTGGTGAACTTCTTAAGTGGAGGAAAGACTGGCAGACTCAACACGCAGCTGTACATCCTCTTTAAAAAAAAAAAAAAAAAAAAAAAAAAAAGCACTTTATTCAATAGAAACAATAAGTTATCTGCTATTCCAATTCAGTAGATTGGACTATTTACACTATTTTCAACATGTTAGTATTTTTAGCAGTACAGCTTTTTAAAAACACACAAAAATAAAACACCTACCAATCTCCACAGCCAGTCAGCGGATTGCACAGTTTTTTTGAGGTGACGGGAGGTAATTTGTGTTTACGGTGAATAAAGTGTGGGACGCCATTAGTGGCGCTTTGTTTTCACGACCTTGGTTCTGAATACTGTACGTGTCTCCAGACGACTGAGGATCAGGTCTTCACATAAAAGGACTAATCAGATGTGGCGCATGGATACAGCAGCCGTTGGAGCAAGCGAAAGAGCGGCTGGCTCATCTCTCAGATGACATGGCTGATTTGAATATCAAAACAGAATGTAAAACGGTGATTAAAACTCAATTATGCCACGCACAGCTGAAAAGTCAATTAGAGACTTCAGAGGCCTGGAGGAGACAGATGCCAAGGTAAAAAAGGGGAAGGAGGTGGTGGCAGCCTTGGAGAAGTGCTGATGGGCAAGATAGAAAAAACATGTTTGAGAAATCCAGGCTTGCTTCGCTCGCATACACACAAACACTTCAACACACATTTATTCAGGACTATATTCATATCTCCAAAGGCCACCATCAGAACAGGGAAAATTTAAAAAAAAATAAAAATAAAAAAGCTCCCTGTCAATTCCATCATGACCCATCCATAAATAATGAGCAATTTACATGATGAGAGATTCATTTGGGAGAACTGAGAATAGTCAGACAAAAAGAGAGAGATTGAAAAAAGAGAAGAATCACAGAGCTCCTTATTCAAACGGGGCTCCATCGAGACTTCCCAGTGCGCCCACTGCTCCGAGCCCCTCCTCATTGATCCTGAATGACTTATTTATGCCTCTATAATGAGTGCTGAATATAGAGAGGGAGGCGAGACAGACAGACAGAGTAAAGCAGATCCTGGGTTTTGATCAGAGCTTTGTGACCATGGGGAAGTCCCTTCACCACACTAAAATCTATCAGACCTTGAACCTGCAGGCAGCCAGCAAATCAGAGACGGACAGAAAAAAAGAGGGCAAGAGAGGACACTTTCTAAGCATAAGTGGGACAAATCATGCTGATAACATTTCTTCCGTTTTTGCATGATCCCCATAGAGCCTCTTTAGGAAGACGTGAAACCTTCAAGGGTTGAAAACATAAAATAACCCTGGACATCAAACATTCAGTAACCTTCTCTCGTTAGACCTGCAAGGTCTCGGAGGTGACTCAGCAGGAGTTCAGGTGGGGGAAAAAAAAAAAAAAAAAAAACTTTCACATGCAGGAAAGTCTAGATGCAGTAATGTCTTTTTCATGTCGCAAGAAAAGTAAAGGCTGGAAACTGGCTGAAACAGCGGCGTTGAAGGCACCCTATTATTTATGTGTTTTAGGTGCTCTGGGGACAGAAGGCAAGCACATCTCTAGCCCTCGACATCCGGGAGGGGATTAGTGTTTTGTACCTCTTTGGTTGTATGGGAAGGGAATCTGTTTAAATATTTCGATTGGTTTAAACCTAAAAGCCTGTTAGGATTAGAACCTTACATAAGAATATACTGCCAGGAAGGTAGATATACATAGAAGCAGTGTTCTCAGCATTTAGAAAACTTTCAAACAGGAGCCTGTTGCCTACATCTTATCTGAAAAAGGGTTTTCAAGCAATGTATTGATGTCAGACCTGAACACTCCAGCATACTCAAGCAGTCAGTATTAGCATTTAAAAGAGGGGACTGGAACAGGGCGGAATAATCTAGGGCTGGGTGTGTAAGAAAGTGCAAAAAGAGTCTGATTTATTAAACTTGGCTCTCTTACGGCCTTTAATACTAAATGAAGATACTTCCTAAGAACTCCCCCCACAATTGTTCTCAGGAGAAATACAACACAAGCCTGGCCTTGTCTGGCATTTTTTCTTGGGATGTTATGCCTGCATGTGTGTGAGGAGAATAAATAGTGGAGAAATAGAAAACACCAGTAGCTTAAACCACCATCTGAGGAAGTCATAAAAAAAAAAGTGTGTGGGTCCCAGTTCCGCTACCACACTGTTTTTCAGCACATTATAAAAGCCACTGTTTAAAACCCCCCTGAAATGCTACGCTGCAAAGTTCAGATTTTACTCTCTGTATCTGTGTTTAATTTAGCCTTCAGTTCCATTATGCAAACTAGACATTTGACACGATAATTAAAATTATTAAATACATTTTTAATTAATAAATAACACACAGGAAAGTGTTAGCATTTGGCTACGTGCACCCATTCAACCCTGACTCTCTATGATCCATCACTGGAGACATGCCTCATCTTCACACTGGCTCTAGCTGAATAGATATCCCAAAAAGTGTGCTGCAGTCAATAACATTTCCCACGTCTCAGCTAGCAAGAGGTTCCACTTTCCATCCCTCCCTGATAAAAGTGTGAGCTGAGCTCCATAACTACTAGATTGACACTATCGATCTTTTTGTTTTCTTCTCCGCTGGTTGCACAGACCCTAAGATGGGAAGGTTCGAGCGTTTCTGTATGCCGTGCTTCAACACATAGGCCAGCACGTGGCCTGCAGCAGGAGCCTGAGGCTACAACTGAGCAGGTTAATGGCTGGAAGATCCTTCAAACTCGGTTCTCTTACGCTTATGTTCACATATTATTGGCAGTCTGAGACATTAGATCCATGGATTAAAAAAAGGTCTGGCGCGAACAGCATGAAATCTTTGCAGCTTGGCATGCTATTTACCTCTTAAATACAATTTGCTTTAGAACCCTGTAGTCCATTATGCTGTTAAATGGATTGCATAGCAGGTATACAGTTTCATTTTACTACTTTCAACTACTAAAGTCATAATACACTCCACAATACACAGGCACGACGGACAAACGCGGCAAGCGTTAATGGCTCTCATAGCTGAAGGGGGTGGGTGTTGGAAGGGAAAGGGGAAAAAAAAGAATCATAACTGATGTGAAAAGTGTATACAGGTATACGAGGAAGGAAAAACTAAACATGATTTAACACACCTACTTGTCTCGATGTGTAGATTTATCACTTAGCTAGCATAACACGCAGCTCTGATCAGCTGGAGCACATTAGATAATTCAGTGTAATGCAGAAAACACACCATGCTGGTGTTCATTTATCATGCAATTAGAGCCGGGCGGTATGATGGTATAGATCAATACCACGGAATAATCGTCAACCCTATTAGATGTTTTATTTCGTGTACCAAAATGTATCCCTGTCCTGCCTGTTGGTTTATCAGAGAGATAAAAAAAATGTAGTTCAAAGTCAGATAATTTTCAGGCATCTGAGACCCACTACTTTGCAGGGTACTTATTTTACCCTTACGTTCGATACGCAATTGCACAGACTGTATATAGGGAGCAGATGCACTGAATTTATATGATATTAGTCAGCGATTAGTCCAAATCCGTTGAGCTCCTCAGAGTCCTACGGAATTTTAAAGTTGTGTTCTTTACAACTTTTAACCTTTACCTGATTCCTAGTAACACTGACAATTACCTCTTTTATTCATAAAAAACTCCAGAAATGGCAAACACAATACTTGGGTCAGTATTTTATTATAATAATTACCATGCAAGAACACAATTGGTGCCATTACTATACGCCTTTATTCTTCGATACCTTACAGGAAACTTAGTCTTTTCTTTGCATTTACCAGCTTTAAAGGGAGGTTAAATCAGAGCATAAGGGTTAAAAACTCTGTTTAAGGGGCCCAACAGGGGCAGTTTAAACCCCTGACCTGCTGATTATGTCTTACTTTCAAACTCAGGCTCATGAAACGTCTGGTTAAAGATGCACAACACATAACTGGGTTTTAAAAATCATTTTGACAAGTTGAATTGTGGGGGATTTTAGAATCCGCTTTTATATGGTCCACCTGGAAACAACGCCACCATGATGCTGTAGTTCAAACAAGGAATTAAAAAGAAGTGGCTGTGTTTACACTGGTGATAATGAGTGTTTAGGAGGATCGGCTAAACTCTGAATAACCCAATCGATGTGAAGTCCACAGCACAGACCCAATCATTTGCAGGACTTAAATAAATAATTAATGATTGCAGACAGAGTTGTTCCTGCATCAACATCGGCTTTACGTCTTCACACCGATACTGAAAAAAAATCAACTGTTTGACGGTTTTGCATGTCTGTCAGATACCATGTACACATACTGCTGCATTCGCAGGCCATGAAATAAAAATAATAAATGATTAATTTTCTCTATTGTGTACCATGTTATACCAGTTTTTTAAAATTCCATAATACTTCACATCCTACATCTTTAAAGATTCCTTAAGCAATGAGACACTAAAACTTTCAAAGACAACATAATGATGTCAAAGATAAAACTGAGAAGTTTAAAGCAGTGCACCTACTGGAGGGTGCATTCTGGCCCTTAACACCTCTTTTTGATGCATCACCTCTCAAATTCTTGATATTGAAAAAATAAATAAATAAAGAAGCTGAACCAGGACAAGCTGTCTAGCATCAATGATAAAGGTGCCAAATGTTACATTTGAAGCTGCTCCATCTTACAGTATCGCAGGCCAATTAGAGAGCAGGAGAAATAGAGCGTTCCACTTCGGAAGAATTGAACCTACCATCTCCATGGTAACAGATGGTGGTCCAAAGTTGTGAGTCATTCTAATAGTAAGCTAAAAAAAAAAAAAAAAAAAAAAAAAAAAAAAAAAAAAGTTTTAAAACGGAATGGAAAATTACTGATTGTTATAAAACAACATCTTAAACAAGACCGTCTATCTTTCCGGTTGTCCTGGCATGATTGTAGTGGAGATGAAGAGTGGGTACGACTCGGCAGGAAGTAAAATGGGAGTTCTTGGACGCTATAAACTTTGGTTAGGATTGTAATATCTGAGAGAGCAAATCATGTATAGGAGTATGAATGAGATGAAAAATAAAAGAGACCCAAAAATAAAACATTATGTGGGTGAATTCATCACAGCAGCTCTCCAGATCTAAATCCAACCAATAACAGAATGGTATAGAGGCAAAAAAAGAAGCAATGACAACTGAATTATCCAATATGGAGGACAGATGTCCTACCAGACAGCAGCCATCACTAGCAAGATATATGAAGTAAAAGGTTTTCTGATTTCTCATTATCGCTCAACATTCTTCCCTTCTGCTCTTTTATTCCGCACTCCAACACACAGGTGTGCATTTATAGACCCTCTGCTTCTCGGCTCCATCTGCCTGTATAATACAGTCGATGAGAGTAAGACAAAACCAAAAGCATATCCAGATAGACAGACACAAACAGCTGACTCAATAAAAACATGACTTCAGTGGGTGGTAGCTCAGAAGTTAGTGAAGTAGGTTGTAAGTTTAACTTCCAGCATCACCAAGCTGTCACTGCTAGATCCATAAGCATAGCAGCCTTCAACACCCGGAGTTGCATGAGAAAATGCAAGTTCTCTGGATAACAGCATCTGCCAAATGCTATAAAACATGAATGTAATTAGTAATTAATTAACTGAATAGGACCAAACCAAACTAACGAAAGTTTTATTCCCTTTTTGTATCATGAAGTCACTTTTCCACTTGGCAACATTACATAAAATCTAACATCCCAGACATGAAGTCTGATAGACTTGTCCGAGACACTTGGACTAGTGATTCATCTAACCGCCTTTACTCTCAACAAACACCACCAATTTCTTATCACAATCAAGCGGAGGTCACCGCAGTCGGTGATTTAGTGGCTGTTTCAGACCACATCAGACTTCTTTGGAAGGTCATTCATCACTGTGGAAGTCTAGGTCATAAGAGTGAACAGTGTTTAACCTCTGATTGCATGTGTGAGTGTGTTCATTGTGAACAGCTACCGTGAAGATATTGTTCAGCAATCAACCAAAAATCAATCTGCTCCAGTGTACCAGTACAATGGGTAGACTGGGTTATAATGCGATCGGGTGTCCCATGTGTTTGTGCAGACACACACCCACCCGCAGACAATCACACACACAAACACATTTGTGCCAAAGCCCTGAAGCAGCTAATTTAATGAAAACGACGAAGAACAGGCTGCTATAGAAATAAATAAATAAATAAAAATAAAAACCACAACAAAATAAAAACAACAACAAAAAACAAATGATAGACAAACAACTATAGGATTAACTTGGCATGCAAGTCACAGGAATCAAAAAAGTATACGTGGCAGCAGGTTCTAGTCCCCAGGCATAGCGCAAAAGATAAAAATCTAGTCTAGCTGACTAATCTTTAAAATCGGGTGAGCAGGTCGGCAAACTAGAAAAAAAATAACTACAGCAATTTACACAAAAATATTATATATATATATATATATAGATATATATTTATTTATTATGTAATTTTTTATTAGACCTTCTATTTAAAAAAAAAATAAAAAAATAAAAACATTTATTATAGACAATGCAACATAAATTGCACCATAAAGCAGTAAAGCCAGATTTCGGTCAGACACAGCTCTTAACAGTGACTTAGGCAAAGCAAACATGCTTGTGTCGTATAATTACAGGATAGCGTGAGTGCACAGACTGGGTTAAGATCAGAACCATTCCCAAGTCTGTCAGTGCAGCTGATCAGGCCGGATTTTCTACATTGCCGTGACAACTCTGAGGTCTGCTTAGAGAAGCCTTTATCTAGCCAAGACCCATTTTGTTAACTGTTTAATAAAAAGTAAACACACTAAACATCCTCGGGAAATGTGAGGCCCACGCAGCTTTAGCAGGGGATTCTTTTATACACCATGATAGTTCACATTTAACGCCCAGTCTTCCAAGACCAAGCAGCTACTAATCAGTTAGCATTCAGAAACACACATTATACTAGTCTGATTAAGTTATAAATGAATAAATTGCCTGGAGTTAGAGTGAAGAAGCAAAATATGGAATAAATTTTATGTTGTATGGAATGCAGGGTCTGAACAAGCGAATATTTGCTTGATATGAAAACACCAAACACTTAACCGCATGGTTCTGATTGCTACTTTTTGATACGGCATCATCCAGACCTAATCTGCAGACCAACAGGACTTTGGCTAAGTAGCTCTGGCCTTTCTTGACGTGTACACTTTTCTCCAAAAGAGGCTAGAGGACTAATCCATTTCCTTAAGGGGCCACTTGCATTAATTGGCAGGTTGTGTGGGCACTGCTGTAGCATCAAAACCATAAAAGGCAGACCTCCTTCTTGTCTGAAGTAATGGGTCCTTTACACCCATCATCCTTTTATTTCAATCAGTCCTTTGAGCAAGTCAGACCTCTTGAATGCTGTTACAAAATGGTTAAATTGGATTCATGAGTCACAGAACGAAGAAGACGAGGATAGCACATTTGTTAACCAGCATGACATAGAAACTCTGGCTGAGGAACTGGCACATTCGAAGAACGAAAAAAAAAATGGTTTAAACACTTGTCTTTGGCGGCAACACCAAAAAAAAAAAAAAAAGTATTAGTGTGTTAAACAGGCCATTATTACATGGTAGGGAACATGAACAAAAGTAGGTTAACCCAAGTTGTAAAAATCTGGCAAGCCAGATGATGTTCTTTAACTTTGTCCTCTACTTAGGATAATTGCTTTTTGAGCATCTAATTGGTGATGGGCCTCTTCAATTCCCCTTCACCCTTTTTAGTACAGACAGACTTGGCAGGGAGGGAAGTTAAAACAGATAAAGCCAGAGATCTACAGCCATTTTATCCGAGGTCTTTTTTCACTGCCTGGATTCAACAAGGAATATGGACCAATAAACTGCAATAAAATGAGCTTTAATTTACAGGCGGTCAAGACAAGCACATGGTGGTGGACAGAGAAAGAATAGGTAAGAGATAAAGAGAAAGAAAGAGTGCTGTTACTGGGAAGAACGTCCTCCCTGCGCGTACTTTACTCATTTAGGACAAATCATTCACAGCAAAACAAATGTTTGTTAGCCTGAAGGATATGCACATAAATAGTAACACAAAACCATCTCCTTCTGCCAGGATGTTATTGAAAAAGGTCACTCTGGTGTATCTTGGACCCACAGGATAAATGGGTGGTCGGAAACATATGGCATTAGACCCAAAGCAATGCAGGATTTCTAGTCACGCCACTATACAGTTTTATGGAGAACTGGTGTTTTCTACACAACTTCCACAGACCTGAGTTACAGAAGCAAACAGCGTAAGCAAAAATGAGAAAATTTGCTCTTTATCACTGGACCAGAGAAACCAATATTTGCCTCATTAATCCTGTAGCTCGACTGAATATTGAAGATAGATTTTGTTTGTTAGCTCTAAAAGTTAACGGAATTTTTTTTCTTACTTTCTGACAAAAAACATTCCATACATCAAATGTAATCGATCAAATCTAAATGTTTTAATTTGGCTCATAAAGAAAACATGAGCCAAGTACGCAACACCAAAAGTCGTTTCTGCTTTTAAAATTAAGAAATAGATTTCCTTTTCTTCCTAACCAAGTGGATTAACTTTAACTGCCAAATAACTCCAGAGATTTAATCTTGCCCTAGATATCAAAGCTTTACGTACTATCCTCCCTATCTCTGAAGCCTCAGGTCTTCCTGCACCACAATGAGAACTTTCAGGTACAGATTTGCACCGAGCTGCACCTCCATCCCTTCCTGGTTTAAGCCATCACTTTGAAGTGCACTGATGGAGAGCTTTTGAGCACAGGCACACAGGATTACACAGACACTGAGGAGTCAGTGGACTGAGTGGAGGCCCTGGTTAGCACACAGGGGCCCGAGAATTTTCTATTAACTCTGAGCCAGTGGCTGAACAAGCTTCAAAGGGCATAAAGAACACAGAGGGAACAGGATATGGAATCTTCTTTCATTCTCATTTCAGTCCTCAGCTTTTGTCGTTTTATTAAAAAAGTAAAGTTCCAGAAAGTCGCAGAAGATATTAGGAAGCTATTTTTATTTATTTACCTAAAATGCATATACAGTTCTAGAAACAGAAGTATGTTTGCATACAAACACTTGAGTTAAGCCATAGCAATAAGCTTATTTAACAATACTCAGCTCAGAAGTACGGTATACGACAGATTAGGTTTAAAGGATGAAACTATTTTATTTAAAAAAACAAGAAAAAAAGAAAAAAAAAAAAAAAAAAAAAAAAAAAAAAAAAGAAAAAAAAAACAAAAAAAAAAAAAAAAAAAAAAAAAAAAAAAAAAAAAAAAAAAAAAAAAAAAAAAAAAAAAAAAAAAAAAAGGTGAATAGCAAAACAGACAGAAGTTATGAAGGATTCACATAAGTCATCATTATTATCATCTGTCCTGTGTTGCCCATTACAACAGCATGAATTAAACAGAATTGCTTTTGCAGTAGGAGGGCTAAGTTATTTCAGAAAAGATTTTAAAGGTGATCAGATATAATAGGAGACACATCAGTAAGTTCAATACATAAACATACATAAACATATAATATTCACAAATTACGGCAAGCCCCAAGGGGAAAAATCCATTTATCCACACACACACACACACAGACAGAATGAGTGCTGAAACAAAATTACCATGACTGACACACATACGCATGCTGGTGAATTTGCTTAATTTGAACAAAAATGGACACCAAATCAACATCAAATTTAAACTCGACTGTATGGAAACACTGCAACGCTTCGACAGGATTCTAAAAAAAAAAGCTTCCCCTATTGCGTATTTAAGTGTTCTTCGTAATTGTTATAAGACGTTTCCATCTTTCACATAAAGTTTGTTCATCCTTGTTAATGAAAGAACATTTATGCAACCAAATCATCCTTTTTTAAGATGGATGATCCTGTCATACAGAAATTCCATCTACAAACAAAATGCCTAGAAACTCCAATTCTGGTTAAACTGTAAAGATTTAAGCATGTATTTACACAGCAATAGAACTGGTAAACAGATTAAAAATGGATTTTGAAATCAGATCGTAAAATACCTAAAGATTCCCACCCCTATTATTGTGGCCAAATAGAAAAATCCTTAAAGTTACACTCTTTAATGTAGAGGAGAACATTTCTCGAAGTGTAGAGGAGGATTGTAGGAGTACAAGTAAAACTAGGTCTTAATTAGGATGACCAAAAAACACATTTGGATGTAATAGTCATTTTTTCCATACAGTGTAAGTGCAGTTTGTTTGTAGATAATGGCTGATTACTGCCCATATGTTTTCATGAACTATGTGTCAGCTTGTTTTATCAGAAAAAGCCCATCATTGTTGGAGAGGCATGTAAGTGACATGGACATGGGGGCGGAGTGATGTAGTATGTGTGGCACTGATAGAACTGTCAGACAGTCCTGTGGTCCAAATCTGAAATCACAGCACTAGGGCCCCACCAGTAAGTCAGAACTAACATTCAAGTCAAAAATCTTTCCATTCTATGGTGACCTGATGTAATAAAGTAACAAATCCAAAGCAAAGGTTTTTTTGGGCGTATGGCTAAACGTCCCCTATAGGAAAAACCATGCCGACTGTCGTATTAAAGCTGCACCATACCTCCGGTGCACCATTTCCCAACAACAGAGTCTGCTTTCTGATTCGAAGTGATTAAGAGAGAACAACTATAACATCCCCAGAAAATCAATGAGTCCAATTACACATGATTTTGGCGGTGCAGTTACCCCGCAGAGACCAAAAAAAAAGCCTTGTATTAATTAGGTGAGGGCAGCTCATCATCACACATTAAGGTTGTACAAAAATAGAATGGTGTATATTTGTTTTTGAAAAAAAGAACATTGTGTCTGGGTAAACTGGGGTGATAGCGCAGCATTGTTGCTGCTATTGAAGATCGGGTTGTATCACCAAGTTCCTTCCCATTGTATCACCAAGTTGACCCCAGCTAGTTGTATTAAAGAGATAAATTTAAGTCACTCGGAATAATTGTTGATAAATGCTTTTGCTACCCTGCCACTTCTAAGGCACCCCCCCATTGCTTCACTCAAACCCAGATGCTTTGCACTAAAAGAGAAAAATTCAGTTTTAATAGAAAATTTTTTAGCCATTTTGACCATTTACATTTTGATATAAAAATTCAAAAGTTGCTTCACCAAAGCTAGACCATTGACTGGTTTTAATAGAAAAATTAACCAAGTTTTACATTTTGATCTAAAAAACACAAACTTGTTTGTTCATATTGACTTGTTTGACGTTTTTAGTGTTTAACTTGAACTTGGAACGGAAGTGTTTGGCACATGGCATCTCTTTGTCTGACAGGCTGGACACATGTTTGGGCTGGAAACTCAGGGATGTGGGCAAATTCAAGATCAGCAGATTTATAAGAAATGCTTCTGTCCATCACCCTTAAGAATCTGTTTACTCCATTATAGAGCCTTTTTGTTTCTCGTACACAGAACTACACAGCTGTTTTTTGACGCCTGGTGACACTATGCTGTTCACCCAGGACACATAGTAGAGGAATATGCCGACACCTAGATTAAGACACTTTAGAATAGTGATATTCCATTCGAGCCACAAGGAACTAGGAGCTGTCAAATTGAACCACCATGGCATTAGGAAAAAAAGCAGCAGCACAGGAAGAGAAAGTGTGAAAGGAGGATGACTGCGCTGTTTAATTGTCTGTGGGCTCCAAGGTCAACTCCAGGCATACATCTGGCTGTCCATCTGCTCTCAGCAAGCACTGGAGAGACCTTGCCACTTGCATCAGCTCTCTGGCCAATCATCTGGTTAGGTGGTGGTACGCATGTTTGTGGTCCCCAGGAATGGGAGGTCTATTCTTAAAGGTTGAAGCAAGTGAGCTTTTGAAGGCATCTACATTAAACAAACCCTCTATGAGACTTACCGATCTTTTATTCTGGCTTAGGTTTTATTCTGCAGCATAAAGCATGTATAATAATTCGGCTTTATTTTTGTCAGGTCCGTCTCAAGCATCCACCCTGTGTCATGTAAAGCTATAGAAATGATCAAAAATGGGCAGTTTTCAACAGCAGTTTGTAACCAGCAAATATGTGGCACTGTGTGGTAGTTTCACTTGATAAGATGATAGCCTAAAAGGCCATTTCATTATTTTTCAAATCGACTGACAAATCAAATCTTGGGCCACAAACAATCCACCAAGGGGAAAAAAAACAGACCATAGCAGATACACAGATCACATACTACTTAAATGCGTACTACAGTTACACAAGAACGCACTTCACGTTATGTACGAAAAGACATCACAGCAGTTGGATAAATCTTTTGACATAAATGATATTAAGCAAGTCCAATTTAACTATGAGTGGTAGGAGTAGAAGGTAATCCGGGAACTTTTCACATCATCTGGCATACTAAGAATTCAGCCACACTACTCTTTTTACTCAGTTTCGCATCCTATAAACTGTAGTAAGGAAGTATGAGACTTTATATTATGTTTGAAGTGTCCTGCACAAAGCCCTGACATTAACCCCATTAAACACCTTTGGGATAAGCAGAGATGCTGATGGTATTCTAGCTCTTTACACCCATATGAACTCACTAAACATTTTGGATAGTAAACTCCCTAAAGCCACAATTTAGCATGTAGTGCAAAGTCTTTCCAGAAGTGTGGCGGTTTTTGCTGCAGGAGTAAGAGTAAGACTAAGACTACAACTGGAAAAATAAATAAAAAAAAAGAAACATAATTCAACAGATTAAATGCTCATGTGTTAAATACTTTTTTATGCATTAACTACATAAACGTAATGTTCATATTAATGGGCTTTAACATCAACATTATATTTATATCATGTAGTAATGAAATGTTCACATTAAAGCCCATTAAGATAAATACACCCTTAAACATCTATAAATATAAACCTTAAACACTAAAACGGATTTAAAACAGATTACAGATATAATCAACACTCAATTCAATTACTGTGGATGATTTCTGAGGGACCATTAGTCCTGCTAGATCACTAAACCTTAAAGCTTCCGCACTGTATATTATTATATAAAGTTTTGGATTTGTAACTGCTCTCCATATTTTATTTATAGCAACTAAAGTGGGTAAATCTCTAAAAAAAAAAAAACATATATAAAAATCGAAACTAAACAACAATTACGGATGAAGGTTGTTGTGAACTTTCAGGTACTTGATGTGAACTGCACAGTCAGCATTTACAGGAAAGCTTATGAACAATTGTGGTGGGCGTGAAGGTGCGGTTGTTGATTCAATTATTTACGGATAATTTGAAAAACAAGAAAACCCTTGAGGGCATGTTAAGGGCATGTTGGGTAATAAAAATAACTGCAAAAATACACAAGGAAGAATTCCTATAGTACAACTGATTCATTGTTAAAGTGTTTTGGCATGAGAAAAGGTTTTCTTTGCTGAGTGGATGTAGTTGAAACTTTAACTTTTGAAATGTGATAAATTCAATATAAAGCACTTTACAATAAGATTTTTGCATTCATATTTTATAATTCCATTCCGGATCTTTCTAAGGTGTTTTTGTTACTCAGGAAACAATTAAAAAAATTAAAAAAAAACCCAGAAAAGAAAAGAAAACAAAAAAAACACAATGATATTTTCTAGTCAGTTTTCTCTAGGGCTGTGTAAAAATATCAAAACAGCGATCTATCATGATATTTTCTTTCACAATAGTGTATTGATATTTTTACACAGCTCTAGTAAAAATGACTATCGAATTTATAAAAGAAACACCTTTAAAAAAAAAAACAACAACAATATCCATCAACTACTTCCTCCTGTAGTTGTAGCTGACACACACGCTCATTGTTAAAAAGTAAACAGAGTGAGAAAAATAATCATTTCATTTTTATATATTTGTTTTACAAACCTGATGTGGAGAAGGTTTAGGAGAAAGAAAAAAAAAAAAAAAATCACACTCGCTACCTACAAATAAATAATTTTAATTGGTTATTATTTTGCAAATAAATATTTTACATTGTACAGTGAAATAGTCCTTTTTGTATTCAGATCGACAGCTGACTGAGCGCTCTGCAGCGAACGATAGAAAGATGGCGGCACACAGGAGCGGACAAAATTTCGGTTTGCACTTATTTCTGAGTTTAACTGGCCTAAATGTCTCTTCGAGTGTTAAGGGCTGCCGAACCCTGTTCTAGGACTACATTTGCTACAAAAGATTCGGGACTGGAAATAAAACAAATCGATTTGCACTCAGGCCTACATTAGTCAAGAGTTAATGACTTTTACAAACTAGACTTCATGTTAAAACTATCATTCATTTTCTGGTAAGATAATGTGGCTTATTTTGGCCATAAAAGTGCAAAGTAATAGAAGTAAAAACAAATAAGGATGTGTTTTTGCTTATTATTAGCAATTACTTAATAAAATGTAGAAATGTTACATTTCTTATTTGCCGTTATTCAGAGCAACTTACATTGTTTTTAAATTTAACTATGGGCTCAAGGGCCCAGCAGTGGCGGCTTGGTGTATTGATCAGCAGATCAATACCTTAACCAGTGAGCTTCCCAAATTTTAAAACCTGTATCAAAATCTACACATGTAAATATCCTTTTTGTGTAGCTGCTTGGTTACAATGTCAAATGTTTTATAGAAATAAATCCGAGGTAAATTGATCTACCTCCAGGCTGCAGGTGTTGACCTACTGCCCACAATGTTTCCAAGCCGCTTCTAAAAGAACTTTCTATTTTTACAATTTCTCCTCCCCAGAGCTTTAAAAACAGCAATCCTACACAAACAACTTCATGCTATGAACACACTGCCGCCATACCTGTATTCTAATCAAAAGCATGTCTGTCTGTCTGTCTGTCCCCCCAAAATCCTTGGAATTTATTATAATTTTGTTTGTACCAATCTAGTGTACCAATATCGATCTGTTTATTGCTAGAGACCCGAAGCAGTCACCCACGCAATGGCCGTCTGCCAAATGATGTTAACGTAAATGTAACTCTAGGGATAATAAGAATATAATAAGAATAATTCGATTTGCGTCGCAGTGGCACATCAATATTTTCCTATATGATAAATATTTATTACAAATGCACTTCTTACACACCAATAATTTTAAGTTAACTCTTACTAGATCAATTATCTTATTAGTTAAAAAAAATATCTAGAAATTTAAAAAGGGACCATCAAACAAAATATACCTATATTACACTTCAGTAACTTGTCTGACTCCGCCCTACTTAACACCTACCTGAGATTTCATTTGCCCTTAAACAACTTTGTTTTTTTACAGAATTTGCTATTTGATTTGCACTGTTCAACTCATCAAAGCCGATAAAAGGGGAAACAAACCATTTTCCCCTCCACACAACACCCAAAGGTGACCAGCTAGCCCAAGATAATGCGGCTGGCCATGACTTCAATTTTCTGCCAAATCAAACTACATTTCCGTTAGAGAATGCAATTGTGTTCCCAAGCAATATCAACAAAAGATACAAGACATCAAGAGTAACTGAAGTGGGTTGTTTCCAGGTAGATATGTTAGCAAGGCGGTTTTTTTTTCCATCGGTTCCTACCTCAGTGTTCATTCAACGATCCTTCGGCACGTCATGTACATGACAGCAAGTTGGGGGAAAATGGATTAGAAAAAACACTGGATCTCCCTAGGAAGTTGTGATAGTCCTCAGTCTGAGAAATGAAACACACACACACACATTTTAACATAATAAACAGAAAGAACAGCAGGCATAATTTACAATGCAGCAATTTATTTGTTATTATCCGCAAATCCCAGTTTTTGGGGGGGGCTTTGGAAACTTTGGTCGGTTACAGCACTATTACTCATTGCCAAATCATCCAAAGCAAAAAGTAATCTCTGCTATTCTGCACGATATAAAGGAGGCACTGTTCGCTTAACATTCATTACGGATAGAATTTTAACCAAATCTCTACAAATACAATTCCGAGGCAATCCAAATTCGTGCAAAGTGCAATCTGTTACTTCAATCTGCTGCGAGTTAACACTCCTCTGCGCCAGTTTTCTTTACTGGGATGCTTTACGCCTTTATACCTCGCTCTTCGTTTGTGTCTGAGCCTGCTTTTGGTTGCATCTCTTTGTAACAGTCTCTACATGTACGGCCCTGCCCTTTATCAGCATGTTGATCTCCTGACAAAGAACCAAGTGCATTAAACCTGCTTACCAGGGCTGGTTATTGGCAAGGGCTTCACGCTACGCTACATATCATCATGCATGGATTACAATACCACATAACACCATATAATAAATTCCAATAAAATACAAATAATAATAATAATAATAATAAATAATAATACACAGGCCACAAAAAAGTAACACAAATGGCTAGAAATACAACAAATACAAAGCCGGAGGCGCTATTAATTTTTCTGCCATGTTTGTTTCGGAGACAATGTCCGTATGTGTCAGCGTCAACTACAGGAGCGGGGGAGGAAGTTGTTCGACACGCAGTGAGGGTTTTTTATTAAATATTAAGAAGCATGAATGAGTTTAAAACAAAATTTAAATGCGTTTTGATGCTACATATTAGATTATTACTGCTTGCATTATGTAAAAAAACACACACACACACACACACATTTCTCTGGGAAATAGAATAGAATAGAGACATTACATGGAGAAACACTGATCTAATTACAGTCATGTTTAATATTGTAAGATAAGGCTTGACTTACCAAGTGAATGACCCCCCACCACCCCACCCCACCCCCGGGGCAGACTAAATTGGTTATGTTCTTGGAGAGAGGTCTCTTAATTCGAAGAATTAAAAATCTATGAATTATAGACAAGAAGAAAATGTTGAATGCTTCTTTTTTTTTCCTATTCCGCAGTGTGTGGCTAACAGTTTTAAAGTGCCTGAGAGAAAAGAAAAATGAGAAACCCTGAAACCCCTGAATCTGTAAATGCGACTAGCCAATATTTGAGTCAACACATTCATCCCAAAAGCAGCGAGCACTGTCAGAGTCCTGAAGTGCTTCTATAAAGCCCCTCGTGGCCCGTTTATACGCAGCAAATCGAAAAAAAAACATACCAACTCAGTTCAAGACCTTGACTTGCTATCAGCCCATAGCCTGAGTACTGCGTCTGGCTCAGTCTGGCTTTTAAACCTAAAATGAAACCATTGGCAAGCATCTGGACTAAATCCAATTCCAGTGCAGCCCTCGGTGCTTTGTTGGTGAGCTGCAGCAGGCATGTGGTGGGTGTTTGAGCAGCATTTCTCTCAGGCTTTTAACACAGAACTGAAAGCTCCGAAGGTGGTTGGTTATCTTCTTCTCCTGAAAGTTCAGGTAAAGGAAAAGCGTTGAGCGTTTTTCTATAGCATTTGACATGACTCTATATCTTTGCAGTTTATCTTTCACTGTGGCAGGCCTCTCTCAAAGAATGTGCCTCACATTACTGTAGCCAAGAGCAAAAAGTAGAGGGATAGAAGTTGAACGAATCGGTGTTGATTTGGTGTTCATGTCATATGTTTTTGGGCAGGCAGCCAGCGTGTTATTGGGTTTTATGCTTTACTGAACTGGTTCCAGGGGGGTTGCTTCGTTTTTCTTTATGCTCTTCTTGTTCAGAAAGCGATACTGTCGGTTTTGAACTCATTACAAAAAAAAAACCAAAAAAAAAAAAAAAAAAAAAAAAAAAAAAAAAAAAACCAAAAAAAAAAAACACAACACTACCTGACTGTCTTAACCATATCCTTAATTTCCAGTTGACAACAGCTACTAAAATGTCAACCTTTGAGGACAGACAGCACAGCTGTCCTTTTAATTCAATGCTATTTCTAAAGCACGTTTAACCACACACATTGTCACACAGCAGCTTTATAGAAACCCAGATGTGGATATCCACATAATGAGAAAGCCAGAACAGAAAAACTCACTGAGATGAGAGGAACCCTGAAAGGAAGTCTACAATCTTCTTAGGGACAGTGGATAGAGTCTACAGTGTTAGTGGCAGAAATTAGAACAATGCGTTCAGTATGTTTCCAAACAATTTGGGGGAAAAAAACCCCAAAAAAACAGCCTCTATGTTTCTGCCAACGTTAACAACATTTAACCCGCAGCAGGTGCAGGTTTTACAGTCCAGGCCTCACAGAAACAGTTTCTGTAATCATGCAGTATTTCATCTAGTATAGATCTAATAAAGTCATGTACTGATAAAAACAAACAACCACATAAAAATCTTTATCACGGCACCGTTCATTTGAAAAGGAATACAGATTTGTTTATCTAAAAATAAAGAGAAAGAAAGAAAGAGCGCGCATTAGTGTGAGGGAAACAGAGAGGTGGTTGGAGAGATAAAGACAGAGTGCAATGTTAGCATGAGCACAGGAGAGAAAGGATGAAAAGACAGCGAGAGAAGGAGGGAAAAAATGGCCGATTAAACATTAAACATGAGTGAAAAAGAAAAAAAACAAAAGAGAGAAAGTGAGATTACAGCATGAGCACAAGGGGAAAAAAGGAAAGAAAGTGTGAGAGAGAAAGAGAGAGAGACACAGACAAAGAGAGAGAGGAAAGAAAGAAGAAAGAGAGAGAGAGAGAGAGAGAGAGAGAGAGAGAGAGAGAAAGAAATGGAGAAGGTGAAATAAGAATGAATGATTATATGTTAGGATGAGGGGGAGAGAGAGAATGATAGTGAGTGAGAAAAAAATGACAGACATAGCAAGAGTTGGAAAAAAAAAAAAAAAAAAAAAAAAAAAAAGAAAAGAAGAATGATCATAAGACTGAGTCAGACAAAAAGAGAAAGCCAGAGAGAGAATAAAAAAAAGGGAGAGATAGAGAGTGAAAGATTATAGCACAGCTGCTCAGTTTGGCTTCACCTCAGCACTTTAAACAGTGCATGTTTCAACGCCGTCTCTGCCTTAACAGATTCCTGGAATAACATCCTGCATCTGTAGTGCCTCCTTTGATAGCCACAGTGTAGATTCAAAGAATAAGTATATATCTTTGCCCGCACCTCGACATAACATGTGTACAAAACTTTAAATCACTGCGTACTACTTCTCAACTCGGAGTCAAAAGGAACATAAAATTGACCCGGAGCGTGGAAAGCAGACAGGAGCATGGCACGTCCTAACAGAAGAAATCTTCCCTGACACCAGCTGGTTTTTTTCCGACAAGCGGCTCTAGTTTGATTAAAGCGGACCCCTGAGGCAGGAAGACATAGCGGCTCATCATCTGGAATGAAGTTCTGGGCTTTCAGAGAAGTGCAAAATGCACAACCAACCACCGTTATACCACCAGTTTTTCATAGACACAAGCAAACATGTTGCCTTTGACTTCAAGGTATAATTTTTCAGGAGGTTTTTTTTTTGCTCTGCTGGTTGAAAGTCTCCTTCCATTCCAATAGCAATCAGTAAGTTAAGTAGTCCAAACGTATTATGAGTATTTATATATTCTGTGGAAGATGCAGGACCAAGAAATGTTGACATTATGATAAACTTCCATACCTGCCCGCCAACATACTTGTTTGCATACCTTTGCACACCCTGTTCGAGCAGACAGGATACGTCATCAGACAGTTGGGCGGATTTAATTGTGCGGGTAAATGTTGACTTGGGCAGCGGTACATATTGTGGAAAAAAAAGGTTTTGGGCTGGAAATTGTCAACTTTATCTGACAACACTATCCTCAGCACTTTTACAAACTGACGGGGGAAAAAAAAAGCTGGATCACACCGGAATGAAAACCCAAATTAATGTGTGTTGCGTGTCCACGCTGGAGTCGACTACAAGAGTCAAAGGGTCTGAAAGATAAAGACATGGTTGCAGTATTTATTTAGGACAGGTAGGAAAGATGGTGTGAATCGATTTTGGTGTGTTTTGATAGTAACGCATAGCTTATGTAATTTGTGTAGCTTTACGAATGATCTCAATAACAACAGAAGTGTGTAATCAGGTACTATTTTTAGGTTTGGTATTTTAACACTGTTCCTAACTGTAAACTATAAAATTCTCGCCGGCGATTGACACATGATGTCTCTGGTCGTCTAGTCTACGCATGTTCGAACGAATGTGAATATTCGTCATTTTATCTTGTGCCTACGAGAATAAATCAATCAGTTATTACATTTTTGCAGAAACGAGTCTTCAGGAAGAAACTACGGTAATGATCTCACCTTACAAATTTATTCGTCACAATGCATCAGATCAAACGAGGTTTACTTCACTATAATAAGTTATATTTCAATTTAACCAGACATTAAATTCTGAGAAAGCACGGAATGACAATAGCTCAAGATCTGAAAGGATCCTGCTGACTGTGGAGTGAGGACGGCTTCTTTAAACATAACATTTCAGTACAGCACAGAGGGAAGATTAGCCCTTTGCCCTGCAGCTGCCTATTAAAAGAAGAAGCACGGCTCCGTGTCCTGTTTTGGGCTCCGGCAGGGCCTGCTGAAGATGTCAGGTTGAGAGTAGAAGAAGAGTAGACATGTTGTGAATGCTTGGCTTTCTTCTACTTTCACCGGTGCATTCTTGTTTCCCCCTGCTCTTTCAGGGGGCAAATGATCTGACCTGAGCGATTGCAAAGCCCTGCCCCCACCAGCACTGCGGACAAAAATCAATCTCTTTACTATTCAAGCCATGCCGTTGCTCCTGCTTAACTGCTGACCCTGTGACCTGCCGGGATTGTGCTGGGAGGAAGACTGGGATTTGGGTCAGCCTTTTCAGTCTGGTGGGCGTCAAGCTGTCCAAAACAGTAACGGAGACGAATTAGCACAGGTTGTTGGTTAACAAAAAGAGTGAGAAATAAGACATACCTATTGGGTGGTCTTTGTCTAGGTAAAACCTTGACATGGTATTGCATTTTCAGCCAGCCGGCTTTCTTTCTTTCTCAACCTCTATAGCTAAATTAAACCGCAGTGAAAATGGCACTGGTTGGGTATCGTCTTTGCCACCTCTCTAAGCTGCATTCTTTGCACACTTAAGACCATGATCTTCTCATAGAGGAGCAGCAGGATGTGATTAACATGGAATAATAGCTCAGGAACAAGCCTGTTAACCAACCATAATATCAAGTGCATTGCCAGGAGAGAGAGATACAATTTGCCTTTTGTATTTCATTTCCCCATTTGCTGACAGCCTGCGATATGCCTGATTTATGGAGAAGATCAGGGTGCTAGTTTAACCGACGAAGCGTACAATATTACAATAAGCTGCTGCTATAAACGTAGAGAGTAAAAAGATAGGGCGAGAAGGATGTGATTAGCTCTTTTACTCCCTCTCCAGGGTGTTATCATGCTAATTTAGGGAGCGAAAAAAAACTGTTTGTCTGAATTGAAAATAGGACAGATGCCCACAGAGCACAAAATCTTGACTAACAACATGTTTTTCATAGTGCAAACGGTAACGCATGCAGTGGCCGACAGTAAACTGGTAGTTGCTTTGCTGAGATTTCTGTTGAACTCAACACTAATTCCACTATAATGGTTGCTGGTCTAGTGTGCTTTTCTGTAGAAAACCAGCGAGCAACAAGCGTGAATGCTAATTCCGGTGATGTGACTCACATTGCAGAAAGACACTCAGCAGTCAACGTTTTTAGTGACACCCCAATCCACAAACTTACCTACTATATATATATATATATATATATTATATATATATATATATATATATATATATATATAAATTCCTAGCTGACTCACCAAGCAGACGGAGTCTGCTTCTGTCACAGGACCTATATGAGGATGATGAAGACCAAGGAGATTTCTGAAGGGAGACTAACTTGATTTTTTTAGGGACTGCAGCACCCCCTGAACGCCGCCCTTGCTATTTCAGAATACCTTGGATATCAGGGCAGGAAGGAGGAAGGAGGGCAGAGCTGTAGCTGGCGGTATATGCTAGCAGTAATGGAATTGCATGGAGCTGGTGGTTGAGATGTGTCTACGGCGAGCTTTTCGCAAGTCAGCGCGAGGCAGAGATCGTTCCCCTGAGACCAGCCGCTTGCCAGGACAGAGATAATGTGAGAAAGCAATAAAGAGAAATCAAATAAAGTTAGACCCAGGGCACAAATACTGTGTGTGTGTGTGTGTGTGTGTGTGTGTGTGTGCGTGCGTGGTGGAGAGAAGGGGCGTTCTAGGTACAACAAATGGTTTAAACAGAAACAGACAAAAGGCATGAAAAAAATTTTGTTGCACAACCACACACATCTGCGAACATATGTGCTCACACGCACACATTTAAACTGAAATGAGTCATCATATGGTTAACAGGAGAAACACTGGCGGAATG